>JAUMJK010000615.1:0-627061 GCA_033558105.1 Coccyzus lansbergi | reverse complement strand
GGGAACAGAGGACCGGAGGCGCAGGCGTGTGCCCGCGCATGCGCTCTCCCGCTCTGCGGCCGCCGCAGCGAGGGGCCGTCGCGGCCGGTAGGGGGCGCCGAGAGGAGAGAGGCGGCGGCGCAGCGCCCCCGGCGGCCCGGGCGGGGCTCGGCATGGCAGACCAGGCCAGGCCAGGCCAGGCGGAGCTGGGGGGTTGGAGCTGCCGCTGGGCCTCGCCCGGCGTTGGCGTCACCTCCCTCCCCTCCCGAGCCGCCGCAGCCCACTCCGGGAGAACAAAAGCGGCTTTAATATTCATCCCAGCGCTGTCTTGGGAGATAGAATCTGATCATTTCAAAGCCTATTTAAATAACGTAGCTGTTTCCTGTTGTGAGGATCTGCTGCGCCGATTTAGCTCTTAATTAAAATTCTAGCGTGGATTTCGGCAGCTCGAAATAGAACACTCTCATTAGGAATGCTCCAAATATAGCTCAAGCTTTTTTTCCACGCTACCCTAGCATATACTTGGAAATGGCCTCATCCTTTTTACTTGTGTCTTGATAGACAGAAAAACGAACAGTACAGGATACAATTGATGAGGAGCCCTGGAACCAAGAGAGCTGATGCCAGCTGCGAGCCAACCAGCCAGATGAAGGGAAGGGCCGTATCACATACGCTTCCTTTGCTGGAAGCAGAATTGAGGTCAACCTACAAAACATTAAAGAAGCAAATCATCCTTCTCTTGTTCCTGCCCCTAGAAAAGAAACCAGACTTGAAAAGACAAGGATTTTTTCTTTAAAGGGTAAATTCACACCCTTCTTTTTTTCTGTGGTTTGCTCTTTTTTTTTAGCTATAGTCCCTCAACAGCCACTTGACATAAGGAGGAAGTTTCTTGGAGGAAGCTAAAGAGTGTAGTTTGGTTTTTTTTTTTTTTTCACTACCTCCTGTATAAGCCTTTCAGCAGAGAGACCACACTGTATGAAGGGGCAATACAATTTAAAGATTAAGAACATTCAGCGTCTTATAATGCCAGATAAGTGCCCCGTCTGAACAAAGCTTGTGTAGTGATACAGTTATTTTATAAAAAATCCTATACAGTTGTAGCCTCTCTCAGGAAACTCCTCATTTCTTTGTACTGTACATATGTGCAGCCAAGTTTAAATGCTTAAATGATAGAAGTCTGTTGAGCCAACATGGTTAAAAACGTAAAGCCCTCGAGGGAAGATCAGCACTGATCTCTGTAACTGCAATTTTCACATCATGAGGGCGTGTTGGAGGGAAAAAAGTCTTAACAAGCCTTGCTGATATTCTTACATCTATAACCACTCAAGCTAGGAAATTAAGTTTAGTTAAGTTAAAGTTTTACTTAACATGGATTTCATTCTAAGACCTGGTCTAGTCACAACAACTTCAAAGAGATTAGACATGAGGAAATGTTATTGTCTCTATAAAATATATATAAAAAGAAAATAGTAGTAATATTAACTCACAGATTCTTGAGATTTGATTTCCTCATACAGAGACAGACTGTGACTAGAGTGAACATTGTGCCTGCCTGACAGCAGCACCATTTTCTAACCGCATCTTTTATTTTCCTCTTTTATTACTATTTCCAGAAAATCTACATAGAATCTAATCACTTATTTTTAATCACCATTTATAACCTATGCAGTAAAGGATAGGTTGTCAAACAATTCCCTACTCTCCTTTCCTTAAATTAGTACCTTAATGTGGACTGGAAACTCTACAAAAACACCGACTTTGCCATCTGGTGGACATCCAGGGCAATAGCAAGTAGCCTTCGACCTGGAGAGGCAGGTGGGCTTGTTTCCCCCAGTGCATTATAACCACAAATAGGGAGCACTAGTGCAAAAAACATTGGGCGAGACATCTGACGGCAATGTAGTAATTAAAGTGGGAATGTAAGCCATGGGAAATATGAGAGGAAAAAAGTCATAAAACCCTATTATTTGCAACATATGGGCATCATTAAAAAAAGTTAAAATGTAATTAAAGAAGCTATAATGACAATAAATTGTATTTATCTTGCAATAAAAATTTAGACATCATTTTCTCCTGCATCATTCTTTCACTCTGATTCCCAGTCTTTTCTCTGTTCTTCCCAGTTCTTCATCTGTTCCTCCCAGAATCTCCCTTTTTCAAATCTGCCCCCTTTTTGCATGCCTCATCTGTTCTTCCATAAATGATTGTACATCTTTTTCTTCTCCTCTCTATCCCTGTCTTTTGCTTTTACGCTCTGTTTCATCTCATATGTTTTTCTATTTAATGTTGCTTCCTACAGATTTGTTGTAAGCTATATATTCTCTGAAATTTTACCCAGAGGTTTCTGTTTACACTTTTTATAAGTTCATCTCCTTTTTCCCAGCTACTGACTAGGTAAGAGGCAGTGCATGTTTCTGAGCTGTCTGTGCCGCTTCCTCAGTACCCAGCTGAATGCCAAAGGTGACTAGTACCTTTTTAGAAACCTTTGCCTGATGGGGTCATTAATTGCCTGTTTTCATGCAATTCCCAAGAGCTTTATATCCCTGAAGACATTAAGTAAAGCCAACCTGAAATTGGACAGCAGGTCAGAGATGTGTAAAGACAAATAATATCCACATAGTATAGTTGCTTGAATATTATCAAAGAGGCATTACTCCCTACACTGGCCCCAGAAACTGAAAGTGTGTATACCACACTATGCTTTTCTTCATAAAAACATGAACTAAAGGGGGAGGACGAGAGGATGAGAGTAATGCACATGATGCTGTCCTCATTAAAGAACAGTTACAGAAGAATTCCTGGTAAATTAATCTTGTGCTTGCTCACAAAACCAGTGGGACACTTAAAAGGCTGAGAAGAGTCCAATGGAACTCCAACTTTCCTCCTTCCAATGGGGAGGGAGGAAACATGAAGTTTAGTGGGATAACATCTAACTTCTGGATGGTTTTTATTTAGCATTCATCTCTGGAATCTAAAACTGAAACCTGTCAGCTCTATAAAAATGTGAACAGCCGTGATCAGTGTGGTAACAGGACTACATTTGTGCCTCTTCCCTTTTAGGAAGGTCAAGCCTCCCAGTTTATTTAGGTAAGATACATAATAGAGTCCTTCAGTGAGGAAGCAAGCTTCCAACTGTTTGTAAGCTGATCCCTTTCCCAGGGAAAACTCACAATTTAATTGGATGTTTACATTTTGTGCCATTTTTTCTGTCAATAATGAGTATCTGTCATGATACTGGGGGAGTTCCCTCAGTTGTTTAGTGTGGTTTGAAATGCACTCATAGCTGAACTAAAGCTGGTACATAAAGCAGAGTAACAAATTATGGCTGTAGTTTATTTAGTTTAGAGATGTTAATCTGGCTCTGCAGAGGTTGAAAAAGGATCTCACAGTGAACTAGTGAAACAGCCTTTGGGTTACATTTTCTAGGTGTTATAAGCATACCAAAATATTATGGAATGGCTGTGCATCAATTACATCACTGGGTTAGGTCTCAGGGAAGATCAGCCCTTTTCACAGTCTTCCTGTATTTCAGATGCCACCCAATGGTACAGTTCTGTTGCATGGGAGAAGGCATCTTTTGCAAAATACATAGCCCAGTTCCACCATCATTTCTTACGCAGTCTCCCAAAGGTGATTTAAAAGATAGCAAGAAAGGGCAACAATGGACAAGGGATCCGCTGCTCTGTGGATTGTCCATACCAGAGTAAGTGCAGAAAAAGGAAAGAGACGTTGCAGGGTTTATGCTACAGAAAAGCCCTTGGAGTCCTAGTGTGCTGAGCATAGCTTCTCAGAGTATAAGTGGCCTTCTGCAGGTGCTGGACACAGCGCCAAACACACATCAGAGTGCAATGCTAATCTTTTTGTTCATGGAACCAGTTTGAGCTTGGTGTACAACAGAGCTGAAACAATGACATGGAAATCCCAGATGGCATTCAGACTGGCTGTAACAAACAATAATTTCCACTTCAACAGCATGCAAGGTACTCACAGAGCACAGCAAGCTTTAATTAATCCTCACAGTCCAGTTGGGATGTAAAAGGATTACATCCCTCATCATGAGGGAGAGACAGTTCCATCATGAAACATGGCAAATCTGTAACAGCACACAACATTATCCAGGAATTTCAGCCAGGATACATACTGCACTGAAACAATAAGGGAATTCAACTTCATAGGCTGAAGAGAGAAAGAATTAAATACAAACTGAACCTCAAAATCAGTGTTGCATCCCTTCTGGCACCGGGCCATGAAACAGAGATGCTAAACAGCAGGCAACTTACCACCATCACAACCACTGCATAATTTCATACCCAGCGTTATAGCTACTGATTGAGCTAGATGAGTATTGGCAAAACTGTTGTTCAAGCAATTGCGGGGGATTCTAGCAGAAAAGCTGAGAGCACTGCCGAGCAGCTAGTAAGTGGCTGTTCTTCAGTCACGCTGCACTCAAAATAGCTTTCTGACAGAGGAAAAGCAAATTCTGTTGGCTTCAACACCTGGTTGGGCAACTTAATAAGGACAAAATTGCAAGTTATAGCTAAATCATTATTTATTTCATAACTGCATCTTCATCACATAGTCCACTCCAAAATGGGAGTTATTTCATTTCAAATCAAGCTTGTGCTATGTTTTTCTGTAGGCTCATTCAGCACAGGGATGAGAAGGTTCTTTGAAAACAATTTCAGACAACAGCTGCTTCAGAGGAGGAGAGCAATCTACAGTCATTGGAAGATGTTTCCCTTTTCTACAGTTCTGTCATGCCTTTCCGAAATTGTGTTTCTTAAGTGTATTTTTAATGCAGCAGAAAAATTGTAGCAGTGCAAATGCTGTTACTTGGGTAACATCTTGATTTCCAGGCAGCACTTCAAGAGAGATGAGCAAATGGTGATGAGAGAAAAATGTCTCTGTCCTGTCCACACACACAGGACACAGAAAACAGCTCGTTCCTCTTATTGTAATTCCCTTTTATGTATTTGAAAACTGCTATTATTTTACTTCCTAGATTTCTTTTCTCTGAAGTTCAGCTGTTTAGATGAATGTCAGTTTAAACAATCCAATTCCTTCAGACTTTCCTTATATTCCTTATGCTTTTATAAAGCCTGATAATTTTTGTTGTCTTCCTTTGTTTTTTTCCCTAATAGGACCTTACCTTCTTTGGAGTATCCCAAATTGGACACAGCACCCCAGCTGGGGCACAAACAGCACCAAGGAGAGCTGAAGAATTACTGAATGTTCTGTAGGTGATAACACTGGCTATAAATGGCAGTAAGGGTTTGCCTTTTTTAAAGTAGCATAACGTTGTTTACTCCTGTTCAGCCTATGATCTATGTTAACATCCAAATCTTTTTCTGCTTTGCTGTTACTTATCTTGTCCTTCCTTGCCTTATGTTTTTGCAGTTCATTATTCTTGCCTAAGTGTCTTTTTTACTGTTTGGCATCCTCTCAGCTCTTCCTGAAGGTGTTCTACAATGTATACCTGTTATGTTTGATTGGTAAAAATACCTATCGAAGTAATTGTGACTAAATCAACATGTTTGTTTATTTAAAAATAAGCTGCTCTCTTCTCTAGAGGGAAGTCTAGCAAGGGAAATCTTCACATCTTTTTATTGAATCAGGTTATCCTTTTTTATCTGGATTATTTTTCAAATAGGAGAATTCCCTGCTGCCTCATATTTAAGAAGACAGAATTCAGAAGTCATTATTTGAAAATAAATACTAAGACAGCTTAGATTTTGGCAGTCTTGTCTCACAGGAGGAGGACATGCAGCATTCTCAGTTTTGATATCCTTATTTGTACCTACACAATGCCAGTCTGTGTGTAGATATTGTAGGAATTCTGTTCACATATTGCATGACTTTTCTATGTATTTGTTTCCTCTTCCCTTTTTTCTCTTTTTTTCCTTTTTCCTCCTCTTTCTCTCTCTCTTTTTCTCTCCTTCCATTTCCCTTTCCTTTTCCTTTTTTCTCAGAAAATAAAATAGATATGCAAAAAAAAAAAAAAAAGGAATTGTTTTTGTCTGCTCACAAAACTTCCCCTCACCAAAATATAAATAAAGACACAAAGGAGAAATGATAAAAAATAAGAGTGAGTTGATACAGTAAGAAGTGACAAATATCTTTGAGAAGTTAAGGATATAATTATAGAGTAACACTTACAAAATTTTTTTTTTTCAGGTTTCTTCCAAGTAGTTCCTACTTACCTTGTTCATACATTTCCGATTTGACCTAATATTTTTGTAGGCACAAGTAGTACAAAGGTGGTTCTCTACTCAATGTAATAAACATTTCCCAGTGGTTCAGGTAAGGTACAACGGGCAGAAATTCTTTCTCTCCCACTCAATCCCCAGATAAGAAACATTGCTCTTCTGCTTACTCAAGTTCATTGTAGAAATCTTTGCTTATATGCAGCAAAACACAGCTTTCCTCCTTTGTAATTAGCTCATTTGTGACTCCTTTGATAACAAGATATACATGCAAATCTATATGCTCTTTCTCTCCAGCTTTTGTTTTTTAGAGAATTAAGCACATTTTTCTTTGTATGTGTAAAACAATTGAAGAGCAAATGAAGTCTACAAGTTAAATGTCATACTTTCTCCTGCTGGTTACTTCAATTTTATAGATATTAGGTTTTATAATTAACAGTGAATCTTATGAGGACTCTGCAATAATAATGGTTTTCAATAGTGATATTTAGCAGGTTCTCCCCCTGGTTGGCTCTCCCTCTGTGTCGTTGTATTTGGTGCTTAAGTGCCTGCAAGAAAACCATTACTTTCTTTTAGATGTTTAATCACAAACCTCTCAATTTGCTGTTTTCCAAACAGTGCAGAACTAACTTGATTACAACAGTGACATGCTAGATACACTTGTCTGCTCTGAAGTGTCATCTTCCCTAGCCTATATTCCATCTGGAAAAGATTATTTTCAAATAATACAATAGCCTGATTAACCATTTCAGTCTTTCCTCCAGAGTCTTCCTTGCTGAATGTGACAGGTTATGGGAACAGGGTAAGTTGCACATAAATACACTTGGTGCCTGCAGTGAAAGGATTCTTGAAATTACTGTCTATGATTTCCTTGTGATCAGATCCTCAGCCCCCTTTGAAGCCAGCACCTATGTAGAAAGAGACCTCTGACCAGTGAGGGACAGCAGTTTTGCTTCTCTGCAGAGCTGCTTTGCCTCAGGGAGGTCAACAGGAGTGGCAGGAGTGCAGCACTTCTGAAAATGCAGCACATTTGGCAAGCTTTTATCAGGTAGGTTTTTCCAACAGTCTCAGAGTTATTAGGGTACTAGAGGCAGAGCTGAGGAAAAGCAACAAGATACTGAGCCAACTGTAGCTTCAGAGTTCTCAAACATGTAGACTGGATAAGTCTACATCTGCGAGCAAATATTTCAAGCATTTCCCAACTCCTGCTTTTGTTCACTGATCATCAGGTGTCACCATATGAGGTGTATCCTTAGCTTTCAGTCACGTAAATAGGAAAAATATTCTTCTCCTTACAAGAGGAATTTCTAATAATATATTGGTCTTATGTTTAAAGCTAATTGCTAATTTAAACACAAGAGCAATATTCATATTGTTAGACTTGCTGAAGATCTAAGTTCAGTTTCCATAGGCGCCATTATTTCAATAACTAGTCTGATCTTGCCACACTGCCTCTCTGCTTCCAAACGGGGCTGTATTAACACACCTGTTGTGTGTTACAGTTCCGCATGCTCAAGGGCAGGGTTGCTGTGTCAATATGCATCCACAGAGAGTTTAGCACAAAAGGTCTTTTTGGTCAAGGTCTTCAGCACTTACTGCAATATGTAATGTATGTATTTACAGGCAGAACTTACAAACTGTAATTTACAGGCAGAAATTACAAACCTGGTATTTAAAGAGCAGGCTTAATTCCTTTATATCTTCTAGCAGACTGGAAAAAGACAGAAAAATAGAAATGTGTTTAAAAATATAGGACCTGTGGGTGGTGCAATCACTGGTGCCGCATGGGAGTTGACAACAGGCTCCTGTGTTACAATGAGCAGGCTAGGTTTCCCATGTGGCCAAAGGGTCACACAGAGCGCACCACAGACTTGAATGCTAAGGTGAATGTACTGCAGAACACAACCCTATGCCTCCTCAGGTTAACTACTCAGTAGATCACTAGCTTGTTAACATGCAATGGTCTTCTTGTTAGGAAAACTGCAGAAAGATGTGTGCATGTGAATCTTCATGAGACCTCATCTACACTTCAAGTTGTCTGCAAGAATGCACTTGGAAAGAATGAATGCTAGAAAAAGTAATGAATCAAATCAAAGAGTGAAAATTAAATAAGACAAGGAAGAAAAGGTAGTTCACATCATCTTTGTATGCAAAGTTTTCAGATTAAGAAAATGGCTATTTAAAAACAATGAGCTGCTCCTGTAAGTGTGGTTTTAACTGAAGTTGTAATAAACTGTAAAGAAAGCATAAGTTTTTATAACAGAGATATAAAAACTTATGTATCTGTATAACACCGTTTCAAATCACTTGCTGTTCAGCTTCCTTTCTGCTGCTTATTGGACTGGTAAGCACTCTATGGCACAGATGGCGTCTTCAACAGAAAGATGTTGTCACCTGGCTGTAATTGTACAAATTTCCCCTGCATAAATTCAGTCCTATAGCTATATTCAGAACATGAAAAACACGTGAATTAAAAATATGACTTAGCTTTTTTTTTTAATAACCAAGTACATAGTTCTCTTCCTTATCCCTCCAACCCCCCAAAATAGAGATGGGAAAGGCAGAAACATCCTAGGATTATCTGAGTCTTCTCTACATCATTCATAAAGACTGCAAACTGTAGAAAGGACACTGCTGCATAAGTGACTTTTTTTTTTTGCCTCATTCTGTTTCTTTATCCCTGGTTTATACAGAAAAATCTTGGATTTTATATGACCTGTAAATACCGGTATTGAAACAGTTTATCAAAAACAGAGAAATTTGTTTTCTCTCTGTGCAGAACTCACCATGTATTTATGTGCTATGTGAAGTGACAGTTATGTAAATACATTTGCAAGCTGTAATGCTGCCATTGGCTCCTAGAGAAGCTTCTATAGTTTTATGCAAACCATTCTCAGATTTCATATGTTCTGCATGCAGGACAGCAGCTGAAGCTGGTCAAGAAGATCCATTAAGGGCAACAAAGCTATCTACACTATTGCAGAGTTATCTTCTTTGGCTCTTTTTAGGACGCATTTCTGAAACTAGTTCTTTGTGACCATGTTTCCTTTTTAACTTTGACCCCACTGAACATTTGATTTTCTCATGGCTTTACCTGTGGCACCAGGCAAGAAGAATTAAGTAACATCACTCTGGCTTTGCACAGCTGCAATTGTCAGTGAATTGCCAGGTAATACAGTTCAGACTACCTTGGCACAAATACCCCATTATAGACAGTTCACTTCTCAGTATTATTTAATAGCAGTAGTACTTAAAGGTCTTTTTTTAGATTGGGTCCTAATTGTACCAGACATTAAACCATTTTTATATGTATATGAATTGTTCCAACTGATGTTGTTGATCCAGGGTAAGAGAGTCCTACTCTCAGCCTTTGCCACAACTCCTTTTCTTTTGACCCCTCCACTTCATTTTTTCAGGTATTTATCTTATCATTCCATCCTCAGTTCTGTAAAATTATTCTAGTTTTAAGCAAACAAACAAACAAGCAAATGCTCTCAAGCATGAAAAGAAACACATTCTTTAATATTACTTGTAGTATTATTCAGCTGGGGAGGGAAGATGCACAGAGATTAAGTGACTTGCTAAGGGAAAAGAGGAAGGATGCAGGAAGAAAATTTAGTTCCTCTGAGTCACAGTTCAGCATTTTAAATAGAATCCTTCTTTGTTCTGACTTCACCTTACCTCTGAGCATTGCTCAATCTCTTTATGCTCGAACTTTCCTCTTCGAGACTGTATCTCTTCTGATTTCAAAGGGTGACTTGTCACACAGGACAGACACGAAGGAGATTAAGGGGTTGTTCTAGCCTTTTCATCTCTGGGATTTTTCTCCACTGCCACTGCTACAGGCTGCAGTGAAAATTATGTCCTGAAATCACAGCTTCCTCTTTTTTTCCCCGTTCAGTGCACTGTTTGTTTGCTAGCTCCTGCCTGGCAAGCTTTATCTACCTGCTTTGTGTATAAATGTCAGGGATAATTTTGAAGGCTCAGCATGGTTACCAGTAGGCCAGCTGCCATGTTGGTCTTTAGGATTTAACTTTCCATCCACAAAATGGCATTTATTTATTTGTATTTAAAAAGTTCTTGTGCCTGTTGTCTTGATACACAAACAAAAGGTTTTAGCTATATGTAAATATGCACTGTCTGAATTAATGTCCACTAAAGAAAGCCCTGCTTAACCAACCTCAACTAACATACTGTACCCTCCCACATCTTTAAATTCTTCAATGCTCTTCCTCCAAGTCTGGAGAAGAGATATGCTCTGCATAGGTGAAAAAACTTAGGAGATGGCAGTCTAGTAGGGAACCTTATTCTAGAACAAAGTACTGTGCATGGCCACTTTCAATCAGATTAACACAAACTGCAATTTTTTTGTCTCCTTTGTCTGAGGAAGTAAGTTCTCTGATGGGTTTTTACTACATGAAGGTATCTACTATAAAATATATTCACATTTAACAATATATTCATGGTTAATTTAAAAACAAAGCTATGCCCAGAACTTAAAGTTTACTTAATTGCTAAAAAACCCACATGAATTATTGTATTAATGCACAGGAGTGTCATGGTTTAACCCTAGCAGGCAGCTCAGCATTACACAGCTGCTCACTCACTTCCCCTTTGGCAGGATTAGAGGTGGAATCAGAAGGATAAAGGTGAGAAAACTTGTGCATTAAGATAAAGAATGTTCAGTAATTAAAAATGAACACCTGGGGTGGGAGGGGAGTATAAACAACAGAGGTGAAACAAACCACAATAAACCAAAACCAAGCAAAACAGGTGTTACCAAAGAAAATAACTGCTCATCATCAACTGACCAACGCCCTACCAGTCCTTGAGCAGAAGCAGCCCATGCCAACCTCCACCCTACCTGAGTTTTATTGCTGAGCACAGCATCATATAGTATGGACTATCCTATAGTCAGATGGGGTCAGCTGTCCCAGCTGTATCCACTCACAGCTTCTTGTGTACCCCCAGCCTGCTCACTGGTGGGGTGGGGTGGGGTGAGAATCAGGAAAGGTCTTGTCTGTGTAAGCATTGCTAAAACATCTCTGTATTATCACTCAACAGTGTTCTAATCACAAATCTAAAGTCATGCAAGCTGCTGTGAAGAAATGTAAATCTATCATAGCCAAAAGCAGTACAAGAGAGATTACTAACCTGATGTGGACAGCTCTGCAGAGCCTTTATAGCTATTCTTAAAATGGTAATAGTGCTTAATTTAAAAAATAAATAATTACAAGATTTGCACCAGTATGTCAAATACGCTGCCACTAAACAGTATTGGAATGGTTGTTGCTGACAAAACAGTAACTGAGAAGTCCAAAGCCAAATGTTACTAACAGCAAGAGCTTTAAGATTTTCCAAATGTAACAGAAGAAATTTTGGGTTTAAGCAAAGGGAGAGAGACCTCCAGAAGTATGGGTTCAGCAGACTTATGCAGTAAGGAGGAGCACATTCAGTTTACTGCCAAAAGTGCAGCTTTCTCAGCTAATTCTTCTAGTTGTCCTTTGATTTGCACTATTGTGCGGATCAATTCTCTGAACTTCCCTGAGCCTGTCAAGTACTTCCAATATATTCCTTAACTGGTAGGCTTGGAGCTTTTCTTGCTCAGTTTCTCTTTCAATTCTGATGTGACTTGAAGTCATTCCAAATGCCTCTCATTTTCAAACATATTCCTTACTTCAAACACACCTATCTTTTGATAGATTTTATTATCCCAGTATGCAGAAATCTGACAGGACATCCCATGATCTCAGTCATCAGTTGTTCATTGATTTCACCCCAATTTTTATTCTGCAGTTCTAACTGTTTGGTTTTGTTTTCTTTGTCTTTCAACATGTCTCTGGCATCACACACTTCTCTGTGTAGGTCTCTTACTCATGTCCTCAAAGAGCTTGCATTGGCCTGCAGTCCCCTGAACCCATCCTTCAAATCTTCACTTTCTTTCAATAAATCCCAGTTTTCACTATCCAGCTCTGCTAGTTTTCCTCTGAGGTGCCATCTTTGATGTTGCAAGTTTTCATTTGTCAGGCATAGATTATGCACCACAGATATTGTCATGTTGGAGCACGGTCAATGTGAGAGGACACTGTCATGCTCTGAGAGCTTCCAGCCTGCCCAATCAGGACATAGTGTGGGTGTCACAATCCCATGGTTCTCAGCTGCCAGCTCCTAATGGACGTCTGTGGCTTGCAAGATGTTGTGATAAAAAATACCAGAAAGTGCTATTAAGAAAATTAAGACTTTCAGGCTAAAATGCTTTCATTAGAAATTACTTAAGAGCTAAACAGTGAGCAGGAATAGGTAAGTTTTCAGAACAGCTAAGTGTTAACTGAGTGTGGTGAAAGGCACCATGCTAGGAATGATGCTTTTGGTATACTTACAGAATGAATGTTCAGAGAACTGTTATGAACTGTGAAGTGAGCCCATTTTTAGAAGACATAGCATTCTGTAATATCATGAAAACAAAGAAATTTAAAAGGCACCTAGGGAGGCGATGTGTACATTTTTTATAGATAAGAAATACTTGCATGTTAGAGCAATTCCCACTGAGTTGTACACTAGATTCATCGATAATGGTAAGTGTGTAGTAGGTAAAGGTAGAAATCATGGTGGATACATCAATAAAACAAGAATTCCCATACCATTAGCAGCAGCAGAGAGAACACATACTGGACTGAAAAAAAATGATGGGCTGAACAAAGGCCTAGGGGGCATTCTTGCAACAGAGCTCCTGTACCCCTCTCTCTGTGGCTCTTCCACCCATCCCCTGCTCTTGTCCATGGCAATTCTTTTACTTGTTTTTATTCCGGCCTCAGCTTGTGTTAGTGTACCCTTTCTCTTGGTTGGTAACATTTTTTTCTGTAACTCTACTATGGCTATTTTAAAGACCAGCCTAGAATAGCTGTGTACAGCACTGAGTGTCATTGCTTTTCTCACAGTAATTCCCTCCTCACATATTCCAATGCCAGAAATGACATGACCTGTAGCAGGCTGTGCTCATCTCTTCATTCTTCATTCTCAACAGGTGAAGTACACCAGTGTCACCGAAGATACTGGGTTTGTCATAGTCTTTAATACTATGGGAAGGGTTCTCATGAGATGGAACCTGGAGAAGGATTTTATTTAGCTGCAATATAACTTTTTGTCTGAGTGAATTTAGGTGAGCTGTATCAATACCAAGCTTTTTTCCTCCCTCTCCTTCCTTCTGCCTGTTGGCAACATATCTCCCTGTTGTTTGAAACCAATTAGCAAGTGTATGGCACTTCAGAACCATCAACATGACTCTCCAATGGATCTTCACTGTCTCTACCAATTCTCCTTCACTACTGTCACGTAATCCCCTCCTTCTGGATGAGTTATCCTTCTAGTTTATGCTGTTCTAGCATGAAAATACAAAATTAGATTTCTGTAGTGTTATCAGGTGTATCAAGAAATAAAATTCCAAGTGGTCTCAAAAACCTGCCCCTTTAAAATGTTGTTTGAATGGGAATATCCATATATCTTGTAGGGAAAACAGAAAGATAAAGGGCAATAAAGATTGTGGCATGTTTTGCATTGTAAACTTTGAGCTGGTTAGCCTCATTTTCAGTGTGTTCAGTTTTGATGTCTGGGATATGTAGCAATTCTGCATACAGCTCACTTCTATTAAAATATCTTTGTACTACGTCCCTTTAAAATACACTTCACTGAGAAGTAAAAAGGGAAAAGAGAAGAAGATTCAGAAATGTTCAGTGAATTTCTGTGGAAAGAAAACCTTGTTAGGAGGATATGAAGCTATGTCCCAACTTATTTTAATCCATACAGGATCCATTCAAAGCAGCAGTCAACCAGCTGCACAAAACCCAAAGGAGGCTGAGGAGAGTGATAATGATTGGAAAACCCTGCTGATGACTCCTCATGTGTCTTCAGGCTGCCTCTTGAAGACTCCATGTGTCTATTTCAGAAGTACAACCTCCCTGCCTGTGTTGTATATTGATGTAGTAGAGAAAGTCAAATTCATGCATGGGAATACTACAGTTTCAAGTGGATAAAAAGATCCAGTCTTTTTAACCAAAATAAGGTGCTTCTTCTACACTGTGGCTTGTCATAGAACTGGAAAAGAAATATCTACATTCAACATCAATTCATATATTGATATTACTAGAACAGAAGTCCAAATTTCTAATTTTCTGTTTGAAAGGAAGTTGGAAAGCCAGAGAGTTACACCAGACCCAAACCGGTCCTGCTGTATTTAAGGGAGTATTCAGAAGGTTTTGGGGGAGGAAGAAATAAAATATACAAAAGAAAAATGCCATGTTGAATAACATGGAAATACTCCATAACAGGTGAAATCATAAACTCTTAATGAATTTTAAACTAATTTCTTACTCAACAAAATGCCTGCTTATGTCAAAAGGAAGTTGGTGAAGGAAAGAAATGAAGATTTGGCCCCAAGTTAATTTTATCCTCTCTTGATAAGCTCCAAATTAACTTTGTGCTAATTAAAGAGGGTAGAAAACATTATAGAGATGGGTGATCTCTGCTGATGGTGATTTTTAAAAAAGTGTTTATGACATTCAGGCAATAATTCAGTGCATTTCTCCTAAAATAATTAGTTTAACATATTTTAAACTTTTCACACACAAAACTAGAAAGTCTTGAGAAGTTTTTTCTTTCTCTCCCCTCTCCAGACCCCTGTCTGCCCTACAGCCCTCGTCGGTGCTTTACCAGTTCCATTCAGAGAACAGCAAGAGGTAGAAGCAAACAGAAAATCGTGTTGTTCTGCTTTCCCTTTTATCATATTCAACACTTGACCTAAGCAATCAGGAAGCAATTAAAAGCTTCTGTTTCAGCTCCCCATCCTGCTCAAATTTTTCTCATTTTTTGTCTGATGTCGCTTTTTTTAAAAGCTCGCCAGTGTATACGAATGTGTGTGTGTACTTACAGACACATGCATGCCCTTTTTCTTTCAGTTAAGTAATATTACAAAATGTCTTTTCATTTCTAACAAGGTTCAGTCATCTTTGTAATAAACATGTCCTTTAACAAAATTCCCAGCCTTAATACTTTTCAAAATGTCTCTAATGATTTCTAATTTACTGACATTTTCCCTGAGCCCCTCATCAATTTAACTATTCAAATTGCTAACGCTGTTAATAATTTCTCTGTCTCCAGCAGATCTACTGCAGATCTTGAAATCCCTGTGCTGCCTTTGCAGACAAGAACACATCTGGTTGCACATCCATACCATGCTGGATCAGGGTATTTATTAGTCTGGCAACAGAGTCTCATCACCACACAGTATGATGATTAACAGCTTCATTTTCACCATTGCTATCCAGAAGAGCCTCTCACGGGGCCATTTCCTCCCCTCACTTCTGTCTTACAGTGGTGTAATTCCACTTATTTCAGCACACAGAGAACAACATTAGTGCAAGTGTCTGTATTTCTAAGGGGTCGTGGAGAAGATTTTGAGAAACATTTGGAGCTACATGCCAAATTGCCTTCAATGCCTTTGAAAAAGTCCAGATGTCTGTACTTTGGGGGAGATTAGAAGGGGAAGCAGATGTAGGCTGACCTGTCTTCAGACAAAAGCTCAGATTTTCAAAATGGCCCTATGCAAGTTCTGCTGGGACATTAGGGCTGAAAAGATAATGAAACAAGATACACATGACCTTGCTGCACATCAGCTGAACTGTGCTAATTGCTCTTACCTTTTGGTGTATAAAAACCACTTGGAAACAGCTCATCTGTTAGAGGAAGTTCAGGTCTTGTTCTGAGTCTTGGTTTCTTTATTCATAAGTTTGTAGTTGAGATACCCAGCCTGGGACAATGTAATTAGTTGATGTTCACAAAATGTTTTGTGATACTCTAGGGGGTGTTAGTGACTGATGGCATGTAAGGAGTATTTTTTGTACAGGACAGAATGTGTGAGTTTTTCAGTCTGTTTCACAGCTGCATGTTCTGTAAAACTGGGGTAATAAAAATTAGCAAGCAGGTTGAACAAGTGGCCTCAATGGCTCTGGAGTTATGGATAACTGTGAAAAGTTGTTAATGGAAAACAGAAGTCTATCTATCTGAGTAGCGTTTGGTCCTTGAAATATAATTTTACTTATGTGAAAAACAAGTTTAGAAAAAAATTTACAAAAATAATGTCAGGATTAAGTTTCACTTCTCCACTCAAGTGGCTTTCTGAGGAAGACATAGCCATGAAGATTTTCTATCTGGACTTTAAAGTTTATAATGAGGCCATAAGCTAGATCCCTCACATGGAATTATATTGATCCATTCCCATGTAACACTTTTGAATTGTATTACACAGGAGTAATTGGAGCAGAATTTGGTCCTCAATCAGATGTTTTGTGAAAATAAACAGACACATATAATGAACTTCATATCTAGATTAAAATCTAATAAAGTTACCAAGGAAAACTAGTAAGTAAAAGCAGCCACGTCTTCAACATCTGATAAGCAGGGCTCTGACCTGTGAAGGAACCGCTAGTTGTGGGATCAAGAGTGTCATTGAGCTGTTCTGATCTATTTAACTTCTTTGCAAGACCAGCCCTATCAACAGGAGTAGTATGAGCAGCAAAACCTTAGAGATAGATAATTGTCCAGTAAAAATATGTGGGTGATACCACATGGGAAATTTGCTGCTTTGCCTGGGGCAAGAGCCCTTAGAGCTGTCAGACCTGCTTCTATGCAGCTTTCAGTCTCAGATGCTGCTGACACTATTGCTGAGAGGATCTGTTTTCCCATATGTATTAATTTGTAACATTAAAAATAGCTCTTGCATGCATAAGGTCCAAGTGAAGCAGTGGGGCATTCTTCTCCTTTGTTCCATTGTCTCTGGAGAATCTCCATAGCTGCAGTGCCTTTTCAAACAGCTTCAGAGCAACATGTTTGAACATTAGTTAGAGACTTCTCCTCACAGTATGACGAAGAAGTCAACATAGAAGATGAATATGTGTTAGACAACAAAAGATCAGGTTTTAAAGCTCTTGATGTTGCCGATGCATTAGTACAAAATTTTGATTCGTATCCCTTACTCTGCCAATAGGAAGGAGGAAGGAAAAGGGCACATTCCCTACAATTCCATGATGTCCAAGCACTGATTGCTTCTCTAGAGAAATGAAGGAAGAGAATCATAGAATCATTAAGGTTGAAAAAGGCTCTTAAGATCATTGAGTCCAACCATAAACCTAACACCACTAAGTTCACCACTAAATCATGTCTTTAAGCACCACATCTACGTATTTTTTTAGATGCCTCCAGGGGTGGTAACTCCACCACTACCCTGGGCAGCCTGTTCCAGTGCTTGACAACCCTTTCAGTGAAGGAATTTTTCCTGATATCCAATCTAAACCTCCCTGGCAGAACCTGAGGCCATTTCCTCTCATCCTATCACTTGTCAGTTGAGAAAAAAGACCAACACTCACCTCACTACAACTTCCTTTTATGTTGAAGACAGTGATGAGGTCTCCCCTCAGCCTCCTCTTCCCCAGGCTAAACAACTCCAGTTCCCTCAGTTGCTCCTCATAAGACTTGTGCTCCAGACACTTCAACATCTTTGTTGCCCTTTTCTGGACTTGCTCCAGCGGCAAAATCTTTCTTGTGGTGAGGGGCCCAAAACTGTCCACAGTATTTGAAGTGTGACTACAGCAGTGCCAAGTAGAGGGAGGAAATCACTTCTCTAGTCCTTCTGGTCACATTATTTCTGATACAAGCCAGGATGCCGTTGGCTGCCTTAGCCATATGGGCACACTGCTGGCTCATATTCAACCAGCTGTCAAACAGCAACCTCAGGTCCTTTTCCACTAGGCAGTTTTCCAGCTACTCTTCCCCAAGCCTGTTGCATTGCATGAGGTTGTTGTGACCAAAGTGCAAGACCCAGCACTTGGCCTTTTTGAACCCCATACAACTAGCCTCAGCCCATCGATACAGCCTATCCAGATCCCTCCATAGATTCTTCTGCCCCACAAGTGGATCCACACTCCCATTCTCATCTGCAAACTTACTGAGGGTGCACTAGATTTCCCCATCCAGACTATAGATAAAGTTGTTAATCAGGATTGGCCCCAGTACTGAACCCTGGTGAACACTACTTGTAACCAACCTCCAACTGTATTTAACTACATTCACTACGAGTCTTTCAGCCTGACCATCTCATCAGTCTTTTACCCAGTGAAGAGTATGTCTATCCAAGCCATGAGCAGACAGTTACTTGAGGAGTATGCTTGTGGGAAGCAGTGTCAAAGTCTTTACTAAAGTTCAAGTAAAAAATATTCACAGTCTTTCCCTTATCCACTAAGCAGGTGACCTTGTAGGAGATCAGGTTAGTCAAGCAGGACCTACCTTTCATGAACTCATGCTGACTGAGCCTGATCACCTGGTTATCCTGTACATGCCATGTGATGGCACTTGAGATGATCTTCTGTGTAAAATTCCTGGCACTGGGATCAGACTGGCGGGCCTGTAGTTCTACAGATCCTCCTTCTGGCCTTTATTGTAGACAACCATCACATTGGTTAGCCTCCAGTCATCCGGGACCTCATTGGTTAGCCAGGACTGCTGATAAATTATGCAAAGTGACTTGGTGAGCACTTCTCAATTCTCACTGAGCTCCCTCAGTATCCTTGAGTGTATCTTATCTGACCCCATAGACCTGTGTTTGTCTAAGTGGTGTAGCAGGTCGCTAACCCTTTTCTCTTGGATTACTGGGGCTCCATTCTGTTCCCTGTCCCTGTCTTCCAGCTCAAGGGACTGGGTACCCTGAGAACAATATTTTTATTATTAAAGACTGAGGCAAAGAAGATGCTAAGTACCTCAGTCTTTTCCTCATCCTTTGTCACTGTGTTTCCTTCTGCATCCAATAAAGGATAGACATACTCCTTAGCCCTCCTTTTGTTTTTAATGTATGTATGGAAACTTTTACACTGTCTTTTCTTGCAGTAGCCAGATCAAGCTGTAGTTGGTCATTGGCCCTTCTAATTCTCTCCCTGATAACCTCAAGATATCCTTGAAGTCCTTCTGAGTAACCTACCCCTTCTTCCAGAGCTCATAAACTCTTTTTAGTACCTGAGTTCCAGACAAACCTCTCTATTCAGCCAGGTGAATCTTCTTCCCTGCTGTCTCGTCTTTTGGCACACAGAGACATTGCTCCTGTGACTTTAAGATTTCCTTCTAGAAGAACAGCTGCACGTCTGTCTTCCTTTTTCTGACAGCCATTCCTTGCAGATTCAGGGGAAGTACTAATTAATCTTCCTCCATTTGATTTCTTTATTTCTGGAGAACTCTAAATCAACAAGTGAGGTCTTTTCACCAGTTCACTTTCCCCTGAAGGGTATTCTCTCAATTCCTTTTTACCTCTGAGACCATGTGTACTCAAGCTATTTGCAACATCTACTTTACATTCAGCTCGACTGATTTGGCATTTCAGGCTTCACAGCTCCTTGCCTACATCTTGACACAGGATCCCAGACCAAACACAGTCCTCAATATTACAACTGCAAGCAGGAATTATCTATGTTGTTTTTATTCTTCCTCTTATCTGTCTCTGGACTAGCTTAGTTTCTTGTCCTCATTCTCTTCATACCCCTTAAAATAACCTTATATTTTCTGTCTGTGAAATAGTACTAATAAGAACAACTTTAAAAAGTGGACTCTACCTCAACATTAACTGAGCTATAAACATGCTGCTACCTGCATATGACAGACATATCTAAAAGATACAGTACGCTTGATGACCACTTTGATGATGTGAAAAATCATTGCATAAACTTCAGTGTAAAAGGGAAGAGAACACTAGTTCTGTTGCATATGACAGATGTGACAATGGAGACTTACAGTTTAACAAGCCCAGTCTACACAGGAAACTAAGGTAATGCCAAATAAACATAACTAATTAGTGGTCTTAGATAATATAATTGCTGTGCAGAACTTCCTAGTTTTAGTTATAATTCTGTATTAACTACTGTGTAATTATTAAGGCACCATACTCAGCATCAGCAACTTAATTATCTTTAATACTGCTCCAGTCTTAAGCCCGAATGCTGATGATTAATAAGACACAACTATTTACATTGTAATTGTGGCATTTTATTAAACTGAAATTTGCTATATTTTCTTTTTGCCATGGTGTTAATTGTTTAAATTAAAGTCAGATCTCTTTATCAAGCTTTTTTTTTTTTTTTTTTAATCCCTGATTGCAAGATAGATAGACTCTTGTCATGTTAAGAAAACATTCTGACTGTTGGTGACAAATCACTCTTGGGGTAACAAAATAGCCTCACTGCTCTGGAGTTATGTAATTCCAAAGCTAATAAATAATACCTTGATGTGTTATTTCCACAATTCTTAAGTAACTGCAGTGTATTTAAATGTCATTTAATATTCCTTTAGAATTGGTCTTTGCAAGGGTATTTGTTACTTACATTGTGACAATACTTAGAAAGTCCTGTTGAGATTAAAGAATTTACAGATCAACAAGACCAAAGGTGAAATGGGAAGTGTTGGCTTACAGAAGTAAAATCATCTGCTCATTGTCACCTAATATGTCACTGTCAAAGCCAGAAATAGTCAAGGCCTCCCAGCTCTAATTTCTGTGCTCTGCCTGCTTGATCACATTGCTTCTCATGTTAGCAAGTTTAGAAATACCAGATGCATGGAGGTAGAGGCTTAGTCCCTATTTTCATAAAAGGGTTCCTGGCCTTAGTAATAATTAAAGATTTTTAATGCGTTTTTGTAACTCTTCTGACTTTAGAGGATTGCTTTCTTATTTACACTAGTATAAAACAGATCAGTCCTGGGATTACCAGCTTTCCTCAGAGTGCCAAAGCATAGTAACATTTACTCATACAGAGAAAGACTGATTTCCCTGCCACTACACAGGGAAATTTACTATGAATTTGCAGCAAGTTCTGCCCCAGTTTTTGCCCTTTGAGATATTCTCAGTGCTACCCATTAGAAACTTTTTAGGTAAGATTCAATTTCTTTTTCTCTAACCAGAATATAACTTAACTCAAGATGTCAATGTGTTTGCCTTCGGGAAGAATACGAAAGAGGATTACCTAGTCCATTTCAGGGATTAGTTTTACTTGTGCTTGCTGTATTGCTCTATCTTCCAAGTCACAGGACTGGAAGCCCAGAGGTGAAATGACCAAACACTGGATCAAAAGCCAGGGTTTTGGGAACACAGTGACAGAGGATTTGTCAGGAGGACTGGCTGAAAGGTACAGTGCAGAAAATGAAGACTGGAAAAGTTCCATGGGGGAAAAATTATCTGTCAGTTTAGGAACAAAAAAGGTTGTGGAAAGAAGGATGCTTTGGAACTAAAGAACTAAAGACTCTGGAAGCTAAAGAAGGCTGTATATGGAGCAAACCTGGAAGATTAGAAGGAGGAAGACAAGATGATGTTATAATTGCAGCGCCACTTAAACGTGGTCTAATCTCTGGCCTGGGCAAATCCAAGACATATGTGTCCCTCAGCCTAGAACTGTTATGAACTGACTGATTGCCAAGAAAGGGGAAACCAATTGTCTGTGAATAGAAAAGTTCAAAACAAATAGTTCCAGAGATAAGTAAAGAAGTAAAACAGGTAAAGAAGCTTTCAGCCTATAGGGAAGAAAAGTCTATGTCCACCATGTAGACTCATAAACATGGGTCCATTATTTCTAGCTTTTACAGAGGTCTACTTAAAAGAAAACCCCCAAAGATCCAAAAGATAAGAGTCTCTGTGAAAAAAACTCATATAAGACTTTCCATCCTCTTTCAAAATCCCCTTCTTCATTGGCAAATCCTACTTTTTAAAGATGTAATTACCAATAATTGTAGGACTGGATGTTATTGTCATTTGATTCTTCTGCTGCTCTCACTTATGTGTAGCTGCTGTGGACTTACACAAGCAAGAGTCACAAAGACCCCTACTCTAGGGATCACTTACCTATTGGTTTTGTTGCAGATCGCTTAATCTCCAGAGATTATTCTTCAGTTACTTAAGCATTTTGGCTGAATTTCAGATGTTGTAATAACAAGTAGGGTGAGGACAAGGGATTTCTAGGGATTAAGAGAAGCACTTTCATTTTGTCCTGAAGCAGACTTATAAAGTTAAGGATGGTAGCTTGATTCCTGAAGCTATTGGAGGCTTTGGGAATGACAGTATTTGCCAATTTAGTGAGAAGATAACAGAGATGATTTACACCAGCTAAAGAATGAGCTAGATTCTGTAGTGCTGCATAACTATCACAAAAGTGCCCTATATGATGGTCTCATTAGCTTAGAAAGGTGTTAACTCAATTCTACTGCTTAGATAAAACAGAAAGATGGTAAAGCTTTTCTCAGCCAGACTTAACATCAATATTCTCATTTGCATCTGGTGAGAAGAGGATGACTCTTTCTTCCGAGGTTAATCCCTGACAGAGTAAGCCCTACTTCTATCACTTCAACATCATTTAACTGCATTACACTTTACCTTAACACCGCTGGGAAACTCAAGATGAGAAACAATTCTACGACCAATTTTCAAAGTAGCATCATGACAAAATCATTATTACATCTATATTCCTGGGTCTGTAGGAGTTGCCACTAGGTATCTAAATAGAGTTTAAAACACTAGGATCAGCCTGTAAATCCCTAAATTTATACGATATGGTTACCAGAGGGACTGCCTCTTGATTCCCTCACAGCTGTCCTGGTGGAGATTTCTAAAGCATTTCAGTGGGAATTCTCTGATTATAAAACAAAGAGGTCATAAACAGAATACTTTTCACAGGGTCAGGGTAAGGTCTGTGGATACTTGGATGAGATATGTATTTTGTAAAGGAGAAAGGAATTGTTTAGTACAATTTTACTACAAATTACATGTATCTGAGGTTCATAGGGTAGGAATGAACAGCAAAGCATGAGTCTCCCCTGGACAGGGGCTCTTATGAACTCATATCCATTTAATTACTGTGATGTACTTAGTGTTTTTAGGGCAAGAGGCAAAGTAATACTCTTCTGATGCAAAGCATTGCAATCTGAAACAAATCCTATTTAGTTTCAGTGGCTCTAAATCAGCTCTATTAAAAGGAACAGCCATAGCAAAAGCCCTTACAAGAAATCCAAGCTAGTTGAATGCTAACAACATATATATAGAATAATATTTTTGTAAAGCAGACAGTTACAGAGGTATGATCTCCATGCAATAAATTGGCTAAATCTTGAATGCTTTGTACAAAGGTTCATTGTTTTTCTATTACTTCCATTTAAGGAGTTATTTATTATGACTATTTGCACCTCCATGTGTTGCGTTTCATATAATGTTTGGGATGTAATATACTCCTGATTTTTAAATACTGAAAAAATAATTTAAACCAAAAATAAATTATCACCTTCTACTTCACAGAGTTTCTTCAGAAGAAGGAGCACTGGAAAGGTGCCAAGATCTATATTTCATTAAACAAGTAAATACAAAGGCAGTCATACTAAATGTGAATGGAAGAGCAAGACACATTCACTTGAGTCTAAACAACATTAGGTTTTGATGTAAACCCTGGTCAATGAGAGAAGTATATACAGTCCCATTTATTTTATTCCAAATTGCTTTTGCCACAGTTCCTTTCTTCACCTCTTCTGTTTTGGTGAATTCACAGGAAAAGTAGAATTGAAAAAAAGCAGACCCCACCCCTCCCTCCACTGTTACAGTATTTTAATTATGTTTCTTTAAATTAGTTCAGTTTATGTTTATTTTATATAGATCTTTCTTATAAAGAAACTTTTCTTATAGTTTTCACTGAGTTATGGTTTCTACGGTCTCGGCAACAGAGCAACCTGGCTCCATCTTTCTTCTCCAGTTAGCCACAGAGAGCATTAATGCCAGTCGTTGTCTTCCTGTGCATTTAATAGGCCTCAGAGAGTGTGACAGAAGTGTTCTTCTGCTAAGTATTCCCGGGCCAGGTTCTCACTGTCAGCACAAACCTAATTGTTGCATAAATCAAAGCTTCTGCATCAAAGGATATTGTATATCAATGCAAGCGGAGATTTGGCCCCTTTTTTGCAATGCAGATGTTTTGTAGTGTATGAAGTAAGTGGGGAGTTAATAAGTCTGTCTGGTCTTGGTAACTTTAATAAGTAATACTTCTGGGCTTTTTACAACTAAATACCAATTCTTCTATCCTCTCTATATACATCAGTTTGGATTTCATGGCTGTTTCTTTGTTCTGTATGATATTCTCCCATTTTTTAGAAGGCTGGAAGGTTAGTAGCAAATAGAATTTGGGATATTTGTTAAGAAGAGAACAGGACGGACTTGTGCTTAAGGTAATCACTGATACCCTGGGAAACTGTAGTCTTTCCCTGCCACTGCAATAGTCCTCAGATAACATGCTGCAAGATAAGAAGTCACATATTTGACATGGGTTCATTAATTGTTTCTTTCTCCCTAAGTATCCCGTCAGATGTGCTAAGAATATTTATAAGAATAAAATCAGCATCAATGAGAACTATTTAATTTATAATGCCCAATATAAAGTGAATAAACAATCTGCATCTAAATCACTGCCTCAATTTCCATTTGGAAAATACGAATAAAAATAACTAATCTAACAAGAATGTTGCATAGGAAAAAAAGTGAACTACTGACACATTGCAGTGATGATTGCTGCAGGAAAACCCACAGGGAAATTAATAATGGTCTTTTTATAAGGAGATGATTAATATTGAGTAAATAAGTGAGATTTGCTAACAGAACAGATAGCAATGATAATGAAATTAATTTTTAATAGCTAAAATTAAATGCTCTTGCATTAAAAAGGGTATAGTCACCTGAAAAAAATCCTACTATCAGCTTAGGCTTGGGGACATCCCAAATTTAAATTGTCCGGCTTTATAATTTTAGTGATGAAGCTAGAGTTATTAATATGAAAACCACAAAACCACTGCTGAATTAATTCCAAAGCATTGCTTAAAAAAAAAAAACCAAACAAAAAACCCTCAACAAAACAAGGAATCAGCTTCTACACAGTACGTAAAAAAGATTCTATGTATCATCCTCAAACTTATAGTATATAAGCGCCGAGTTAATTTTCATGTAACTTACAAGTAAATCCATTAAGTAGATTATGTTAAATTAATTTAAAACAGCGTCCTAGCAGAGATCTGTCATTTATGATGCTTTTGAATTGGACTCAAATGACCTTCCTGGCAAATAACACAGACACATCCAACTTTTCAGATAGCAAAAGACTACCAAAATCTCCTCTTTAAAGACATAAAATAGTGTTTAGCAATTGTTATGATTATTTAGGTTAGCGACAAGTTTGTGTCAAGTTAGCATGTGTCAGCGTTTGTGGAGATCAAGCAAAGGAAAATGAAGAAGGTGTCTGAATGTCTTAGTCTGATTAGGGAAAAGCAACTCTAAAACTGTTAGCTGGCATGAAGATTCATGAGAGTAATGAAATGGCAGTTTAAATGATGATTAAGCTGAATAGTGTCTATCAGGAGGACACAGAAAACTATGTCACCAGGGAAGAAAAACAAAACTGCAGCCTATGAGACTGACAGCTCCTCATGCCAATATCCCCATATTCTCTTTTCTATATTCCCAGAAGACTTGAGAGTAAAGCAGGCTTCCTCAAAGCATACTGAAAGAGGAAAAACCTAGGTTAAGCACTGTGTCCAAATTGAATGTCTCAAGAGTGACGTCTCAGTAGTGTCCTTTTCTGTAAATTGCTCTAAGTAAGCAATTCAACAACTTAATTCTAAACTTGTATTTAAATGCATGACTGGATTTGTGCCTCTGATTGTCTGGATCCTGGGCACTTTCTCATCTTCAAAATTTTTGTCTAACTTTACTCTTAGCCTGTTGCTCTTTAAGGTACCTTTAGACGAAAGCAGAGAGAAGACAACACTCTTTCTAGAATGGTCAAATGTCTCCACTTTTTTAAATGTATTCCCTGCTGTCTCTTCACTCTTTCTGTCGCACATCTTCCATCTGTAAATCTTTGCAATGACTCCGCTCACTCTGCATCATGACTTTGTGGTTAAGCTGCTGTATTGAGCAAAGAGATGGAGCATGTCTCATTCTCTAATGCTGCAGGGAGACACCATCCCATTGCCAAATCTCAGAGGCTGTAGAAAAAGTCCTTTGTTCATGTGTTGGAGGAAGAAGAAGTGGGCAAGGGGAGGAGTAGGGCAGGCAAATAATACTTTTTGTTATTTGAGATTTTGGAGAGGAGTTTTTTTTTCATAAAGTGAGCTCATATGTTTCATATTGACAGTTGCAGGGGAGAAGTAGGGCATTTTTTCCTATTCATCACTGACTCGTTGGCCACAGGTATGCCCGCAAGTGACGCTGGAGTACAAGAGCTTTATTTGCAGGCACCTGGAAGCAGCCACATTGAATATAATGACAATATCCTTGTACGTCTGTCAGTTTAACATCTCACAAGGAAGATGTTTTGGTATCTGTTTATGGACTGGAGCTGAAAGTATTGGTTTTTCATCTAGCAAAAACAGAGGCCTAAGGGCTTATGTAATTTCTGCCATCAGAAATAAATAGGAATATAGTGCTGTTACACAGAACAAATAACAAATGTAGTGAGATGGATGGTTTTACAGACAAGTTCTAACCTACAAGTCAAAATTCCTGTAAGCGGGAATAGTGGCTGCATCACTTCATAGAGATACGAAGTTTAATTCCTCAATTTGTATAGAAGCACTAAATCAATGGGATACCTGAATCTGCAGAACTCATTCAAGTTCATTATCTCTATGGGGTGGTAGATTAGACTCTGCCTGAGAGACAAATTGCATATATGTTGAGTGAAAGGTACTCTGAAATCTAAGACACTACTTAACTGAAGAATGAGGTTACATAAAAAAGGCAAAATGATGAAAAGAATTGTCATTAAGCATTGTATTGATAAAGGTAACCTTTCCCATTATTTGACTGGTATCTGTCCACTTATGCTTGCATTGGTCTTCTACTACTGTTCCTAAGTCATGTTGAAACATAAGACCTCCATCATCATTCCCATTTCTAGAAGATACTGTGTGAGCAACTGAGGATGAAGGAAAGATGACTATTACCAGGTAGATGAAAGCTACTGATTCATTAGCTACCCCAGTTTGCCTCTGTTTATGTAATTTTAAGTAGTCTAAGCTCATTGAAATTAAACTCCCATAAAGCAACACCACTACTTACATCTCAAAGATCAGGCTCTCCACCATATGCTAATTGCACCTCTATCTGTCCTGAGCTAAAGCCATGTCAGTCATAATAGTAACAGATTACTTCTTTTGAAAATAAACAGCACCACTGTAATTTTCATTATCAAAAGTTAGAGATTGGTTTGGGAAAAAAATAGAAACAAAAGAAATTAAATACTTCAATGAAACTCTTTTAAAACAAAGATTCTTTTTTGTGTCTTCATCTTGAACTCTGACTTCTACCATACAGGAGTCCCCATGAAATGCCTTTCTGCATTGTAAGCACAAGGTTTTAGTTCCAGAACAATACAAGTTCTTCAGAAACTGGTGTTTCTTTATTTCTATGGGAAAAAAAAACAGCAATGGGAACTCATGAGGTTAATGTTATGGAGAGAGACTTCTTTTTCTACTACTGGAAATGGGTACCACAGCATAAAAATCATACCACTGCAATTGTTTTCCAGTGGTTAGTTCTTTGGTTCTTTGTCCCAAGTTGCAAATCACACTATGGGGTTTGCAGGCTCAAAGGGATTTCTTTTCCTTGCCTTCCTCTACCATTTAACAAAGGTAGGTACCAGACTGCATTTTACAGTTGAGGGAACCATGGTCTCCACAGTGACAGTGAAAGCTAAAATTTTGTTGCTTGCAGGTAATAGGAGTTGAAGGCAAGTGAGAGAGCCCACAGGTGCTATTTTGTCCCATGATCTTTATCCATTCCTCCCCAAAGCAGTAAAGCAAATTTGTTAGTCGCTCTTGACTCATTGTCTGCCCTAGAAAGCTCGGTTAGTGCTTTTTTATATCAGCTTAGTCTGGCTGTCAGAGGGAACCACAAAAGCCTCTATATAGAAAAGGCCTGAATTTATTGTCTGTAGCCCTAGCTGTGCCTGTTTATGCACTGCATTTTCTATTGTCACCAGATATACAGTTATGCAGAATAATGCATACAAATTAGCCTTAAGATGGAATCCTAAGCCACTCACATAGCTGTTTATAGCTTTCATCGCTAAGATATTAGTTTATAGCTTTGGCCTTAGCCCAGTCAAGAAACCTCTGTACAAGTCTTTTGTAGTGTGTTTTCACATTATTAACCAGTTCTTGATAAAAGGAGTCTTAATTGTGCTGTTGAAGTATTTTGGGGAACTGCAGGTAATAGCCACTAAAATTTAAAAAAAATTAAGAAAAAGTGTCAATTTACTGGAAGATTTCCGTAAACAGAAAGTTAAAAGTTCACTGGACATGGATATTTCTTTTGGTGAAAAGACACTGGAAGCTTAATCAGATTTCATTCCAAATAATATGATCCATGAGGTCAATGGTACGGATACTAATTCACACTAGCTGAATATCTGAGCTTATCTGTTCATATTTTGAGGCCCCTACAGTATCCATGCCATGGTATTTATTACACTAATACTCAAAGGAGTTAGGAGTGATAATAGGAAAGGACTGCTGGTAATGCTGAAAAGTGATTGACAGTGAGTTATGATTGGATGCAGCCATAAGGATCATAGAAGACCCAGAAGACTTTTGAAGATGCCATTCACAGGGGTTCCATTCTCTCAGGAGTCACAGATGTAAGCAAGGAGAACTTAGTGGAGCAACTACATTTATTACCTGTGAATCCACTCTACTCAGCCTACCCCTGCAGGCTAGGACAATCCAGATGTGTGTAATGGATCTGCTCACATGCTTATCGGCTTCAATTCTGTCAGGAAAATGCAGTTTGGGGGTGGATCCTATTAGTGTAAACTACAAAATTAGTCCGTAACCTGAGATCAGGACCCCTTGCCCCAGCCACCTTTAGCAGAAGAACTTTGCCACGTTGACCACTAGAGGGTAGTAACATACATTTGCACTCTCTACCTTATGAATAGGAGAAAGGAGTAAAACGTGAAAGAAGATAGAAAGGAAATGTGGTGTAGAGGGCAGGTGCCAGACCTCACCAATATAGGTATGTTTTGCCCTCCACACACGTGTATCCATTTAAAGAATCGTTCACTAGTGTGAATCTGTGAGATCACAAATTATTGGCCAGCTGGGAGCTTGATGAAATTCCATGTTTCAAGCAAGTCACGAGCATACTTGTTTTCAAGACCTTGCCTTAGACAACACAGAGCACAAAGATCACATGCTACATTATTTTACACAGTTGTATAGGGAGCTGGAAATAGCTCAAATGCCTTGTACCATTACTAATGCTAGCAGAGCCACCAGCATGATTTCTGCATGAGAGGGTGAGAAGTTTTTGACTTGTAATTATTGAAATCTTTACAGGTGGGCTGGAAATTTATTTAAGTGATTTTGGTACTCGCACATCTGACTTATGTTCACACGGAACTGAGTTTCTGTCAAAAAGCTAGCTATAAGTCTTCTTTATATTTTTGCAGATGGAAAGCTCAATGTAGTTCGTCCATAGACCTAAATCTTTTCCTGTGTTTATTTCATTCTCATCTGTCTTACTGTGCATGTCCCTGTTCATGCTGCTAGAGCTCTATCCAGAGTGCCTATAAGTAACAAGTATCTTCAACTGTTGTTACTAAAAGTACAATTTTTGCTATAATGGGGACAAGAATAGTACCTTGACCCTTTGGTTTTCAGCTCTTTATGATTCTCTGTTCTACAAACAAAATTGTTTCTACTCTACTTGTCTCCTTTCAGACAGTCAGCTTGATTTCACATCATCAATAACCAGATGCATTTCATGACACATAGTGAGTGGCTAATCTTTAGCAGAAAGTATTTTGGAATTTTTTGCTTTTGAGTTTCCCAAGATTTCATGATTTTGGCAAGAAAGAGGCAAAAAACCTGCCTCCTGGCTGCTGAATTGTGACTCCAAAATTGTTTTCAACCCTGTCTTAGTTGTAGACCTCCTAACTGATGCTTGATAAATTATTTTATCTCTCTGTACCACAAGTCTGTCTTTGTAAATTGGGGACAGTCTTCATTGGAAGAGGGTTTGTCACATACTTATGTCTGATCAATGCTTTGAAAGAAACAGCTGTTACTCATGGCTGGTTCTCTATATTAAAGTGTAACATAAAATTGAATAATTTGTAAAGGCTGACATGAACAACGTATGTGCAGCAGGAATTCCCTTTTTAAAAAAATATGTTCTTTTTTTGCAAGTATTCTCACCAGAATGGAAACAGTGTTGACACTATGTCTGTTTACCTGCTACATTTTTTAAAAGTCCGGCTCAGGACTTTGTCTTCAGACTGTTGAGAGATATACAATGCTATTCTCATTTAAGTTCATTACAGATATTTTGCTTACTTCTACCATTTAATTTCAGACCTGTTTCACCAGTATTTCTTTCCTCATGACTGTGTTTTTCATTTTAGGTATATTTTGCTTTTTTTAATAGAAATTGGATAAATCGAAAACCCAGTGAAATACTTCCTCTATGGCTACTTTCGTCTCATGCCTTGCAAGTTCTGGGATTGCTAATGTCAGTCTCTGTGATTTATCTGCTGGGGTGAAGTTGTTCTGACCTACAGTAACAAAGTACATCATTGTTTGCTTGCATGTTATAAAAATGACGCACAATACTCACATCTAAAAGTCAGAATAAACCTTTTACGCAGCTCTTTGTCAGTTCTACAAATGGTTGCAGTTAATCGATGCTATAAAACTTTCCTTCGGGCACTAGTATTCAGCTTTCACACCGGGAAATGCAGTTTGAGTCTGACATTTTAAATACTAATGGTATTATCTAATGAAATAACTTGGGGTTTCAAAATTCCCATCAGTAAAAAAAGCACAAGACTGCTGTTGAGTTAGGGTATTTTAAAAAAACCCTCTTTTGGAGCACTGGGAAAGAGAGATAACTTTGTACAGACACTACTATTTGCTGATGTTTTCCTGTAGTCGCTTCTAACTCAGCCAGGGGTCTACTGTCCCACTGGTGCACCCCTGTAGTTTTCATCAACATTAATGGGAATTATGTGTATGAGCTGATGAGGGCATACATTTAATTCAAAAGTCGTCTTTTCTTTATTAACGTGTGCCATGCAAGTCTTGTGATGAGGGAAGCCCTTAAGATTTATTTTCTACCCAGCTACAATGAAGACTGTAAATTTAGCAGACATCTTGGGATTTCTCCAGGATATATTTTTTCATTTTGCATTTCACAGATTTGCCATTCTCAAACCAACTAGCTCTGTGTCAAGGGCTGTGCAAAGAAGAGAGGTAAAAGAAATGGAAGTCTCCCAGATGATGACAAACTGTGGAAAATCCATAGGCTTTTATCTGACATTTTAACAGTGAATTACTGCCTAGTCATTTTCGTAGTCACATTTATGTGTATAAAAAGTAAAGATGGCATTTGGAATTTTGCTCTTACAAAGTTCTCAAAAGAACAATATTGTATCTCTTGAGGCTATCTTAGTATTTCCTTAAATTCTGGACATTCAAAAAAAGGGTAGCATGAAGGAAAGATGTAAAAAGATGATGATGGAAAAAGCAGAGGAAAAAAAAAAAGGCTTCTGGGATTCTCCTCATATAGTACACTCTGTACTGTATCCAAGGCAAGTCCATGCCTAGAGGGCACAATATATCCTTAAATGTATGTGACCTACTAACCATAGTGAAAAGAAAGAGCAGGTGATCTGATTTACTGCTTTTCTCAGAGAATAACTTTTGCCTTGTCAGGCAAAATTTGAAGAAGACAGTCAGGCTAATTTGTGTGCTGCTATTCCCATGGGGTTCATGGACCACTCTTCAGAGCAGTTGTGTCCCAGCTTTTCAGCAAAAATATTCACAGAATCACAGAATGCCAGATTGGAAAGGACGTCAGGATTCATCTGGTCCAACCTTTTAGTTAATACATAGTTTAAATGAGATGGTCCAGAACCCTGTCAAGCTGAGTCTTAAAAGCGTCCAGTGTAGAGGCATCCACCACTTCCCTGGGGAGATTATTCCAGCTTTAAACTGTTCTCATGGCGAATTTTTTTCTTCTGGAATCCAATCGGAATCTCCCCAAGAGCAATTTATACCCATTACTCCTTCTCTTTCCCAGGTGACTCCTTGTAAAAACTGATTCTCCATCCTCTGGGTAGACACCCTTTATTTACATGGTAATAAGGTTTCCCCTAGGCCTTCTCTTCTCAAGAGTGAACCAACCAAGTTCTCTCAGCCTTACTTAATATGGTAGGTTTCTTAACCCTCTGATCTAGTGGTCCTTCTCTGGATCCTCTCCAGCCTTTCCACGTCTTTTTTGTATACTGGGGACCAAAACTAGGTGCAATAGTACAGGTGCAGCCTGACAAGCACGGAGCAGAGTGGGATAATGACTCATTGTTCTCTACTGGTGATGCCCTTTTTGATGCACCTCAGCATTTGGTTGGCCTCCTTTGCTGCTGCAGCACACTGTTCACTTATGTTAAGCCTATTGTCCAACAAGACCCCAGGTCTTTCTCCACAGAGCTGCTCTCTACCCAGGCAGAACCCAGTCTGAGCTGCACTCCAGGGTTATTTATTACCAGGTGCACGACCTTACACTTATCTCCACTGAATTTCATATGGTTCCTGTTAGCCCACTCTTCCAACCTGTCCAGGTTATCCTGGAGGGTATCTCCTCACTCAGTTTGCTGTCATCTGCAAACTTCACCAGGGTGCTCTTGATTCACAACATCCAGGTTACTTGTGAAGACATTAAACTGTTGAAAATGTCAGTGCAAACCGACCACATTAAAAAAGTCAGTACTTCAGCCCAACTGTTGAAGTGTTTGTTCTAATTTCTAAACTGGCAACCCCACCCCACTCCCTAACCCCCACCCCCAACCCCCTCGCCAAAATATGCAAATAATTAATTTCTGATACAACTTTTCAAGAATCTCAGTCTTTTCAAGGATCCTTTTAAAGGAACTCTGAGTACATAATAGAAAGCAGGTGACTTGGAAATATTTTCTAAAAGGAATGACACAAAGAACAAGAAGCTAAGGGCAGTAATGGGATTTTAGACATTTCTACTTTGTGCTGCCTAATTTTTAGCTATTTTTAATAGTAATGATGTTTAGAAGGGCAGTGGCTCTGCATGTTTCGGTAACTGGGTCTCTGCCAGTGCTGTGGCAAATATCTGTGACATACAAACTCATTGGTTGGTTAGGCAATTCTTGGTCAGAGTGACTTGCCCAAGTTCATGCAGTAAATCAAAAGCAAAACCTGTATAACAGGACAGAATACTGTTTTCCAAAGTTTGTTTATTCAACCAGTTCATAATACTTTTTTCCTGTTCCTGTTGAATCATTTAATCACTACAATGCTACAGTTTGTTTCAGCTTTTTATACTGCCAGCATGTGGATATCTAAAAAGAACTTTGCTTTCTCCTTTCAGTCACACTCATAACTTTCTTCTGAGTGTTGTTTTATTTTGCTAGAGGCTTTGCAAACATGCTGGCATTTTCTCTGAAAATCTGGAAGGGCATATTGACAGAACAACTGACCCAAGCTGGTCAAAGGGATATTCCATACCAGAAAACATCATGCTCAGTATATAAACTGTGGAGCTGGCCAGGGGTGGAGGGTGCTGCTCAGGGGTGGGCTTGTAATTGGTCATTGTGTGGTGAACAATTTATTGTTCATCACTTAGTTTGTATATTCCATTATTGTCATCATCATCATTGTCATCACCATCATCTCTCCCTTTTGCTGTTCTATTAAACTATCTTTACCCCAACCCACAAATTTTACTTTTTTTCATTCTCTTCCCCATCCCACTACAGGAGCAGTAAGGGAAGGTGAGCAGTTGGCTTCATGGTGCTTGATTGCCAGCTTGGGTTAAACCATGATACTTACGGAGCCAGGTACTGTGACCTTCTGGTGCTTGAATTGTTCAGAAATTTCAGATTTTCCTCTTTTTTGAAAAAGAAAAGTCATTAAAACATAGGTTTCATAGAGTCTGAAATCCCCTCCTACAATTCTTTGTTCTTTGGGGAGGCAGGGAAAGTGCTCAAATTGTTCTTCAGTTCTTTACCTTCTTTCATCAGATGAAACTCTTCCTATGCTTTACGCTTGATTCCACTGTCACATGTGCTGGCTTTTGCTAACACTGCTAACATCTTGCAGTTTTCATCACAACCACTGTCCTAAAAGTCAGGAACTGCTTCATATGATCTGTCTTCCTTTAAAACTTACCTTTTGCATTTGCAACTATAATGTGTGGCAACTGATGAATTGAATTTGATGAATAGACACAGAACTGCCCATTGGTGCATGGCGGCCTGTCTGGCTATGTCCTCTGCCTGATCAGTGCAGCCTGTCCTATGTTCCTATTAAACTCTTTTCTAACTCTTTCTTGGGTGAGAAGTTTATGTTCTGTTGGTGTGAGTCCAGCAACTGAAGACAGACCACAGTCTGGAGGGCCTGTGTTTCTGTGGTGCAGTAACTGAGTGTTGGAGTGGGAGTGTGTGATAGCTAGCAAAGATCGAGCCAAACCAGCTGGTGAGTAAGTGAAGTGACCTGGGAGCAAGGGGGCGAGGGTGTCTCTAAGGGCCAGCTCTGAGTGTGAGAGCACCTGTGCACCTCGAGAGGTGGGAGCATTGGAATAGGGGCATGAAGTGGGAGTGTGGACCTCACTGGTGCCAGCAACTGAGCAGACTGGGATCCAGGGTCCAGCTACTGTGTAGACTGACTGTAGGAGTCCAGTTGCTAGAGGCACCTACCTAGTGCACACACACATATATATATTCTCAATAATGGACTTCTATCCTGCTCAGGTGGAGAGAGAGCAGGGTAAGGCTATCAGTGCTGCCTATGCTCATGTGAATGTTCTGCATGTCCATCTAGGAACTGCATGCCTATCTGTGCAGATACACAGTGCTTATGTGTACAAATGTAGATGTGTAGTAAATATCTGTGCTTTATGTATGTCTGCTTACAATATATCTTCAACCTCGCCAATGGATGGACATGGGCATATGGAGTAGCAAGAGCCATGCCCCTCTCAGGCTGTTCGATTGAGCATGATATATTTTCCTCTAACATACACATACTGCATTGCTCCAGTTCAATTGTGCATTGCTGTCAGCCCAACAGATGCATTCCCTGGTTTATCTCGAATACTCCTTTGCACACACATGAAACATACATCCATTCATTCATTCATACCCAGCTGTGCATTATCTCCTGATACCTTTTTCATTGAAACCTCATATTACACATAGCTAAAACCACTGTGCATGTTTGACTTAAACTGCATGTCTCACTTTCTCTGGTAAAGTTCCACTGTGGTCTAGGGAATTAATATTTTCACTTGTTCATCCTGATCAAAACTTCTTAGGCTACCTGAAATCTCTACAGAGAATGCAAGGATGATCTAGTATGTTTACTGAATGTTTCACTGAACAACTTGTAATAAAATCTAGAAAATTTGCTTTATTCAGTGTATTTGACATCATACACCTTCACCGCATATTGTTAGAGCGTCAATAAAACCTTCATGATAACTGCTAATACATTAACAGTCACGCTTTTATGATACGGTCCATCAGCTTCTGATCAGGCTGCACATGCCATTTTGTTGCAGAAGACAGAATCATAGAATCACCAGGTTGGAAGAGACCCACTGGATCATCGAGTCCAACCATTCCCATAAAAAAAAAGGTGAATGGGTGGAATTGCTCTACAATAGAAAAACATAGCTAGAAACAGTGTTTCTGTTTCCACATACTAAAAAGTACTGCCTCTTAACCACCAAATGCTCTGATTTCTCAGCTCTACTGTTTCAAGGCATCCTGAGCAGTCACTTTGCAGCTGGAATTGCTCCATACCGCTGCAGGAATTCAAGAATGGTGACTTACTCATAATTTTCTATGGGGTTTTGGAGTGTCTTGAGCATTGCTGAATGTATGTTACTTGTCTCAAAGATTCACTGTCTCAGAAGTATACACATAATCTGTAGAGATAGTTGGTTGTCTATCATGGTGTCAAGTTTTTAAGGGAAGACAAACCCAAGCTGATTGAAAAAGAAATCTATTGAGGACTACAACATACACAGAAACAACTTTTGGCTTAGAAAGTCCTTGAGCTGAAAACAATTGGAACCCGAGAGAGTACTGCAGGGAAGAATCATGTACACTCACCCTGATGTGTTTGCTTTCAAGTTTGGTTTCCATTAAGACTCAGCCAAATTCTTCACATATTGAACCTATGAATGTATCTGAATACAGTATTCATATTTTTATGAAATACAAAGCTCAACGTATGAAAAAAACCTCCACATAGAGGTTTTCACATCGTCTTATTAAGCTGGAAAAAGTCCTTTTTTGTTTAACTGTTTAACAGTTCCGCGAATCACAGGTGGTGACAGCAGCAGGCTTGAGAAAAGGACATTAATATTTCCAGAGGGGTAAAGAAAGTCCTCAGTTTATTATTGAACATTTTACAAGTTTTTACCTTAACCTCACTTGAAACAAAGATGATACGTAGTTCATATTTCTGGGTGAACCTTAAAAATAAGGTGCTAGAATATATATACAATGCCAAGAATCCTAATAAGAATAGCTAAACACATAATAATAGTAACAATAATCAATAACAACACTGGAAAAAATTCTTTCTGTCTAAATACTAGCACAGTATACCTCTGCTGAGTGATGTGGACCAGTTTAGGAGCCTCTAAAATGGGAGTTTGTTGAAGCACTCTCTTCTAAGAGCCAGTGTTAACTAGTTCCTCAGCACCTGGTTGCTAATAAAAATACTGTCTGAACTCTGAGGGTGTTCTAAGAATTTGAAACACCATCCACTTATTAAAATCACATTCTTTCTTTTCTTTCAGTCTACTTGGACTTTTTATGAAGATGGTAGATCTAACACAAAAGGGGAAAATTCTCAATTTTAGTTGTTAACATCTGTTTGGAAATGTTGCAGATAGATATAATTATTCTCAATATATAGGTTTCATCAGTGTGTCAACAGCATTGATGTCTAAATTTCCCTCAAATGCCTGACTCAGTCTATTATAGAACATTTAAACAATGAGGTTAATTCCCAAAATATTTTATTCCCAATACCACTTATCAAAGGGGTGTCATGTGTCCGTAGGTATGTGGATGGAATATGTAATTCAGGATGTGATAATGGATCCTGACATTGCAAACACTCAATATTTTTGCCTCTTTTGTCTTTAATATGTCCTTATCTTTGGTATCAGCTATCAGCTTATTCTGACTGGAGACAAATCCCTCCTTTATGTGAAATTCTTCTTGCCATGTGACAACTATTGATTCATTCTATGCTAAGTACATAAGTTTATTCGTGCCTTTTCCTGGAAGCCTGACACTTCCTTTTATTTAATTATTAATTCCATAAATACATTCAAACAAACAAGTGAATAATATTTTTTAAATGGACCTTGTTTTTCCCTAGCTTCTTGCATCATTTTACGCTCTATCTCCTTAAGATTTTCATGGGAATTAGAAGAAAGGCAGTGCCAAGCATCTAAATGAACATGAGGACTTTCGTTAGACATGAGGTAGTGTCAATGGGCGTGGGCAAAAAATGCAAAAAAATGCAGATGATTTTGCTCTGCTTTCTATCAGAAGTATGATAAAACTGAAAAGAAATCTAGATAGTTATATTTTTATTCGCTCCTTACTCAAGCAAAACTTCTGCTAGCATCTACATTGAGTCCTTCCTGAGTCAAATTTCTGGGATTTAGTCTTTATTACACAAACAAATGAAAAATAATTAATGGGGAAAGAAATTAAAGTACTGAAGATGGTGCCAATACACAACTACACACTTAAGTTTACAATGCCTGTTCATTTAAGCACAAGATAATACAGAATAAGGTCAGGGGAAATCATCCTCTATGCATCCCCAAAGATATCTGATATATCTAACGACAGCAGAGCCCTGTTTATTCAAAACACTTTTGGAACATCAAAACATTTGGATAAAAAGGGCTTCAAATAATTGAGGGAGTTATTGTATAAGTAAATCACACCAGAGGGACATAACCTAGATTCAAAGGAGTGAGTTTCAGATCAAAGGGGTACAGATAAATGGGATTTTGCTCTATAGGAACAAATAAAATAAGCTGCATTTGATTATTCTGGAATCAGGAAGTGTCCAAACATATTTTAAAGAAGAGTTCGAATGAAAGGTCAAAATTGTTGCAATAAGCCACACAGGAGAATATTCCTATGGAATCAACAAATATAACAAATAACTAAATGGGACTAAAAATGTGTGGTAGGGTTTTTTTGGTTGGTTGGTTGGTTTTGGTGGGTTTGGTGGGTTTATATTTTTGTGGGGTTTTTTTGAGTTTGTTGTTTTTTTGTTATAAATCCACTGATCGTGTAGTCAGGATCATATCAACTTTACCAATGTTTTTTTCTTATACCAGCCACAACATCGACTCATATTTTGTGGTTCAAGGTGGGGATGTCTAACATCCATGGCTCTGCATCTCATTTTCCCCAACACATAATGGAAGCAAACTGTAAAATACACAAGTTGGGTCTTGGATGGACAATATTGTCTGGTTGTTCATCTTTCTAATACTATCATGACCCATGTATGGTTTATCTAAATATACACATCAAAAACTCATATTAAATGACCTGAGAATAAAAATAATGGAATTTAAAAAAAAGATGTTAAGTGGACAGATCCATACTGATATTCACCCACTGCATTGTTAATAGGGTAGTAATAGTTGCTAATTTAGACAAACAGTCTAAATCCATTTTCTGAAAGTTGTGCTCACATTCCTGTAATGCAGTATTCCTCCTTACCATCCAGGGACCTTCTAATAGTGAGGGTGGCAGGGAAGAAGACAGCTGCCATGTTTAAAGGGGAGTTAAATGAATGAAAACACAATACATTTTGATTCTCCCCAAACTCCCCCCACAATTTCTGTGGCTGAGTGTCCAGCCATGAGAGTGCTTCTCCCACCAGTGTGCCCCACCTTGAACCACCCTGTCTGACCTGATCTCCCTGCCCCCAGCACAGAGGTTGGAACTTTCAACTCAAACCATTCTATGACTTGTAAGCCACAGGGAAAGGAGAGACTCTGTGGGATGGCAGGCACAGAAGGCACAAGTTTCAGAGATATTTTTTCAACCATGTACCAAACCATCCTGTTGAATGCACCCCAACATTCCTGGGCCTTGCAGTTGGGTATTTGAGCCCTTGGGGTGGTCAATGCTGCCAGGTCCAAGTCCTATGCTGCACTTGGGGCAGGTTCACATCATACAGTGCTGTGCCTCATTCTTCAACCTCAGGCCTGTCAGCCCTTCATTTAGTTGTCAGTCCCTACAGCCTACCCGACAGCCCTCCAGAGCTCTCCATGCAGCCTTCTCCCCCCGCCCCAGTTCTGGCAGGGGGAGCAGTGCCCACCGCCATGTGTCCAAGCCTGCCTCCTCTCTCCTCCCAGCTCCTGTCCTACAGGGTGCAGGGCAGAGGGGATGGCAGAACAGCATGGGGAATGGCTGCCCCGTTTCTTGGCATGGTTCTCCTCAACTTCCTTTCGTCTCTTTTTGGTGAGGGACTGTGGGTTTAGGTGCATGAAGCAACACACCGGGGCTCAGAGAGGAGATGCTTGGGAGTGTGAAGGGGAGCAAGGGTTAAATAGGAGAAGCTGTTGGGGTTGTGATAACATGGGGGAAGAACAATGCTCAGTGAAAGATCTGGAGGAGGGAGCTGGGGGAAATGGCAATTTGGAGTTGAATTTTGTAGGTGAAGAAATTAAACACCTGTGGGGCTGGAGGGGGCAGAGCTTGACATTGGCAATAAGTAGAAGCAGTCCTCTCAGTAGGGAGGGTATCCTGGTGATAATATGTGGTGAATTCTGGAGGGGGAAGCAGAGGAATGGGGATAATTTAGGGTGTTGTGGAGTTTGCTGTAATGTTGCTGCAGCAGCACAGCCTAGATATCAGTAAAGGTGAACCATAAAGAGCGAAGCAGGGGAATGTGAAAGCCAGTCTCAAGTGTTGTTTCCTGGGCAGACAGGAGGATACCTTCAAATTAGTTTAAGGTTTCAGTCCACTGGCCTAGTTTCCTCCTGCCTCTTCATCTTGTTGCTCCTCCACAGTCTGTTGGGTAGAGTTCTGTTGTCTGTGATGCAGGGAAAGAGCTAATTTCTAGTTTTTCCCATTTGCATCAGCATTTGTTGTCTGTAGATACAAGTATTTAAAAAAGTAAACTTTCATCTTCAAAAAAAAAATAAATAAAAGCCCAAACCCAACAAACCTGAAATAATAATTTCCTCTCAAAGAGCAACAGATAATGAAAAGGCTTGTTCAAGTTTTTCCCTCTCCTTACTCTCCCTTCCTTTTACAGACTTCTCAAGGCTTCTCCCTATTTCTGGAGAATCCTTGCTGTGTGTTATGTCTCAGTGCGATTTGACCAGAATTCCTTGGTAAGTTTTCTGTCTGGAGTGCAGCACAGGAGAGAAGGTAAAAATTCCTCCTAGAATCCTTCTAGATGCTACGCTGAAGCACATAGAGGACAGGGAGGTGATTCAAGTCAGTCAGCATGGTCCTGCCTGACCAACCTAGTGGCTTTCTGTGATGGGTTGACCACATCAGTGGACGTGGGAAAAGCTATGGGAGCAATCCATCTGGATTTCTGTAAAGCCTTTGACAGTCCTCCACAACATCTTTCTCTCTAAATTGGAGAGATATGGATTTGATGGGTGGACTGTTCAGTGGATAAGAAATTGGTTGGATGGTTGCATTCAGAGAGTAGTGGTCAATAGTTCAATGTCCAGATGGAGATCCGTGACAAGTGGTGTCCCTTACGGTTCCGTGTTGGGCTGAGTGCTGTTTAATATTTTCATTGATGATATGGACAGTGCGATTGAGTGCACCCTCAGCAAGTTTGCAGATGACACCAAGCTGAGTGGTGCAGTTGTCGTGCCAGATGGCTTCAGGGAGAACTTACAACAATCTTTCAGTACCATAAGTGGGCCTACAGGAAAGCTGGGGGGGAACATTTTACAAGGGCATCTAGCAATAGGATGAGGGGTCATGGATTTAAATTGGGAGGGGGAAGACTTAGATTAGACATTAGGAGGAGATTCTTCATTATGAGGTTGGTGAGATACTGGAACAGGTTGCCCAGGGAAGTCGTGGATGCCCCATCCCTGGAGGTGTTCAAGGCCAGGTTGGACGGGGCCTTGGGCAGCCAGGTCTGGTGGGAGGTGTCCCTGCCCGTGGCAGAGGGGTTAGAACTAGGTGATCTTTAAAGTCCCTTCCAACCTAAACCATTCTATGATAATATGAAAACTGGACTTACGTAGTAATGATTTCAGCTTGCAAGCCTTGGAGTCTGGCTGAAACTGTTGTTTGGTCCTGAATGCAAAAAAATATATAACCTTGTGCCCAGCTTGAAATAGACCTGCAGAATCTTCTGTTTCATCCAACTCCTTGAGCTCTGAAGGTTAATCACAGGCATAAATAAGTACTCTAGACAAAAACAAGGGAAGTTTTCTTACGCTGCTAGTATGGAGCTTGTGGATATTGGAGTTAGTTGCTGTGGCCTTCTAATCCCTGGATATTCTGCTGTGTTTCTAATTAAGATACTGGCCATGCCATTTTTGATCTGCTCATGTAAGGACCTGATGTCTATTTGCTTCCATTAAACTCAAAAGCAGGTCTGTCACAAAGTTCAGAGGTTACAGGATTGGCTGGTATTATCCTTTTTTTTCTGTTCACTCCCCTCTGCCACAACCAAGGCTCTCTAAAGGGTAAACCCACAGAAGGTGTAGGTCCTCTAGAATCAAACAGAATCAATGAATTTTTAAAGCTCATTTTCAGAAGTAGGGTTGTGGGGTCTGGTTTTTTTTTTTTTCTTCTTTTCCTGTCTCCTGCCACAATTTCAGCCTTTAGTACTCTAAAGTACAGCTGCATAGGGGAGTATAATTTAGAGGGGGATAAACCCCCACAACAGTGTATGTTTGGGCCTTAAAATAAAGTATAAATTAAACTATATTTAAGTGTGCCTTATCAACAGATTGATAAGCTTAGGTGTTTGCTGTTGCCATTGATCATGATGCTCTGTAGCAGACAGAAGCTGTAACTGCTGCTGATGGAAAAGAAAAGGTAGTGGAAGGAGGGGGGGGAGAAGGAGGTGTGAGACGAGGCGATTGGCTGTTTTGAACGTCAATCACAGCTGCGGCCCCCAGCTCTTCCGCTGCTCTAGCTCTGGCTCTCCCTTGAACAGCTCCTGGAGAGAAGAAGGCGTGTGGCGCTCAGATCACCAGCATCATGCTCCTTGGGCTTGGATCATAGATCCCCCTCTTTGAACATTAAAATAACTCCTTCGTCCATCGGCGTCTCAGGCAGATCTAGTGGGAAAACACACGTGAGAGAGACAGGGAAGAAAGAGGAGGAAGAGAAAAATCAGCAACCAAGTGGACTAAAGCAAAGAGAAAGAGTGCTTTGCTTGCACAGCTGCGAAGTGGAAATTTAAAGAACTGCAGAGAGAGAAATTCCGGCTCATCAGCACATACACATTGCAGAATTACAGATCCAGGTAGAGATGTCATCAACAGGGAAAGAAGGCAGCGGAGCTCAACATGCACAATATGTTGGACCCTATCGTTTGGAAAAAACCCTAGGAAAAGGACAGACAGGTTGGTTCTTTTGCAGCAGCACCCGCGGCTAGGGGGAAGGTGCCAGTGAGGTGTTGGGTAGGGTATTTGAGGGTTCCGTTATTCTCATTTGGTGTTTTAGTGGAGGTAATATTCATAGGGGATTTTTACGTTTATTTATTTTTAGTTTTCATTTTAATTCTTTCTTTTCTTCCCTTTCTTTTTATGAAAGAAAGCTAGGATGCTCGCTGTTCATTACTCCTGCTAATGGGTGTTGTTCTGATGACAGCCAGAGTGCATGCAGAGGAAAAAAAATAGATGATCATCTGGTGCTGAATTTTCACGCCAATTTTTTCACTGCCCTACTTAGAAGCATTTTCTTTTTAATCAAATTATATTGAAATGAAAGGTTCACAGCCTGTAATACCAAGGAGGTGGTGGTGGGGGTAGTGGGGGAGTCACCGGCAGTATTTCATGACATCATGATTGAAAAGGGTGTAGTCCTTAAGGTGCAGTTTGGGGGGTTGGAAATATGTACAGTATGTCCCTGACACTAACCGCTATGGGTATTTAGCAAATATGGATGGATGGGCTAGTGGGTTTTGTGGGTAAGGTGTGAAATAAAAGAATAGAGTATGGGTACCAGAATTTGTTCTGATTATGCTGTGTTTTTGTAGGAGGGATTTTGGGGGGAGGGGAGGTTATTTAATTATTTTTCTTAAAGCTTGTTTATGAAACTCGCCCCCAGCAGATTTTCCTGTATGGAACAATGGTAAGAAATATTAAAAAGAGGAAACCGAGTGGAGGGAATTAGAAGAGAGAGCAGGTGCTTCTGCCCTACATGACATAATTAGATCCCCTAAATGCATTCAAGATCTGGACTTACTGTTGCTTGCTTGGATAGCGTATTCACTTCAAGGGCAGGGGGAGCATCAATTGGAAGAAAAACCCTTTAAAAGAAACCCAAATATTTTCCTGGTTTAATTTTTTACCTTTTTTATTTTTTTTGTGGTTTTTTTCTTTTTTTTTTTTTTTTTTTTAGTGTCAGGTGCAACGAGCAGCGGGATCCGGCAAATTGATTGTGTGGGAAGCCCTCTAAATGTGGACTGAAACTCAAGATTATAATTTAGCAAAAGGGAAAGATCAGCCATAGAGGGGATTCTTTGGGCATGTGGGTGTTAAGTGTTGTTTATTATGGTGGGACAATAAAACATGATGCATTGTGGTGGTGGTTTTGGGGTTTTTTTTTATAACCCAGCCGAGCTTTGCCCATCTGTTGTCTAAAGGATTTAATAGGCGTTTCCATCCCCAGCTGCTGCCTCTGCTCTGCCTGCTTCCTTGCTGCTCTGCGTGGCAGCAGCTCTGCAGTCCGCAGTTTTCTTAGGGACACAGTCAAAATCCAGATCTTTCTCTGAAAGAAGCAGTGCTCTTCTGAAATGATTGATTTTTAGCCCCCCCCCCAATCCTCTCCCCCCGTCCTTCCCCCTTCTCTTCACAACCCCATAGCAACCGTTCAGAGACATGGATGAAGATGACATTGTCTTCTAGTGAAAGTGACTTTTATTTTTTATTAATATTTATTTTTTTCCAAATCTCTTCAGTGTATCAGCTGCTAAATGTAGCTTTCTCTCTCTGTTTTGGTTACCACCTTTATTCTTTGCATGGCTCAATAAGCCATTACTTCTGCTGCTGTATTCTTATTAAAATATTTTCTGATAATGGTAATGAAAATACCAAAAAATTGCATTGTAGTGGTAGTAAAACTGGCCTGTTTCTGCTGGTAATCCTTTCCTGGATAGTCCAAGTGATCAAAGAACCGGCTGTAGATGACATTCATTTTTGTCTTCATCACCATTTCCTTTTTTCTTCCTCTCACCTTCTCATCCCCCCTCCCTCTCCTTTAAATATAATTGTGTATGAGATTCCTGAAAATACAGCTGCATTAACCTTTTGCTCCATGTCTCATAGCTTGATGCTCTGGTCCTAAAGGGTTATCTGCAGCTTTGGTTATTTTTTTCCCCTCTACTAATCTTCCTATCTTCCTCCTAAGTGATTAGAGACGTGGGGGTGGAGGGACGAGAGGAGGATATTTAGAGGCTTGCTGCTGTTGGCCTCTGCAGTTATTCAACCAACTGGGCAAGGGTGAAAGTTTCCTTTTGCAGTTCTGCCACATAACTGATCTTTATAGATAGGTCTCTGCTGTTTGCACACATGAATGCACATACAATGCACAATGCATGTTGTCATAGAAGCTGGAGGTCGGGGGAAGAGGAAAAGAAATCTTAAAAGTAGCTGATGTCAGTCTGTGTCTTCCTTGCTATACCCACCCTTGATTAACAGAATGAACTGAGGTGAAATCTAACTCGGTATTAAACATACATGGCTAAATATGGAAAGACGCCTTCTAGTCTTCTCGCATTTTCTGTGCTAATCACATTTGGGAGCATGCAGAATGGAATGAACACTGTGTGGTACATAGCTGGTCCTCATCCTGCTTGTTTTGGAGGGTAAACAGACAACCTGCAGCATTTCAGGGAGAGGTCAACAAGTGCAGTATGAGGGCCTGATTCACCATACTATGTTGTCATGGTGTGTAACTTTTAATTTGGGTTGCAGTAGCATACGACTGAAGAAAATAATAGTTGTAATCATTCCTTTAGCACTTGACTTTAAAGCTTGGAAGATCAGGAGGTAACGGCTTGAAATATTTTTTCTGGGTTTTTTGGAAGGATATGAGGGAGGCTGAGAAAGAAAAGCTTGCAAAAGGTAATATGGATGGAAAGCTACAAAAAATGTTGCAAAGTCCTATCCATTTTGCAGTGGTCTTCATGTCCATAATCTTAATTTATTTTTAATAAAAAATTCTTTACTCTATAATGTTATTTCAGATAGGTAGGCCTAGCTTTGCTGCCAGATACATTAATATTGTACACATGTATTAATCACTCTCACCTGCTCTTACTGAAATAAAAAGAAGTCGATTTTGGGAAGGAGCGTGGATTCATAGTTCAGGGCAGGCGTATTAAAAATACCAAGGAGGAAGAACATAATGGTAAGTAGAACTCTTGCTGGTTCGCCATGAAGTTCACACTGTTTGCCACCTTACTACCTGAAAAAAAATGTATATCAACAACTGCCTGCCTACTGGTCCTGGCAAACAGGTCCTGTTGCCTGTATGTGACATTAGTGAGACCTTATGACTTCTGGCTGAGGGTGGGCAAAACTAACAGGGAAATGTTTTCAGTTCAAATTGCTGGGTAACACCCATTGTTCGAAGTGTTGGTTAGAATTCAAAATAAGGTATGCAAAATTTGTCCTGAGCGGCCTTCTGTGCTGGTGCATCAGGCTTGTGGAGGGTGACTGATGCCACAAAGAGAGGATTAGGGCCTCTTAGAGGAGTTGGAAAAGAACTACTTGGGGCAGTGCTGAAAAATGTGCTTAGCTCTTTAGTGGTAGTGGGAATGATAGAGGAGCTAAGGAAAGTTATTTTTAATAATGTAGCATACAAATGTAATCTATAATTTGAGTACTGTAGTAAGATGGTTTTCTTTTGTAATAGGTTGAATTCAGAGCATCTTTTTTATTGCAGCTGGAGGAATAGCTCATAGAATCTGTATTCAAATGTTTTTGCAAGAAGCAGCATAATCTTAATTATTGTACTGAAAAAATTATTCTACAGAACTGTCAGTGCAAGGGTTCATTACAATGGATGTGAGTGTATGGGGAAAGGCTGGTTTATATAAGTTTCATTGATACATTCTTCCACACTTAATTATAGAAAGTTTTCGTTGTCATTAACAGTAATGAGCAAAGGATGTGTGTCATATTACAATAACACACATGGAAATAGTGTGCCTTGAGAAATCCCAAACATACCGGATCATGAAGCACTATTTTAGTTTTAGATCAGACAGGGGCATTTCTCCATTTCCACTAATTCTTTGTGAAACCAGCTTCTTGTGTATTCCTTTTTTTTTATTTTTTAGTTACACAAATTTGTTTGTTCATAAGTTTCTTTTGGCCTCGTTGATGCCCATTTCACCCTTGAAATTCTTCAGGTAATTCATGTCAACTGTAGTGAATATTTGTTAATCAGTACAAAGATGAGGAACTGAAGTACTTCTTGTGAAGGGCTGCACTGTTTTGGAAGATTTTCTTGTGTGTTCATTTAACAGTCAGTGTAGAGGCTACAGCATCATTGCTTGCTGTAGTACCAGTTCAGTGTACAGTTGAAGTTTACGAAATACTGCTGCTTTGTGTACAGGCAATAAAACATTGTCTCTAAGTAGGACTTACCCTATTCTTTTTGAGATAAACTTGATGAAAAATGTAATGTTGCTGATCCATTTTATGTGTTCCTTTCATATGTTTTAAGCATCATTCTGCAGCTATCCAATACAAAGAATACCTATTGAAACTCATGGCACTTTGACCTTTGGGTCCCTTTCCTGCATTGTATACCATGTAACTTACAGTTATTTCAGTGTATAATGTGTTAATAATATATGAGCCATTGGGGAAGTGTTTAGCAGTATGCTATTGGGTTATATAAGAACAGAAATCATCACATTTGGTTCTTAGCAAAGTTAATATACTCAGTGAGGATGTACACAGGATGTTTCTTTACGGCCTTAACCACTTCTTTCTGTGACACTAGCAGTAACTGAAATTTGTTGTGGTTTTTTTTTTGGTTTTTGTCAAATTGAAATTGAAAGCTCCCAATCTATGGTAGCCATGATCTCAGAAGCCTGGTTTTCTTAGGTGTTCACTGGAACAGGGTTGTCCAGAGAAGTTGTGGATGCCCCATCTGAGGAGATGTTCAAGGCCAGATTGGATGGGACTTGAAGCAACCTGGTCTAGTGAAAGGTGTCCTTGTCCATGCAGGGAGGTTGTATCTTTAAGGTCCCTTCCAACCCAAACCGTTCTATGATTCCGTGATTCATACTACTGCTATATTTTTTTTTCTAACCCAGTGAGTTGGATCTAGAGAGAATGTAAAGAGTACAGATTTATTTGTTTCAATGTTTACGTTAATACGCTGTTATAAGAGGTGTAAATCATTGTAGTTCCCCCATGACCTTTTTAAACAAACAAACAAATGGCAAACCAGTATATATTCTATTAATGTTTTCTTATGCATATTTTACATTCCTTAAAAAAGCTCATTTTAAAACAGTGAATCTGCACCCTTTGACATGATAATCTGAAGATTCAACAGTAGATTAGTAATCATAGAAATAAAATATTGGAAGCAATACTGTGGGCAGTAGAGGTCTTAAGAATGGAATTTTGCCAAGAAAGGTTATGTCATAGACACTTAATGGATTTTCAAGTAATGATTTGGTCTTTCTTAACTTTATATTCCTTTGATCTGATGGTTCAAAAGTACTGTTTGCCTGCATTATTGACTGAAGTAAAACTAGTTTTACATGTTGCATGTCTGAACTGCAAAGTTCAGCTATCAGTTTGACTCTCACTCTTTTTTTTTTAAAAAAAGCAAATTCCTGTTTACTAACTACAATAACTTTTTAAATCTTCTGTCCTTTTGCAAGCTTTGTTGAGGAACACCATTAGTCTTTTACCCCAGTATCAGTAGCAGAATTATTATGAACTTGTTGAAACAGGACCAGGTTCTGAATGATTGTTCTTTGTAAGGCACAGTAAGCTTTTTCACCCAAGAGTTGTTGAAATTCAGATACTTTCAAATGAGTAGGCCTGTATATCTATTTATATACCTACATTTCAGACATCAGCAGGAACTATGGAAGCAGTGATTTCACAAATAGGGTTCTTCTACTGCTCAAGCACTTTTCTACTTTCTGTCACTGCTCTAATGTCATTTTGTGCCTATTCTGTGGGAAGGACCGCATTTAGAATGATGAGGAATGTTGGAGAATTTAAAAAGGTTCTTGTTAGAATTTACCTCTTGAGAGGAATTCTTCCCGATGTCTAGAAAATTTGTGACTCCATGAGAAGAGCAGATGCAGCATTTTAAGTGGATTCTTGCAATTCCTTTTGTAAATTAAACAGGGCAGATAGTGTATGTTTTGCATTCTCCAGTGTTGCAATATTTTTCAGTATACCATAAATTTACTCCATACATTTTATTTTGGGCAGTCTTTAATACTGTATGCCTTAGAGCAGTAATTGCAATGATGATAATAAATGCTGGTATCAACCTCAGAATTAGTAGGTAGGTAATACAGAACAAATGTAGTCGTGAAAGAGTCCAACTTTCAGAAAAAAATTTTAAAGAATCTGAGAAATTTGGTAGTCTGCCCTCTGAAGTAAGAGATGTTGCGTGAGGAATGTGTTACGCACATAGGAGAACAGTCAAAATAAGAAGAAGTGAAAGTTTGGATATAGATTTCCATGAAGATAGAGTAAAGGCAGAGACATAAAGAACTCAAGGAGTACTCCTCTTCAAATGCCAAGATACTGTAGATTGCTTATAAAGTCAGTGTTTTAAGTTGACCTAGCAACAGTAGGAAGATCATCAAACCAATGGTAAATAGATAAGGACAAACTGTTTTTGTTTGTCATGGACTGTTTTGTTAAGAAATATCCAAAGAAATTTGCTGTTTTTGTTTTAAACAAACCCAAGATGTTTAACAATCCTAGTCAAAAGTTCATCTTACGGAAAATGAGAAGATTGTTCTATTTTCAGTTTATCCATAAAATAATACTGTTTTGCTACAAAGCATCCATACTGATCTGAAGAGTAACATGAGTAATTTGTTGTAAATAACGTTCTTAATGAACTTGAACCATCTTCTTACGCAGTGTCTCTAAGTGCAGAATGATTTCCTTAAGTCCTTGTTTGTTTCAGATTTTCTGGCAAACAAATATTTTTGTCTCCTTTCCCCAACTCTTCACCTCACTTATGGACTGGTTGCACTTAATCAATATTTCAAGGTTTGAATTGTACTCTTGGTTGCAGCCTGTTGGATATGTTGTGTAAGAGTCTTACATTCTACTTGGATAGTTACACAAGCATTCCCAATGTAAATGTTAGCAATTGCAGACTGAAAATTTAGTTTTACTGGACAGTTTGGATGTGAATACCTTAAGCACTGTTGGTGGAAGTTGTAAAGTTTTCCAGAAAGGTGTTTTTTTTTAAAAAGGTGCGCAAATATGACCAAATCAACCTTATTTTATTTCAAATACCTACTTTTAGAACATATTAATAGTATTTCTCTGCTTCCGTTTGACTTATTCTACAATTAATATTGAATTGGGATATAACATTATTATTAATTCTTTTAATTCTGATTACAGACTAGAAACATGACTGATAAAATTCTGGCAGAAAAAAAACATTTAAAAAATCCACCCAGAAGATTTTTTTTCATTACTTCATAGCTTTTGAAAGTTGGGTTTAAATGGAATTTAGGTGGAATAGAGGAAATTGTATTAGTTCCTTTCATAAAAGTGTATTACTAGTTATTGGTGTATCTGCAAGCATTTTTTTCCTGAAAAAAATTTGTGGCAGAGATGTCTATGAGATTGCCATTGTCCTATATAAATAGGAATATACTGTGGTTTTTTTGCAATGACTTTGGGACACAGTTTTTAAAGAATAATATATGGAAGTGTGTCATGAGACTGAGGGTAACAGGCAATATGGATAAAGAAGGTAAATCATGGTGTTTAAGCAAAATCTAGAAACATTCTCTTGCAAATTGTGCTGCTTCTTTCATGCCTTCACAGTAGTGAAGAGTGCAGAGTTTCTGGTGCAGGTAGCTGATTGATAGTCACTCAATAGGACAGAGCAACTTATCTTGACTTGTCAGCTCTCTTTTTATTTTTAGAAAATTATTTTATTATTTCCTGAAGGCCAAAGAGATCATTGTCAACTGACATAAATGAAACTAGACCTAAAGCTGTCCTATATGACTCTCACAAAGTTCTAATGGCTGAACTTACCGTTTTGCACGCCATGGCGATACCAGGCAGTTTCTTGCTTTTAGATGTCTGCTGTTCCTACTCTGGAATCCTTGCATAAATATTATTGCATACCTAAAAGGAAAATAATTGTTTTCTAAAACCCCTTTCAAATAAACATTTTCAATTTGGGATGGTGGAAAGAGTGAGGTTAGACTGGAAGGAACCATTCCTTGTGTAGCTTACCACTGATAACAGACTACTCTTCAGTTTCTTACCTAACACCCACCCAGCAATAATCAGTGATATGATAATTAAGGAGTTTGTGGAAAAGTAGATGCCTTGCCAGCTACTAACAATAGGAGATTATTGCTGGTGAAAGCTTTGTGCCAAGATTTACAACATCAACTCACAGTAAATGGGTTAATGCAGGTTGCAGGGAGGAACTAGGGTGAGAAACCAGCTTAAAGTGGCTTAGGGTGTACAAATACTATGTCTTTCTTCTTTGTTTTAGTGTTCTAACTCTATGTAGGGAACAATAGGCATGATGATTTTTGCAGTGAAGTGCTTAACTTTGAAAAATTAAAACAAAGATGAAAAACTGTTTTCAGGCATCCATTTAGTAAGTGCTCTTCTAGCTGCCTACTTCTACATATAAAACAACGTGCTCTCTATATCTTCAGGCTCTTGCAATTTTGATTTACTATCTTTTGCAGTATATATTTAGTGTGAGATTTAAAAAATCAATGTGATAATGCATATGTTTGTAATAATGTCTATATTACATATATATTAAGAAGCTTTTGCAGTGTGTTCAGCCCTATGTGCCATAAACTGACTACCCTCGTCATTTAGTTATTAAAAGCACTATTGACTAGAAGAAAAATAACAGAAGATTTGGTTTTTAGGAGAAGCAAACTGGTCTGGACCAAAACTGTGTTCATTTTGTACTCTCTGTCTAAAGACTACTCTTAGAACCAGAAGTTTCGGTCTTCCCAAGGTTAAGCAGCAGTCTTACAGCTGCAGGTGAGAATGCACCAGGTCTTCATACTGACCCAGCAGGGAATGCTGATGGCTCTTTGTCTTCTTTCACTCGCTTAATTATTTTATGCATGGGTAGCACTGTAGACACTAGATTTCTGCACAGATGCTCTTCTTGGAAAAGTGATTATTTTGTTACTTTGGTCCAGGATGAGGTACGCCGTAGCTCAAGTTCATAATCTTGGCTCATGTACACTATAGTAATATAATTTATGAGGAAGGGGGACAAACAATGACTTATTTGCACCTAAACATGAACTGGTGATGTATGGTTACTTTTTCTTAAATTTTATTCTTTAAAAAAACCCTGTCCTGCTCCAATAAATTTTGAGCTGAGCTACCACAAGACTTGGCTAAGTTTTATTGCATTTGAATTAAAACACAAGCTTAAGTTAGGAAAGGAAGACTTCACATTGCAAATCCTTGTGGTATGAAATGCATTGTGTGGGGTGATTACAAATTTCTTATGTCTTTGACTGACAGCGAACTGAGGGTTGGGTTGCTCATCATGCCAACCATTTGCTGTGGGTAAATTTCATTCAGTGACTGTGTGAATTCCTTTTAATAACTGTGACCTGTCTCTAAGATTAAGGAATGGATTTAACTCTTAAATTTTTACCTTACTGGAATCTCTGTATCTCTCCCAGTATTCTATTCTGAAGCTCTCGACATTTTTTCAGGTTATAAATGATGGGTAGCTTGGCTGTCCTGTTGAGATGACCTGCTGCCAGCACAAGATTGGTCTACAAATTTTCTTTTGAAGTTCTGGTCATCTGTGTTTTGATGTGTTCATATTTTTAAACTATATGGTCATGGTAGACTGAAAAATAAGGTACACCTAGGGTTATCTCTCTTTCTATACAGATGCATTGTCTTTGGGAAATTTAATACTGATACACCGTGTGTCCTTGGAGAATTATTTTCACTTATGCATGCTTTGTCTTCCACATTTCATATGTCTTGCCAACATTGTGAGCTGAGAGGAAAGATAGTTTGTGGTTTATATCTGCATATAATTCCTTTTATGCTAAGGCACTAATCTTTGGGCCTCTGTGTATGTATAGGAAGTTCCATTTAAATACAGAAAGAAGATTCTCCACTGTGAGTGTGGGTTGAACCTGGCACAGGTTGCTTAGAGATGTTGCGAAGTCTCTATCCTTGTATGTATTCAAAACAAGACTAGATGTAGCCTTGAGCAGCCTGTTCTAATTGATTGTACTTCGACCAAAGGTGCTGCACTAGGTGATCTCTAGAGATCACTTCTAACCTCAGCTATTCTATGTGATCCTGTGCAACTGCACTATAACTTGTTCAGTGAGCTGTGAAGCTAGGGAACTGTTTCCTCCAGTTTTATACTTTGTATTATCCTTCTCTTCCTTCTCTCTCCATATGTCCTTTTTCTCTTGGGTTAGGCAAAGACAGTAGTTGTGGTTCATCGGGAGCTTTCTTTACTCCCTGTTCCTTTTTTGGAATACATTAAGGGTTAAATCACAATTACTACAAAGTCCCCACGATGGGAGCAATAGTTTGAATATCTTTTTTTTCTTCTCCAGATATTGAGCAATATCCCATAGAGACTTCCCTTGCTCTTTCAAACTTGGTTGAAACTTGTAAATCTATTCTGGTGTTAGGGGGTAATTACAGACAGACAGCCGAACATGTAAATTTTGTTTCCCTAAGAAATTAGGCAAAAGCAAAGCTATCCTAAACAGCACAGCTTTTGTAATCTGCACTTGGTTTTTAAGGCTGTGAGGTTCTGCTATAGTAAATCTGGATTGCTTCAATACAACTACTCTTCGGATATTGTCCTCACCTTAGTTTAAGATCTTTACACCAAACATAGTAGGAAAAAGTGGTGCTAAACCACATTGTAATTCCTTAATGCAGGAGGAATCCCCAGCCAGCTTGATAAGCTGGATTCCTGCCTACTTTCTGTTGCTGGAGCAGTGCAAAGCAGAGAGGATGGAGGCTAAACCTTGGTCCTTTCTGTTTGCAAGCTGAGCTCAGTGATTAGGGAATGTAGGAAGAAAGGAAGCCTCTCTGTATTTCCTCCATGTATACATTTTGGTGCAGTGGCAGTATTTGAAGTAGTCCTTTCCTAGAGAAAGCTGAGAGGAAGACTGAGAGCTGCTTGTGTGTTTGCAATGCATGTCTGTTCAAAAATTGTCACCAACCACAAAGCCAAGTATTATATTAGAACTTGGCAATGACACAAGCTCTATAGTCCTATTAAGCACGGGCATTTGTTTTGTTGAAAAGACATGGCTATGAGTGGCGCAGTTTTTGAGATTCCTTATACTTCATGAGCACCAGACTTCAGCAGTTTTTCATTAGCTTTTGAAACTAGTTAAATCTAACACTTTATTTCCAAACTTCCCAGTCCTATAAATCAGTAGAGCTTGATTAAAATCAGGAATCATTGACAACAAAGAAAAATCTGTCCTAGTGTTTCTGCGTTTTGTCCTGTGCTGCTTTTGTTCTAGGTCTGTGGTTTATTTCTTTGCTTGCATTTGTGAAATCTCATCTCTTTTGCTTCTGGTTGCTTCCTGAAGACATTACTTAGTCAAATTCCCCACTCAGTTACGTCTATGTAGACCCAGTGACTTCAAGGCCTTGCTTAATTTTATCTGAGAGGGAAGTTTGAGCCATGAGCAAGCTTCTCACTGATGACAACAGAGGAAGACCTCTGGCAGTGTTCTAGTTAAGAGCATCCTATAAGTACATCTCCTCTACAGTGAATATTCAAGCAAATTAGAGCACAAAGTGGAATGGTAGTGCAAGCAAATTCAATTCAAACTGAAAATACAGGCCCAGCATTTTACAAATTGCTATCTTTCATCCTTAAAGCAGAAGTCTGTCTGCTCAGCTAACAGACAAATTAAGGCAAGCAAACATTTTAATACATTTAGAAGGAATTTCTCTTTAGTGTACTACACATACATATATACTGAAATCACCTGACCAGTTTTCATAATATTTCAGGATGTAGAAAATAACTGTACCATTATGAGAACTGTGTTTTTGCAAGGGAAAGTGACAGACTACTAGCATGGTTGTGATAATTGCCATCTTGTTACTAGGTGATTCTTCCTGCTCAGCAAAAATGCTGCAAAAATAGGCATAGTTTCTGGATCTGTGTCATAATGCTTGTCATTGCCATTACTCTTATCACCACTGAATCAGCTGAGGTACAGCTGAGAGCCTCTCCAGCTCACCAATACTTATTTATGCTCAATGTTTTGGTGCCTGTGGCTCTATGGAGCCAAATGGTCTGTAGACTGCCTATCAAGAATTCATAAAAACATTGATTGGAATAGTAAACTTAACATCATATTTACTGCTAAAGTATCTACTTCTCTACTACCTGTTTCTGAAGAGCCCACCAGAGAGGAGAAACACGTATCATAGGCCTTTTTCACCTCATGGAAATGGTGGGAATTGAAAATGTGGCGAGACAAAGGATCTTGATCAAAGTGTATGTCTACCTTGCAATCAGATTTGAAACTCTAGCATTAGTGGGTAACACCATTATCTCCTGGCACAAGCATTAGTGAAAATACAGCAGTGAAAATAGAGCAGTCCAGGCTATGTGAGGTTTGGAAAAGTACACCAGAGCACCCAAGAACCTTGCCCTGTGTAGAAGTCTAGTCTTCCCGTTCTTCACCTTATTACTTACTTGTACCAGTTTTGCCTTTGTATTTCTCTCTTTATGCAACACTTGTGCATATGCTACAAATCATTGTGGTATGTCAGCAATGCATTATGTATACAAATACTCAGTATGCTTTGTTTCAGGGTTGGGTTTTTTTGCCGATGTAAAATACCAGTCTTGTGCTTGATCCTGTGGAGCTCTAATTCTGGTGTTAAAGATTATTCTGTATGCACAAGGTCTGTTAAATCCAACTTCTGAAAGGGTTGGATCCCTATTTGAATTCTTATGGTCTCTAAAATGCTACAGAGTCCTAGCCAGATCATTTCTTGGTGGAAGAGTAGTAGAAGTGTACGTTGTCGCTGTGCAGTAATAAGGCAGGTTAACAAACAATAACTATGTAGTCTTCCATGCCCCTGACAGGCTCAACCATTGACTTGGAGTGGAGCCTTTGGCAAGTTAATTGATCTTTTCTTGTTTTTGTGGTACCCTGCTGTAAAACTAAGATAGTGTTTGACTTTTGTTTGGGGGCTGATAGGATTAGCCAGCTAGTATTGTTAACTTTTTTCGGAAATAAAAACCAGCATGGAATAACCCTACTGTTTATGCCTACTGCTGGTTTTGGGGTATTTTAGGGATTTTTACTAGTGTTTTTTTGCTAAGTTCATTTTATTTAAAGTAACTGGGGATTTTCATCTGACAACAGACTGGACCATACAGCCTGGTCTGCCCCAGTGATGATACCTTTTCATGTTGTATTTGTCTTCTATAACTTCTCCTTTTGATTATTGTAATATTGATAAATTTATGCTGAAAAATCTGTGGCTGCAGTTTAAAATTGAAGTTGTTTTAATTATCTAATAAAATAGAAAAATTGCTTTGATATTTCCCTTTGGACAATTGTGTCTATGCTGACTTTTGTTGTTTCTTTCCTTAGGGACATCTGTCCCTGATATCGCAAACAAAATGTCACTGATTGAAGATATGTTTGTATGATGCTGTGTCTTCTACTTAGGGAAGATTTATAACTTGGTCACTTTTATTTATGCTCCTGTGGAGCTGGTAGAATTATACTGCAGTGTTAAAATGCAGCAGTTTCATTTTCCTGCAGGCAGCAGCCCTCTGGTGGTGTCTGGTTTTTCTTATCTCACTTTTTTTTTTTTTCCCCTTTCTTTTTTTTTTTTTTTTTTTGTAAGTCATCTTTGGAAATTCTGACAGACTGATGGGAAGCCTTTAAAAATGCCTCTAATTCAGCTGCCATGCAGTCCCATATCTCCTCTATTTTTTTTTTTTACAATCCTCACTGTATCACCACCCCCACCTAAATAGAAGTGGAATGTAAAAGGCGAAGCAAGTTTAATAAATGAACCCGGCTGATAATACCAACAGTCTTATTTGGCAAAATGGTATTTTCCAAATGCTATTTCAGTAGTTTTCAACTTGCAGAACTATTGCCTGGAAAGGGTATAGGTCAGTGTGAAGTGGGTGGTGAGGCTAATGGGTTATTCTAAAGACTGGCTGAATTGTTAGGAATCCAGGCATTTCTGAGGAGGCCACTGTTAAACTTGAAAATTCAAATATCAAAGAATTTTTAAAGGGTTGACCTTACTAATCTGTTATATGAGTGGTAATGATAGTTATACTGCAAATTACTGCCTGGGAAAAAGTGTTTCAGCTAACAGAGGAGGGGAATCTTCTCATCAGTGCCCTAGGAATGAAATTTACCCTTTTTCTAGTATGAGATTTAGCTATCACTTCAGTCCCACTTAAGACCTATTTTGAACTATTAGGTTACGTACCAGGAGATAAAACTTGGAGTTCAAAAGGTAGATAAAATATTACTCCTTAGAATTTTTGAGATGGGAAGCTGGAGTTACTTGCAAATGGTTTTTTTTAAATTATTAAAGCTGTGCCAGGGATGCATTTGGCTTGTTCCCTTTGTGAGACCACAGTAAATGTCAAAATCATGCTGTATCTGCAACTGTGTTACTGCATAAATACTCTGTAGGAAGACATGCAATTTTATTATGATTGAAGCCTGAAGTTGAATTTTTTAAGAAAAGGAGAAAGTAAGAAATTTAAAAAAAAAAAAAAGGGTAACCTTTTATATAACCAAAGCTGCACAGAAGTAGTAATTTCTGCATTTTCAAGTTTTAGGGCAAATAACTCTAGTTAAAATTAGTTTTTTAAAAATGCACTGATTTTTGACTGTGATGTTTGAAACCTATTGCATATCTGTAAAGTGAAACAAAGTTACTAGGTTTGTTTGCTTTGTTTTTTATTTGTTTGTTTTAAAGAAGGCTAATGGGATTGGGAAATAGAAAGCATTAAAATAAGGAATTAATTTTATTACTGTAAACAATAAATAGTGGTTGTAGCTTACAAGCCCTTCTGTGTACTCAGTTAAACTTCACGCTGTAGACAGCAGATAATGCAAATTTGTGGCCTTACTCTGTAATGTGCTATGTCACCTGTGTTATAATTACTAAAAATTATCAAAGGACATTTGTACCAACTTAGACATATGATACAATGGTGTTCTTTCAGCCCTAATACTTTTGGGTTGACAAGTTGTGCCTTTTAATTCATATGGCTAACGTAGGGAGTGAAATAAAAGGGGAAACCTAGAAAGAAGAAAATTCCCCTCCCAGTGGCTCTGTCACTGATCTTGAAAGTGAAAGCTCACCTGAGGTTTTCCTGCACTTAATTCTAAAGAAATAAGTTTGGGAGCAAATCCAGTGAGCAGAGTGGAGATATACTGGTGTAAAAATAAGAAGAACAAATAAAGGATTTAGCATCTTAAGATGTTTAATATCCAATGCTTTTCTCAACTCAGAGTTGTTTTTTTAAATAAATGGAGAATTGTGGCAGAGGTCAAGACATCACTAGTTCTTGAATAACCCACAGTCTTTGAAACATGATTTTGCTTATTCGTATTCTCCTTTGTAATTTAAAACACACAGCATTGTAACACATGCTGCAGTAGTTTGCTGGTCATTTTTTGGAGGCGGAATAGAAATGGATTGTTGCCTGCTCAAGCATTGCTTAATAAAAAAAGAAAAGAAAAATTAAAAAAGGAAAGAGCTCAGGCCCATTGTATCCTTTTTCCTAAACATCCTTGTCAAATGGGTGTTGAGAGGCCTAAGCAAAACCATTCTGTGGAGAGGGTTACAAACTTTTGAAGTAAATCCCCAAAAGTGAAAGCAATGCAAAAAAAACAGGATAAGGGAATTCACTTTTAAAAAAAAACTGAATTTGCCCTTTCTCCACACAGAAACATAATTACTGCTATGTGAACCAAACGCCATACAGTTTTGTAGAGCTTACTGCTGCCTTCCAGTGAGCTAAGAGCAGTTACAAATGAGAGTTCTCATTTTTTTTTTTTATGTAGTCTTCTATGCTAATGTAGTAAACCATGGGCAAAACACATCTGATTTGGAAGGCCAATGCTAGGCCAATTTCAGCTCCATGCATTTCAGAACAGAGTTTTGTCACAAGGCTATGACAGTTGAAAGCTTTAAATATTTTTTTAAAACTTGAGTTACTAGTCCGGGCATGAGGTGAAAGTAAGTTATACTGCAGCTGGAAAAGCAATGTGTCCATCCACGCACCCCCACTTCCCTTCCCACCTTGATTATTATAAATACTTCTTCTAGTAAAAATCTCAAATAGTGTTTATTTCCAGCCTAAAAACGAATTCTGGTGATTTACAGTGACTTCTGGAGGTAGGGTGTTGAACTTGATAAGACTTTGGGTTAATCCCAGTGTGGCTGTGCATGTATATTAGGAAGAATTAGATCTCCAAGACTTTGTTCCCTAGCCCTGACAGAGAAGCAGACATGATTATAGCGTCTGTAGCCTGCCTCAAATGCACATTTTCTTTGGTTTCCTGATATCTCCTAACCTGCAGTGAACTGAGCTCAGAAAGGAAATTGTTTTAAAATTCATTTGCCCTCTTACTGGCTCTGTTATTTTTCTGGATGCATTTGTTAACGTGACCTTTGCAATTTTTGCCATTCTAATGTTTGGCCTACTGTAAAGTTGCATAGGTGTGCTATTTCACCACACTTTGGAAGTAGTATAATGTGGGCCAGTTCACATTAAAAAAAGTATTTAAATACCAGTTTTAAACGGATACATTGCTGTTCTTGAATCTTTGGGTTCCCCTGTTCATAGCAGGCTGTTTCATAATGTATGAGAATCTAAACTTCTCCCTGGTCATCAGATTTGTACCATCTGACTTATGTTCAGGGATTGTGTTTTAGGTGAGAATTTTCCCATACTAATGGGTCAGATTTTTGTTCTTGCCACACTTGTGGTTTTTATTTTTTACTTTACTTGCTGCTACTCCAGTGCTTCACTGATTTTTCTTTGGATCTACAGTAGTTTAACATAGCAAGGCAACATAATGTTTTACTGTGGACTTTATTGTCTTCCATGTGTCAATGTAAGGGTCACTGTCCTTAAGTCAGCAAATGTGTGCTGCCAGAAGGCTGTTTGAAGTGAAACTATTTTGTAGTTGCTGTGCCTGAATTACATGTAGGCTGAACAGCTTCAGCAAAGACTTGACCATAAGCATTAAGGAGTATAGATGGAAGTATTAGTAAAATACTATTTGATTATAAGCTGTACCAAAAAAAAAATCCCATGATGTATTCTCTTACTGTCAACTGTGATGTTTATTTAAAATGACATTTACTGCTAAAGAGAAGCATTTAGTAATTCAAATGTAAACGGGTGAATAAGAAGCAATACATACGTATCAGCATTCTTTTCCTCCATTTTTGTGTTTTCGAAAAAACCTCATCTCTGACTCTTACAGTAACAGCTATTGACAGTATTGGAAATAACTTCTTGGTTTTGTTATTCCTCTGATGCTCTATTAAATGTTTGTTCCCTGGCATTCAGCAGGTCAGTGGTATAGGATCATCTTACTGCTCACTCTTTGATTTTTCACTCTTTCCCTGTGGCAACTTTCACTGCTGAATATATCTGGATTTAACTTGATTCCCAGCCTCGCCAGCAGCACTGTAAAATTGAACTGTAGCATTTGAAAAAAAACTGGTCTATTTAAAAACAAGCTGGAACAATCGAGTCTTGGATTTCAAAGGGAATGGGTAGATCTTGATCCGTGCTGCTCTTGCAAGATCAGCACCATGGAGTGTGATTGACTGAGAGCTCACTTGCCATTATAAAAAACCCGAAGGGTTTTTAGTGTAGTGACAGGCTGTGAAAGTGGGACATGTGAGATCATGAAGAAGCCCAGAGCCTGCTTCTCTCCACAGACGAATTAGTGCTTTGCTTATGCTTTTGTAAAAATGATGTGATGTTTCTGAGGCTGTTGAGCCTTACTTTAGATTTAGACTACTGCACAGCAAACACAGTTTAACCATGTATTATTCTGAAAACAGTATGAATTTTTATCCTATCACCTTAATTGGAGTTGATTTGTTTTACCCAGTGAAAGAAAGGTTAGATTCTGTCACTGTGGGTTAGATCCTCAACTCATGCTATTTGGTGAAGAGCCTTGGACTCCATGCTGATGGGCTGGTTTAACTTGATTATGGATTTGACTTATATGAAAAGGCAGTGACTATTTAAATTTGGGGAAAGTTCTAGATTTTTGCTTCTTTCTTTTCAAATATTGTTACTTGAGAGAAATACAAAAATGCACACATTCTGAAAGGCTTTGATGTCTGAAGGTTTAGATACCACATGCTTTCTTCAGGGAGGTGTGTATGTGTTTGGGTTTTTTTACTTTTAAAATGCCTTTCAGTAATCTTTGCCCTTTCCTTTACTGTCTTTCTGTAAGTAAATCACCTCTGAATTTATAGCGTTTTTCTGTGTTGATATAATAGATGGTGATTGCATATTGCCTCTGTTCTAATCTATTCACAAGTACTTAGTTCTCTTAGGAAACTAATGTTTGGGCTTAAAAATCTTATATTTGATCTATAGTCCAGAAATTACTTCTTTCTCTTTCAAGTGATCTTGATAAAAATCTCTATGACTATGTTTATTTTATTTGACTGTTGGCAGTGGGAGGTGGTAAGGAAGAGAGTGTCACTAGTTCAGTTACTGACTGGAATTAAATCCTTGAGAAAATAGAAATAATCCTTCATTTGAGGTTTACTCAGTTGTTTGCTTCCCACTACTTAGCTTGTTCCTCATCAGACTTTATGATTTTTGGTCTTTATTTCCTTTTCATTAGAAGGCCTAGAATTTAATTTTGTGTTAATACCCATTGATGAAATAGTCACGTAAGTGAAACATACACGGTTAAACAGAAATTTAAACAGAGATGCTGTTAATTACAGGTAAAATTTTAAATCTGAGGTCTAAACATCTTTGAATTTCAGGACAATACTTGTAGCAAGAGCGCTTTTTGTTCCAGAACTGAACACAACCACATACTTTTCATCTGAGTAAGATGCAAAACTATATAAGGGCCTGTCTTTTAGAATGATTTTAGAGATTGTCCTAAATCTCATGCCATTTGGCACTGTCAAGCCTAGACATCAGCCTTGTTCGATTTTGTGTGTTTCTACACTGCAGTTACTAGCCAGGCAAGAAGGAGGGCTCCAGACTGCTGCAATGAGTCAGGCTGATACCTGAATTTGCTGAGTCAAAAGGATCTTGGTTATTTCTGCTCTACACGACTGTCTATTTTAGACAGTGCAGTTCTTTTTGGGCACTACAGGCATATTATGAAAAAAGAGCGGTTTTTGTATCAGATCAGTGTTCTCTCTTGTTGCAGCATGGTATACTAGGTGTTCGTTCAGTGGACAGTTCTAGAAATGTTTCAACAGCTGACTTAAGAATCACCAACATTAGGATATTTTTTCTCCCTCAGTGCCTGTTTATTAGTAAGTGCCTTCTATCTGAATGTGTCAAAGCTTATCTATTGGTTGGGGTTTATTCTATTCTAATATAGGTATATGTATCTATTCCTTACATCCACCTGTCCTTCAGATATATGTGACTGTAATATAGAACAAACCCCAGAATGAATGGAAAGAAGCATAAAAATCCTTTATTCCTTTATTTCCTTCTCTGTTTAAAACTTTTTTCCCTTTTACTCTATTGAGATAACCCACATCCTGGTATTAAAAAAGGGGGCATTCTTGATGTATCTTATCTTTATACCTTTCATCATCCTGTGTTTGTTTCGGATGTCTCTTTTCACACAGGTCTTCAAAACTGGCAGTCTGCCTATTTTCATTCCGCTCTGATATCATCCTCATGTAGTCATCATTTTTGCTGCTTGTCTCTTGATGTTACCTCTTTTTGGCATGCATTTTCGAAGTCTTTATTACAATTGAGGATATATCATTGATTTATATATTTGCGTTATCTTATTCTCAGGTATAATTTTCAGTCTCTTTGTTCAGCATTTTGTTGTCACTTTTGATTACCTCGGCACATCGAGTTGATATTTTTATTATGCTGTCTGAAGTAACAGTAAATCTTTTCACAAATGACTCCAGTTAACTGAGGAGTCAGAAATGTACATTACTAACTCACATTATTCTTTTTATTATGCATTTGTCAACACTGAATTTCACCTACAGTCATGCTGTCCATCCATTAAACTTGGATATTTCATTGTTTTAAGTGCTTAAGTGGGACTTAAGTAATATATTGGTCTTGTGCTAGCCTGCTCTACGAGAGTAAATTTCACCCTTTATGAGCTGATGCATCCTGTCACATTAATCAGGGTTGTACTGTGTATTTCCTAGGGCAAGATGAAGGATCAGATTTCCCTATTAACCCCTTCAGAACTGAATTAAGTGTTGATGCCATATCTAGAATGTGCATCACAAACTTAATGTATCATGATCTGTAGTTTTGGTGGTCTGTCCAAGTACAGCCATGGGGGAAATACAGAAGCAGCAGTCTGCTGGATACCTGAGAGACCTTGAGGGTGAAAAGGTCTCAACTAGTGTATCGATGTGTTGAGTGATCTGTCTTCCGTTTTGTTTTTTTTCTGTCACTCCTTCTATTTGTAGCATGGCTTTTTTTTTTGCTTTTTTTTTTCCCCAAAGTAAGTCTATAAAGGTTCCTCCGAAACCTAAAATGTTAAGTGGAATTTTTAAGTGACTTATTTATGCCCATCTGTCTATTTGCTTTTATTAAAAGGAAAATCCATTTTTTTTTCTTTGCTGTTTCATGAAAGAATTTCTAGATAGGTGGCTGGACTCAGGCCTGGGAGGTTTTATTTCCTTCATGATCTCTGATTTCGAGACTTGTTTCTTGACACTTTTGTTTTGTTACCTATAATGTTGATAATGGTCCATACACAGAATCCTTCAAGGAGTTGGAGACTCTATGTTCTATAAAACCTAGAGATATTTTTTGAAATGTAATATATGTAACAGGGTTTGCTGATGTCTGACTTGCCTTTCTTTTGGTCACCAAAAGTGTCAACAAAGTGAACAAAATGACAGATCAAATGAAATTACTTTCTTTCATATCCCCTAAATGAGGAGGAAATTATAAAATTATGAAGATTATTCTTCTGCTTACTACCCAAACATAGCCGAATGAAATAAAACTGCAGTCTAAGGGGTGTTGAAATGTGAACAGATGGAAGAATTTTTTTTCATCCCTCCAAGCTTATTATTATTATTTTGGTGCTTCGAGTTTGGGAAGAGAACTTGATGGATTCAGTGATCTCTGATTGCTGTAAAATTGGCAAACTGTGCCCAGCTGTTCTGTGGATTCTTGTCTGATCACAGAAATCGTGCTTACAAAGTAGAGCAGGGAGAAAATGAAAGGAACATGCTGGTATTTTAGTGGATTTAGTATTACGCAGTAGCATCTGCTAAACATTCAGTGACTGTTTTACTTAGCAATTTAGGCTAAACTCCATAATTATTTAATGAGCAACCTCCTCCTTTGTTTCTCACTTATCTTTCACTCCCAACCTCTAAAAGGGCTGGCTTTGAGATCTGTGTAAGACAGAGCTTTGTCTGTTTACTTGCTGCCCACCCTGGGCATTGTATGTTGTTTTGATTTATTTATGAGTCTTTATTTTTTAATCTCTGTGAAATTGATGTGGGGGAGAGGAAGAAGCAGGGCCTTTAAATGACAATCTACAGCTCCTCTTAACTAGTGACAGATGCCTTCTGACATGACATTTTAGGGACTTTACGGGTCTTGATAATAATATATGTGGTTCAAGAATATGACCTTGTATATCAGAAGGTCTTTGCCTATCTTGCATGTCACCATGAGTTAAACATTCTGGTGAAACAGCACAAAACCAGTAAGTGTTGTGTCTGAGGCTCCTACAGCCTCCTTATCCCCTTGTCATGTTTAGGAAGAAAATAAAAATGGATATATCTTTCTAGAGGATAAGAAAAAAATGTTGCTGAAAGGAAATAGCTGTTTGTATGCTACTTAGAGCAGTCTGTGGCTGTGCTGGTGCTTGACTCAGTCAGGGCAGTACATGGAATGCAAGAAGTCTGATATGAAGCCCATTCAGAACCTTGCGAACAGACTTCTCGACCCAGTAAATGACTTATGTCTTAAGCTATTCTAATTAACTGATGTTTGTCTTACTTATAGTCATGTTTTTATATTAACTTCTATTTACGGTGCTGGATGGGGAGCCAAGTGATAGTTGCATATCAGTTTCCAAAATCAGCTTTTTCTCCAATTTATCAAAACAGATCTTTCTCATTTGCACTGACATCACAATCAGTTACTGAGGGAGAGTGGTTGTGTCATCAGAACTGAAGATAGTGAGTTAGATTGAGCAGTGGAGAACAGCAACATCTGCATTATGTGCAAATGCCCAGGGATATTATTTTGTATCTAGAGATTTAAGGTTGGAAAAACAGGATCTCAAGGGCTTGTCCTTTCAAATGATACATTCACTTATTATAAGATTATGGTACAATTTACTGTAGTAGTTTTCCAATGTTGCACTGTAAAGCTTTGTCCTGATCATGCTTCATCTTTGGAATGAGTTTGCACCAATATGAACTTCTTATCTGAAGCTTGAGGCCTGAAATAGGTATTCATTGTGTATCAGAGCTGGACCTACAGATTTTGCAAGAACTGAAAAGGCTGTTGCTGCTAGAAAATGCCTCCAAGCTTCACCGGGGTGCCTTACGGTAGTTGGATGGATGGTTGGTGAAGTGGAAACAGGAGACCAGTGTAAGTGCTATATACAGCAAGTGAGGTAAGGAAGTATTAAAGGAACACCCAAAACTGTCTGTCTTTCTGTCTGTCTTTCTGTCTATTTATTTTTCTGCAAGGATTGCATCTTACCAGAAGCGTAGCCATAATTAATGAATCCTTTTGTGTGTGTCACATTGGATCTGCTGGTTCTGCCTCTAAGACTTGCAGAAGCCATGAATCAAGAAGACCTTCAGGGTTTCACCACACCTTTTTCATCCATAGTTGAGGATAAGGAGAGGTTCTAAAGCATTTTCAGAACATTTAATAATTTCATTCCCTGCAGAGTTTGGTGTCAAGTAGTCTGATTTCAGTTTTCCTTGGTCAACAGGAAATTCCCTGTGGAAGTAAGAAGTATCTGCTTCCAGTACTCCTACTACTCAAGGTGTCTTCTGTGCAAGCCTTGTTATTTGCTTTGGCACAGTATTGTGTTGTAGAATGAAAAAATATGCTGAAGCAGAGCTCTAGCATGGCAGTCATTCATTAATACAAGGTCCCCCAGAGATTTAGTGACATATGTGAGAATGATTCCTGCTCTTGCCTACATGATTGCGGTCTGATTATCACAGGAAGGGAGCTGTAGTTGACTTCTCTGTGTGGCTTGTTTTCAGCTCTAAGCAGAGGTAAGCCACAACAGGCAAGTTGACCTTCAAGACAGACACTTGTACGGTTTCAATAATGATGATCTGCTTTGCCGAGTAAAGCTATGATGTCCCCTTGTGAAAGTTGACTAAATCAGACATTTTGTTCAAGAATAATCCTTCTTTTGAAAACAATTTGTTTATTATGATACAAAATTGGATTATGTTATTTTCCTGTAATTTTCCCTGTGTTTTCTTCCATAAGCAGTCATGTGCTGGGAAGTGAGTGTGTGTGGGGAGTATATAAAATAAAGTCAGAAGGTGAGTGAGGATTTAGTTGCATGATGAAGTCTAATGAGTAGGGAAGCCGTAAGCCATTTATTTATTTGATGCAAATTTGGTGTAGCTGTATTAATGTTGATTTAAACTGGCTGGTGATCTGATCAGCTCTAGCGTGTTCTTACTTATTCTGCTATGCACATCTCTGTTGCTTAGAGTTGTGATTTGACGAAGGAAGTGTCTATGACAACCAGTATTTTACAGTGGTGAAAAACGCATGGAGTCTAGTTAAAAATGCTACATATTGCCATTTAAATCTCTAAATCTTTATCTGTGAAATTGAAAGGCTGAGAAATTATGGTTTGGGCCTCTATCTTCATAGACTTTTATCTATGAACATAGAAATACAGTATTATATTTCTTAGAACTATACCAGAAACCACATTGACAGTCAAAGCAGAATATGCCTTGTTACTTTGCTTCTTTGGGTCTGGAATTCGCCAGCATCGTAAGAGAAAGCAAAGGTGCAAAGTGGCAACTGGTGAGTAATTTTGTATGTTAATAGGTGAGATTTTTCTGACCAGCTTACTGTTTTAAATTAAGATGATTTAGTTTCTGTCATTAAAGTATTCAGTTACAATACTGCAGTGGATACTTCTTTCACAGACGAGGTTTAATAATGGAAGAACTTTCTGGGAAGGACAGTTCTGCTCTTCAGTTTCTTTATCCCACTTGTAGAAGTCTTATAGCTGCTGAATAACATTTGAATCATAAGTTACTCTAAGTATATACTCCAAATAGTTTTTCTGGATGTTTTATACTACTAGAGAAACATCATGTAATCTCTCTAGTTAATTCTCTTTTTGTTGCACAAATTTAGATTCCTGTTAAGTCTTCCTTCTTCGTATCATTGTGAATCTGATGGAGCCGTCAGAATGCCCCTTCCACTCTGACACTTAAATCTCTACAGGGAACCATTGGTATGCCTTCCTTTTTATAGGACAAAAGGCAGGCTTGCTGCCCATGCTGGCTTTGTTGTCTGAAGTTCATGGGAGTAACTATGAAACCTGTAATTACATCTGGTTCTTGAATTGAGGCCCTTTTCATTACCTAGCATTTTTTTTGTTGTCATAGCAGGGGTTGGTGGAAGGCACATTGACTTTTTTCACTTCATTTTAAATGATAAAGGAAGTCTTATGAAGATTCCTAACACCAAACCATGTGTCCATCCAGTTTGTATAGCCAGAGGAGAGGTTCTGCTTTCCTCTGTGTGTCATGGATCAGGAGCAATAGGTGTCTTGAAAATAGAGCATATACATGGAGAAAAAAATTGTGAGACTGAGAAGTCGTGCTTCTAGTGGTAGATGAAGACTTGCTTGTATTTTTGCCATTCTGGGCAACTTTATTTTTGCTTTTCTTTAGACAGGAGCAAGCTGTGTTAAAATTGTAATACTGAAGTGTTTTACAACCCTGGGGCCAATTCTCCCCTTTGCTGGATGTATATAACCCATTCCAAAGCAGGAGTTATTTGGTATTCTGGGAATATCAGAAATTGAACACTTGGATACCTGGTTTTAACATGTCTACAGTACAGCTCCATAATGTGATTATAATAAAATTCCTATCATCTTTATGCAGTGTATAGAAAGGTCATAGCAAGTCATATTGTAAAATTGGATATGTGATTATCAGTGTCATGGATGATCTCTGGCACAGGCACGCAGTGCAAACCAGTACTTAGTTTCTTGTGCCATTGTTGAACTCTTCCTGTTTTCTCATCTGTTCAAGCAGCAGAGATCTACAATCAGTTTGTTAAGCTGAGATAAACATCTGATGATTATTGTTGCTGGTTTCAAATTGTATAAATACCTTGGGAATCACCCTCATAGGGAGCTTCATCCTTGCAGAGAAGTTGCTACCCTGACAAACCCACATTGTGAATATTAAGCTTTGTGGATATTAAGTACTGCCAGGGGCCAAAAAAAGTAATTTAAAAAGAAATGTATTTTTTATCCTTGCAAAACACATATTAAAAACCTAACACCCTTGAATATTGACGCCCTGCTCTACTAAATGTTTCCACAATACAAATAATTGACAATTTTAAACTAGCTTTCTTCACTGACTCATTTCGCATGTTTTGAAACAGGAGTGTCAGTACACTACAAGATGCATTAGAAAACTGCATGTGTATGTTAATTCTTTTGTGTGTTTTTGTCAACTTACAGATATTAACATAAAACTTTTATTGTAAGATTTTTTCAGTAATAGTTTCTGAATTGCAACATTTTTTTCATCATTTTTCATAGACAGTGTATCCTCTAGTAGACTTCTTGTTTCTGTCAGTTCATGTTGGATACACACAGAGCATTAATACCAAGTGTGTACTCATATTTGTTTAAAACTGCCTTAAATGTACAGGGTGACACAATACATAAATTAAGGATTCTTCGCACAGTAATGGGTTACACTGCATTTGTTCAGCTCCCAGTGCCCCAGTGATATTCTTGATCTCAGTGAGGAATTGACCCATCTATATAATTTTTTTTCGACAGGAGTAGAGTTTACTCCATGTGGGAGTGTCAAATTATTGGTTCTGGCAAAAAAAAGGAACTGTCCAGCATTTTCCAAGCTGAATGTATTGAAGCACTGATAAACTTGGAGTGGCTTTTAATGTTGTCCTTCAGTGCTTTAAAAGCCTCTCATCTGTAAAATGCTTTTTTTTTCTATATAGGGTATGTGTGTCTGTCTGTATGATGAACAAGACTGCAGATAGGCACTAAGACGGATGCTGTTTGTAGCCTAATTCTTGCAAAAGTGATGCAATCCTTAAACTTCTGAATTTTCTCTTGAAACCTTCAAAAACCTCTGAGTTTATGAAAGGATATGGAATGAAGAAAATTGGTTTTAACAGTGATGATACATTGAGGTAATCAGGCTAAATAACGAAGAATTGTGTCTAAATTATGGTACAGCTGAGAATATCAGTAAGGATGAAAGGAAAGGAGAAGAGAGACATAATTCTCAGATTATTGATTTGCTTGATATCAAAAAACATCTTAAAAATTTCAGAATTAATGAGACGTAAAATCATCTCCCTCCTTTGCAGCTGATTCTCATCAGCCAGTTACAAAAGAGCTATTATAGGAGAAGAGAGTGTACCACTAGCTGTTAGCTCAGAATGACTCTGCAAAATAGTCCTTAAAGGTCTATTGACATCTTTCTTACAGACTCCTAAAGGCCTCAAAGCCGAGGCTGTATCAGACTTGGATCTGAACTGTATAGCAGAAATGTCCTCACTTTACAATTTACTTTAAACCAATAGTCTCCAAATAATGTAACTCAGGAAGATACACTTCTGGCAGGAGTCAGCTGAGCTCTGTGTTGACCTATGCATCAGTAGGGGAGATAAGTTTATCACTAACACAACCATATTTTCTGCCAACAAACATTACAATTGGATCTCTGCACTTAATATTATTTTGTTTTTAAAAGGATACAGACAGCCCCTATGCAGAATAGTACTTGCTGACAAGTCTGCTTTGTGACTATTGGTGTGCAGGCTGCAATGCGTATTGTCCTGGGCTTGATCTTACTTTGTAATATCTTTCAACAGTATGTAACCTTGAGTGTCACAACCTGCCCAGCTGACAGTCACAGTCTTTCATTATGTAGATATTAATTGTTGTGATACCTAAATTTTCATTACTGTCGTTTTTTAATAACTGCTGTAGAGGCTAAAGGATAGAAGAAGAGGGGTTTAAAAGAGTGTAAGCTGTGTTGCAGTAGAGTTAGGTATTATAGAACTACTGTGTGTTATATTCAATTAGAGTCACTTCCTTGCAGTGTTACAGCTGGGCGGGAATAAGTCTTCTGAGTGCTCAAAAATATGTGATGAGTTATCATCCTGAATGGTTAAAGGCAGTTTTGGTAACTGGAATCTTATCCCCCCTTTCCCACTTAACGCATCCAAGCCAGGTGTCATGCAGCCAGCTGGAAAAGCAAATTTTCCATTAGTGCTCTGCCAAATGTGCCACATTCTCTGAAGCAGGATGAGCCCATTTTTGCTTCTCTTGTTTTAGAACAAGTAGCTTGGTTTACACATTTTGATCCTTAGTGTGTTTTGAGACTAGCCTTCCAGTCATTCTGAATGGCATGTGTTGCTTTGTTACTAAATTTTCGTGTTATGAGTTCCATTGGAAATAAATGTGTTTTCTACCCCCAGCAGGAGCCTGTTGGTTTATACCAAAGCAGTCGGAGAGGCAAACTGGCTGCTTATTTAAGGATATCTTAATGAAGAGTTGTGAACCTAAATATCATGATTAGTATGAGCCGATTATGTGAAGATAGCTAGCTAGACTGTGTCACTATTGCCACCCACAAATTAGCACAGAAGCCAGAATCCTGAGAGTTCTTTATTGTGCATTGCTATTTGATTCTGGCGAGAAAGTGAGGAACCACTAAAAGCAGAGGACAGTGCTACCCACGTATATAATTTTGGATTGCAACAGTTTTTGAATGTTTCCTTAGCAAATGACAAGGGGCAGGGAGAGAAAACCAGAAAAAGGTGGCTGGGACAACGGTGACATTTGAAAGGGGAAGAACCTTGTCAGATGCTTGACTTTGCACAGATAAGAAATATATTTTCTGACTGTACTGAAGGGAGAGGCTGCTGCACAGAGCAGATAAGAAGTGGGGTTACGTGCTGTTTTATCTGTAAGGAGACAGAGTGTTCCTCTCAGACTTGTGGTGTGTTTAATTGAGATCAAAAAATCCTAGGGGATTTACAACTAATCATAAACCAGCATAGATTAGGAAAAACTGCTGAAAAACATTACAGTAAGATATAATATGTTGTATATAAATGAATGCTAGTAAGTATACATAAATATATATTTTATGTGAATTAAAGGACATCCTGCTGTACAAGTGAAGGACGTTGTATGGACAGTGTGCTTAATGGTCTGACTTCTTCCAATGCCAGGCTGATCGTTGGGAGGAACTCACCGGAAGTCTGGGGCTACTGTAAATTACACCAGACCTCAGGCAGCCCTGGGCAGTGTTGGAATTCAGGAGATAAATATTTTTGCTCTACACGTTGTTGTACTTAGTGAAGGAGAAGATAATACTTGATACGGTTTTTAAGTTTTCATGTTTTAGCTCATAGCGGTTGTGACAGTTGTTCAGTGAAATTTTGGTTCTAAAGCAAATGTCGTGTGGGCAGTGGTAGTATAAAGTTTTTTCTGAAACCCTGCTGATATATTGGGGCAAACAAAACAAAACCCATTCAAAAAAAACCTCTCAGACCATTTTTTAAGCTTGCTTCCCTACCTATTGTCTCCATTGCCTTTTCTCTCCTGCAAATTCTGCTTTTTCTGCAGTGTATAGTGCATCTACCGTGCCGTAGGAGCTATGACCAGTCTGTACGCGTCCTTAAACTGTATTTCATCCTACTGGGTCAACAACCTATAGAGCTTGTCATTACAGGTCTGGGCTGGATAAATTTGCCCAGAACCTTAAGTGCTTGGATCAAAAAACTCCCCAGCCAATGCTGAGGCCTGTGCTGCTCTTGACTTGCTGCTGTTGTAATTGACTTGAGGTAGGCAGGTACCTGCCACAAAATAGATGCAAGGTGCAAGTCTTACGTTACTTGTTATAAGTTGAACTCTGACCACATTTTGAATCCTGAAAGCTGACCAAGAGGTGCCTGTAATGATACATTTTGTTGTGTAGGTCTAGGTGTGAGAGGCAAAGGGCTCAAATGTATGAAATCTTTGGAGGGAAACCTGTGGTGCTGTCCAGCTGCTGTTCTGGCAAAGATTCATTATATCTTTCTGTTTGCATGCTACATGAGAACAAACGAAGTGGTTTATGTTAATATAATTTAAAATTATCTTTGTGCCTTTTTTCTCCATTTATATATTTTGTGATATAATACTTTATAACATACACACAGACAAAAGTCTATTGTGGTTGCTAGACTGAGGAATTTGCACATGTTGAATTACTGGAGCACAAGGAACACTCCTACTTGAATAAAACATCACAAGGTGAATAATTATAGTGATAACAGTGGAAGAACAGCAGCTTTGTTTACATAAACCCTAAATTTTTAAAAGTACACAATTCAGAAAGGAAGCTTTCACAAAGATATCCCAAATGAATTATGAAAAAACAAAGCAGTATTTCAAACTTACTAGTAAGACACTGATGTGAATTTATAAATGGATTTTTTTAAGTTATCCTTTCTTAGAAATCCAAGCATAAAGATTCTTTTTGTACTTCTTTTTTGGAGTCCTCAAATGCTAGGTTTTGAACCCACTGAGGAATTGTTATGAAAGGGTTCAGATGCATCTTGGGAGCATCAGCGACTCCATTTTGGCAAGAGAGCATGTGTAAGCTGGTCATTTTGTAGAGACCTTGATGTGGTCCTCTTCCTTAGTGCTGCCAAATGGTTCAGAACCAGCTGCTTCCACTACATTTCAGGCACGTGGTGTGATGAAACAACCCTGGTTCTTTTTATGTAAAAAGTAATTGCATTTAAATTTTATTATCAACATACATCATTAACTTCTAATACTGTTTTAGCCTAGCAATAACGCTGACCATTTCCCCTTTGTGGAAATGTCTGTATTTCATAAGCTAAATTGTAGCATTTGTTTTTTCTTTATTTAATCTTAATCCCACCCATTCTACAGATCAGTACAAACTTGGAGCTTTTTTTTTTTAAAATCTTATATCTTTGTGAGATAAGTTCTTATAGATGAAGAATTTAAATATTTACCTTTGCTTTCAGCATCGACATTTGTTTATTGTTTTTAAAGAGGCAAAAAGTTAAGGAATAAGCAGGACAGGATACCCATGTGCTGGTGATGAAGATAGCAAAAAGTGTCTTGAAGTTAAGTTAATATATGAATGTATTAATTTTCCAAGTTAGAGAATAGCCTAATGTGGCTGGCAGAATCCCCATTGCGTGAGCAAAGATCTTAGAAGGATTGTACCTTCTATTGCATTTTGCAAACCCTCTTTCACTTTCTAGTTATGTGGGTTGCTTTTTGGTTGAAGGGAGAAAAGGGCATCCTGATTCCCTGCAATCTGCACTGTTGCTTGTTTCTTGGGACCCCACTAGTCAAAACAACGGGATTCATATGTCGAGGACAGCTGAGAGACTGAAGCATAACCAGATGGCAAGGGGGAGCTGAGCTGTCTGTTTCTGCAAGCGATAGGCGCATTATGGTTATTCTTTTCTGGGGACGAGGGGGTGGGAGGGAGGGGGAGGGAGAGAGAAGGAGATATTAGATAAACAGACTGTAGCCTGAATACATATGACATGTGGGAGGAAAGCTTTGTTAAGTAAGAACTGAAAGCCTCTCGCAGAGCATTAAGCAGCACCGCCTGTGCACTGGACTGAGCCAAGCCAGAGGAAGCACAAGCACAAACCTCTAAAACTGCTGTAAGGACAGCGAGGTTCACCATGCTTCTGGAGAAGTAGTTGAAACAGTACAGTAGTGGGAGGTTTCACTGTTTCCTTAGATCAGCTTACATTTCTTACTAGGAAGGAAGGGTCATTAATTAGCAGACATGGCAAAGGTGTGTTTTCCTTATCTTTATGATGTGCAAGCTATATTTTTATGAGTCAGAGTTGATTCGTAGAGTCATTCTGCTAGACTTCTTCATCAACTTTTTTCATAGGAGGTAGCTTTATGGGGTTCTGTGAATCTGTTGTTTGCACTGAAGTCACTGGAAGTTCAGCCTTGCCAGTGATTTGCACGTAGTGCTCAGCATGCTCTGTAATTAGGGAATGCATCCTTGATCTAGCATCACTCTGAGCCTGATCAGGAGCCAGCTGAAATTTGTAAAAAATCTTCCCACCTGAGTGTATTAGTTTGTATTATGTTTTATGAATGAAACGGGAGTGTACTTTTATCAGTCGTTGATAATAGATCTATCAAATCTTTACTTACTGACCTCTCTGGCTTAGCAGCATTAGCTGCAATGTTTGTCCAATTTTCTCCTCATATTTTTCTGACTATTCTTCTTGTGGGACTTGGGTGAATGAGTAATTAGATCAACTGATCTGATTGTATTAACACACCAAAAAAAGGAAGAGGGAATTTTAATTATTTCATTCATGTGAGAGCAGTGCCTGACTATCTAACAAACTGATACGAGACCATAGAATGTTTATTTGAGAATATACTTTCCCATCTATACGTCATATGCAGGTAACATTTTCTTCCTTTTTTCCCCTCTTTTTTTTCTTTTTTTTTTGTTTGACTCTTGCTTTTCTGACTTGCTAACCTTTGAGCGGTTGTTTCTGAAGTAAGGTAGTATGAAAGCAGCTTCATACAGTTGTTTTCATGATGAACCTGTCTGATGCACTCTGATTTGCATAGGGGAAAACATAACAGATTTGTTGGACTGTGGTACCTAACACCACTGCTTAATAACCTATTGGAGTGTTTGAACATGGTCACCAGCTTTGCTTCCCTGCTGCTCCCTAGATAGTTGCTTGTGTCATTGATCTGTAGGGGGTGGGGGCAGAAAGCTGATTTATAGATGTAGCCTATTGCCTGGAGGAGTGGGTTAGCTAAGATTGCATTCTGCCTGGTTGGGTCACAATAATACAAAGACTTTCAGGGGTCTTTGCCACACAAAAAGTGCAGCTAGGGAATGGAAAATTTTGATACTCATACATAATAAAAGCATTAAAAGAATTTAAAAAACCCAAAAACCCACAAATGCCCCTCCTCCCCACAAAAGAAACAACAAAACATCCCCCTCCCCGAGAAAAATACAAACCCAAAACCAAGACCCAAGCAGCAACCAAAACAAAACAAAAAGAAAAAAACAAAACCCCAAAACAACAACAACAAAAAACCCCACACCAAAAGCATTTTTTGGAAAGTTGCTGAGTGTTGTATGCCAGCTTTCTATTCACTTCTTAGAAAAGCTTTTACAGTTCCATATGGGATACCATCTTTTAGAACACTGTTATTTTAATTAGTGAGCAAAAAAAAATGTTCTGCTAATTACCACTGCTTCTCTAATTATGCAGAAGCCCCTTCCACTGCTTGATAGTAGCAAAGCACTTTTAACTGCAATGCTTTGGAGTTAATTTTTTTTATTTTTATCCTAATTATGACGGCTAACCAAAAATGCCAGTAAGTTTCTGTTGTCATCCTCACTGATCGGGTAACTTATGACCCTGTTTATCTACAAAACTTCTACTCCATTGTCAGGACTCATAGAAAGATAGGTAAGCCTTCATTTTGATTCAATAACATGACCTTAAAAGTTACTTCCAAGTAAAGGGAGAGAAATAAGTGTTAAAGTATTCCAAATTTACATTACTTTTAAATGTCTGTTGCAATGGGATTTTTTTTCTTTATTGTAAATATGAAAGGCTGTTAAAAAACTATTTCCTTTCTAATATAAATAATGTAGGAAGCCACATTTGTTATATAACATGTAAAAGAAAGGTGTACGCTTCAGCAGTAGCTGTATGATAAATGCCCTTAGTACTGAGTTGTACCATGTCTACATAATATAAAGCGACACAGATACTAGGATTAAGACTAGAGGATTCTTCATATATGTAATAGCAGTAGCATGCTCTTCTGGTATGTGTGGAATCTTGGGCTCACAAATCCATATTTAGCTTTGAAAATGCAGCTATTTTAAAAAAAATACTAATTCTCAGCATAATCCAGACACCAATGTGCGATCGGGCAGTGCCAGGTCATTTTTGCAGGTTTAACTGTTTTGTTTCTTTTTGAAGTTTCTAAGGAATAGTGTGGTATATAATTTTGGACTTTGGCCAAAAAAAAAATAAAATTTGGTTTTAAGTTAGAAATGTTAGCCAAAAATATCTTCACCAATATGGTAAACATAAATTGTGTAATTATTTGGTCACTTGCTGTTCTTCTAGAATTAAGTGGCATTTTTTATACTTGACTTTGTTAGGAGAGGGATTGTGTCCACTCTAATCTTCTGATTTGGATTATCTATTGCTAGTTTGGTGTTGATAGTTTTTCACTGTGATCTGCTAGTATCTGAGCTGGTAGGGAGGAGTCTTAATACAAAGCTGTATTTAACAATTTATATTTGACTGTACAGCAATTCCAGTGTTCATGGTCTAATTGGGACTATCAACCTTCAAGCCAAGGAAGATAACAACTGGAATAAGGATCCAGAAAGTTAGACTTGGGGTTTTATACTTCTCTCTGCTGTTAAGTTACTTTGACATTTCAAAAGCCTTCAGGCACAGGAGTTTATATCTTATCCCATTAACATCCAATTTGATTGTCTTTTGAGCACTTGTGTGTAGAATTAAATAAATGCAAGTAATAGAACCTGAAAATTGCCTCATGTGTCTCCATTTGTATGATAGTTATTTTCATCTACCTTGCCTATGTCCTGGATTGCTAATGAGAGAATAGAAAAATGCTCTGCGATTGTCGTAACAGAAGTACCCAATACTTATTTTTGTAAAAATGACAGAATACACTTTGAATCTTGTCTCTGTGTTTTTCCTCTCTGCTTCTTTTGCTCTTTGAGTTTGCTGCCAAATACACTTGAATGTCACTGCATCCATGCTGTTATAATCTGAGATTTTTCATCCTGTGAGTAAGCTGGCAGCTATTAATGGCAATGGAAGTGTTTTTAATTTCAACTCTTCAGTGTAGCACTAGGAGTTCTAAGCATTAATGACTGCATTCTTTGGCTCACCCATATACTGAAATGAAGGAGCGAATAACTGTTTTACAGTGATCTGTTTTCTGTATAGAAATGTAAACCATAATTGGGGCTTAAAACAGTTCTTGTTGATGGCTACTTTAATAACAAGTGCAAGAAATCAGTAGTCTGTGGCCAGCATGGTTTTTTGAGCAAAAGACAGGTTTCTAGAATTTTAATGTTCTGGATATAATTGAAGTACAGTAGATTACAATATTTAGTTTACTACTACAGACTTACACTTTAACATGTCATCAGTGGATCACATATATATAACATGAATGCAAGTGTACTTGAAGTTAATTTATTCCTGTACTGTTACTGAGTTCAAATAAGGATTTCCCACTCTGTACATGAATACTTGGTCATTACATTTTCAGTTTCTTAATGACAATTAAAAATACACTGGGTATGTTTCTATAGCAACTTCTACTCAGGATCTCAAAGCGCTTTAGAAATTAGTCTTAGTTTCATAATAGCACTCAGATAACGTGCATATAATTATTCATAATTTGCAAGTGGAGAAACTGAATTAGAATGACTGTGCAGAAGTTGGTGGCATCATTAGGAGTGTTACCTGGAGATTTGATCTAAAGCCTATCGAAAGTATTTGGATTGTGTCACAGATTTCTAGTTCCTTTGCAGCATTTTATCCACAAAACCAAGCAATGTTCTATGATGAGGCAGCCTTGAATAAAAATCCTGTTCTCCCATAAGGTTTCTTTTTTACACTACCTCTAGACTATCTTACAAGTTTTCTGAAACAATCACTCTTCATGGTTGTAGATCTTTATATTTAAAAAACTGCTTGAATTTGAAGAATGTCCACATGGGAGAGGAAAGAGGACAGGTAATCTGAACATTTTGAGCATTTGTTCTAGCTGTGCAGACAAAACCAAGACCATTGCCAAACAGCTGCTCAGAAAACAGATAGAGTGCTTAAAGCTGGTGTCCTTTGTGCCATATCATCAATTGATATCTCAGTAACAGTTTAAAGGAAGTGATAGGAAATGCAGACATCTTGTTGCATTGTTTTTTCTTTCCCTAATGCACTTTTCTCTCTCTGTCATTTTATTTGAACTCTGTCTGCAATTAAAGCTGTCTTGAACATTGTATTCAAAAAAGAAAAGGTTCTGTCTGCAGTTGCTCATCTTTGCAGAACTACAGATGGTTTTGGACAGGACGGAGTTCTTCAGTGCCCGTTCAAGAAGTCCAGAGAAGAGCAATGAAGCTGGTGAAGGGGCTGGAGAGCAGGCCTTATGAGGAATGGCTGAGAGAGCTGGAGTTGTTTAGCCTGGAGAAGAGGAGGCTGAAGGGAGACCTCATTGCTCTCTATTACTACCTGAAAGGAGGTTGTAGAGAGGAGGGTAATGGCCTCTTCTCCCAAGTGACAGGGGACAGGACAAGAGGGAATGGCCTCAAACTCTGCCAGGGGAGATTAGGCTAGACATTAGGAAAAAAATTAGGGTTTTGGGCAGTGGAACGGACTACCCAGGGAGGTGGTTGATTCACCTTCCCTGGAGGTGTTTAAGGCATGGGTGGACAGAGTGCTGGGGGCATGTTTTAGTGTTTGATAGGAATGGTTGGACTCTATATCTAGTGGGTCTCTTCCAACCTGGTTGTTCTATGATTCTATGAATTTTACCTTTTTCTGAACTGAAATGGATTTAACTCTGTTCTCCTCCTTACTTATTCTTTCCGCCTCCCAACAGCTGCCCAACAAACTAAAACCAACCATACTAACAAAAGAAACTTTTTTATTTGACAGTAATACGTATGGTGGCCAAAGAAATAATTCCTTTCTTGTGCACAAGTGACATCTGTGGAGTCAAAGTGTTTCTTACTTTTTCAGAACTATTTTCACTTCCTGCAGCAAAATGAGATTGGAAATAACAGCATTTCTTTTGATTCTCTCAGGAGATCAACATTCAGGTTTCTGTCTCCTCCACATGTTGTGTTTGTCTGGTTTTCTATGCATCTTAGCTTCCAGTCTGTAAAATGAAAATAGACAAGGCTTCCTTTCTCTTGCTTGTATATTTTCTCGATGACCACAGGAATGACAACTTGATTTTGACTAAAACTTTTATAGTGTCAAAACACATATTGTAATGACATAGATGGAGGAAAATGAATCTAAGAAAGAAAGTAGTGAATCCTTTCTGGCTCTTGTTTTGACCTTTCGCTAGTCACGATCTTGGAGACTTAAAAATCACACCTTTGAGCTGCTCCTACTGCTTTTTTTTCTGCAGGAAGAAGGCAGGTTTACTTCAATTTTTGATTCTCTGTGAAATGCTTCTTTCCTCCCTCTTCCTTTTCCTTTCTTCTTTTGTCCAGTTCCCATACTTCTTATTGAAGGTGAAGTCAGGGAAATGGAGGACAGAATTCTACAATTCATCTTCATTTTTATGGCAGATAGTGAGATGTTCATACAAAGTTCCCAGGACAGCTTTGAGATGCAGAGCACTATGATAGGACTTTTTATTTCAGATCCTGGTAGAGTGTATAGAGATGAGTAAAAAAAGAAAACAACGAAACCCTCTATATTTTGCAGTGTATAGGTATCAGGAGAAGCAGAAGGAGTCGTCAATAGAATGAAATTTGAATGTTTGTCAGGGTTTGAAGGAGCTGAGTTGACTATTAGTAGCTGCTAGCCAGGGAGTGTTCGAATGGGCCTGCCCTGTCTTCAACCGAGCTGCTCTTTTCCTAGGTATTTAAAAAATTGGGACTCTTAGTCAATGCCATGTTTTTATGGAGCAGAAGGATTATATTTTAGTGTCATTAACAAATGGAATGAATCAATGTTGGAAAGGAACAGTTCAGGAATACTTTTCATGTTAGTGCACTTGCATGCTGTTTAATTACACATCCTATTTAGTACCACTCTGTTGACAGCACAGTATTCAATTTTTGTTGCTTACTTGGTGCACTGGCATTTCCAAGGCTTTATCAGTCAGTGTAACATTTTGGGATGTCAGTGCTGAAGGTTTGCACCTTAATGTAAGGACGTGGATGATACTTGCTGTTGACTGGAGTAGCTGCATATTATTGCTGTCACCTTAGCATGAACAGTGTTAGTGTTGGATCAAATTAATCTTTTGTGCCACTTAAACAGGGTGATTGTGCCTGTGATTAAAATTTTATTTGTTGTCTCCTAGTGGTTTGTAAGCAAAGACTTGTCACTCGGCTACTGGATGAAGGAAAGACTGTGGATGTAGTCTTTCTGGACTTCAGTAAAGCCTTTGACACAGTTTCTCGCAGCGTTCTGCTACACAAAATGTCAGCTTCTGGCCTGGACAGACGCACACTCTCCTGGGTAGAAAACTGGCTGGATGGCTGGGCCCAGAGAGTGGTGGTAAATGGTGTTAAGTCCAGCTGGAGGCCAGTGACAAGTGGTGTTCCCCAGGGCTCGGTGCTAGGTCCAGCCCTGTTCAACGTCTTCATCAATGACCTGGATGAGGGCTTAGAGGGTACCCTTAGCAAGTTTACAGATGACACTAAGCTGTGTGCAAGTGTTGATCTGCTGGAGTGTAGGGAGGCTAAACAAAGGGACCTAAACAGGCTGGACCACTGGGCAGTGTCCAACGGCATGAGGTTTAACACGGCCAAATGCCGGGTCCTGCACTTGGGGCACAACAACCTTATGCAGAACTACAGACTGGGAGAAGCCTGACTGGAAAACTGCCAGGAGGAGAGGGAACTGGGGGTGTTGGTCGATAGCCGACTGACCATGAGCCAGCAGTGTGCCCAGGTGGCCAAGAAGGCCAATGGCATCCTGGCTTGTATCAGAAACTGTGTGACCAGCAGGTCCAGGGAGGTGATTCTCCCTCTGTACTCCGCACTGGTGAGGCCGCTCCTTGAATATTGTGTCCAGTTCTGGGCCCCTCACCACAAGAAGGATGGTGAGGCTCTGGAGCAAGTCCTGAGAAGAGCGACGAGGCTGGTGAAGGGGCTGGAGAACAGAACCTATGAGGAGCGGCTGAGAGAGCTGGGATTGTTTAGCCTGGAGAAGAGGAGGCTGAGAGGAGACCTCATTACTCTCTACAAGTACCTGAAAGGTGGTTGTAGAGAGGAGGGAGCTGGCCTCTTCTCCCAGGTGACAGGGGACAGGACAAGAGGGAATGGCCTCAAGCTCCGCCAGGGGAGATTTAGGCTTGAGATTAGGAGGAAGTTTTTCACACAGAGGGTCATTGGGCATTGGAATAGGCTGCCCAGGGAGGTGGTTGATTCCCCTTCCCTGGAGGTGTTTGAGGCACGGGTGGATGAGGTCTTGAGGGACTTGGTTTAGTGTTTGATAGGAATGGTTGGACTAGAAGATCCGATGGGTCCCTTCCAACCTGGTTGTTCTGTGATTCTATGATTCTACTTGTAATGATAATGACATCTGGAAATGCCTGTTGCTAGCCTAGTAAAAATAGCACTTCAACTGCTTTTCCCCCAGTGCAATTTTGTGGGTTTCAAGATTTCCTGTCCTGTCATCTTGTTCCTGTCTTTTCTTACCTATTTCTAAGTTACTGTAGTTGTAGTACTCAGTCCAGGATCAGTACTTGGTCCAGGACTACTGTCACATCTCTGAAATACTTTCTTCTGATTCAGTGTGAGAAACCAGCTTTCTGTGTTCCTCTAACTTATAAACGTGTTGGCTAGTTGGACAGAGAGGTAATAGTGTTGTTAATAATGAATTTCTATAATAAGTTTCTTGAAAACAGACTCTTGATTAGATAAAAGAAACAAGATTAGCACTCCATTTCAAGGAAATACTGTACTGGAAGCTGAACCTTTTCTGGATACTGGAGAATCTGTATGTGCGATGCTTCATACAGCTCAACTACAGAAGAGTCTGGTGTGAGCTTGCCTGTTTTATAAACCAAAGAATCTGGTATGTACTGAATATCTGCAGGAGAGCAAGCTTCTTCAGTTGTGCTGCTGACATAATTATTTTTTATCCAACAGTGGATAAGTGCAGGTAGTTTGATATGAGCTATTATAGCATCTGACCCATCTGCAAACATTCAGGCAGAGTTTTCCGAGGTATTAATTGCTTAGTTTATCTGATCATATCATGTTGGATCAAAGGAGAATGAGGTTCTTAAGAAAGATGCTGAGATTAGTTAGGAATGCCCACTATCTGTAACACAGTAAGAAATGCCATATACAATCTTTATTCTACTTAACTGCAGATTGGGAGTTGTGCCTGTTGAATAGTGTCCAAACATAAATGACATTTTTTGATGAAGGAGGATCAACAGCTGCTTTTGGCTGTGCCACTGTACTGTATTCAAGCATGTAGTTATTTACTGGAGACTCCTAAGGAACTGCACAGATAGCTTGCGTATTTGGAGACAAGCAGGGAGAGTTCAGAAAAATCATCTCTTGCCAGTTATGTATTTCCAACTTATCCTTTGCGACTTGGTGTTTGTAGTTTCTATTCTTGGCTGACTATGGAAAAAAAATATTTTAAACCCCCAGCTACAGTTCCCTAAAATAATTAGGAGAAATAAATTCTCTATGATGATCTTTCAAGAGTCAACATTGCTATTGTAACTGTGGGCCTGTAGGAGTTTTCCACTGATGCAGGGTTTTAGTGAGCAGGTTTATCATTGTCTCCAAGAACTGCCACAAGGAGCCTGGCTTCCTTTTAAGTTTTCATATGGGAAGCAGCAATCAAACTTTGAAGTGCCAGAGGAAAAGATCTTTGCAGCTCCAAGTCAGCTGTGGCAAGCATAGTGTGCAAATATACTTTGGCAGGAAACATGAAATCTGAAATCTGTTTCTTGGCGTCTTCACTGCCAGCACTCCCTGTGGTGGTTGGGCTTGTTCATCTTCAAAAAACAAAAAAAAAACCCCAAACCCACAAAAAACACAACCAAAACAAAACAAAAAGGAAAACAAAATGAAAAGGAAGTCCTATCAAAACAGTTGCTTTTAAATCAGTACCACTCCCCTCAGTACAGAATACTGCCACCATAAAACAGTACAGCTAAGGGATGTTCCTGACTGCAAAGATGGAAGTTTGCACTGGAACAGGGCAAAACCATTGACTTCTGTGACATTTGGGATGGGTGATGAGGAATTACCTTCAAGTTAAAAGCTTACATTTGGCCTAAGAAACTCCATTATTTGTTAGAGCCTTCTTGTCTGTCAATTTTCAGAATATGTACTGTGTTTGAGGGTAATGAATGTGTCCTTAAGTTCTTGCTGATATAAAGCAATACTGTCTCTCTCCACGGTACAGGCTACACAGATGTGTTCCAGCTCTTCACTGGGTTTATGAAATCTTCTTTACCCTGTCCCAGTCTTTAACAGGACAGATAGGACCCAGTATATGGTAAGGTTTATAGAGCAGCCTGTGTTTGTTTCTCTCTGGCAAATTGCAGTTGACAAAACCCAGAATAAAATACTAAACAAATCTTTTCATCTGTGTATAGGGCTGTGGACAGATGTGTATATGGCTGTGGACAAATTCATATAGGAGATTATACCAATCCAGTGTAACTGTTTGTAGGAAGGACTGCAAAACCTTTCTACTCTGCTAATGCTTTCCTGCTACCAAAGTGTACTCAGGATCAGTTAGGCCTCTATCCTCCTTAGTCAAAACCACATATACCATTCTATACCATTCTTTATCTGTTGCATCCTTGAAGTCTCATAGAGATTTATGTTGCCAACATATACCGAAGAGATGGAATGTGTTCAGATGCTGAAACAATGGGTGACAGGACAGAGTCAAATACAAGAAGATTGAGATGAGTACAGTGAATAAATGTTTTTTAGCTGCTTGATCTGATTGGGAGACTGGCTGGCTGTTGTCAGACTGGACCTCTGACCTAATTTAGTATGTCCCCAAAGAAGTCACCTTGTTGCTATGTGCTTTCTGCATCCACAAGGTTATCTTACTCTCCTGTCCCTTCAACTGCACCTTAAAACATTTGCAGAAGAAATCAGAACTATGTGTGTGAATGGATTTAAAAAATCAAATAGCTCAACAAACCTCTTTCTCTTTGCTCCTTGTTTTCAGAATAAAATTGTGAAATTTCTCTCATTTTACCATGACTGCTCTGTCAAATTGGTCATCACTCTCTTTAGTTTACTGAAGACCTAAATTTTAAGATCAAGTTCTGGAAATGTAAGCATTGCCTGGTATAGAAATTTTTTGTGAATGGTTTGTTTGGGTCTATGTGTATGCTCAGAATGCCGAAGTTTTTTTATACTGAAAACATTCTCTGAAGCATAAAGCCAACCGATTATTTGATGTAATTCTTGTACATAGATGATCTGAACACATATATGCTGATTTTTCTTGAAGGTGTGCATGTTTGAAAAGTCATGGTTTTACTACAAATGTTCACATTTGTTCCTACCCACCACTGAAGTATTATTAGAATGTAGAATAATATTAAACGTAGTCATACTTGTGTGACCACGGGACTGATTAAACCCTTTTCCTTCAATAACGTTACATATTTTAGGCACAAAGGAGGTCTTACTTAAGACCATTTTGCAACTGTTAATGGGGTCTCAGAGGGTCTGAATCAATGGCCAATTCTGCAGAGCACTGCAAACCATTTCAGTGTAGGTGACATCGGTTTCAGGGTTCTGACTGAAATAGTGATATAAAATGCATGAATTCTCTGCGTAGTGTAGACATCAGGGACTTGGTCTAAAATACTTCAATCCAGTGATCTATTCCTGTTGCACCAGTTGACTTGCAAATGTTAGTGTAGCCTAATGTGACTTAGATCACCCAGAGTAACTGTAGGAGGCAGAGGAGAGATGTACAGTCCCCACTGCCTGAATCTATCTTCTGTTCTGATCTCTCCATCTCCCTCAGTGAAATGTGAATATTTAAGTCCTGGCTATGTCTTTCTTTTCATATGCTAAGTAAAATTTCTGTGTCAGTCACACATTTGGACTTTAGCAACTAAATTGAAAACTAATGCATTTATCTAGTACAACTGGCTTCATGTGAGTTTCTGGTAACTGCATTTCACATGCATAAAGGTAACTTTTCTGTGACTAAGTAATGCTTCGAAGGATTTGGCTGTGTTTTTCTATTTTGTCCAGGTTTTTATTCTTTCATTAAGCCTTGCCATCAAGACTCAAATCTGCTGGAGTTATTCTCTGTAGCATATCTTTGTTACTAAAATAATTCCCTGGGGAGCAGGACTGGGAAGCATAATATAATCTGTACTGTCATTTTTAGAAGATTCTAGGGGGGGATTATTTTGACTTTCTGTTTATATGTAGAAATGTGATTTTTTAAAAAAAACTTTTTAAAATAAAAATGGAAGAAAAATTTTGCTTTGCTGTAGAGAAGGATTCAGGAGTTGCAGCCACAGGTGTAAAACTTTGCTTACAGCAGTTGTAGGTGACCGTGGAAAGCCATTGTGACCCTAAGGTCTGTAATGCGTGCTTTAAACATGGTGCTTTTTATATCTTACTGGTAGAGGTGAGATTTAGTGGTATTTTTAAAATTAACCTCAGTCACTTCTGAGTTCTCTAAAAGGCATCCTTGAAACAATACTTGTGAATCCCCACAGAAGTTGTATTTCACTATCTCTAAAATATCCCTATTTTACTTCTAATTACTTAAAACAAATGCAGACTATTAAAAGGCATTGTTTTGAAAAGTGTCCCTGGAGCTGTTTATTCAAATAGCAGGAAAGTATTTATGGTATTTAGGCAAGGATAATCTGCTATATTATTTTGGATAACCCTTACAGTATGTAATTTTGGGGATATTTTAATCCTCCTAAAAATTCTCTGTCCCTTTCTGCTGCGTATCTCTACTGTAAATGCAGTCTATTAAAGTTACATTATTTATTCTATCTATTAGATATCTAATACTGTCTAATAGATACATTAGACGTCTATTTATTTCAGATGTTTCTCCTTTTTTACTTAAGGAAGAAATAACACCGTAGTGTTTTTGTCAAGCGGGTCAGCTGTTGTAATCTGCTATTTTTCTTCAAAATGAGTTAAGGTAATGTATGAGATTTTGAATTTTCAAATACTCAGAAGTATTGAGTAAGAGCATACCAGCCTGCTTGGAAGGAGAGAAGCAAAAGATGTGACCTGGGAGTGAACTACAGATTTGTGTGAACTACAGAAATACACAGTAAGGATAACTACAAAGTAGTAATTATTCAGGAAGTGCTACTAAGATGAGACGGCTGTCTGACTCCAGAATGGTTTTGAATTGGGTTTGTGGGTTTATGGTGCCTGATGTGGGAGCTGTAGGAAGTAAATATCACATAATGAGGAACTATAGGAGGCTCTGTCCTTCACCTGGGTGAAGCTATTTTTAGCTGAGGATAGGACGGGGTAGTGTGACCAGGCTTACCCTGCAACTGTTGCAGCCTTTTGGGATCATTCTAATTTTTTTTGTGGCATTCCTGTTTTTTCCTATGTAACAACCTGGAGTGGTTGGCGTTTTTGTGCTTCTACTCCCTGTCCATCAAGAAACACAGACAGCTTCTATTTTTAATTCAGCCATGTTGTAGTAGCAGTACAATTCTCTTATTTTTTCTTTCAGTAAGTAAGGTAGTAAGTAATAAGTGAGGTGAGATATCCTGAACAAATATGTCATATCTAATCTTTTAGTGCTTGGTAATGGGAAAGCAAAGAATTTATTTGTGTCAGAAATCTCAGAATATGTAAAGGCACAAAGGCTTGGCAATATGATGTTGTCTTGTTTTCTTGCTATGCTAGTGAATAAATTTTAAATCGTCACACCTTTCACAGATGGCTTCACACCCTGCCTTATTCAGTCTTTGAAAGGTCTGGTAAATAGTTTCTTTTATAAAGGATGGAGGGGTTTTAACAAGATGGTTTTGAATTTTTAATACTGCATTAATATGGTGTTTTGGTTTGGTTTTTACTTTATCTTAGAACCAAAATTGAGGGAGAAAATATTTGAGAAAAGGCAAAATTAAAGTGAACAGAACTTAAACCAAGAAATTGGTACAGACATTGTAGTGTAAGTGATCAGCTTAGGGCCATCTAGTGTGGCAGGAGAAATTTTGCCCCTGGATTTGCTTTTATTTTGTAGTCTCTGAGGTCACGTCAGATAAGAGTGATCCTTTTTCAGAAATGAGATCATTCTTGCTAGTGCTGTGCTGCAGCATGAAGACTGTTTGACAAGGGAGCAGTCTCCTACGAGATGCAGATCTGTACGACATGATTTCTTTTTCTTGTGACAGAATCATAGAATCATAGAATAACCAGGTTGGAAGAGACCCACCAGGTCATCGAGTACAACCATTTCTATTAAACACTAAACGATACCCCTTAGCACCTCGTCCACCCATGCCTTAAACACCTCCAGGGAAGGTGAATCTACCATCTCCCTGGGCAGCCTGTTTCAGTGCCCAGTGACCCTTTCCTTGAAAAACTTCCTCCTAATGTCTAGCCTAAATTTCCCCTGGTGGAGCTTGAGGCCATTTCCTCTTGTCCTATCTCCTGTCACTTGGGAGAAGAGGCCAGCTCCCTCCTCTCTACAACCTCCTTTCAGGTAGTTGTTGAGAGCAATGAGGTCTCCCCTCAGCCTCCCCTTCTCCAGGCTCCACAGCCCCAGCTCTCTCAGCCGTTCCTCATAAGACCTGTTCTTCAGTCCCTTCACCAGCTTTGTTGCTCTTCACTGGACTTGCTCCAGAGCCTCACCATCCTTCTTGTGGTGAGGGGCCCAGAACTGCACACAGTATTCAAGGAGCGGCGTCACCAGTGCGGAGTACAGAGGGAGAATCACCTCCCTGGACCTGCTGGTCACACAGTTTCTGATACAAGCCAGGATGCCATTGACCAACACCCCCAGGTCCTTCTCCTCCAGGCAGCTTTCTAGACAGACTTCTCCCAGTCTGTAGTTCTGCATAGGGTTGTTATGCCCCAAGTGCAGGACCCGGCATTTGGTTGTGTTAAACCTCATCCTATTGGACTCAGCCCAGCAGTCCAGCATGTTCAGACCCCTTTGCTTAGCCTCCCTACCCTCCAGCAGATCAACACTTCCACCCAGCTTTGTGTCATCTGCAAACTTGCTAAGGGTGCACTCGACGCCTTCATCCAGGTCATTGATGAAGACATTGAACAGGGCTGGACCCAGCACTGAGCCCTGGGGAACCCCACTTGTCACTGGCCTCCAGCTGGATTTAACACCATTTACCACCACTCTCTGGGCCCGGCCATCCAACCAGTTTTCCACCCAGGAGAGTGTGCACCTGTCCAGGCCAGAGGCTGACATTTTGTGTAGGAGAATGCTGTGCGAAACTGTGTCAAAGGCTTTACTGAAGTCCAGGAATACCATCTCCACAGCCTTTCCCTCGTCCAGCAGCCGAGTCACTTTGTAATAGAAGGCGATCAGGTTAGTTTGGCAAGACCTGCCTTTTGCAAATCCGTGTTGACTGGGCCTGATCACCTGGTTCTCTTGCATGTGCCTGTTCACAGTTCTGGCATAACATCAGAAATACTCAGTCTGTAGTAATACCTTCCCCCATGTTACTAATCTGATCTTTTATCTCTTTGGTTACTTGTTAGAGTAATACTGTGAATTGTGTGATTTCACACATTATACTGGGAGTGACTTCCCTTTACCTTATAGTGGAGGGTTAAGTCTTTGTATGCAAAAAATCTCCACTCTGTTCCTCGAGACCCAGTCTGTGCTATAGCTGATTATGTGTGTGTTGAATCTGCAGATAATTTCTGAGGTACCAAACATAGTAATTTATGCTGAAGGTATTAAAAAATGAGAGATCTTGTGATGGTCACCTTCATGCTGAGTGACGTTCCCTTTGCCTCTTTTTGATTTAAGTGGTGACTTGGGAGATGCCCAATCTGTATCTTTTTCTTTGTGATTTTTTAATTGTTTTTAATTGTTTTTTATTGTAAGGCTGTTCATGCTATTCTTCTGACACGTATTGAATCACCTTTTGGCTTTCAGGTTCTGCTGTTGGCTTGCATGCTCCATGTTGTAACTCTTCCTTCACCTCCAACTCAGTGTGCAGGTCAGAATGACATTGCCTCTTGGCTCAGAAATGCAGAGTTGCATAGGAAAACCTGGAAGGCATCTGGTCATGCTGATTGATCTTTCTTGTTTCCACCAGTCGCATATTTTGATCACCTTGCTCTCAGAGGAAAAACAAGTAGCTTTGTACTGGGTTACAGGAAAAAAAACCCAAAAAAACCAGAATTGTCTTCAGTATGTAAATTGACAAAGTTTGTATATGTAAGACTGTGACCTTCCTCTAGACTTAATATTTTCAGGTCATTGTCTACAAGTACACTGACTATTTAAATAAGGTTCTAGTGCTGTTTTTAGGGTGCACACAAGTGTTGGAATTTGCACCTTTATAGATCAATTACAAAACCATTTTAAAAAAAGAATCTTCTGAAAGGTGAAAATTTTGAAAAAAAAGCACTGTAAATACTTTTGAAGATCATGTCCTTGGAGGATTAGGTAAGTTGGAACCCAAATTCCAGACATAATGATTACAGTTAAAGAAAGTAAGTATCTTTTGCTGTCTTGATTACCATTGCTTGTAATTCTAATTGCACCTATGTTTAAGACTTATTTTTTTAAAAAAAATAGAAGCAGTGACAAGTAAGATTGAAAGCAAAATAATCTCTTGGGGTTTAGTTAACCTACTTCTAATTTTTGGGTTTTTTGCCACCATAAGGGATTTGGCTTTCCAGTGAGGGAAGTCTTACATGGATGCTAGAGAATGACAAAGGTCTTTTTCAGCTGCAGTCTGTCTATCTGTTTGTTTAACTACCTCTTTTTAGGATTTGTGATACTGAAACTAACAGGCAGTTCTTTGTTTTTTAAACATGGCTTCTTATGAAATACAGCATCTCTTTATTTCAAAAGGAATATTTACCAGCATATGGTATTAACACTGTATTTTTCAAGGGATTTTGTTGTAGTTGCAGTGTACTGTGTTAATGCATTGCAATGAAAAACCTGAGGATGGAGCAGAGTTGATATAATGAACCTCCTTAAACTCATCTGTACTCAACAGTGCTTAGAAAAAGGACTGTGGAGGACCACAAATGATTAAAGAGGCTTGTAAACTAGTGCTGTTGATAACTATAGTAAAAGTTATCAATGAACAGAACTAGTTCTACATAGAATATATTCCTGCATTTTGGACACTGGATGTCTTATAGGTCAGTGTGAATGTGAAGATCATGAACTAGGTGTTAAAAACAGAGATGTTGATAGTGTTTGAAAAATGCTCTTTTCAGTAAGTTGTGAAGCCCTGTTGAGAGCAATACGCTAAATCTAATTTCCAAGCAATCATCTGCGACATTTTGCATTGCTTTTAAAGTTTCCTTATGCAGTTTTGTGACTGGGATGTGGCTGAGAGAAGTGTAGTGAAAAGTGAGAATATCTCTGTGAAGTGTTGTCTGCTGCTGAAGTTGTTCTAGTCAGATAAAACAGGTAAGAGCTTTAGGGTTCTGCTCTTCACTTAGAGAGTCCCTTCATCCCCACAAATTATTTCAGTATGGAATACCTCTCAGAAAATTATGGACCGAATAATTGGGAATTATAGTGGAAAATCTGATGGAAGAGACCCCCAGTCCAGAATCCTAATTTGCCAGGAAAAAATCCTTCGGTAATAACTCATACACAAAAGTGGCTCTTGTCTTAGCTAAGCGTGTGAGATTACATTAAATTTCATAAACCTGGTCCAGATCTTACGAAATTCAGTGGAAGGACTGAATGGTTTGATTTGGATTAAACCTCTCCTACAATGAGAAAAGCTGAATAGTATCTCTTGTTCCCAAGAGGAGCTTTCCTTACTTATTACTCAGCAATGGAACTTTGATTTGGAGTTATGAGCAGCTGACAGTAAAGAGGACTCTTAACAGAACTGTGGCTTTTGTAATGATACAATATTTTTGCCTCCATGTACGTGTCCTTTAAAAAATTCACACTGCTGTTTCCAGTTCTGTCCTGCACCTTTACAGTGTTATGTAGTAATGGCATCAGCGGCATATTCTTACTGGTAAGTCTTTGAAAGTTATGGATGTGGAGAATGTGAGTAGTGGTTTATCAGACAGGCTTATTAAAGCAAATTAATAACCTTGTTCCTCTGTGAGTTCCCGCTTGTACGGGTAACAATGCTTAAACTTTACATAAATAGCTGGAATACTATGGAGGGCCTGATAAGTGGATTTCTTCATCCATGCTGAGTCTCCCTTGTCTCATATATCCATTCCATTATCTTGTGTGAAATCCTTATTGCAATTTCTTTCACTTAGTCTCTTATATACACTATCTATAATGCATAATGGAGCATATGTATGAATGAAGGACAGTATCGCATGAAGCAAGAAAATTACGTGTATGTTGCAAGCAGTGGAGCCTTCATAGTAAGATATCGTTATGTTAGGAAAATAACGCCCTAGTATCAGCCTTTCTACTGTAGAGCTTGATTTCATTTTGTCTTTCTTTTTTAATCTTCTACATATTTAATCAAACTATGCCATAAAAGAAATAGATAATGATAATATAGTAAGTTTGAGGGTCAATAGCATACATTCTTTTTGTAATTCTCCCCATTTTAAGGAACTCTGTAAAATTCTGATGTGTTTGTTAAGTGAGAAGCATCCGTTGGAAACTTTGAATTAATATAGCAGTAGGAGTAGTAGCAGCACCACCACCATTTTTCCTCTTTGAAGTTGTGTTCTGAACTTTGAAATACGGAATGTAAGTGTACTTTCTTTTTGGAGCTCTCCAGTTTACTGTGTATAAATATTTTGAAGTTCTGAGATTATTCAACATCATTATTTGTAAGAGGGAAGAGGGATCAACCCAAGTCTTTAGCAGATACTGATGTTCAGTTGTATTTGTGTAGTCTGCAATGTTCTTATTTGATAATTACAGTTTGGTTGAAAATAGGTGTTAGAAAAGCTGCCTTATGTTATCCAGGCAACATTCTGTCATTGGAGGATTATTGTCCATTGTACGTTGAGATGCTTCTTTCTTTTATTTAAATATCTTTTTGCCTACACTTGTTTTTAGGTATTTTGAATGTTGTAACTTTGTTCTTTTCCTCTGGGGACTGTTCTGCAATTTCTGTTTCTTTCCTGGTTGTTACAATTATCTGCATTACCATATTCTTTTTTTTGTTTGTTCCTTTTTTTTTTCTTCTTAACTGTCACATGTACTTGCATTTGCTACAGTAAATAATTCCTTGCCATCATTAGTGCATATGTTTTCCTTTATTTCTGGTATTTATTTATTTACTTGTTTATTTACTGTTAGGCAAGCTCTGAATAGCCAGTCTTGTTTGTTTGTTAGCGTTTTGATCAATTTTAAATATCTGCAGAATAGTCCTTCCAAATAGATACTACTTCCCATAACTGATATCACAGAATCACAGAACAGAATCACAGAACAACCAGGTTGGAAGGGACCCATCGGATCTTCTAGTCCAACCATTCCTATCTAATCCTTCTAGTTGTGCCAATATCTCTCTTGGAAAGGGAGTGACTGGAACCAGATGAAAGACTCAAGGCAGAGTCAAACACAGGCTCCACTGCGCTGTGTTGCCAGTCTCTGTGGCACTTGCAGCCCCAGGACATTGGCAACTTAGGTAGTACTGGGACCATGGTTGTGCCTCCTCCCCTCACAACCTGGCCCTTTGGCCTGAGGAAACAGCTTCAGGAAGCAACCAGAGACACCAGGTGGTACCAATAGCTGCAAAAGCAGCACAGCAAAGGCTGAAGGCCGTGCAGAGTAGCCAAGGAATTTGCTGCCCTGTGCTCTCTGGTGATGTCCTCAAAACTTATCTCTGTTCTCTTCCTCAATCCTGTCTGGTTTTATCGTCTTCACATTATATCACCTTATTCCAAGCTTTTCCCTTCCCTTAGCTTTGTGGTTAGGTGTCCTTGTCATAGCACCTATGTAATCCCCTCTGCTTCATGCGTATGCTCCCCACCCCTACATGCTCCCGTATTCCTCAGACTGTCAAGACAAGTTACAAACCCTTGTGCGCACTGCATGTATCTTCAGCCTTTCCTCTGTTGTGCTATCTGTCTTCTCCAGTTAGATGTTGGGAGAGAGAGATACCAGCTCCATTTCTGTACTTGCAGAGTACCTAGTGCTGTCAGCAGGCACTGTAATAATTTTTTTAGTTAAACTTTAGGAACTGCAGGAATTAGTACAGTTGTTACTACTGGTAGAAGTAACATTAGAGACCTGTGTCTGGTTTGTTGTTGACTGTCTCCCACAGCAATGGGGCACATAAATGTCTCCCTTAACTGAATATCTCATTTGATAATTATCTCCTTGATTTCTATCTGCTTTTCCTTCCTTCTTTCCTTCTAAATTATTTCTCATTTGTTGGGGCTTGGTGTGATATTTCACTTTGAAAGCCTGCTGCTTATAGGTGTTTGTGAACAAAAGCTTCCAGTGGATTTTTGCTCAAACTCCTTTGTTTTGATTTTGTAATTGTGACCAAATTTCCAACAAATTTGCCCTTAAAAATAAACAAATCAAAACATATTGTTGTGTAATGTCATGTTATTAAATAGCTGTCAGGTACTGCTTTGAACACAGTAACATTTCTGTTGTGGGTAACAAATGAAATGCCTATTGCATATGCAGCATTGAATTTTTAAAGAGCTTTTAGATGCTTGGTGAAGTACTAATTATTTTTTATTTTTACTGGAGTATAAGTGCCTTCAGCTATGCCAAGAAGAATTGATGTCATATTATGTTTTGAATCACTGCAAGGTTCTGTTCTGTAGTCTTGCTTTTTAAGACTTCTTTACTTGTTAAGATAGCTATAGTAAATTTAATGTTTCTAAGAAGTTTTATCACCTTATTGAACCTGGAACATAAGCTCCAAGAGGCAGGGAAATTATCAATTCTTTTTAATACACTAAGCACATTTATGGCACTTAAAGTATAATGCACTTGTATAATGAAACTGAAGGTTTATGGTATATGTTTTCAGTTATCTCCCTGACATCCTGTGCTTTGATATATGCAAATTCTCCTAAAGTTAGTCCTGAGTTATGCAGTCCTCTTCAGTTGTGGAAGACCCTGTTATGTCCAGAGCCCTGTTGGCGTTTTCTGTGCTTGTAAGACCACAGCAAGAAATGTACCACAGGGCTGGCCTTTGGTGCAACATCTACATTACTTTGAATGATATGTTTGCTTGCTAAAATGTTTGGAAATTATTCTGTAGATCTAGAGTAGCCGTTGGTTGGGATTACATATTTACACCTCTCTGTATACTTTTTTTGCATATAAGAAGATCTATGTCCCTGCTGTGATTGCTTATTTTAAAACACCCGAGACTGTAACTGGGTGTGGAAAAAGGAAGTTGCTGCCTTTGCATATCCTCCTGGGCTTGATTTTGGCATCCCTGGGGTGTGTGGAGCTTAAGCATGAATTTTTCAGGATTTTGTGCATAAAGAATGTTGGACAGGATTTTCAGGATTTCATTGGAGAAGTTTTAGGGAACTTCAATTTTTTTCTAGAGTACTATAGTATTCTCCAGTAGTGAATCCATTTTTTTCCAAATTAATATAACTGCAATACTGTGTACATTGATGCTGACATCTTAGTGCCTGAAGAAATGTTTGAGTGACTGCATGAGTTAAAATCCTAGTGTATGTGTAAGTGTTGAAACAGAGAGATTGGAGGAAATGGATGTGGCATAGTTTGGAAAAAGGTTAGGAGTTCTGAGCTTAAGCCAGCTAACATGAGATGGAATTAGTGCCGCATGCCTAGAGTGAGAAATACGACTTTTCTTCCTCAAGTCACAGTCTCAGCCATCATTTTTCCTGCTGTGTGTGTCCCCTTGCCTTTGTGCTATCATGGCACAGACCATTAGAAGAACAAGCCAACAGCTGTCCATGTACTTTCCTGCATGTATTTATTTATGCATCATCCATTTTATTCTGCCAAAGTAGAAGGAGCAGGGCACTGGCAGGGGAGCTAAAACTCTTTCTGGAAGTAAAAACTTTTGTGTCAACTAGAGTTTGCTATAAGATTTGCTTAGAGACTTAGGTTGCTAACAGTAATAAAAAGATTGTAATGTGGCTACCCGCCACTGTTTCTGTGTCACTTCTGGCCAGAGGCATCATCTAAATTTCTTCTCCTGCTTCCATGGGCTGTAAAACTCTCTCAGCCACAATATATTGCCCACTGTTACCTGCATTTCTACTGTAGAAAGCTTCCCATCCTTTTGGGTTTTGCAGTTTACCCACACAGAGAAAGGAGAAAGCCATAGCCAATGACTGGTGTCTGTAGAAGCTGCCTTAAGAGGAAGAAGGTGACTTTTTATTCTGCTGTGATTGATTGCCTCCCAACTATAACTTAGAAAAGAACCTTAGTGTGTTAGGGAGGTGTTTGACAAACCAAGGTAACTACTGTCTTGTAGGGAGTGTATCACCAGTTCCTCTGTGGTCTAAGCCTCCTTCAAGGGACTTATTCTATTGAGAGCCGAATGAAGTATGAAGCTTAGCAGGAGGTGGAGGTAATTATGCTAGTTTTATGTGAAAAGAAGTAGGAAAATAAAAATAGAATCGTAGAATCACCAGGTTGGAATAAACCCACTGGATCATCATCGAGTCCAACCATTCCTATCAATCACTAAACCATGCACCTCAGCACCTCGTCCACCCATACCTTAAACACCTCCAGGGAAGGTGACTCAACCACCTCCCTGGGCAGCCTGTTCCAGTGCCCAGTGACCCTTTCTGTGAAATTTTTTTTCCTAATGTTCAGCGTAAACCTCCCCTGGCATCATTACAAAAACTGAGGACAGCTAAATTATGAAATGTTGCCTCACTGGCTGCTCACCAAATATGACAAGTTTTTCAAGTGGGAAGTAGGGATTGTTCTGTGATACATCTCTTCATGGAAATATGGTGGTTAGGAAGTACTGGTTGTTGTGCTTAACTGTGGAGATTTAATAATGCACCTTTAGATGTACCCTTATGTTTGATTAGAAGTGGACTTAAACGTTTTACTGTATTTAAGGTAGAACAATATAATATCTCTTACCATTTAAATGGAATATTAGTTGAAAATAGGTTCAAAGTTCTGTTTTGACACACATTTCATAGAACATCATAGTTTTATCTGCAAAATTTATCCAAGTCTCTGCAGGCATCTACTTTACACTAACTTTCATCCCAGACATGTTTTAGAAGCTCAGTTTTCATTGCATTTGAGCCTAGTGCTAGAAATGTATAAAAAGGAAATAAGATATCTTTATCTAGTTGCCTCTTTCCCTATTTCTCTCATTTCTGTGGGTGAGGACCTAAGTATAAATATGTAGGTACATATTTGTATATTTAAATGCATATGCATATACAAAATTCAGATATATAACTAAATACATTTACCTAACATAAAAAGCTGAAAGAAAACTTAATTTTTTAAAGTGTTTATAATTAAATACTGTTTTGAGCCATGTGGTTTATGAACAGTGTCTGAAATCTGAGCAGGAACCAGTAGTAATTTGCTATGTTTACAGACCCTCAACTTATTTTATGAATAACATGACAGTAATAAGAAGCTGCTAATTTGTCCACATGAAATTATTAGTGAGCATTGCATTTAAGGAGACTAAATCTGTGTAGAGTAGAGAAATATTTCAAAGCTGCGTGTAATTAAAGTTTCTGTTCATTAGTTTGGAGTATGTGCTTTCTTAGTTGGATTTACAAATGACACTTCTGTTATAGTAATATGTGAGGAAGGACTGCTCAACCTTACAATTAAGTGCTCTAGGAAAGAGAGAAATGATACATTTTCTAATCTGATGAGAATGTTATAGTAAATATGGCAAAAGTATGACTTCTGATGAGAACAGTCAAGAATGAATAATAGCATACTCAGAAGCAAGAATCCATAGAGTAGACACTAAGAAAGTAGTGTCAGGAAGAGACAAAATCACCATCATTTGCTCTGCTTATTGGAGAGGTGAGAATTGTGAGAGTGAGACTAACGACCTCTGCAGGGTTGCTCCTTGGAGAGCAGAGATCCTGCATGAGATGTGAATATGTTCCATACAGATCCTAGCATGTCCTCACAGAGGTGCAGCACTTTTGAGTTTCTTTTGTTAATAAATTATTTATTATTCCCCCTTTTAAAGTGACAGAAACAAGGTCATCTTCCTGAGTATGGAAGGGATTTTGGAGTCTTGCCCTGAATCCAAGAAATGAGTGAGGTTTGTGCTTTATCTTTAAATACCATTATCAAAATTTCAAGTCCTTTCTGTGATGTAGAATTAATTCATAGGCTTGTGCTTTGTGAGAAATTAGGCCCAAATATCAGACTCTTGCTGAAAAATTGTTGTTTTCATAATAGAAAGGAACTGTTGTGTCACTCTAATGCACGTTCATAGCCTACTCTCTGTTTTGCAATCTTAAGTTACATCTACTGTCTGCACTGGATTGAAGCTTGACACTGAATATGGCCAGCTCTAGCCTCAAATAAAGTTTCTCCCTTGACATAATGAGCTTCAGAAAGTGATTCAGGTGCATTGAGAATTGATTTGAGAAGTGTCTCTGGCCTTACAGAACAGCAGTGAAAAGAAAGCTCAGTAAAAGGATGTTGTAAAAGCAGTCTGGAGTAATAGGCAGTAGCCAAGATCAAGGAAATTGGAATAGATGCGCTCTCACTCTGAATTTGCATTCTAACTGATTAGGAAATCAACATGATAGTAAAGGGTTGTTTAATGGTAGAATTTTATTTATTTTTTTAGTATATTTATTTCCTTTTTATGCTTGGACTCTTCAAAAGCCATGTAAACCACAATACCAAGACAATTCTCAGGCCTATTCTTTGTTCTTTTTCTTCATTATGTCTTTCTTCTTGAAATGTCTTTTGTCTCAGTTACGCCGGTAGTATTTTTTTATGAAATGGTGTTCTGATGTCTAGGAAAAGAAACACAGTGCCAAAGAAAATGGTGAAGTTGGATACATGGAAAAAGTTGCTAAATATGACGAACAAATGAACTGAAGAATGAAAAAGAGGACAATAAAAGAAATGTTAAAATCACCAACAAAATATGTGTTGTCTGCTCTCTCCTGGTCAATAATATTAATAATTACAGGAATAGATTCTTAATGTTCCTGGGGTGATGTGATTTTCGAATTAATTGAGTTCTTTATTAAAATCTTGAGTTGCTTACTGGAGGTCAGCAGAAGCTAAATCTGGAGGAGATTAGAGATAACCCCTTGAGACTGATACTGGGCTAGAATGCTAGACTTTAACATAGAAAAACACTGTCAAAATTCTACCTTTAAATATCAGAGAAATCTCTTTTTCAGATAATTTGAAATTCATGTTGTAAGGGGCAATGAGCAAATTATTACTAGTATAGCAAATCAGAATAATTGGAAACCATTGTGGCAAACTTTAGGTTGTATTATATAGATTTCCTTAACCTAAATTGTGTAAGAGAACCTGACTTATCTTATGTGAGTGACTGGATATGAGCAGGTCTTTAAATCTAGACAGAAGTTTTCTTAAATTTTTTCAGCTCCAGGAAGTGCACTTCCTAAGGCAATTCTTGAAGCAGATACTGTGATGCAGTGTACTCCCTCTCCTTACAGAGGAGCCACTACCCGTTTGGGCCTTGATTAATTTCTCTTTAACATGGATTGTATCTGTAAGGAATTGAATTGATTAGAGGAATATAAATAAACACTAGTCACTTCAGTTCCCCAATTCCAACCTAGACAAAAAGTGTATGGCCCTTGGAAAACGTGAAGTTAACTAAGACTTAGAGTAATAGATAAAAGCATTGGTCTGTCAAGTCCAGTATATTGATGAAGAGTTCTTATTGTTATCTATTTATCCTCTGGATACATCAGTTTTGTCCCTTTTTTTGTATTTAGTTCTCTCCTGGGATTGTTTTATGAAGTGATTTTCTCCACTGAACATGCAGGCACACTTGTTAGGATTTGATATATGTAAGCCACACATTTTATTATGGCAGATGTGTTTCTATAGGATTCTTATTGATTTCCTGGTGTTCTAGTCTATGATGAAGTGAAGTGATTATAAAGCATGTATGTGCTGCGTTTGTTTTCTTTACCTCTGCTGTGACTTGGACATGTCATTGTAACTTTTTATTTAAACGTGCACAGAGAAGTGAAAAATAATCATTCTCTCAAGTAAAACAGTGTAACATTAGAGCAATAACTGCTGTTAGCCACTGCATTTTTCCTTTGTAGCTAAGTCTTGTGTGCTGTGAATCATCCTCCCTTCAGTTTTCCCTTTTGCATCGTACAAAGGTGGTTTGGGATCTTTGTTCATAAAGGGCCTATTTCTGTTTCTAGTGGAGCCAGCACTGACATTTGTATTGGTCAAAGGGAAGGTTAGAGACAACCATCCAAAATAAATGCAGTGCAAGTCTAAAATTATGTCAGAACACATTAGTTTTCATGTGTACAAAATGTTGCTGCTATTGTCTTGTTATTTTTAAGTTGTATTGAATTAATAGCATCTTGAGAATACTTCGCCTGGCATTGGAAACCTGTACTACCCAACCTGTTGGTGAAAACTGTGTTTTATCTATGCTGCACAAACTAGAATACCTGTAACTTCATTGTGCAGACATACCGTAGCTGTAGCATTTTGTACAGGTATGCTCAGTAAGGGAGAATTGCCTTTAAAATGCAATAGGTAGCTGCTACTTGTCAAGTAATGTCATGAAAACTACCGAGAGTTTTCAGTCTAGTGATTACTCATTTTCACCTGAAGACCATTGACTTCAGATTTGTGAAGCCGTGTAAGTGAAACAAATGCTGTTACTGTTGTGCACACTTTCAGCCGCTTCAGTGTAACCCGCTGCATTCAAAGGAGGAGGTTGAATTCCCCTCAGCATTTGCTTAAAACTGTGTGTTCATTACTCCTTCATTTCGCACTTTTCTGACATCTTGGGGATTCCACATTCCCTGTTTTCATGGAAAGCATCACTTTAGAACTAATTAAAAAAAGTAGAAAATGAAGTTGAACTCACATATTCCATCAGATAAGAATGCAGTCTCACCATGGTAGGTGAAGTTCCACAGTGTAGATGTGTATATTAAGCAGGCTGGAGGTGTAACAACCACTGTCATCAAAGGCCACAAGTAGAAATAGAGGGAGAGAATCTTGTGATGAACTGGTTTTTATTTGCACTCTGACAGAATGCTTTATCTAATATTAAGTAGCACATTTCCAGTAAAATAATAATGACTAGCTAATTAACTAAAAATATTTTCAGACTATCTAAAAAAATTGTCTAAATCTGGAAAAAGAAAAAATCTAATTTGACCAATGGAAATTCATTCGTTGTCAAGAAATAGCAAAACACACAAGGACAGTGGAAGAGGACAGGTTGTATGTTATTGACTTCTTGAAGCTTGGGTCAGTATCCTGAAGTACTGGCAATGCAGCTGTGCCTCAGGTGAGTCAGCACTAGGTCTGTCAAGCAACAGAACTTAAATGTTCTCCACTTGGTGATTGAAGGCTGAGCTTTGCACTTCCTGCCTTTCCTGAACATCTCTTGCTCTTTTCTTTTTTTTTTCCTTTTATTTCTTTGTTTAAAATATTTCTTATATTTTCCTATATTTTCTTTTATTTCTTTGTTATATTTCTTTGTTCTTAAAGGAAGCAGTCTAGGAAGTTCCTGGAGTGTGTGGAAGACAACTTCCTTGCGCAGCTGGTGAATGAACCAACGAGGGAAGGTGCCCTCCTGGACCTGCTGTTTGTCAACAGAGAAGGCCTTGTAGGGGATGTGGCAGTAGGGGGATGCTTAGGACTAAATGATCGTGAGATGATAGGGTTTTCTGTTCTAGGCGAAGTGAAGAGGGTTCTAAGTAGGACAGTAGCATTAAATTTCCAGAGGGCAGACTTTAAACTTTTTAGAAGGCTGGTTGGCAAAGTCTCCAGGGAGACAGTACTTAAGGGCAAGGGAGCCCATGAGGACTGGGAGCTCCTCAAAGCTCATCTTAGTAGCTCAGGAGGAAGCCATCCCTGTATTCCAGAAAAAAAGCCGGCAGGGGAAAAAACCAGCTTGGTTGAGTAGAGACATCTCAAGTGACATTAGGAAGAAGAGGAATGTTTATAGGCTCTAGAAGAGGGGACAGGCCTCTTGGGTGGACTACAGGAGGGAAGTGAGGTTGTGTAGGGAAGAAAATCAGAGGGGCTAATGCTGAACTAGAAATCAGGTTGGCAAAGTCCGTGAAAGATAACAAAAAATCTTTCTATAAATATATAAATAACAAAAGGAGAACTAGGGAGACCATACTGTCCCTTTTGGACACAGAGGGAACAACAGTGGCAGGGGATGAGGAGAAGGCTGAGGTACTTAATGCCTTCTTGGCCTCAGTCTTTAATTGTAAAGAAAGCTGTTCCCTCTGTGTACAAACCCCAGAACTAGAGGAGCAATATGAGGCTCCCATGGTCCAAGAGGAAGTGTTCAGAGCCTTGCTTGTCCAGCTGGACACCCACAAGTCTATGGGACCAGATGGGATTCACCCCAGGGTATTGAAGGAGCTGGCGGATGTACTGGCCAAACCCCTTTCCATCATCTTCCAGCAGTCCTGGAAGACTGGGGAGGTTCCACTGGACTGGAGGCTGTCTGATGTTGTGCCCATCTACAAGAAGGGTCGCAGGGAGGACCTGGGGAACTACAGGCCTGTCAGTCTGACCTCAGTGCCAGGGAAAGTCATGGAACAGGTGATCTTGAGTGCTATCATGAAGCACATGCAGGAGAACCAGGTGATCAGGCCCAGTCAACATGGGTTCACAAAAGGCAGGTCTTGCCAAACTAACCTGATCGCCTTCTATTACAAAGTGACTCAGCTGCTGGACGAGGGAAAGGCTGTGGATGTGGTCTTTCTGGACTTCAGTAAAGCCTTTGACACAGTTTCGCACAGCATTCTGCTACACAAAATGTCAGCCTCTGGTCTGGACAGGTGCACACTCTCCTGGGTGGAAAACTGGTTGGATGGCCAGGTCCAGAGAGTGGTGGTAAATGGTGTTAAATCCAGCTGGAGGTCAGTGACAAGTTGGGTTCCCCAGTGCTCAGTGCTGGGTCCAGCCCTGTTCGATGTCTTCATCAATGACCTGGATGAAGGCATTGAGGGTACCCTTAGCAAGTTTGCAGATGACACTAAGCTGTGTGCAAGTGTTGATCTGCTGGAGGGTAGGGAGGCTAAGCAAAGGGGTCTGAACATGCTGGACTGCTGGGCTGAGTCCAATAGGATGAGGTTTAACACGACCAAATGCTGGGTCCTGCACTTGGGGCACAACAACTCTATGCAGTGCTACAGACTGGGAGAAGTCTGTCTAGAAAGCTGCCAGGAGGAGAAGGACCTGGGGATGTTGGTTGACAGTCAACTGAACATGAGCCATCAGTGTGCCCAGGTGACCAAGAAGGCCAATGGCATCCTGGCTTGTATCAGAAACTGCGTGACCAGCAGGTCCAGGGAGGTGATTCTCCCTCTGTACTAAGCACTACTGACACCACTCCTTGCATACTGTGTGCAGTTCTGGGCCCCTCACCACAAGAAGGATGGTGAGGCTCTGGAGCGAGTCCAGAGAAGAGTGACAAAGCTGGTGAAGGGGCTGGAGAACAGGCCTTATGAGGAACGGCTGAGAGAGCTGGGGTTGTTTAGCCTGGAGAAGAGGAGGTTGAGAGGAGACCTCATTGCTCTCTACAAGTACCTGAAAGGAGGCTGTAGAGAGGAGGGAGCTGGCCTCTTCTCCCAAGTGACAGGGGACAGGACAAGAGGGAATGGCTTCAAGCTCCACCAGGGGAGATATTAGGAGGAAGTTTTTCACAGAAAGGGTAATTGGGCATTGGAATAGGCTGCCCGAGGAGGTGGTTGATTCACCTTCCCTGGAGGTGTTCAAGGCACAGGTGGACGAGGTCTTGAGGGACATGGTTTAGTGTTTGATAGGAATGCTTGGACTCGATGATCCGATGGGTCTCTTCTAACCTGGTGATTCTATGATTCTATATCTGAAACTATAATAAAAATTAAAGCTTACAAATCTAGGGAATAGAGATTGAATCTCTCCTCCCAGGCTCAATAACAACTTCTGCAAGAATGATTTATTCACTTCTCTACACTGACTAGAATTGAGACTGTAACTGAAGTGCCTGTGCTCCCTAGACACCAACTTGGCCTTCTAGATCAATCTGTCAGAAAGATGGCTTTAGTTTCATAGCAATTAGAAGATTTTTTTTCATGGTGAGAAACTGAGGGGAAATGGAGGATACAGAGAGAAGGGTTAACACATCAAGGAAGAAATAGTACAGAGCACTAATTCTGTGCTTGTAAAGAAGTCTCTCCCATCATTTCTCCCTGCTGTTCATTTTCCACTTTTACCTTGTGTGTGTGTGTTGATTAATTTGAACCATCGTTGGGTACCTTGAGTGCTTTATGAAAAGGTTAAGATTACTGGGCTAAAAACGCTACAATTTTATGGTATCTTAAACCTAGCTTCATGAGGGATTGAGGCTTATGTGATCATGAACAATTTTACCATCCTTGTTTGTCTTTCCTCTTTTCCCTCTTTACAGCTGTGGACCTGTCAGCCAGTTTAAACCAAATCTGATGAGAAAGGTAACAGCCTCCACAGTGCAGGAGAGGAAGTGCCCTTAGTTTGCTGCCCAGAAAACGACATGCTGGGTATAACCTTACTAGGCACTAGAGGCTACAGGCATAAAAGCTCTGTTGTGAAAACTACAGCTTAAACGAAATTTTAAGTTGGAAACCAGCTGGCATACAAACCCATAGGAAACCTGATTTCATCATTTCCTTTTTTTATGCCACCCGCCAGATGCTTGGCGTCCCTGGAAAGGAGCTGTGACTATGGAAATCAGTGCAACATCTATGTATAGATGTAATATAAAGGCACTTCAGTAATGCAACTTTTGTCATTAGGACCAAGCTTATGCAGAACAAAGCATTAAGATTGCCTTTGTTTTGCCTTTGTGGTGGTTTTGGAAAATTAGTATCTTCTCATGCTGTAATCTTCTGAACTATGATGTGCCGTGAAGGAGACAATGTTTTTTTGGATGGCTGGTTGAAATTATCTGGCTTCTCTCACTGCATATTGTTTTATTGTCATGTTGCTTGATGACTAGTGTATTGCCTGACATGTCTCTATGCCTTTAGGCCTTGCAGAACTGTCATTCTAGCAGCACTTAGTGAATTACACTATGTACATGGTGCTGGCATCATGAATTCTACCTTGTTTGGCTGCAGGGATGCATTATATAAGGGAAGTGTTGAGCAGGTCTGATTTATCCCTTTCTTATTGATAGGACAGCCAGTTTTTAACTGCTTTTTTAGAAATACACTTGCAGATGTGTTTTTTAGCCACAGCTTCCGTTCCCAACTGACTCCACATGCTGAAGGGCTGGTGTCAGAACTCAGTACTATAGTGGTAGTGTGGGATTGAAATGTGATTGAAGCCCATTTTGCTAGATTAAATAAGCGCATAAATGTTTTTATTTTGAACAAATAGTAAAAAGAAATACATTTCACGGAATATGTTGATCTTAAAGGATTTAAATGACATCTCAGACTTGCAGAGGAAATCTGTCATAGGTGTGAGCTGAACTTCAGGTTTCTGTATCTCAGCATAGTGTTTTAATGACCAGGTCCTACAAATGTTTTACTGGGGAAGTGTTTGTCACTGAAGCATCTGTGTGCCGAACTGGCTGTAATATCATACATGGACTAGAAAGTAGAAGTCCTCTTTACAAACACAACAGTGGAACTCAATATCCAACTATATTTGAGATTCATAGCAAATAATGGAGTCAGTAATTTAACTTCTTAGGTTTTGAAGAGGGTGGCATCCAGTGTTGAAGGGTTTGGGCACCTTCCTGGTAAGGTATGAGGGTTTCATTCTGTCACGAGAATATCACTGTGATATACAAAGTCTGTGTAGCAAGGAGATTGTGTTGCTAGATCTGAAAAAATCATCTGGAGTTAGATTGTATCCATCTTATTTTATTGAAGCTGTTTAATATATCTTGAAGTCCCGTGGGAGCTGGAAATCTCCAAAGTTGATTTTTTTTCATTCCAGTAACCAGTAGGAATGTGTGCCTCCCTGCTCTGGGTGCATTCATCACTCTGAACCCACCTTATGTGCATGATGTAGAAGGGGAGTTCTAGTGATGGCAGGATGTTGAGTGGGAATCATAACCCAGTGACCCTGCTGTGCATCTGTAAACATAAAAGTTTGTGTTAGCTTCAACATATCTTTCTCTGCCATGGCAAGTCAGTGTATATTTAACTTTGTGTGTAATTACAAAGAAAGAGTCAAGATCCCAGTTTTTGCTTTTATTCTGGTACTTCCAAAGACTGTTCATGTGCTAAAAGGCTTCCACCACCCAAACTGGCTCCAAGTTCAGTTAAATGATTTGGTTTTCATTTGGGGAGGCAAAGCTCTGTAAACTGAGGCTTTTGGAAGGGAAATGAAGAATAATCAGCACTTTGGGGTCACGACTTGACCTGAAGTGGAATTCAAATTGTTTAAAAACTTACAAAAATTGCAAAAAAGACACAAACTAATTTTGGGGAGAATAGGATAAGTCAGAACATCCTTCAAGAGTATTTGTTAAAACAGCTTCTACTGGAGAAGACCAAGAATTGCTCAAACTAAGTATTAAAATTCCTGAAGCGGCACATAAATTAAAAGTCAAACTTCCTGGGTAGCTTATTAGTGCTGTCTTGCAACTAATTCATGGATCACTGTGCAGTTGAGGTGTGTGATGATTATGCCAGATATGATGTACCTTACCTAGCTACACCTCGTCACCATTTGAGTGCTGCTTTCTTTTCTAGGCTAACAGCTAGGTGTCAAAGTCTACATTTCAGGTATGTTAATATGTTATCATACATGTCCTTAAAAAGTCAGCATTCTTCATTTTCAGGGTTGGACTAAAATGCTGGTATCTAATCCTGCTGAAGTTGAGATAAAACTGCTGTCATCAAAACAGCCTATGGGCTGATGCAGACAGTGGTTCTTATTTGAAATCACATATAGCTTGATTTACTGTGGAGTTCAAGACGATGGTAATTGGCCAGAATTAAGCAGGTTTTGTGGCTGATTATTGCTTGTTTATTCATTTTCATTACAAGTACGCATGGGCCCTCAAAAATGAATCCTCTCTAGGCCTTCATTTACACTTGACCAAAAAAAAACAGGACCGTGGGTAGGATTAAGGGACTATTAAAAGATCAGTTCTGGTCAAACCAGATTTAAAACCAAATCCAGGAAAACTTTGTTTTGAACCTGTGAGAAGTACCCTTTCCCTTGTTAGCACTTTTCTAGCTTCTGTAAACAGAAAGCTACTCAGCTTATAGTTTCTCTGTAACTTTTGTCATTGCACTTTGAAAGGTAAAATGCAAGACACAAAACCTCTCAAAGGGACCACCCAAGTTGCTACTAAAACTAGTACCATAAAGTTCCTTTTAAAATAGAAGACCTCTCAAATTAATACTGGAAGTGGATCATGATCTTCTTACAGTGTTCTCAATGAAATATATTTCCCATTATAATTTTTGGGTTTTGTCCAGACTCATCAGACTATTTCTTTGGAAATACAGAGTTGACTTCCTTGGACAGTGAGTGTGACCTGTAGTGAATTTGGTGCTTTTATGAAACTCATGCTTCTCTGAATTAATAGATGACAGAAGAGAACAAAATCTTTAATTTGTGATAAGTTTTACTCTGAAATTGTGTATTGCAGTGATAGTCCTACAATGTAGAAAAGCATTGGCAGCAAACAATAAGAAACATCAAGGAAAGGGCAGAAGTTGGGAAAGGGATTTTAACATACTAGAGTCATGCTGTGTCCTCTTTTTGATAAGCTGTAATGACAGTGGCTGTCAAAACTGTCAGGGTACTGAAAGGCCCTCCTTGAGACATATCTCTTTATTATCAACGTGCAAGGAAAAGTGTCTGCATGTGCCTATATATGCATATGTGGAAGGATAGAGTTTGATCTCTTTTATTCTGGGTCAGAAGAAAAGACAACATGTTAAATAATATTTTAATTCTCACTTGTAATTGTTTTATTTCCAGAAAGTCTTTGGAGCTGTGTGCATGGTCATTTCTTCCACATCTATAGCGTAATATTAGGGAGCTCATGGAGTTATAGATGAGTTAATGGATGTCTTGTTTGTATATGTTATGTAAATGTATGTCTGTTATAATCTATGATGTATGTATTAGTTCAGAGGGATGTAATTTAAGTTTTCCTAAGAAAGGGATGAAAAGAACCCTTGCTTTCCTTGTCTTTCCAAAACGGCTGCAATAGAATTCTCCAAATTTAAATATTGTCAGGTTTCTAACTTCATCTAAATGTGAGTTTTAGCACAGATCTATGCTTAATACCCTGTGTTTACCTTATGTCCCATCTTCACAAGACTTGTTAGTTAATTGAGATATTGAAATATAAGCTAATACTTGTAACATAATTGTATTTGGAATGAGACCTTTGGGCAAATTGAGATGAATGAGGGATAGAATTGTAAAAGTCTTGAGGAGGTTTACCAGTTCCCTGCCTTTTAGTGGGTCAGTGTCCTTTGCTCTATTGTTTTCATACTATAGTATTCTCTGCTGGTGAAACTCCCTGCAAGTTAATTTCCATGAACAGTTGGATCTTCTACTTTTTCAGTAATGCCTGTGAATAATCTTTCAAATCCTGAACTTAAGCTTGTAGTCAGTATGAGAGTTTAATTTGCAGTTATGCCAACGTGAGTTTTGCCAGAGTAAACAGAGTGAATCTGATAAGCACATGAGCAAGCAGCATATGAGTAGAGATTTGTGGAACATGAGATGGAAGTACCTGGCCTGTGGGAAGAATAAAAATAAATAAAAGGAAAGAAGAAAATGGAGCACAGATCTATCGTGTCTTCCCATGTTGGTACCTCCAGTGGTGTGTACAATTTTTTTTTTAAAAAAATATTTATTCGGAAATATATTTGATGATAGGTTATCTACTCTTCTTACAGTTTGAGAACCATATATAGATATAAAAGTATAGTATACATACAGCTTAGCAGCATCAATATTTGGATTCACTGGTACAAACCCCTTTGAAGCATTCTGCTCAGTGGTTGATGACTCACTTAATTTCCAGTACCTTGAATAAATAGGTTCATCTGTTTTCAGTGAATGCTGTAGCCTTCCCATTGTATCTTGGAGCCCTAGCCATAAAATTGCTGTGAAGGTAACATAGAAGCTAAAGCACAACTGTGGTATGGGTGGTCTGGGTTGCAAAAGTAGCATCTTCAGCTTGCAAATTACCAAGTATTTCTTAGGAAAGCTGGAAAGTTTTACTCTAATACTCTGTAAATATCTGCATGTCCTGTTTTGGGCTGTTATAGAGTTAATTTTTACCCTAGCAGGTGGTATAGTGCTGTGTTTTGTGTTTAGTATGAGAATAATGTTGGTAGGAACACAGATGTTTTAGTTGTTGCTAAGCAGTACCTACACCAAAGTCAAAGACCAGCTTCTCATACTGCCCTACCGGGGAGGAGGCTGAGGGTGCACAAGAAGGTGAGAGGGGATACAGCTGGGATAGCTGACCTGAACTGACCAAAGAATATACAATAAAATTGCTCACCACCTACTGACAATGCCCAGCCAACCCCTGATCCATGTTGCCTGCCAACCAACTCCCTCCAGCATCATATGCTGAGCATGACATTGTATGGTATGGAATCTCCCTTTGGCCAGTCTGGAGTCAGCTCTCTGGGCTGTGTCCCCTCACAACATCTTGTGCACCTCCAGCCTTCTCATTGGTAGATTGGTGTGAGAAGCAGAAAAGGCCTTGACTCCATGTAAGTACAGCTCAGCAGTAACTAAAACATTCTGGAATTGTCAGTCAACGTGGTTTTCAGCACAAATCAAAAACACAGCACCATACTAGCTCCTATGAAGAAAACTTACGATCCCAGCCAAAACTAGCACACATACCCAAATCAGTTCTCTTAATTCTGCTGTTTGATAGCTGCTGAATTAGGGTTCCACGGGATATTTTTTAAAGTATGTTTTTCTGTCATCCCCTTTCCTCTTCCTATTTTTCATTGATGCTCTAATGTAACAGTTTTGAGGAAGAGCTTGTGGGTCTGGGTGGCAAGTTTTATAGACTAGAATGCAGGAGAGTTTACACTGTAGCTAACACTTATGTGATCAAAAATACTTGCATTGACAGTGGTGGTTTGGCAGGTCCTTTGGGAAGTACAATTCCTATTTTTGCACCAAAGAATGACTTCAACTTTTGTAAGCCGGAAGAAATAAAAATGCAGAGAATCACAGTGAGTCTCTTAGTACAGGAGAGTGACTTAACAGTTATTTAATATGCCATTTTTTTTTTAATTAGAAACAAGATTTCATCCTGTGATCATCTCCCTGAACAATTCTTTATCTTTCTGGGCTGTCACTTGGCCAGCTGCCCTCCAGAGCAGTATCACTCAGGCTGCGTACTGGTGAGAGCAGTCTTCACATTGCAGTAACCTGGAGGGCACAGAGAATGGAGAGAGTTCCTACTCATCTCCTTTTCTGTAAGGTAAGACTGGTCTGGCAAAGCAAGTTTTCCTGTTGCTTAATCTGTAGCCTAGCCAGCCATCTTTTGCCTACTGAAACACAAACAGCTCCTCTAAGTCCAGGGCATTCATACTCCTGCTGCTGCTTAACAATACAGAATGTTTTGCAAAAGCCTGAAGAAGTGTTTAGGGTCCCTTCACTTTGTCTTCCTTCCTGTGTTTATGTGACCTGCCTATGTAAAGATGAAGATCCCTGCATTAAATATGCAGAGATTGGACCTTGCTAACCCTTTGAAGTGGGAAATGTGTCTAAGGACGTGGTTGGGTTGGTGCTTTGCTGCCTGGTTCAGAATGTTGTTAAATGCGAAATCTGTAGTCCAAAGGATTGGTTGGAGTGCGTTTTGCTTTTCATTATATGCAGCTGTACATATCCAATGAAACCAAATAGTACAAATGTTTCTTGGCACTGTAGAGAGTGGTGGAACAGAAGGCTTTTGTCCATGGATTCTGACCCTGCTATTGCTGTTGATGTAGGTGCTGTAAAAAAATGAATAGGTGCCTCTGGTCCTGAAAGCACAGTGGTCAAGACAGAGATTTTACAAACAAAGCTCTAAGACAATGTTGATGTAAGTGGGTAACTTTAGAGGGGATAACTACAGTAGGTATAGCAAGAAGCAGCTGTTAAAGCTGAAAGTATCAGCTTAAAAAGGCATTTGGTGAACTAAGGACATGTACTGGAGATGATGAGTAAAAAAGGATCACTTGTTATTTGGAGTGCAGCTTCTGAATCCTGAAGATGACATGATTTTTATTTACATGCTGTGTAGCATTGAATCATCTTTCTTTTGAGAGTTCTTTTGGTTTGGCTCCAAAATTTCACTTTATGTTTAGAGGGGATGATAGATACGATATTGGTATCAAATGTGTTTGCAAGCGCTGACACATGATACAGCTCTTGAGAGGCACTATCAAAGTGGAAGCTTTAGAAGGCTGAGTGAGGAGCTTTTAACTGTGAACTTCAGTGTCCCTTGCTGCCAGAAACCTTCAGGTGATATTTCCTCTGTCGTGTGTAGCAACTGTGTTGACACCTAAAAGGTTGATCCTTGGACCTGTGAAGTCACTGTCCCAGCTCTTGGAGGCGTCAGTAGTGTAGGATCAGGGCCTGAAATGGCAGTTCTCTGCCTTGCTGGTGGTGTCATTATGTCAGCCTCTGCTATAGCACAAAACACAGGCAACCTCAACCTTGTTCTTAGTTATTGGATAAAAGAAGCAGGACTGTCTTTCTGTTTTGCATTCACTTTGTGTTTGTTGAAATCAGTATTGTATGCTTGTGGTTTGGAAAAGTAACATTTTCCTTCCTTTTAAAAGTGGAAAACATGTATGCAAATCCATCATTTGGATTTTATTTAACAAACATTTCCTTCTCCCTCCACCCTTTTCCTTGTTTCGTTGTCACAGATGGTACCAGGAAAGGATGGTAAGATACTGAGTAGTCAGCTTGTGGCAGGTTAGTGAATTAAGATACCATGGTGGGGGAAGGAGAGGGGAGTTACACCAATAATTTCTGCATTACTAAAATAACAGGTTTTATTGGGCTGAATCTATCTACACTGGTGTTGGTATAAATAGCTATGCTGGAGAAAGATGAGTGGCTGCTTCTGTATCGCCATATTCTATTCATTAACTCCTTACGGCTTAGCATTGCTTTTGTTGCAGTGCTGGTAGAGGTATTTTGATATGGCATGTGAGGGAAAATGGGCAAGCACAAATGCTCATAGAAAGTGTTTTAAACACTCAGCTAATGCAGCTGTAGCAGGATGAGAAGGGAAAGCATTTGCAGCCTCTTTTGCAGCTGATGACGTAATTTGTTACAGAAAAAAGATTTTCTTGCTCCCCATCTGATAGATAGGACAGATAAATGGAAGAGATAATAGCTCATTGTTTCCTGCGCTCTGAATGACATTTCTCTGTTGTCTTAAAACCTCAGTGGAGTGAACTTAACACAGTAGGCTTTGTTGAAACAAAAGCACTTGTACCCAGTGTCAGGAGAGAACTACAGTAGAAATGCTAATTTGATAGCACTGGAAGTGTTTGAGGTGGAGCCAATGGGTTAAATATGAGATCCTCGGCATCAGCTATTTGCAACCTTTCATTTTCTGTCCTGGGTGAACAGCCTGTTTCACAGGAACATCAATTTTTGTGCCTTGTCATTTCGCCAATTGCATCATGCAGGCAGATTTCGAATGCCTTAAGAGTAACCATAGTAACTGTAGGTCATTTAAATAAGCTGAAAGAAAAGGAATTCCCTCCCCCGTTCAATCAAACAGGCTCCAAAGGTACAGTAAGGTTCAGATTCTCCTCTGCTGCAAACTGGCACTGCCCCACTGGGTTTTAGTAAGGTTCTATGGATTTGCAGAGGTTGATCTAGTTCTTAAAGTATCTACAGAGGAAATGAGCGTAAGTGGGTGTAGCTTCCATAGGAAGACAGAGCTGTGGCTGCTGGCACAAGGATAGATTTGTGTCTTTTGTATGCGCTTGCCTGTCTGCTCAGGCAAGCGTGGATGTGCCTGTTCATTCTCTTCTTTCCTGAAAAATGTCATGTTTGTTATCTGACACAGAACCGCTATTACTCTTGTGCTCTTATTAGTAGAGCTATGTCGAATCCTCTGGTTTTGCATTGGCAGGGTTTCTGTAGTCAATTTGGATGAGTTATAGATCTAATCTTAAATGTTCTGAATCAGAATTTTAATACAATTGGGTAGGCCCAATTCCAAGTGTAACATGATACACTTGACTCTTGTTTAATATCACAATGTCATCTATGCAAGAACACTAGGAATAAGTCACGTTTGAGCTGTCTTTTTTTGTTGTGACAATGTGGGAAATATAAATTTCCCTTTCACTTCTAGCCTAAACTTACCCTTACCTACATTTCACCTCTTCCCTTTGTTTTGTAAGGGAAATCAGATGTCTTGTTATGGAGGCCCTGAATGTTTTATTGAAAAGATTTATCCAGCTGTTCACTTAACTGATCCATTGACTAATTCTCCCAGATTCATGCTTACATTGATTTCAGTGAAACATGGTGCTGGCGATTCTAAATGTCAGTGATTCTTATATTTGCTTCTTCATCTTCCCTCTGAGTTTATAATGCAATGGCATAAATGCAGTCATTAAAGCAGTCATTTGATTGTTAATTTTTCTGAAAAAGGCAAGAACTAAGCTAGGTAAAATTCATGTAAGCAATTGTTCCGGACTCCTGAGCTGAATGTGCTAGCAAAGCACATGTGTACTGACTGGAGATTTTGGTGTCTATGCTTGTGGTTAAAAAACCTGTTTTATCTGCAAGAACCCCATAATTTTTTTGTTTGATATATCAGTGAGAATTAAAAACCATGCTAAATGTTGAGCTTCCTTAGAGACTTAATAACAAAGAATATCCTTCAACATCTTTCATTCAAGCCTAGTATTTTAAATCTTAGTGATTCTGAGTTATTAGACTTCCAAAAACCAACCTGCTAATAAGGTATGATTAGGGAACAGAATTAAGTACTTGCTATTAGAAGCTTATCCTTCAGCCTTTTATTGTTATAGTTTTCCATTTTTTGGAGGCATTCCGGCAATTTTGAAGGGTTCATGCTTAAAACTTCATACCAAAATAGAGACATCCTCATCCTTTGTTGGGCTAGGCTGGAGACAAGTTGGATGTTGACTGAGTTGTTTATCAATCTCTTTCCCTTAAATTAATCACCACCAGAACAGTATGCGTTTTTGGTTTGCATCATTCTTTACCAAAATTATTCTAATGAATGATTCTCTAAACCCCTTCCATAATCTCATTTTTAATATTTTTTCTGTCTACATTCCTCTAGTTGAGCAGGATTCATCAGTTAATGCTGTTCCAGAGGCCTGTTGAAAGCCTGCAGTACTTTTTTGCAATGAAATTTCTGCTGGCTCTTTGACTTTAGTACAACAGCACAGATCAATAGTCTCTGTGTGGCAATGTGCTGAACAGTCAGGTTTTGGAGTCATCGCAGGAAGAAGAGTGTAAAGCACCCTGACCTTTTCTAGACGGAGAAGGAAGTGAAGGTGACATTTATACCTCTTGGCAAGGAAGTGAGAATAAAAAGGAAAGGTAATATATCTTTGGGACATCTTTGTCAACGGTTACAAGAACTCTGAGTTTGGGTCTTATTTTTTCCTGTGTTAAATAATATTGTCATCTTTCTGGCTGCATAGAGGTAGTGTTTTCTCTCCCCTTACCACTTCAAAAGTTTACTCTGTTTGTGATGAAGTTGTCTTTTTAGGTTCTTTGTTGTTCTACATCATGTTAATTCTTTTCCCCCATAACCTACTCAGAAAAAAAATGTAGGTTAACATTTTCAGTTGTGAAATATTACTAGCAACACCTATTGAAATCTGTCCATTTTCATTCTATCCTCTGTTTTACAACAAGATAGAGATGGAATAATTAATCTTTTAATAGGGTACTTAAACGTAAGTATTCACTGCTGGGTCCCCCTTCCTCCCCCTGCCAATTAACATCCATGTTATCCAAAACCTCTCAGATTCAGTGGTCTGAATTAATCTAGGGAAGAACTGAAGTAAAATACCAGATCTGAGCTTGGGTACAGCTTCTCCGGAGTCTATAAATCCTGATCCACTTCTGTTGGTTCTGAACAGATAATGTTTGACTGACTTCAATGAGCAGGCAAAAACAAACTAGCAAAGTGGTATTTGACAGTGGTGGGAGTCTGAAGTAAGTTATAACCTGGACTGTTGTATAAGCAGTGAAGACTTTAGGAATTAGGAAGAGATTTCATTGTATTGAGAAGTAGAGAGAAAGTAAAATTTCCTCTCCTGTATTTCTTAGGAAGGTATCTCATAGGTTAATGACAGTTGGAAAACTGAGGTGATCTTGGACTATTTCATTAACTATTTAGAGAATTTGAATCAATCTCTAGTCTCTTTCTTCTGAAGTGTTGATTTTATTTCAGTTATCTGCAACCAAGTACTACATCTCTGGACTGCTGGAGGCTGGCCAGTTGTGGAGCCTAAACATTTGATGAAGAACTTCTTAAAGAAGAAAATATTTAAACCATGGATAGCAATATAGAAATATATGAACATTTTGATAGAGCAATAAAACCATACGGTTATGCTACCAGTCTCTGATTTTTAACAACAGTGATTTACAGACCTATTAACACTTGGCAATCCAAAGTCTGAAGAATAATATCAAGCCATCTGCTTGTGCCCCTGTAGGGCTGCTTGTAGCCATGATGCTGTGGTACAAATACATCACTGCAACTCATGTGCTGGAAACCTTTGTTGCATGTCTTAGATCCTTTCTTTTTGAGTTTTGCCTGCAGGATGATGGCAGATGTGCAGGATACATGTGGGGTTTTTGAGTGATTTGCTATCCTCTGAACAGTTGAAATCACAATCTGTGATATTTTTGGCTTTTGTTGATATATAGCCCGAGAAAATGGGGAAGGAACCTTCAAGGAAAGGCTTCCATGCACTAGAAACAAGATAAAATGCTGTTTCCCATGAACAGTTTTTTAGCTATTTGTCTTGCTAATTCTTCTCAGAATAGCATATTCCTCTCTTATTGGCATTATACTTGGATATTACCCAAATTAATGGGGGCTTAACAAACTTTAGGCTTAATTCTTTACTATAGATACTGTGTGTGCTACCCCACAGCAAATGTAAGTTCAGATATGCCCTAAGACTGAAAGTTGCTCCACTTTTCATCCTCTCTTCTCTGGCAACTCTTTGAGAACTGATGATGTCCTTCAGTGACTATCTTCAGAAAAGGAGATATACTCAGATTGCAGGGTTGCAAATCAAGTTTTGTTCTTTCCACACTTCCACAGACTGATGGGATGTGTTATCTTTGGGATTACGTTTTCCTGTGCTGGTCTGTCAAGATCCACACTGCTGTGAAAAACCTGAGAAATGCCCTTTTCAAACCGTGTGCAGTTACTGGGGAAGGTGCAGCTACAAAGTGGTATTGTTGCAGTTCCTAATTGCTGGCATTGCTAATGACCTCCCTTTTAAGCTTCTCTTGGCTCCAAGCTGTAGACAGTTGGTTAAATGGAAGCGACACTCAGAAGGTGAGTGGGGTCAGCAATGTTATATGTGAAGAAGGAGTGGAATGGGCAGATGATATAAAGCCCTGTTTTCTGGTCACTAATGTGATATACCAAGTAACCTAGCATACTTTAATTATTCATTATCTTGGAAAGGTTTACAGCAACAGCCAAAAAGACAGCATTCTGGAGCATAAATTGTGAACCAAGTGGGTCTTGGTCTCTGTCATAATAACTTCTGTATTCTGTTCCCCCTCGATGTCATGTTCTATAAACATGTCGATAAAGCTGTGAATGTACCCTGAAGGAAGGAATAACTTTCATAGAATCCAACTACTTTCAGGTATGCAGGTGTCGGATAGGAAAACAAGGATAATTATGAAACAAAGCCAAGCAGAGACTTATCAAAGAATCATCGAATCATAGAATAACCAGGTTGGAAGAGACCCACCAGATCATCGAGTCCAACCATTCCTATCAAACACCAAACCATGTCCCTCAGCACTTCATCCACCCATGCCTTAAACACCTCCAGGGAAGGTGAATCAACCACCTCCCTGGGCAGCCTGTTCCAGTGCCCAATGACCCTTTCCGTGAAAAACTTCCTCCTAATCTCTAGCCTAAATTTCCCCTGGTGGAGCTTGAGGCCATTTCCTCTTGTCCTGTCCCCTGTCACTTGGGAGAAGAGGCCAGCTCCCTCCTCTCTACAACCTCCTTTCAGGTAGTTGTAGAGAGCAATGAGGACTCCTCTCAGCCTCCTCTTCTCCAGGCTAAACAACCCCAGCTCTCTCAACCATTCCTCATAGGTTCTGTTCTCCAGCCCCTTCACCAGCTTCGTTGCTCTCCTCTGGACTCCAGAACTTCAGCATCCTTCTTGTGGTGAGGGGCCCAGACCTGAACACAGTATTCGAGGAGCGGTCTCACCAGTGCTGAGTACAGAGGGAGAATAACCTCCCTGGACCTGCTCGTCATGCCATTTCTGATACAAGTCAAGATGCCATTGGCCTTCTTGGCCACCTGGGCACACTGCTGGCTCATGTTCAGTCGGCTGTCAACCAACACCCCCAGGTCCCTCTCCTCCAGGCAGCTTTCCAGACAGACTTCTCCCAGTCTGTAGCACTGCATAGGGTTGTTGTGCCCCAAGTGCAGGACTTGCAACAGACCCCCAGGAAGCCTTGCAAGAAGGACAGCGAGCCCAGCTGCCTAGACTTGCTTCTGAAAAGAGATTGAATGGAGAAAACATACAGGATTTCAGCTGCCTGTGTTGAATCAGCTGATGGAATGGCTAGTCCTGCAGGAAAGTACTGTCTCCCCGTAGCCCTACATGTTCTTTTATTCCAGTGGGAAGTCTGAATAGCAGCAAGCATTTAGACGCAATTCAAAATTTTTCCCTACATCTATGTGCTTGGTCTGGCGGATATGGCAATGTGCTGACCAGAATCCTGTGTTAGTGATATTGCCAACCATTCTCTACAGCAACAGATGCTGATGTCGGCATTTAGGAGATTTTGACCTCTTAGGAGGTCTAGCTGGAGGAAGAAGACTACATTAATAGGGCAGATAGATGAGAGAAAAGTCTTTATTAAAGCCTAAACTTTCATCTGTATTTTGTTGGCTATTTCACAGAAGAGTTGACTACAAAAGCTGACAAAAGCTCATATAAAATCGGTTTTTAGTTATTTTTCAAGTCTGCTCATGGACTGTGTACATATGTTTATTGATCTCGCTCCTCTCACTCTTGTCAAACATGTTCATCCCTTTTGTCTTTCTTCTGTATTAGGACAATTTTTCTTCCATATATGCAGCCCACATTTATGTGAGGTATGGGAGAAATCCACGAGTATTCTTTCATATGGATTGTGTGTTCCAAGTTAATTAAAGGTCAGAACAGTGATGTTGAGGTCCATTGCTGTGTATATGACATAGTATTGTACCTGTAAATATGGTGTACTTTTATATGGCTTTATATTTATATATAATTTTGCATATCTCCTTCAGAATCCTCCCTTATGCCCAGTCCAGTAGTTTAAGCTGATCAATACTTTCTCAAATACTGTAGGTCAGGAAAGGTACGTTGTACATGTTGCTCTCTGGAAATTAAATCTGAACTCACTGCATCAATGCATATCTGCAGAAACCCTCTGAATAACCCTGCTGCTTTATCAGTGTTTACCAATTTGACTACCTATGGGACTTCTTTAGCTCCTGAGGGAGTGAGGTATTGGTTGTTAGTGGAGGACAATGGCCATAGAATACTTCATTTTCTTAAACTAATTAAAAAAACGCTTAACCCATTATGAATATTAACATTTGGATATGAAATAAGAGTGAGTTTGTAATCTTCATTAAAAGATATTTGATTGAAAACTTACCAAAGGGAGAATAAAAAAAGGCTTCAATAAAGTCTGGTAAAGTTATTTTGAACTTCAGTGGAACTGCAGTAGTTTACAGCCTCACTCATTTGACTCAGAAAGTTTAGGTTTAAAATTGACTTGGCTACTGGACGAGGGAAAAGCCGTGGATGTGGTCTTCCTGGGCTTCAGTAAAGCCTTTGACACAGTTTTTGACACAGTTTTGCACAGCATTCTGCTACACAAAATGTCAGCTTCTGGCCTGGACAGGCGCACACTCTCCTGGGTGGAAAACTGGTTGGATGACCGCACCCAGAGAGTGGTGGTAAATGGTGTTAAATCCAGCTGGAGGCCAGTGACAAGTGGGGTTCCCCAGGGCTCAGTGCTGGGTCCAGCCCTGTTCAATGTCTTCATCAATGACCTGGATGAAGACATTGAGCGTACCCTTAGCAAGTTTGCAGATGACACTAAGCTGGGAGGTAGTGTTGAACTGCTGGAGGGTAGGGAGGCTTTACAAAGGGATCTGAACAGGCTGGACCTCTGGGCTGAGTCCAATGGCATGAAGTTTAACATGACGAAATGCCGGGTCCTGCACTTGGGGCACAACAACCCTATGCAGAGCTACAGACTGGGAGAAGTCTGCCTAGAAAGCTGCCAGGAGGAGAGGGACCTGGGAGTGTTGGTTGACAGCCGACTGACCATGAGCCAGCAGTGTGCCCAGGTGGCCAAGAAGGCCAATGGCATCCTGGCTTGTATCAGAAACGGTGTGACCAGCAGGTCCAGGGAGGTTATTCTCCCTCTGTACTCCGCACTGGTGAGACCACTCCTTGCATACTGTGTGCAGTTCACCACAAGAAGGATGTTGAGGCTCTGGAGCGAGTCCAGAGAAGAGTGACAAAGCTGGTGAAGGGGCTGGAGAACAGGCCTTATGAGGAACAGCTGAGTGAGCTGGGGTTGTGGAGCCTGGAGAAGGGGAGGCTGAGGGGAGACCTCATTGCTCTCTACAACTACCTGAAAGGTGGCTGTAGAGAGGAGGGGGCTGGCCTCTTCTCCCAAGTGACAGGGGACAGGATAAGAGGAAATGGCCTCAAGCTCCACCAGGGGAGATTTAGGCTAGAGATTAGGAGGAAGTTTTTCACGGAAAGGGTCATTGGGCACGGGAACAGGCTGCCCAGGGAGGTGGTTGATTCACCTTCCCTGGAGGTGTTTAAGGCATGGGTGGATGAAGTGCTGAGAGACATGGTTTGGTGTTTGATAGGAATGGTTGGACTCGATGATCTGGTGGGTCTCTTCCAACCTGGTTATTCTATGATTCGATGATTGTATGAAAATTAAAGTTTTAAAATTATACAAGTTAAGACAAGATCGAGGAGAGGGTAAGGAGAAAGGGAAAAGGAAGAAAAGAAGAAACGATATATTGGTATTTTTCAGACTTTAGAATTACCTACTGCTTGGCTGGAAAAAATAAAAGGGAAAACACAACAAAGCTTGAATTTTTTTTTTCAGTATAGGTGGTGAGGTCCTGAAGATTGGCCTGCAGGTTTTGGGGGGATTTTAGAAAAGTGCTGGTCTAGTCTTGTAGCTGAAATGCAGAAATACAACTAGTTTGCTGCGTACCTGTTTCTCACCTCTGTTGTTTTGGCTTTCTGAATGTTGCTCATTATGATGTTGTGCTGCTGGTCTTCTGCTAAAAGGATTTGTACTGCTTAGATTTGCCTCATGATTTGGTTTCTGTTGCTGATACCCACCTACCTGTCAAGCATTAGCAGAGTGCTAGTTTGGGATTTCTATGCACTATGTAAATAGTGCAGTAGACCATTTCACTTATCATTGTGCTTTTAGATGTGTTGAAGCTTGCTTCTTTAATTCAGATAGTTATCGGTCACCCCTGTGCTAACTTTGCTTCCAGATCAGTTACATGGAAGTAGCCAACCATAGGATAGATATACTATTTATTTATATAAGTATTAACTTGTACAGCTAAATCAACAACATGTTGACTAGTTTAACCATGTATTTCAGAGTACTGATGGTTTAATGAATGTTTGTCACATTTGTTCTTTCTTGCCTTTTAATGTTTTTTGTTCGGGTTTTGTGGGTTTTTTTCATATGCTTTACAAATTCCCGTTACACCATTAAGTTGTACTGAAATGGGTGATTGTAGACGAAGTTGAGACTAATTCATGTTCAACAATGGCCTTTATCTGAAATACGTTAACAAAATTTATTCCTCTGTGCATGGGAAGAAAAAAAATATTCCTTGTGTCTTATTCAGACACACCTAACAAAGCAAAACAGATCACACCCTAGATTTTGAATGTCAAATCACAGGAAGCAAAATTAATGAGCAAAATTCACTGAATAGGCAATAAGCTTATAAAAAATTACAGGATGCACTTCTTAGCTATTCCAAGTTTTTCACTTGAGTCTGTTGACAAGAGGCTAATATTGTGTGCCTTGTGGATTACGGCTCTTAAGAGGCTCCAGTCTCTCTGGAAGTCTGTTATCTCATGCAGGTAGCTCTCTGTCTGCTTTGCATACCTGCATGAAGCTCATCATGCTGTAATGGTCTGACCACATTAAAAAGGGTGCCAGTGAAGCAGGAGAGAAACACTGACTTCACAACTGAAAGGAGCAAAATGGAAAACAAACCAGAAAATGGGAGTTGAGGACCAAGCAGGGTTAGGGGGAGAGGTACACCCTTCTGTTTGCAGCTTGCTTGTGTAGCCCTTGAAACTGTGATGATCTACATTGCTTTGCATATTCCCTTGTTAGGCTACATCTGCAGAACTGTAGGGGCAACAGTAAGAAACCCTGCATTGCTCATGTCCTGTGAGTATAATTGGTACTGAGTTCCAACTGTTAGCATTTTTGACCTGGTTTTGGATATTTATTTCCTTGGAACCACTATATGGCTCTGAAATGAAACTATTTTGACTTCTTCAAGCTGTGAGCACTGAACAGGTTAAAAGGGAACAAGCTAAAAGCCTTGTTTCCTTTGCCTGAAAATCCACTGATGCAGGATGAAATTAAAGGCTATAAATAGCTCCTGTCCCTTTAGCTTCATCATGCAAGCTTCCTCTCTGCGCAAGGATTAGAAGAAGACGACAGAATGGATTTCTGTGTGGCGTCAACAAGAGTCAAGGATTATGCCCACTGTGCACATTGTATTGTTCGTTTCTCATGGGCTCTTGCAGGGAAATTAAATCCCTTCTGATGCTCAAGGTGCAGGGAGCAGAGTCTGCTTTGAGCAGGACACGTGCATTGTAAAGCAATTTTACACAGTAGCACTTAGCTTCTCCTGGATCTGCAGCATCAAGCCCTGGCTTTGTTTTTGTGCAGGCAGAAAACCCAACACAGATCATAGCAGCAGGGATTGGGGCTTTCCAGTCTTTGACCTGGAGCTTGTATCAGTGAAGTTCATTGCTACTGAACACATTTGTTTGTTCTTCATTCTCCTCCCTTCTCTCATTCAAATTGTACAGTACTGCAGTGACCAGTGTTGGATGACAGTATGCTTTCACAGAGTTAACTGCAAATAGACTCTTATCATATGCATAATTCTCTTGAAGAAAAGATGCTGTTTCTTTCTTTAGAGGAACATTCAAGGTCACAATTACCTTAGCAGGGTGAAAAGTTATTGCATCTTCTCTTTCTTCTCCACTTGCCTTTTCCTCATTGCACCTTGTGTGTAATTAGAAGACATTTGTTTCAAGGAGGAGAATTATAGTAAATATCTCTGTATTATTTATAAAAATGTAGGAATGTTGAACAGCACTATCTGTCCAAAAGATGGACAGAAAAATAAAAAAACCAAACAGCTCCTTTTTGGAACAGTTTTAATTTTTGAGATTCCTGTCTTTTGAGATGCAGAAGCCCACTTGCTTGCAACTTCTGTACATTCAGATGAGATTTGATAGTGCAAAGCATCTTTCATAATTGATGTCCTCAGCTGTATAGGTATTTAAAGCTGTATAATTACATGCACTATTAATATCTCTATTTTATGTATGACAATTTCAGTGGTAAGAAGGGCAAGAGTGGAGTGACTCTGGACTGCCACCTTATTACTTTGTGAATAATAGGGTGATGTCTGTGCTCTGAACATCTCAGTAAGAAAGTAGTGGTAGCAATTGTTACTAGCTGATAACAAGACTTCATCTACATGTTGGGTTTGCTATATCGTAAATATATCTTGGGACTTATAAGACTGCAACTGTGTTGTGGCAGCACTGTAATTCTTCCACTAAAATGTCTGCAGGTCAGCATTATGGCAGCATGAGAACTTGTCCCTGTATTTAACCCTCCCCTGATGATCAACCTAAGAAGAAAAATGAATGAGGATGTAGAATTTGCACTAGTTATACAAAATAGGTAAAAACTTTTTTAGATCAAATAAAGGAATTTATTGTTAAGTCTTGTGGATACATCTGGTATTGCAGGGTGCATATTTAAAGTGCTGTTTCTAGCTGCTAACAGCAAGAAAGATTGATCTTTTTTTCCTGACCTCGTCATCCTATTGACCCTGTTTCCTGATCTAATGGAAAACATATTTCCATCTTCTAGCGCTGCACTTGAGAAAAAAGCATCAGTTCTCTGGGAATTCATAGAATCATAGAATCAATAACCAGGGTGGAAGAGACCCACCAGATCATTGAGTCCAATCATTCCTATCAAACACTAAACCATGACCCTTAGCACCTCATCCACCCATCCCTTGAACACCTCCAGGGAAGGTGAATCAACCACCTCCCTGGACAACCTGTTCCAGTGCCCAGTGACCCTTTCTGTGAAAAATTTCCTTCTAATGTCCAGCCTAAATCTCCCCTGGTGGAGCATGAGGCCATTTCCTCTTGTCCCGTCTCCTGTCACTTGGGAGAAGAGGCCGGCTCCCTCCTCTCTACAACCTCCTTTCAAGTAGTTATAGAGAGCAATGAGGTCTCCTCTCAGCCTCCTCTTCTCCAGGATAAATAACCCCAGCTCTCTCACCCATTCCTTGTAAGGTGTGTTCTCCAGCCCCTTCACCAGCTTTGTCGCTCTTCTCTGGACTCGCTCCAGAGCCTCAACATCCTTTGTGTGGTGAGGGGCCCAGAACTGCACACAGTATGCAAGGAGTGGTGTCAGCAGTGCTTAGTACAGAGGGAGAATAACCTCCCTGGACCTGCTGGTCACGCCGTTTCTGATGCAGGCCAAGATGCCATTAGCCTTCAGTAGGTAGAAGTAAAAACCCTAATCTTTCCTATACTTTGAAGCCTAAATATAAACGTGTGCTAACCATTGGGCTTTGAACCGACCATTTTTGTAGAAATGTGGCTTTTTTTCATTTTTTTCCCGTGTTGAAAACATTATCAAACTGCCGTGTTGGAACTTCCTGCAGTGAGACAGTGGATGTGGGTCTGACGAACAGAGGACTAGTAGATCTCAAGGTCATTCAGTCAATTCTCTGATGCTTTTTTTTTTTTAGACTCATTCATTATAGGCGCATCCATTGTAGTTGTCCAGTTATAAATGCATGTTAATAATTGTTTTTAAAAATTAAAATAAAGAGCAAATACAAAAACAAGGAATGTAGAATTTAGGTGGTATATCTAAAAAGAGCTGGAAAAGCTACTTATTTCAGCCCTGAATTGGCAAAGAGAAAAGTCAGGGACTTTTACTACTTCATTAATTTCTTCACATTTAATGTCATCGAAGACCACAAAAAGAAAAAAAACTTGATTTGTACTCCCTAGTTAGTATGAAGAAGGTGGAAGGGCTGTTGGATGCAGTTATTCCTTACAGTCAGACTGTGTGCTTTCTCTCTTGCCCTTGAAAATGGAAGCAGGTCCTGCTGACCTGCTTTCCCTGATGCTGCCTCTTATTGCGATGCAGAGTAATCAAAACAGTAATCTGCCTAACAGCTGCTGCACTTTAAGCAACCGTCCATTGCTCAAAGAAACTCATGTGATGCAGATCCAACTCATGTTTGGTTCTGTCAAGGATGACCAGTATTAATGAGCTATTTTGCTAGTTATTTAAAAAGCCTTTACTGGTACAGACTTGCCTGCAGTTTGTACTTTGAAAGTTCTAGTGATTAGACCTTTGTGAATGTTTCTATTGCAATATATTTATTGATTGCTTTTCCCCATTAGCGAGCTAAACAACATTTTATCTGTGTTCCATGATAAAGGAAAGGGTTTTTTTTTCTTCTCCAGAAGTTACTGCAAATGTCCTAAGGATGGCATGTGATGTACTGACTGCAACATCAAAACAATATCTATGTTGTCATATGTTGGTAGGAGGAAAATTAGGAGAGCAGGGAATAGTTTGTTTCATTGTTTCTGAGTTCTACCTGTTTCACCTTTTCATATATTGTAATGCTGTAAACCAGGAGTCATAATGCAATAACATAGTAAGTGCTTTAGCTGGAGACATGTAGGAGCATCTATTAAACATACACTTGAAAACATCTGTTGGGAAAGTAAGATCTAGTAGCCGCCATTGCAGAATTTTATCCTCCTTTCCCCCTCCTTGCCCTCACCTCTTCTCTAAGCATCTCTTCCAAGCTCTAGCCTATCATCTCATGAACTATACTAGAATGGCAGTTCTCCAAAAACACCCATCAAGGACTTTCTGTCTGGGGCCCAATTCTGCATCAGTGTAGAAATTAGCTAGCCCATACTTGAATTAGTGTGGATCACTACCACCTTATTGACTTTAGTGCATCAGAACAAACTAAAATCCTTTAAATTGTTTTACTACTGCAAAGTAAGTCAGTGGCTACAAGTGTGGCTGCTCTTTATAGGGTTGATGCCCAGTGGTGAAGGCTCTCTTGGAGCCCATAACTCATTGTGTATCAAACCATTCTGCGTATCTCCGGTGTAAGGATGTATTTCTGAATGGACAGATGGTGTTGTCCACCAGGGGATTATCAGGTCCTCCCCTATGGAAGTAAAAAGCTACATTCAGCACTTTCTGAGAAGAGGGATGAAATAGTACAGCCAAACTGAAGAACCTAGCCAGCTACCACCTTGCCATATTTTGACCCTATCCTTGATATAGTGCTTTGTGAAACAAATAGTGCAAAATGGCATCATTTCTTCCCAATGAAACCTTAAAATATGTAGGACACAGGCAAAGGCGTCAGAACCATTACTATTCCTAGACATCCATCCAGTCAGACGAGCAGATGGAAAAGTACAAACCGTTCTCAGAGAGAGTAGGAAATATGGACCAATGCCTATAGCTCGATTTCTATGCCAAAAAACCAGTGTGAAATCAGCAAGAGTAAGATTCCCAGTAGACAAAGCCAATGAATAATGCTCAGTAATATCTAGAAGAGGAAAAGATCTAAAATCCTTTGTCATACAATATAATTACGTTAAGTTTGTAGTCTCAAAAAATCTTATTTGCTTTTTGAAAAGCAACTGAAAGTCTTACTTTGATGACTGTAGAAATTTGACAGACGCCAAATTTGTTGAATCTGTAATCGGGACACTCTTGTGACCTGGAAGACTTGACAAATCCTGCAATGCACCAGACTGTACATCTTACATGTTTGTGAATTGAAGATGAGAATAAAGAGAGCAGTGCTCTTGCTTGCAGTTTTACTAGCTGCGTAAAGAGGTGGTAGATATAATGTGATGGACAAAGCATGTGAGAAGATGACAGACTAAAGATAAGAGTTGAGGCAACAACCCTATGTAAGCAACCTCAGTGTTTGCATTTACTGATGTTAGTCTTTGCTGGACTGGTTACATTTTAAGACGTTTGTTAAGAGAGCAGAGATGGGAGAAGAACCCAGTGTGTGATATCTACATGTACTTTTAACAAGCTGTGCTGTACAAGATGGAATGGAAGAAAGGAGGGGTGAAGAAATGAGATGAAGGATGCAGAACCGGCAAGGGCTTGACACGAAAGCATGGCTTAATTGTTGTCAGATGTCAGGTATAACAGTAGTTATTGCATGGTATATTCTTCCTCAATGTCATTGAAGAAGAATGTGTCAATTTAGATGACTGAAGATATATCTGGAGTGTGTGGTGGGGGGGAAAGAAAGGAAACAAACTCTTGCAGAAGACAAGCATGGTCCTAACTCAAGCCACTGCTTCCCTGCAGCACTGATCACTGTCTTTTCAAGGTTGTCTGGAGAGCCTGAAATGCACTGAGGAGGTCTGAAGTTCTCATTCCAGATGAATCATGCAGGTACTAAAATTTATGATCAAGGACTTCAGTGCATCAGCCATATTATGCCACATGAGCATTGCCTGTGTACAATTACCAGAGCAAGGAGAACGTACAGTCTGAGAAGGAAGTAGAAAGAGCTCACTGAAGGTGTGAAATAGCTTTTGCTATGGGATTATTTTCTAGACATGATGTAACCCATAACACTGTCCACTTGCTCATACTAGGTTGCAGCATCTGAATCTGTAGCTGTCAAGTGTTTTCATGTGTAGCAGACAAAAAGGCAAGGTATTGTTAGAAAGGAACAATGTTACATCATGTAATTCATCTCTTAGTTGAGACCATTGACAGGCCTGTGGAACAATTTCCAGTAAAGTAGGGTAAAAAAAAATCCATCAACCATGTTTCTGAAAATTTCAAACTAAGAACAAAAAAAAGCCCCAACCACCCTGTGCAGATGTTCTTATAGGTGTTCCACTTCACCTATGTAGAGCTGAAAGGCTGATAATTCTCCATAACTAAATCTTGATTAGATTTGTTTAATTTGATTAGATTTGTTTGCCAGTGAGCTAGTAAGCAAAACCTGACAGTATATTTATATGTCAGCCTGACATAAACTGATCATAACATGGTGTGACTTGATCGTAACCTGCAAGTGCCGGCAATGGGCATTGCCAGAGTTACGTCAGAAGCTACATTTTAGACTAACGAAATGCTGTGATGTTTCCTTAAAGCAATGAGATATGCTGGCCAACATTGAGCATTCCAGCCTAGAAAACTGACCTTTAGGTTAAAAGTTCTTATCTTTCAATTCAGTCTTTATTTTGACTGTCATAGGATCATAGAATGGTTTGGGTTGGAAGGGACAATTAAGGTCATGTAGTCCAACCCCCCTGCCACGATCAGGGACATCTTCAACTACATCAGGTTGCGCAGAGCCCCATCCAGCCTCACCTTGAATGTTTCCAGGGATGGGGCATCTACCACTCTGGGTAGTCTCTGGGCAAAATGTGCCAGTGCCTCACTAACTAAAACATAAAAAATTTCTTCCTAGTATCTAGCCTAAAGTTCTCATTTTTTAGTTTAAAACCATTACCTCTTGTCCTATTGCTACATGCCTTGCTAAAAGGTTTTTCCCCACCTTTCTTATAAGCCCCCTTTAAGTACTGAAAGACTACAATAAAGTCCCTTCCCCCTCCCCCTCCCCCCTGCGATCATTTTTATTGCCCCCCTCTGGACCCACTCCAACAGGTCCATATCCCTCCAGTGCTGAGGGCTCCAGAGCTGGAGCAAAGAAGAGGGGCAGAATCACCTCCTTCATGCAAAAGTAGTTGGCAAGAGTTAAAGATTAATCATTCTTCTTATATTCTATTAAATCAAAACCTTTTTCAGGATGTTTTAAAATGGTATTAATATGTTTCCTTAATATTTATGATTGTTTTACAAGCTTTGAAGTGGGGAGCAGTGGAAATGTTGGTAGGTAGTAAGGAAGCTTATCTACTGATTTTGTTGTAGAGGATGTCCTCTACTGAAACTCCTTATATCAGTCTTTCGCAATGTATGCTTGTGCTTCTGAGAGCAGCAGTGTCGCACTGTGAGACTGTGGGTTTTCCATATCTGTGGTAAAGGCAAGATGTTAGGCAGGAATAAAAGGTCCTGTAGCTCGTATTAGAGCTGCCTTTGTTTTTTTTAGGCTGATGTTTTAAGGAGCTGCACCTTTTTATTTGGGAATAGAAGTTGGTCAGCACTCACAAAAAGGGGAAGACCAAAGTATTTTTTTCTAAATCAAAAGAAGTTCATACACAATTTCTTTATTCATGCAGTAGATCTAGGTTTCTTTCACAGAATTACCATTAGGATTGTGTTCTTCCTAGACACATAGACAATGTCTAGCTTGGTTCTCTTCTATAGTGAAAAATTTATACCTCCCTCCTCCTCCCTTTAGTACACCATGTCACGTGTGGTAAAGCTGCTCTGAGGCTAGATTTCATAAGATTCCTTCTGTCATGATTTATGTTTCTGAAAAAGTTTAGCCACAATGCAGGATTCCACAGAGGTCTTTGAACTTTTCAGTTCCTTAGAGGTCATCTTTTTGCTCCTTGGATCTCCTTGGATCTGTGGTTACAGAGAAGGAGAAAGTGTACATACTTCATTCACAGGCTGTCCTGCAAATGGTAAGAACCACATGAGAGCTGCGGCTATGATAGGATGTGCACTCCTTGGTCTCCAGCAGATCCTTTTGTGGGTTTTCTTTTTAGGTTTTTTTTCCTCTTATTCACAAAATCTCAGACCTTGAAGGACAGTTAAGTATCTGTCACTCATGTTTAATGGTGAGATCCAGCTGCTTAAAACACCTAACTCCTTATCTGTGAAAGAGTAAGTAAATACTATTTTGTGTTTATTATGAGCATAATTATACTGAAGATTGTAAGGCACTCTATTACCCTAGCAATGGCAGGGAGGAGTACATATTTATTAGAACAACAGTATAAATCAATATCATGCCCTGTTACAGTGTTTCACTCAACTACTACCTCAGTTCATAAGGTACTGGAAGAACACACTGTCATGAGGTAATGGATTTTTGACCTACTATACTGCGACCTTCTGCATTATTAAAAACAGTGTTTCCTATATTTTGTGAGCTTTGCTGTTTGAGTGCAGAATGCAGGTGACCTTTTGGGAAAAAAAGCTTTCCTGTATGTATCCAGAAGACATTTTTAGAAAAAAAGAAATGTATTCTTATGCCTTCTTTTGCTTCTTGAGACAGTGCATGTCTGGTTTATGTACAGAGAATGTTGTATTCTTTTTGTATGATTCCGTTTGGTTGGGTTTTTTTTTTTTTTGGTTTTGGTGTTGGGTTTTTTGTTTCAAATTTACCACTGAGATTTTTGCACCTGGAGATGAGGTCTCACCTGATTTGAGTTATTAAATTGCCTGTAGACTCATTTAATGGAAGAGGCGATTCTAGGCCTATTTTTCTGGGCAGAATTCCAGGTTGGGAAATCATGTTTTTCACACTGTTGCTTTCTTATCTGCATCTACTTAAATATCATGCCTTTCACTCTGTCTTAAGCAGTTTTGTACTGCTACTAAATAGCTACATTTCAGTGATAGAAAAAAAATCTAGTGTTCACCTTTTCAAAAGTACTTTGGGATTTGCTCAGATAGATCTCATATAAATATGTGTTTTGTCTCTGTAGTGGTTTGTTTAACTGCTTTTCCTTCGAATTAGAAGATTTCTCCTGTTTCCAGCAAGAGGTGCCAGATATGACTTCAGGCTCACACATCCTACTGGATTTAAAATCTTTTTCGCTGACTAAGAACATATTTATGTAGGTTTTAAATATTGTCATGTCTGTGTTCTGGGATTGTAGATATTCTTGTATTCCTGTTAATTAGTTGCTGGTGGGCAACTGAACAATGTTCTGTATCAATGGTTGTGTTTGCATGATAAGAATCATAACTTTGTCTCTTGGATTGTGAGCAATTTGATGTAAGCGTTCAGTGTTCAAAATCTAATCAGGTTGTGTAATTTTACTTGGATACTTACGAATGTAAGTAACCTATAGGACCCTCAAACAGTGAAGGGAAAATACATTAGGGGAAAAAAAGAGAAGATTTTATTTCACCCTCACATTTGTCTTGTATTTTTGGGTTTACTGAAGGCTGGAATATTACTTCAAGCAGTACTAAGACATTTCTAAACAGCAGTGAGATTTTTAATGTGATTGTTTTCCTTTAAAAATGTTTATGTCCCTTCATTTCTCTACTTTAGATTTGTGCAAATAAAATCATTACTGTACTCTTTATCTAGACTGAACACAAAAGAGTGAGGAACATGTAAGGGCAGAAATCAATTCCTTTCATTTGCGTGGATGTGAAGGCCACAGCTCCATTTGGGTGTACAGCCAAAGACATGTTTCCTTTGCAAGTAAACTGGACAACTTCATGTATTGTTTTCCCACTTTGCCTGTAGTTTTTTTTAATTAAAAGGTGGATGCAGCCCTGAAGAGCTGGAGAAAGAAGCCTGCAGGTAGAGATGTCTAGAGGATGTATCTGTGCAGTTTCACTTATAGGAGTGGATGATCAGAGAATAGCATTCTGCTGTAGCAGTTCTGTTTACTGGTTTCTGCACTGCATGTCCACAGATATTTGAAGTGCCTAGATCTTAGTAGTTCAAGGCTTTTCTTTCTGCTTCCTGTCTCTGTAATCCATTCTGACCTTTTAGCTGGGGCAGAGACAGCAACATCTCTGTAGTAAACCTATTGTGGAAGGAGAGGTTAGCAGTTGCTGCCCCTCTAAACTAATTAATTCAGGTGAATAGCAAGCAGAGAGAGAAAGTGGCTTTGCCTGTGTTGCCATGATGCAGTCTTTCTGTACTGAACCTAAATGAGGAAACATGGGAAGGAGGCAGCTGTGTTATCCTGTTGTCACTGCCATTGCTAATAGAACACGATGATTTCCATCTTTTCCCATCTGCCTATGGGGGGAAAAACGCTGATAAGGCCTTGGGATTGGTTACAATCTACTGAAATCACAAAGCAGATGGATATTGAGCAGATAAGCGTTAATCTGTCCTGGGAGAGGATTAATCGGGTGAAAGATGGCAATCTATGTCTGCATGTGCGTGTGGAAGGGGGTGGGGGTGGAAATGGTGGGCAGCTGGTGCTGCTGTCATCTCTTTTGGTCCTGCCTTTGTCTTACTTGTGTGCCATGATGGCAAGTAAAGTCTGTTTCCTACAGAAGTCTTATTCCTCTAATTTTTGTTGAACTTTGACTTCAAAAGCTTTAGAAATTGTCTTTCATTTTTTTAAACAGGCTAAGTCATCTTTATAGCTCAGCTTTTCTTTCATCTCATTGTGAAAAAAATTCTGTAGCATCTCATTGTCTACTTTCCCTCTTTACTTTTAGCTGGTGTACTTTTTCTTCGTAGTTTGCAAGCATGATCTTTGCCCCAGAACACATTCAGTGATTATGTGACATTTGATTTAAATTATTGTTCTGACGTCTACAGCGTTTTATCTAAGAATCTCTAAACGTTTTACAGGCATTAGTTAATTAATCCTCACAACATCCCAGAGAGCTTAGGTAAGCATTAGAGACCTGGTTTCTTTTTTTTTTTTTTTTTTTTCCCTCTTCCCCACCCCCACCTTGAGCATCTGAGTACTTGAGGCACCTACTGCCTAAATTTTTGAATTTGGAATCAGTGCTGGGCACTAGTGAAATTCAGATCTAATGTCTGTTGTTGGTGGCTATGCTGTGACACAGAGCTGTATGATCAAAACTGGAGACAAAATTGTATCAATGACAAAGATGGGAATAAATTGATGAATCCAGCATTTTTTTCCTTGTCTCCTTACTTGCACCACAAAGTACAGAACTTTTCTGATGCTGTATATGGAATGTTAGTCTCTTGTTTCTCTCTGTAGAAGAATATGTGGTGATGACAATGTCCTCTCACAGTAATCTCCTGACATGCCTACTCTTTTCAGTGGCTTGGTTGCCAGCATCTGTGGAAGAACTGGCAACTTTGTATAGAGTCAGAAGTTTATAAAACTTAATGAGGTTATGTGGAGTGCATAAAGGCAAATTCTGTTCTGCTGGTTTGCCTTGGGGTTAGCTCTCGGTGTCTACACTGACTTTACTGGTAAGTTGATGAACATCATGATATACTTCATGTATAAGAGCTGTAATTGCATGCCATGGCCAGATTTTCAGAAGGACCCTAACTCAGTGTTTTGCTTTTGTGCACTCTGAACATTTATTTCCATATGTAAACAGGCTCAATCACAAAGGCATATAAAAAGAGGCTTTTGTAGATTTTAAACTCAACCCATCTGTCTGTTTCTACAGCAGTGGTATTAACAGTGAACACTATCTTTGGTAAGTTGTGGAGGCTTTTAGGGGCTTATTTCCTTCATTAGGTCTGCACAGTAATGATCGCTGAGGAACTGAATTCTGATATCCCTATAAACAAGTTGCTTTGGGTGGACTGGAGCAGACCAAGCAGTGTGCAGTATCTTTGTTCAGTCTTGGGGTTTCCTCCTTCCTCCCTTGAAGATGAAGATTCAGAATCAGTTTTTCAAAGCGAAGTACAGAGATTTTGTTATCAAAAGCCTGGGATGGGAGGCAGTTGTTGCTGGCTCTGCATCAGTGATGTCCCCAAGGTATGGGCAATGGCAGCAGAACTTGTCCAGCTGTAAAATGAGCAGAGACTGTCTTGTCCTGTGTCAGCTGTCTCATGCCTTCTTCTGTGCCTACTAGAAACTACCCCAAAGAGTAAGCACTATCTTAATTTTTGTTTTGAGTATGAATTCAGGTCTTATTTGGTATTAACTACCAATATTAAGGGGGATTCAGGTGAAAGCTTTCATTTTGCAAAGCCACATTTTTATAATAAACCATTTACTGTGGCTAGGACCTGCATGCTGGTTATATGTGTTCTGTCTTAAAGACATGAGGAATGAGTCAGGGAATCATAAACCAGGAATTAGCTGCAATTTTTCTTTTTATTTCTTTTTACATTTATGACATTTTTTTTTTCAATGGTACAGGTTGTTATGGACTTTCCCTTTCATAAGTGAAGACTGGATATCTTTTAAATTATATACTGTAGTCTTGAACACATTTTGCACAATTGGTTATGCAGGAGACTGGACAAGGTAATTAGAATGGTTCTTTATAGCCTCTGGTATCTTACCTTAACACCAAGAGGTCAGGGGGCTCCAGACTGTAGATGCTACTTTTGAGTAACCTGATGGTCTGTTCCACACACATTGGGGTGGGGAATGCTTTCTGTCCTTATGCTTCCTGTAAGTTATAATCCTTGACTGATTTTCTGTAAGTTACTTTCTCCACCTTAGTCTGTGCTTCTAAATGTCTTGATGTTGTTTTACAATTTTCCTGTAGTCAAACAGTTTACCAGAGTTTGCTGTGAGTAGAAAAAGAAAATCTCTTGAGACACCAAGTTATTAAAACCACCTGGGGAAATAAATTCCTGCCAACATGAACTGAAGTAGAAATATTTGTTAACTTGCTGTCAGATGCAGATTTCCTTAGACAAATTACAGTTTCTTTAATTTTTCTTCCTTCACTGTTACTTTTATGATTATATTCTTCCTTTTCCTTTCAGTCACCTTTAGGAGGAGCTTTTTGTGTTTCATTGTTCATAATTTCCTTGGTCTGGCGTGATTAAGTAATTATTTTGTAAAAGTTTCTGACAAGTAAGAGGACAGAGTAAGATTTATATATATATAATGTTCATCAAAGGTCCATGTCATAAAGAGCTAGATTCAGGGATGTACTGGTCAAAGAATGAGGACAATTCTGTTGATTCCCATGGCTTAGGATGAAATACAAAATGGTTGTACACTAATTTTCATTTTAAATAATTCTTCCTTTTTAGACCCAAATTGAGGACTGTCTTCTTTTACGCAGGAAAGATTTGGCAGAGTCTGTTTCACATAGTAGAGTGAAAAAAAAATTATCTGTAATGGATTTTTTATTTGTAATGTGTTCAAAAAGTTTGACAGAAAATTTTTTTGTTCTAGATGAGAATGCATGAATATATCCAGTTTTTAAGAGAAGATCTTAAATAGAATTAAAACTTTCTTCTTATAGCTTTAACGACAGTCATGACAGAGTTGAAGCAAGCAAAAATAGAATGAAAATTGGAAATATGCATTTGCTTCCCCTACCCTCTTTCTTTTTACAGTGAAATTCAACTCTGAATGCTTCAATTAATCACTTCAGTCCACTGAAGTGCAGCTGATTGGTGATAATAAAGGTACTGGTCAAATCACCTCTTGTGTTGTAGTAATTCTCTTCCCACTATGGAAGTTACTCTTAAATATCAGGCAGGTAAAAATGGAACCTTTGGAGGAAAGTGTTAATATCATGTATAGGTTTAGTCTGGTCTTTTGGATTCTATATCATGCATTGTCTTTAGATAGGGAAGAAGGTTGCCTAATTAGATGTTTACATGACTTTATAAAAGTAGACACAGTTAGGAATTAAGTTAGTGCTTCCCATTGTATTTTGAGAGTTAGTCTGCAAAAGTATCTAGGTACCATGGGTATGGCATTACAACTCTCAATGTGCAAATAAATGTTCCAATTCATCTCATTTGAGAAAATTGGAGCCCCTTTGACTGTGCTGGGATCAGTCAAGGAACTGAAATATAGATTCTGTCCCTATTTGCATGAGATGTTTTAATTACTTAACTTAGAGAGATGATCACACTGGGAAATACTTAATATGATGTGCCACATCCTTAGCTAATATAAATTGACAAAGCTTCATTGAATTCTCCAGCCAAGAAGTACAACTGATTGAAAAACAGAAAATGGCAATGAAAAAAAATCAATGAGCTGAAAATACCTACTTTGATTTAGTTTCACTTGTTCTCAAAGTTTTTATTTTGGTTTTTTATTTGCTTTACATATTTTTCCCTTGTGCTCTCTGGCAAACTTGACATTTTTTTCTTCTTTAGATTTGCTTTTTATTTTTGCCTGGTATAAAAGAGAATATGAAGGAACAGAGAATACCTGTGACCAAAATGATGGGAAGAATTCAGTTGGAATTTTCCATTCAAAGAAAGTGTCAGACTCATTTTGTTACAGGGGATTTTTTTCTTTTTTTTCTTTTTTCTTTTTTTTTTCAGTATGAATGATTTTTTTCTTGTAAACTTGTAAGCAAATCCATTGAGGAAGAACGTTGTCAAAGTATCTTAAAGAAATACCTTTATCACTTTCACTTCCTTACAGTAATTTTTCTGGCTTTCCAGGTGGTGATACACTGCTTGGGTCACACTCCAGTCCTGACCTGTTTTATCAGGATGGTCACGTTAGGAGTGGAGTAGGAAACTTGATACATGACCTAGGAGTCCTCTTTTCCCTTCCAAGAGTGCAAGATCCTAACTTAATGAGATTTTACTTGAAGCTAGATACTTCTAGCCTGCTCCTTTCTTGATGTAATTGTTTCTGGTTTTCTGCCTTCTCACTGTTAGAAATGTCATGTTGTTCAGATATCAGCGTGCTCATTTGGAGAAGTTTATCAAAGGCGACATAGAGTTTCTGAAATACTAGTGGCAGAAAAGTAAAATTAATTTCATGGCTCATTTGGTCAAATGCTCCTTTTGAACTGGTGGATTTAATGTGACTATTATCTGCTTAAGAATATTGTTGCCCAAAAGAGACAATGTGTTTTATGTGAGAGTAGTAATTAATGAATATGGAGTGGGTAAGGTGGTTCAACTGAATAACATTGTGGGGGATGATTTAAAGCAAGCGGAAGTTTTCTTGTATTACTGGAACCACACTGTGCGTGGTCCATCTTTAATTTGACTGTTATACCTTAAATACTTGGGAATGGCAGGCCTTTCCTGCATGTGAGACTTCTGCTTTGTCCCTATAATAGATTTGCTTATACAGCTGTAGTGAAAAATCCAGGTACATACTGAAATGCATTTTTGAAAGTGCTCATTGTCAGTGCTTTCAAGGATGTCCATCTCAGTCAAGCAGGAAATCTCTTTCACTGTAGCCTGTTTGCCTTTCAAACCAGAAACTCTTAGTTCAGAAGTTAGTCCAAGCTGTTTCTTGCTTTACACAAGTGAAAGTTGAGACTAAGAGCTGAAATGGATTTGCTTGAGAGCATCTGCTCTAAAATGTTGTTGTTGGGGTTGGTGGAGAGGGCTAAATGCATAGTGGATTTTAACAATTTGGAACAATCGGAGGACTGTGTTTAAAAATATGCCTTCTTGTTTGAGGTCAGCGTATTTTCCCATATTTCACTGTAAATATAGTTGTAGTGAATAAAGTTCATACCTGTAGATGCAGGAAGGAGTTTGGTGTTGCTTGGTAAAATTCTGGAGAACATTTCTGTGATGTTTCTCAAGCAGACATTTCTTTACCAGGTAATGTAAAACAGTTGTTATTAAATTTCTATTAACTCTACCTAGGGTTTTAGGAGAAAAGAGGAACCAGGGTAGATAATAGGAGAGACATTATAAAGATAGGCTGAATTTCCTATACTAAAAATAGACCATGATCCTTAAGAGAAACTGTAGTGGAGAAAACCCAGCCCAGATTCCAGATGTATATTTCATTAAAACACAGATCTGTAATCTGAATAGTGGTGTCTGTTGTTCAGTATCCCTCTTCCCTATGCAAACCTTGGATCTGAGGTCCCCTGCTAAAGTACTGCCTGGGTATTTATTGAGTTTTCTTAAAAGAGAGTTAATTTTGGTAGAGGTACAGAAAAAAAACCCGTTCTTTAAGGCATATCCTACCTTAAGGCAGCAATTATGGAGGGGGCAAGGAGAGAGGACAAGAACTCTTCTGTTGTTGAGCTAGGGAGAACAACCCTCTTGAGATTTCAGTGGAGTACAAAGGAACGTGGCTTTAGGACTCATTCCTCTCAAGATGCAGCACAATGAAACGTGGGAAGCAGAACCCTGTAGCTGCCATGTTGTCTGTGGCTGCAGCGGCTGACTCAGTAGCTGCTGCTGTAGGCTGCCTTCCTTACTCCCAGTTGTCCCACAAGTAGATGAGTCGTACTAAGTGCAGGGATAATTTGGAATGGTTTTGTGTGTTTTAGGGAAACAAAATAATAAAACAGCTTGTTATTTTCTGGCATTATTTTATAGTTTAATACACATTTTTCTTTTCAATTTTTGTTCTTATTTTTGATGAACTCCTGAGTGTATTGAATAACAGGCCTCTGTTATCAGGATTGGCAGGATAGTCCATGGTGATTTGAGGTGCCTTTTAGTCCATGAAGTGGCAAATTGGAACCTCATATTTTTGCACTGGCAGATGTTCAGGGTTTGTAGAAGTACAAGTAATAATGAAGGAGAGAAAGAACAGGTTGCAAAAAATTACTATGGATATTTTAGAAATGTGTTTCTTTTAAAATAAATACTAAAAGATAAATCAAAGCAAATACTTTGCTTCAATATTTTGCATTTTGAAGATGGCTGCTGGTTTTTTTTTGTATCCAGACATGGAAAGTGTTAAGAAATCATGTTTTCCTGTAGATAATGGCCTCTGTTTTAGAGTTTTCCTTTAGGTTGAGATGAAGGGATGAATAATGATACAACAGAAAACTGCAGATGAAAAAAAAACATTTCAAATTTCTGATCTCCATTGACTTGGATGAGGAATGATAAGAACATTGTTTTATGTACAGAATGTGAATTGGATCTTAACACCCATTCCACTGTACCAAAAATGTAAAAGCTGTCAAAAAGAAAAGGCTTGGAGCACTAGAAGGCCAATACATGTTCTGGCAAAACAAGTAGGCTACACGGCTATGTGCTGCACTGGCAAAAGCTGTAAAATCACATAAATCTGTTTTTTTGTACATGTATACATCCACATGTATGAGTGTGCTTGTGTGAAAGAGAGCTGGACAGAATAGCTGTGCAGGATGGATCCTCAGATGCCTTTTTACTGTTGTTAAATGTGTGTTCACAGCCTGCCTATTGCTGATTTTGATCTTTGCATTATGTGTTGGCAGTTGAAAGACTGAAGAAGAACAAAAGAAAATATATTAAAATACATTGAGCTGCAGTTGTAGCAGCATTGATGTTTCCTGGACCTCCTCCATCTTGGGAGACTGTAGATGTTTCCAGGAACAACTGTGGGGCCTGATCTGAAGAATATCTAATTACATGCAGTGGAGGCTGTGTGTGGAAGACCACACACAGATTGCTCTGCCCAAGCAGCAGTGCATGAATGCAGGCATTTGCGTGGTTTGCCTTCTGTGTTTCTAATTGAGTGGTTTTGTTAAAAAGTTACTATTTTAGTAATTACTTAGACCTTATTATTTCATAGAATCAATAGGTTGGGAAAGAATCACAGGATCATTGAGTCCAACCGTTCCTATCAGACACTAAACCATGTCCTCAGTACCTCATCCACCTGTCCCTTGAACACCTCCAGGGAAGGTGAATCAACCACCTGCTCGGGCAGCCTGTTCCAATGCCCAATGACCCTTTGTGTGAAAAATGTTTTCCTAATGTCCAACCTAAATCTCCACTGGCAGAATTTGAGGCCATTTCCTCTTGTCCTGTCTCCTGTCACCTGGGAGAAGAGGCCAGCTCCCCCTTCTCTACAACCTCCTTTCAGGTAGTTGTAGAGAGCAATGAGGTCTCCTCTCAACCTCCTCTTCTCCAGGCTAAACAACCCCAGCTCTCTCAGTCATTTCTCATAAGGCCTGTTCTCCAGCCCCTTCACCAGCTTTGTCACTCTTCTCTGGACTCACTTCAGAGCCTCAACATCCTTCTTGTGGTGAGGGGCCCAGAACTGCACACAGTATTCAAGGAGTGGTCTCCCCAGTGCGGAGTACAGAGGGAGAATAACCTCCCTGGACCTGCTGCTCTTGCTGTTTCTGATACAAGCCAAGAAACCATTGGCCTTCTTGGCCACCTGGGCATGCTGCTGACTCATGTTCAGTTGACTGTCAACCAACACCCCCAGGTCCTTCTCCTCCAGGCAGCTTTCCAGCCAGTCTCCTAGACTGTAGCACTGCATGGGGTTGTTGTGCCCCAAGTGCAGGACCCGGCATTGGGCTGTGTTAAACCTCATGCCGTTGGACTCAGCCCAGTGGTCCAACCTGCTTAGATCTCTTTCTAGAGCCTCCCTGCCCTCCAGCAGATCGACACTTCCACCCAGCTTAGTGTCATCTGTAAACTTGCTAAGGGTACACTCAATGCCTTCATCCAGGTCATTGATAAAGACACTGAACAGGGCTGGACCCAGCACTGAGCTCTGGGGAACCCCGCTTATAACTGGTCTCCAGCTGGAGTTGTAACTCCATTTACCACCCCTTCATTTGCCTGGCCATCCAACCAGGTTTCCATCCAGGTCTGTCCAGTCCAGAGGCTGACATTTTCCATAGCAGAATGCTATGAGAAAATGTGTCAAAGGCTTTACTGGGGTCCAAGAAGACCACATCCATAGCCTTTCTCTCATCCAGTAGGCAAGTCACTCTGTAATAGAAGGTGATCAGTTTAGTTTGGCAAGACCTGCCTTTCGTAAACCCACATTGACTGGGCCTGATCACCGGATTCTCTTGCATGTGCTTCATGATAGCACTCAAGATCACCTGCTCCATGACTTTCCCTGGCACTGAGGTCAGACTAACTGGCCTGTAGTTCCCTGGATCTTCCCTGCAGCCATTCTTGTAGATGGGCACAACATCAGCCAGCCTCCAGTCCAGTGGAACTTCCCCAGTCTTCCAGGACTGCTGGAAGATGATGGAAAGGGATTTTGCAAGCACATCTGCCAGCTCCCTCAATACTCTTGGATGGATCCGATCCAACCCCGTAGACTTATGGGTGTCTAGCTGAGCAAGGAAGTCTCTAAACACCTCCTGTTGGATCATGGGAGCTTTGTTCTGCTTTCTAACTGCTGGGTATGTATACACAGGGAACAACTTTCCTTACTCTTAAATACTGAGGCAAAGAAGGCATTAAGTACCTCAGCTTTGTCCTCATCCTTTATCACAGCTGTTCCACTTGCGTCCAGTAGGGACTGAATATTGTCCCTGGTCCTCCTTTTATTGCTAATGTATTTATAGAAAGATTTGTTGTTATCTTTCACCGACTTGGCCAATCTGAGCTCTATTTGGGCTTTAGCCCTCCTGATTTTTCCTCTGCACAATCTCACTTCCCTCCTGTAGTCCCCCCAAGACACCTGTCCCTTCTTCCATAGTTCATAGACATTCCTCTTCTTTCTGATGTACCTCAAGATCTCCCTGCTCAACCAAGCTAGTTTTTTCTCCTGCTGGCACCTTTTCTGGAACATGGGGACAGCTTGCTCCTGAGCTGCTATGATTTCCTTTTTTGAAGAGCGACCAGCCCTCATGGGCTCCCTTGCCCTTAAAGACTATCTCCCATGGAACTTTGCCAACCAGCCTTCTGAAAGTGCTTTCTAGTGTGCATACTTCCCAAGGAAAGTATACTGCACATATATAGTGCTTTATCAGCTCTTTCTTCCCTCAGGCCATCCCGGTTTTTCTTTTACTGCAACAGTTTATTGTATTTTGAAGAGATGGCTCCAGCAAAGCTGATTTCCTTGGAAGTGGAGTCAGCTGACATGGATCCAAGCCGAAGGGGAGTGTTCATTTGTGTTACAGTCAGCTCGTATGATAGAAATAGGAAATGCCAAACATCAGGCTTTATTGTGGGGTTCAAATAATTGTGCTTTGTGTATGCCTGTCTGCAAGGCAAAGTACTTTACCCCCTCAAAAAAGCATAACATTACTTAAAGGTGGAAGATGATCTGAGGACAGTACACAAGTGAAAGATTCGTGATTTGCCTGAAGTCACCAACAGCAGAATCACAACAGGAACACAGATCTCATGAGACCCAGTCTGTGCTTAATATAATTTATTTTCATTGCTTAGGCTGTACTCTAACTTAAATAGCAACTGGTGGAGAACATACACTATCTCATTTAGTCTCAGTTTATAGTCTGACACATCATGTACCACATCTTGCAGTGGCTGCTGCAGTTTAGCGTTTGATCTTTTTTTCATTATATATCTGCCCTTTCATAGCATTTCAAGCTGGAAATAGATCCTTGCCTCATCTACATCAATACAAATCTGAAGAATTTCAGCCTGCATCTTGTCCTTTGCAAAAGGCATTTTCTGAATTTTAGAGAGATGTTTGCAGAAGAAGTAGCAAGGAATGCAAAGCATGTTGGTAGAAGTTATGACAGACATTTCATCCCCAGGGCAGTGTTTCTGGAATTCAGCAATTCCAAGACTATTTGAGATAACAAGGTTGGCAATAATTCATAGTGTCCATAGTGTCTGATTGCCTCAGACTCATTGAAACATTAGCTTTTACACTCACCACCCTGTGAGATGGGAAGCTATTATCTGTACTACACAAAGAAGAAACTAAAAGATGTTATAAATTAAGCAACTTGTTTGAAGTCACACAGAGAATCATTAATTGAAGAGGGCTTGAAACCAGGTGTCCTGAATCCTAACCCCATGTCTCATTCACTAAGCCATCCTTCATAGCAGTTCACTGTCTCCTGTCATATAGGACTTTGCCTAGAGGGCTTATGAGCTCTAGCCTTTTTGTAACAATGCTATTCCAGTAAAAAGATTATTTTTTTCTTAGGTGAATCTGCTCTTTCAGTAATAAACCTTTTCTTTTAGACATAAAAGATGTTTTTTAGTTAGATCAATAGATACATGCAGGAGAAGTATGAGAGGAATTATGAACACATGTAAACATCAGCCCATGGAAAATGAGTAAGTGCTCCATCTCTTGCTGAGAATAATTTAAAATAGCATTGCTCTCGCTGTAATTTATCTCATTGTTCCAATGAATCAGGCTAGCATGGGGTCATATTAATAATTTAAACATTCTTACCCCTCAGCATTCTTCCTCTTCAGCAGAAGGATTAGCACTTAGCAGAACACTTTTGGTTTAGCTTTTGAAGACTTTAATTGGTGTTTCAAAGAGTATGACCTCATTCATCTTCAGAACACTTTTCATTCATTTTCTGTTCTTTTCCTAAATTGCCTAGAGTTTAGGTTTACTTGCTTTTCAGGATTTTTCTCCCCTGAAATATTTTGAAGTAGTTAGGTGTAAAAAGGAACTAAAAAATTGCTATGCTGTCATCTCCTCCATTATCAACTCATATGCAAAGGCAGTTAAAATAGCTTAAAGCACTCCTGTAGTTTTGTGCAGAATTCAGTTTCTCAATGCCTACAGAAGCAGTAGTCACTCATATAGTTTTTACTTTGCTTCAGTTGTTTCCAGCACCCATTTCACTCTTGCTTGACACCTTTCTGTAGCTTCATTGCAATATCTGAAAGGGGTCTCTCGAGCAGAAAAAAAACTGAAGATCATTCCATGCAATATTACGATGAGAATAAAATATTTGAAAATCACTTTATGTAATGGACAAAATAAAGCTTGAAAAAGATCCATAGGTTTGAAAACATAGAACTGAATCCATTATGTGAACTAATATCGTCTCATTGATTTCAGACATACTATCGGTGGGTCTATATCAATTTTAACTACATAGGACTCTAATGAAGAATTAATTTTATAGACAGAATGTACTTATTACATTCTGGAATCAAGTACCATATGAAAATTCAGTGATGCTAACAGATGCCTTTTTGATTTCTGATGTTTACGAAGTAACGCAGGTGTTCAGACACTCGGACTACTACTGTCCTGTTCCCTGACTCTTTCGTTCCAGTCTTGAATTTGTAGAAAAAATATTTTGATGCCTAAAAACTGGGATAAAATTTATGTAAATGATTTTATGTTAGTCCTTGTCTGACTGTTAACACTTTAAAACATATACATGTCTTAGGGAAACTTTCAGACTTTTTCATCCTGATATTATAACCTATACCTAGCTTCACCTGTCAGCATAAACAAACTAGTGCTCAGACATTGAAAATATGATATACAGATTCCATCTTTGTACCATCCAAAATGAATTGGTGATTTCGGTAGTTGTGCCTTGCCTTATTGACCCTTAATAGCAGGTGTGAGTATAAGCTAGATAACAGCCTGATTATCCAAAATTAATGGTCAGGTGTAAAAGCAGTATTCTGACACCTGCCCTCATCTTTCTTCTGAGAACTTGGGAAAACGTAGTGATAACTGACACCCTGCAGTACCCAGTTCCAGACCTTAATTGTAAATTTCTGAACATAAATTCAAATTGCAATAGCTGACCCAGATTTGTTATTCAAATCTGCTAATTCAGTTCTTCACTTGCTATTTTGTATCGCACACAGGGAAAGAATCACTTCTGCTTTATAGTTCTTACTTTCCAAAACCTGAGGGCTAACCCTAAAGTTTAATGTGACATCAGTACTTGTTGCCACCTGACCATTATTAACAAGGCATTCAGAATCAAAATACCCACTTCTCATTTCTCTCTGCTGCTCAGGTTAGGAAGCAGTTTGCCGTAGTGTATATGAAGTTGAACTACTGATCTCTTGGTCCTTTGGTTTTGTTGTTTGGTTGTTTAGTTTTTGGGCTTTTTTAATGGGGGAGTGGAGTGGAATAGTGAATATGTAAGCACATTACTCAGTCGGTAAGCAGAGACAAATATAATCCAGTAAGCAGTATTCTTAATTTTTCTTTAAAAGAAATAATTTAAATTATAAAAACCCCATTGGTGCATGTTTCTTGCTTACACAGGCAGGGTTAGGAAAGCACCCCTGGGAAGAAGCCTTGGATTCTTTTCCAGTATTTGGATCTTAAATGTGAGGAAGTCTGGAGTAATAATATTAGCTCTGTTCTTCCTCTTCTTAGCAGCACAGTTCTTACATGTTCTCTCTCCTTTATTATTTGACATCTCATTGTCTCAGGATTTCTTGCTCCTCCCCTCCCATTTTTTTCCCTTGGTTTTCATCAGACAGCACTGTCATCTCTGTTTTGCTCACTTCTTTCTTTCCTTGCTTGACTGCCCTTACTTTCTTGTTGCTTAGCCCACCCCACCAACTCTGTTCCTTGCCTCTGAGAATCTGTATCCAGGAAGGTGTGAAGGAAGTGATTCTGTGAGCTCTTCCAATAAATGCTGCTGCTGGCAGGAATGGGAACTTGTAAAGAAAGGAATGTCTCTTCTTGGGCATAGGGAGAGAGCTACTTAGTGCAAGGACACAGGAGTGGAAGAGAGCTTTCTACCTGGACAGGTTTAAGTTTAGGACAGACATGAGGTGAAATCAAGCTACAGTCTCTCCTGTGCAAAAAGCAGGCTTGTGGTAGTCCTGATTATATATAGGAAATGGGATCTTGGTTTCAACTTCGATCATGCTTTACTTACATGGAGCTTAACCAAATCCTTTTGAATATTATAGGACTCCTCCCTCTGTTTGCAGTGGTTCTTATACAGGATGACTTTGGATTCTGGCGGCATTTTAGTGTTTAAATTATTGTGGTCCTTTTTAAGAGAACAAGCAGCCTCAGATTTTAGAATTTGTATGTTAAGTGAGGTTGGTTGAGGTCAGCAAAGGCTTGGAGTATCTATCATCAAAGAAAACGGCTTTGAGAGTGAGGTCAGTGAATCAGAAGGCAGCACTTTTTACACAGATTCACTGTGACAGTCTGATATAGTACTTTAAATGACAGGTCGAGCTAAGGTACTGTCTATTCATGGGCATCAAAAGGCAGTAAAACATTGCTGGTGAGTTTCTGACTTCAGTGTCCAAAGCGAATCTGTTCTGCCTGGTCAGACTCCCTCGGAGTCCTGCATGTAGTGGTCTTTGATCTTAGTTTTTAAATGATCGTGTTGTATTGTGGCACAGTTAAATAGTTGCTATGCTTCATCCCGGTGATAGGAATCCTTTATTGTCTAGGGAATTGTGTGTGTAGTGGCTGATAAACCAGCATGTTAATCCTGTTAATGCTTGTGTGAATCCGCTAATTTTGATGGTGTTGCATTGTCACGTGGTGTCAGGCTTGTATGGGTGACCCAAGTCTGTAGCTTGAAGTGAACTTTGTCATATTTTCAAATTATTATTGCTATGATTAGTTAAAGATCTGTTCTTCTTTCCCAGAAATTGTAAAATAATTGTGGTTTTCCTTAGGTTGCAGATACTGCATTGCATCATGTTTTCTGCAAAAATAGCTAGAAATGAAAGCCTAAGCACAAAGTCTTAAATGGAGTCAAAAACAGGATTGGTTTTGTTAGCAACTCAGCAGGGGAGCTTACAGCATCCTCAAAAATAGGAACATTTTTAATTCTGTATATATGCATTAATATTTTTATCTGTAGTTTTTGAACCGTTTTATAAACCATTTTATACATTCTCCAGATTACAAATGGAAGAGCAGAAAGTTTAAGTCCTGAAGGTAAGAGTGGCTAAACTGGAGAGGTCCCAGGGATAAAATGTAAGTCTGTCCTTTCTCTGCCCGATGAAACATGCTGTTAGTCTGCTCCAGTCTAACTGTAAATTCTGTCCACACTTGTGTCTGTGTCACAGCTGGTCTATGCTGGTGTAATTTCTCAGAAGGTGGTGGGTTTGACTTTACCACTTATATCTTGTCTGTTTTTAAGTTAACTTTCCATCAAGGTAATTTCGATTTCATTTGTGTGTTTATTTTGTTACCATTATGTTGCTTTCTCTCTTCTTGTGTTGTTTGAACAGCTTTGGAATGTTGGATTTTGTTTAGATTTAAGAATCCCCCTAAGTTTTGTTCTAGAGGGAGAGAACCTGCAGGCATCAGGTTCAGTCTTTGCAACCATCTACTGGGCAGACATGACTGTCTCCCTTTCCTTCCCCTTGGAGGCTCCTGCAGAAAGGATCTCCCTCTCACGTCCATGTGGTTTTCTCCTAGTGCAAGTACAGATGGTTAGTTAGTACTGACGGGCTTTGCAAAGGCATTTTCAGTTTTCTTATGTCTTCAAATGTTAATGAAAGGGATTTTGTTTGATTTCTGAGTTCTATAAATGAACAGTTCCACCATAGATGCATTCAAAGGAGGAAGTTGCTAATGTCTTCTGCTTCCCCTCTTCCCTTTGCTACCTGTTCCTCCCTCCTGGTTAGATGCTGTTGACATAGCAACCAATGTTTTATCTTGCTTGAGAGTGTATTCATAGATGTGTGTGTTCAGGTGGTGGGGATGTATAAAAAGAAACTGTGAGATATCAGGAGCTGGAAATGTATCTGAAAACACTGTTGGTGCTTTGTTCTTGCATGTCGTAACACGGGAGGAAGTCTCTTGGGTTGTTTTCATCTGGGTGTTCTTAGAATGGATTGAGAACTTCCTGTAGCCTTCACATATTCCCTAAGTGCCTACTTTATCCTAAAGTTCCCTGAGGTATCAAAGCAGGAATGCCCAACAAAGGGGCATAGGAACAGGTAAAAATATTTTCTTTCTATAATGGAAGTGCAACATTGTTACAGAAGTGTCTTCTTTTTGCACACTGCCTCGCTAGTTGTTGTAGCTTTAAATAATTGCTTTAGCAGAATCCAAATTTCAGATATTATAGTGATAATCTTGGCTACTTCTACTGCTCAGTCTTTTCATCAAACTGACAACCGGTAACAAAGAATTAAGTAGGAATCAGAATAGTTTGGATTGGAAGAGACCTTAAAGATCATCTAGTTCCAACCCCCCTGCCATGAGCAGGGTCAACCCACTAGATTAGGCTGCCCAAGGCCCCATCCAACCTGGCTTTGAACACCTCCAGGGATGGGGCATCCACAACTTCCTTGGACAACCTGTGCCAGTGCCTCACCACTCTCATGGTGAAGAAATTCTTCCTTATGTCTAATCTGAACCTGCTCCTTTCTAGTTTGTACCCATTGCCCCTAGTCATACCGCTACAAGCCTTTGTGAACAGTCCCTTGCCAGCTTTCCTGTAGGCCCCTATCAGGTACTGGAAGTTCACTATAAGGTCACCTTGGAGTCCTCTCCAGGCTGAGCAAGCCCAACTCTCAGCCTGTATGGGAGGTGTTCCACCCTCTGATCATCTTTGTAGCCCACCTCTAGACCTGTTCCAACAGGTCCCTATCCTTCTTATGTTGAGGATTCCAGAACTGGGCACAATACTCCAGATGAGGTCTTACAAGAGAGGAATAGAGGGGCAGAATCACCTGCCCCAACCTGCAACCTATGCCTCAATGCAATCTTTGATCTGGATTGGGGTTGCACAACAAAATGTTAGTTCTTTAATTTCCAGTTTGCAGAAAGATGGAGTTCGAGGAATTAATTTGCCTCCTATTGCCTCTGTGCTACCTTATCTACACAAGTCTTATAGGAAGTTGTTAGGCTGCTGGATTTTCAAACTGGCACATTGCCAGTCATATGAGTAGCCTTTGTATCTTTGCAGCCAAGAGGGTTCAGAGCAAAGAAGGTAAATATTGCAAGACTGTTTGATTTATGGACAAGTTGTGCAGCACTGTGGCAGGAGAAACTTACTGAGCTACTTCCAGTAGCTCATTAAAGCTGTTCCAGTGAGACAAGGGGTCCTCTAATATCCTGCTGACTTTAGAAATGTGCTTCAGTACTTCACACAGAGTTCCTAAATATACTCAGAACAGTTACTTTAATAGTAATGCTTTTATGTAGCAGCTCTAAAGGGTAGTTCTCAAAGCATTCAGTATGGAAAGCAAATACTTCTAATTCTGTTCTGCAGATGGGGAAACTGAATTATGGAAAGGAAGTGAATTGTAAAGATGATGCAGCAAGCTACTGACGCAAGCATTAATAAAGCTTAGGTCTCATGTCTTGCATCCTGTGGCCTACTGATAGTGCCACATTGCAATGCTAAAGGTAAGAGTGTAAGACTAGGAGGATTATAAGGTATATTTTACTATAGCTTGGATGTGTATGTTCTTAACCTCTGTCACGAACAGTTCAGCCAATTGTATACCCCTTTCTGATACATTCACTTTGGTATTGGGATGGACATGTATCTCTCAGCATTGCTTTTGAAGCTGATTTGTGCCCAAACTCTGCCCCAGATTCCAGGATGCAAGCACATGACTCTAGAGAGATCAACAGACTGGGTATATCAGCCTAAAAAAGGCTCTGAAATTAGTCCATCCTCTTGAGTAGCAGAGCAGCAGTGTCAGCCAAAAGTAGCTGCGTGGGGTGTGAAGAATGGCAATCGTCCAGTTCTTCAGAGAATCTGGACAATGTGCTATTAAACCAACTGTATCAAGTAGCAGGAAGAATACAGTCCTTAAAGGGCAGAGACCAGGCACGTTATAAAATGATCTGTGTATATCGGAGAGCTTCATCAGTATCGGTATAGGGCTTCTGGAAGCTACCAGTCTTGGCTATTCTCCTATTAAAAGCATGTGACAGAGGTGGATTCTGCAATAACTTCCTCTACTTAATAACAATGGTGTCCCATACATCTTTTTTTTCTACTTCTTAATGCATTGTGGTTGAATTTTGTTGTCCAAGGGATAATTCCGAGTGACAATTGTTGCTGTATGTCTTTGCAAGGTCAGGCATGTAGTAGTGCAAGCAACTACTGTGCAAGTTTCTTTGCATGCTGTTCTATGAAATGTGTAATGCCCCCTGGGCCTGCAAGATCCCTCCTGGTATCCAGTCTGTGCCTTCCTGCTCTGTAGGAATAACTAGTTTTCACACTGAAATATATAATGCTTCTTTGGGGAAGATGGATGGACAGATGTATGGACAGACACACAGAAAATATATACAGATCTTGGTTGGGCTAGATGACCTTTAAAGATCCCTTCCAATCCAAACCATTCCATGACATGTATGCACCTTCCAGGCTGCAGGTCAGGTCTTCCAGGTGTATTTGAATTGTTTCCTGTGGCAAATTTGAATCCAAGTTTTCTATAACAAAAGATGGAAAACATTTAGTTTACAGATGTTTCAAGGGTTCCGCTTTTGTCAATGAGTTGTACTGATGTAGACAACAAATAGCATGCAGTACTAGTATGTCCATGCAAACCTCAGCATACCTTTTGGGGCTAGGAGGTAACCAGCATATGGCGGTGTGGATTGTGCTACAGTCATACTTTCATTATTTTATGTAAATGTAGCAACAGTAGATCTAGACAGAACAGTGAGATATTGTAGACCACAAAATCTATAAATTATGGCTTGAATCCAGTTGGTTATGCATCATCACCCTTTTCTCTGCCTCTGTGAAATCTAGCTTGATGCATGATGATGACCTGTTTTATCAGCAGTTATAGCCTTATACAAATGTGCATATTATAACCAAAGAGGTGTTGATAACTTTATAGAAAAGAATCAGATGAAATACATTGTTTGTGGCAATGGAGTACAGAAGGCATTAGTTCTTTCAGAAGATTACATGAGAGTGTTTAACCAAGGAGAGCAGAGCAGAGTTAGCCTGTGCAGCTTTTGCCACTGGTAGATCCTTTCATACAGTGATATTTTTGTAATGATGTTGCATGCAATAAAAGAAGCTTGATAATGCTGCTTTACCAATCCTCAAAGAATATTGCTTGATTCTTGTAGTTGATAGGAAGGACAAAAGTTAGTTATCATCAAACTACAGTCTCAGTCTTATGTCAACATTCTAAATCAGAACGCACGGTTTAGTTGGCATCATTGGGCCTCTCTTCATGCTTTTGTGCATAAGGTGCTCGCTGCTAAGCAAAATGTGGCAGTTTCAGAGAAAAAGAAACCAGTTAGATTGCTGGTGCCTACTTGGGGAGAAGTATGAAGCCCTGAGAGTGCCTAAGCAAGAGGCTTCGCTTAGAAAGAACAGTTCTGTTTCTGTCATGACATCTGTACTGGCTATGGAGATACTTGGTGGTGATCTGGAGAGGAACCTAGCTACAAGATTGTTATGCAGGAGGTCTGTTTAGTCCTATGGAGTCTGGTAGGGAAGTTTATAGTTGAAAGACCCATGTGTTGTACATAGTGAAATAAGCGCACCATCTCTGGGACAAAGTGCAGAGTCAGGTGTTACGAGCATTCCTGCATTTTGTAACAACAGTTTTTGCAAGTTTGTGTCTGGGTTCAGCAGCTGAGGGCTTCTATTCATGTGTAAACTTTCCGTTTGGTATAAAATAATGATTGCTATTAAAATATGATTGAGAAGCAGATTTCCCAAAATTAGTAGATGAAGAACCATAGGTTTGCTGCTTCATCCTCTGGAGGGTTTCATGTTCTACTTTTTCCTTCATTTCCCCTTTAGGTCCTTCCTGAAAATTATACCTTTATTTAAAAAAAGAACAACAAAGGCTTGAAATAAAACAAACCACAAACCTCTTCTGACTCATTTCAGCAAAATAACTGAAGAGATGTGCCATGTTGTCAGTGAGCACTTGCAGAACTGTTGTATGTTAGGTCATAGTGGGTGAGAAATGAATTTATAAAATTCCCTGCAGGAAGGGGAAGTAGGTTGGCATTGGAAAGCTCTTCTGGTGAATTAATGAGAGGACAGGGCAGTTTGGGAGAGAGGCAAGCAGCTCAGAATAAGAAATGCAAAACAAATTTAAAAACAAAATTGAAAAAGAAGGAATAAAAACAAGGCAAAATCCATTGGGGGATTCTGTGCTGCATTTTCTGCATGTGCTGGAGTACTAAATATCTTCAGGCCACACTAATGATGTTGATAACAAGCCTAATCTTTTGATGTTTCTGAAAACACCAAAGTGAAGGTCTTAAAAGGTCCCAGTTTATCAAGATCCAAATCCCAGATAAAAAGAACTTTTAATTTGATTTAATAGTTATGGATATTTTATTACACTTAATTTTATATTTCCAGAGGCTTTGGGAAAAGGAAGGAGGAGACAGAAGAAAAAAAAGGCAAGAAATTTGAAGTAGGCATGTATAGATTCGAAATATGATTCAGAATAATACTTTGGAGAGCAGTTAAAATCCTTTAAACTACTTTTTGCCGCTTCTAAATTGTGTGGGGAGAAGACAGAAACTATCTTTAATGGCTTTTTGTTTTAGTGAGGTGAGCTTTGTCAATTAGGAAAATCAATGGATACATGTAGCCTGTAAGAAAGGAATGATTTTTGCAGTTGCCTCCTGACATCTACCACCCTTTTCCATTACTGAGACTGAGGAAGACCTTTCACAGCTCTAAGCTCTGGGTCCTCTAGTCTTTTTGAAGGACTACTTCCAAAGCAGATTTAGGTGTCCACCACTAAAACTGTAAACTGCTCCTATGTCACTGCTATAAAGAAGTTGTGTAGAATAGCATAAATGCATAAAGGTACTGGAATGAGATAGAATGGGTTTTGTAGTTGTGATATCTCGTAAGATTTTGCTTTATTTTGGTAGCCAGTGCTTATAATGATATGAAACACAGGCAAGATACCACTAATGCTTGTATTTCACAGAACTTTAAAATACCAGGTAGTTGTATTAAACTCAGGCCTAGAAGGCCACTGCTAGGAGTGAAACCTCTGACATGTATAACCAAAAAGGATGAAGAGCTTTTCAGAGAACTTCAGGTAGAATAGACTCACTCTTAGGTCCATGAGAGACAGGAGCAGAGAAATGGTTTGAATTCTTGTCAATATGTGAAGCCCAGGTCTTGTCCCTTTTGAAATGGATGGTTCTTGTGTAACATCTCTCAGCTTTAAGTCAGGTGCATGTGTGTTTGATCACAAGTCCTTCTTACTGGGCTGTAGTTTGCTGTCAATAGATATGAGAAAAGAATTACAGTCTTAATCTAGAGTTTGCTGTGTAGCAAGAAGCTACCAAATGACCTCTTCTGCTGTCATCGTTACTATGCTCTCTACAAATGGCTTTTAGTTTCTTGAATTTTTGGATCTGTAGTGCAAATCAGGCATTAATTCAGGGAAACTGGTGATGAAATACTTTTAGATTAATTCATCTAGTCAAAGTCCTGCTCATGGAAGGCTTTGTGCTGCAATATATTTTTGGGACTGCTGAAGCAACTCAGAGTGAAACGCTAACACTCTGTCTGACGCTGTGCCAGTTTAGAGGTCTTCCTGTCAGGTTCAGTCTTTTCATGATGGCCTGCATTGCCATGAAAATCCATGAGCTCTTGTTAAGGGTAGTATGGTGGAGGAACAAATGATAATCACTGTTGGCACTGCAGTGGGACTGACAATTCAGTCAGATGCTTCTAGCTGCTCATATGCATGTCTTTTGAAGTTAAGGGGCACTTCTTACTTTTAATCCTCTAATAATGTATGCTATGTTGTTTCATTGCTTAATTCCATGAATTTAGATGGACTTGTGATGGGCTGCCGTGCTCTAACAGGCCTTTCTGAAAAGTGATTTTTACTGGTGCTTTGGAGTCCTTACATGGTAGACTGGACATACAGGGTGTAAGTCACAGAGAGATCAAGGACAACGCCTGTTATACTCTTTCATGAATCATGAGGGCATTGGGCTCAGGGCACACTCTTGAACAGTGCAGTATATATCTATATATATAACCTCTACGTGGATAGGATGAGACCAAGTTTTGTGTTAATTTTTGACCAGAACAGGAAGGAATCATGCTTCTGATTCAAGTTATGTGTAGAGTGGTAGTCTGTTTGTGAAGATCACAGTAGTACAAAACCCTGGAATCTGTCAGTTCGTTTTTGGTGTAGGATCTGACACCAGAAGGAAGCTTAGGGATGCTATGTACAGGATAGGAAGTTACATACTAGAAATTTTTAATTCGTTGGAATTTTACCATTCACTCTCCTTATTGTCCTTTTTATTGCAATCTTTTGACCCTTCTATGTTTATCATTGGCCCCAGTGAGCACCGCTGCATGGGGATGTAAATAATCACATTAAAAAAACTCGCACATCTTTTTTTTTTTTATTTTTTTGAAGCATGAAAACCAGGCTCTATCATGATGAATAACTTCTTTTTCGTCACACTAACAGCTGTGGCATTGTTTCAGGTTTGCACTTGACTTTGCTGTGTTGCCACAGCTTATCCATTATATTCTGGTGCTGTCAAACTGTAATGTATATTATAATCATTCTTTGGTCCTGGTTCTAGCCTCTGTCCTTCTCCCACTGCCCAGCCTTTCCAGATGCATCAATCTACTTAATAATTTTTTTCACGCATCTCTGACTTTTTTACCCAAATCAACAGCAGGCCTTTAGTATTCTTTCTTCTACATGTAGTTCATGCTTCATACGTTTATTTCTGAAACTGTATGCAGCTGCAATAGGATTCCAACTCTTCTGGTTTTTCTGTTCTCCTGCTTTGCCAGTCCTCAGTCCTTAGATTTCTTCCTCCTGCTCTTGAGTTTTGCACGCGCTGAATAAGATTGTAGTGCAGGCAGGCTTAACAAACTGGCTTTAATCCATCTACTTCAACTACTGGAAGCAGTGAAGTCACATGGACCACAGTTTTTCTGCTATATTTGTGTTCTCCTGTCTGGTGGCAGTGTGGACTGGGCTGTATGATTCAGGTCATAATCTCCAGTGTGTTTTGAGCAGCCTCATTGTTCCCACTGAGCTCCACTACTTTTCTACATCAGATATTGCCCAAAACTCTGAACTGTGCAAAACCTCCTCTTGTGGCTTTCCAGGCTGAGGTTGATACTATCATCTTAGGTTCTTAATTTTCTTCACTGTGAAAGAGATTGTAGACTTTGCTTTTCTTTGAATGTGTTAATAAAAAGTCCTTATGGTGGGACTAGAATCATTGTTGGCTGATGACTGTCCGGTATCTGGCATTTGCTTTCCTTCTTGAAAAAAGCAAGAGGAATACGTCTGCAGGCACATTCTCTGAGGTTGTACGGGTGAGCAGGCTGCTCTGTTGTTGGAATCTCTGACTGATCATGTGCACTGGTATTTTTTTCCTATTTTGTTTAAATGCCATCCCATCAGCAGTGTCAAAGGAGGCTGAACAACCTCTGAGTGCAGAAGATCCATGGTCACGGTTGGATACATAGATGATTGTGAGCATGACATTCAGAGATGAGTTTCAGAAAGAAGAAAAAGAGGGGTTTAAAAACAAAGAGATGCCATCCAGTAGTCTGAGAGATGTGCCTAGGCAAGACACTTAAATCACTGAGCTAAGTGATTTTAATGATAATAGCTAATGGTAAGCTTGCTTTAATTCATCAAATGCATAAGCATAGTGCTTCTGTGAGATAAAAGATCAAAATTCACACTGGTCGCCCTGTCTTGGATTTCTTTTACCTTTCTGGGTATTTGGGGTAAAGAGGAGGAGTGGTGTTTCTGCTGAAGGTGGTTTTAATTTAGTGATTCACAAACTCTCCCAGGTGAGAACAGTTTATCCGGTTAACAGATTAACTAGTTAAGAAGACAGTAGGCAGTTACATGCATTCCAGAAACTTTAGCACAATGGAAGTTATTCTAGTAGGCTCAACCTAGTGACCCAACCAACTATTCTATGCCTGTTGAAATACTGTTTGTTTTCCATGTATATTTTACAGCATCTGATAAAGGTGTGTAGTATGTTTTAACACACTAAGTCTGAAACTCAAGGTTCTGCTGCACTTGCAGTAAATAGTATATAGTACAGTAAGTAATTTTAAAATGAAGAAGCAATAGAGGCACTATCAAAGCAAGAGAGGCAGTCAGAAACAGACCTCCCTGGACTCCTGTAATAGTTTGTCTTGAAAGATTCAAGGCTGAGCGGGGGACCTTGTTGGTCTCTATAACTACCTGAAAGGAGGTTGTAGAGAGGAGGGAGCTGGCCTCTTCTCCCAAGTGACAGGAGACAGGACAAAAGGGAATGGCTTCAAGCTCTACCAGGAGAGGTTCAGGCTGAACATTAGGAAAAGATTTTTCACAGAAAGGGTCCTTGGGCATTGGAACAGGCTGCCTAGGGAGGTGCTTGAGTCACCAATCCTGTAGGTGTTTAAAAGACAGATGGATGAGGTCCTGAAGGGCATGGTTTAGGGTTTGTTAGGAATGATAGGACTCGATGATCCAGTGGGTCTTTTCCAACCTAGTGATGCTGTGATTCTGTGATTCCAGGTAACTTTTCCCTCTTATGTCTATCTCAAGTGTCCTTGGCACCTGCTGATTACAGCAAAACTCAGCATTACATTTTTTCTAATTTCTGTGCATATACTGGCTTGGGTACTGATAGAAATGTTTTATAGTTTGTATTACAGGAGAGTGACTGACATTTGTCTGCTGCTTCTAGCTGTTATTCACATTCTGACACTTAAAAACAAGAAGTCATTAAATGTAGTTGAAAGATTGCAGGCGTGAGTAAAAAGCAATTTTTCACCCCTATCACCTTTATGTGCAATTTTTTGAAGCTGTTCTTCATCTATACATTTGTTGATAGAGTTTTTTTAGATGTTTTTAAAAAGAAAGTACCTAAAGAAAACACCCCTGAAGTAAACAACTCTCTACTAGCTCTTCTAACGTACCTACCACTGATTTTAGATTTTTTGTTTTGCCTTTCTTAAGACTTCTTAAGGTGGTGAGGAAGTCCTAACATAGGGAAATTCTTTAAAATGCCCAGTGTTTCTCATCAGGGAATATAATTAGGCAAATCCAGGTAGCTGAACTCTTAAGGAATAGCTTTTGTCTTTCAGCTGCAAGCCTAATTCCAAGTATCTGTCTGCATTGTTAAAATCATAGCCCTGTTTTCTCCCACCTTAGCACTACCCCTTGTTAATCACAGAAACCTTTTTCTCACTGATCTCTCTAAACTGCTCTCTCACCCCAGCTTTGCTTACTGTGTCTTCACTGCCTGTGGCACAGTGTCCTTTATGCACAATTGCTCAGCTGACATCATCTCCCCTCTTTAAGACATCCTTAAAAGTGACTCCTGTTTAGTGTCTGGAAGTAATCATCTTGCTAGTGATGGCTAGGTTTAGCAGCAGGCTAGAGCTTGCTAATGGTATTTATTTATTCATGCTTCTTGTGGAAGATAAGACATGCAGTTGATTGTGATTAGCTGATCTAAATAGCCTTATTCTTATTTTTATCTTGATTCTCTGTCTCTATCCAGGTATTTTATTTTAATTTGTTTTGTGAGTCAGTTCTGAATTTCTAAAGTCACTGGCCTGTGCTCTTCAGCCTTTAATAGTGAGGTCTTCATCCCAGTTAGGAAGCTTGAACTTCATGACATAAATTGTATCTATTGGTACTACTGTAAAGTTTTTGCCTGGGATTTTCAAGAATGCTCAGGAATGTAGGTGTGCATGTGACCTTCTAGAATCCTGAATAAACTACATCCATAGTTTTTGCACGTAGTGGAACTTATATTTGGAATTTTTCCAGTTTGTTAAGGGGAGTGAAAACAGTGTCATTTGGGGCACTTATTGGAGAACAGTTGGTCCTTGCACTGGCGGCAAAGCTGTAGGACAGCACTAGCAGTGCATGCAGTGCTCCAAGAAATTACATGGCTAAGCACTTCCAATGGATAATGGGAAAAATAAAATTTGATTCCCTGCCATGTGGTTCAGCTACTCTGGATTTGGTTGGCTACAGTTTTTCTATTCCATTTGAATCAGTGTGAAATCAATGCAACTCTAATAGTCTTAAACTTCAACACTTCTGAAGGAGGGTCTTGGAAGTCTCCCAGATGTGAAGGTTCTTTGACTTTTCCAATATTCAACTGATATCCCTATTAGAACTAAGTTTTCCTGGGCTGAAACTTCCTCACTGCAATTTAAAACCTTTTAAACATCTTTTGTGATTCTTTTATACTCTTTTGAAATCTCTCTAGATGACCCATAACATTCCTGTAGTGTGATACCTGATGCTGCTGAGGCTTCGGGAGTGTAAAGTACATAGGCATGACTAATGTGTAAAGAGCATAGCTTACAGGTGATACTTCCATTCGTGCCATCTACTGTGATTTAGCAATTGGTGACTCCACTGTGCTGTTATGTAGCGGAGTACTGGGCAGCCACATATGTTTCTGGAAAAGAATATGTTTGCTGTAAAAGGATGAAAGTCGTCTCATGTTGTAAAATAGTTTTATAGTACACCTAAATTCATTGCTTCCAATCTGGACCTGCTAATTTTATATATGACATCAAACAGATTTGGGCTCATTTTCCACATTGGCCTTGTGGAAATCTGATTGGAATTCATAAGCAACTCCCAGCTATGAGTCATAGATGCTGTATGAGCAAAACTGGTGTCATGAATGCCAGCAGTGTGCCCAGGTGGCCAAGAAGGCCAATGGCATCCTGGCTTGTATCAGAAATGGTGTGACCAGCAGGTCCAGGGAGGTGATTCTCCCTCTGTACTCCACACTGGTGAGGCCGCTCCTTGAATACTGTGTCCAGTTCTGGGCCCCTCACCACAAGAAGGATGTTGAGGCTCTGGAGCAAGTCCAGAGAAGAGTGACGAGGCTGGTGAAGGGGCTGGAGAACAGAACCTATGAGGAGCGACTGAGAGAGCTGGGGTTGTTTAGCCTGGAGAAGAGGAGGCTGAGAGGAGACCTCATTACTCTCTACAAGTACCTGAAAGGAGGTTGTAGAGAGGAGGGAGCTGGCCTCTTCTCCCAAGTGACATGGGACAGGATGAGAGGGAATGCCCTCAAGCTCCACCAGGGGAGATTTAGGCTGGAGATTAGGAGGAGGTTTTTCACGGAAAGGGTCATTGGGCATTGGAATAGGCTGCCGAGGAGGTGGTTGATTCCCCTTCCCTGGAGGTGTTTAAGGCACGGGTGGATGAGGTATTGAGGGACTCGGTTTAGTGTTAGATAGGAATGGTTGGATTAGAAGATCCGATGGGTCTCTTCCAACCTGGTTGTTCTGTGATTCTGTGAATAAGAGCACCAGTCCAGTCCTTGGCTGAAATAGTTTCTGAAGGATGAATTAGCTGGGCAATTTATTCTTCCCTCTGTTTGTCTCTGTAGCTTTAAACTTACTCTGCTGGTGATCAGGTTCTGGTTGCCTTGTAGTCTGGTAGTCTTGTTGTAAGTAGTGTGTTGAGAAGTAAAGAATGCTTTGAATTACTTCCCTGTTGATATATCATTTTGTTAATGGATAGGTGTGCATGAACTGCAGGTAGTTGGCAGAAGCAAAAAACTTTTTTCCCAGTATCCATTTGGTTATGAACCTTCTGTATATCCTATAGTTGTCTGCAGTGTTCGGAGTAGCACCAATGGTGGAGCAGAACAGATTACTAGAGAACCATGGCTACCAATGTTAGCAAATGGATACAATACAGTGAGAACCAGTCAAAGATGTAGCCTTAATGCATGAAAAACAACTTCCTTAAACATTTTTTATTATTATTACTATATCAAAAGCACCAAACGAGACTGAATTTTATATTTGTCAAGACATCAAAGAAAACCTTCTACTGAGTTTCTGTTCAGGAGGCTGCTGGACCACTCCTTTCCTTAAGAATGTAGCTTCTGCACTGAAACACAACAAGCTCTTGATTTTTCAGGAATGCTGGAATATATAAACTGTAGCTACAGGAATTGCTTAAGCACAACTCTTAATACTTTGATTTGTTTATAAAGCCATGTATGTCTGGGATAGGACAGAAGAAGAAAAGTTGTTTAAGACTTTCACTCTTACTCGATTTTAATCTTTGACTGTTAATAATAATATTTAATTTTGCACTTATTTCATTTGACACACTATTTTTCCTATGCTTCAATTATATGTTCAGAATTTAAAATATGCCTCTTGAGTTCTAAAACTTTCAAGTAATTTGCTTCTTTTCTATATACATATATATACACCAGAAATTGAAGCATCTAAATGCTTGTGTTTTGTTACCAAAGTCCTTCTGTGGCTTATGCTGGTTTTATGAAATAAAATATAAAAATTAGACACCATTATTGTTTTAAAGGAAGATTATCAGTGCTATGTATCAAATGGATTGTTGTGATGGCAAGCCTTAAGACATGGCATCTTCTCAGCATACTTAGATGCTGCCTTTATTCTTTCTCTATTCTGGTGTCATTTCTGCTTTTATTGCACAATGATTACGGACAACTGACATGATACAAAAATACCTTAAAACCTGAATTCTCAAGAGAAAATCCTGAGGTGAGGCCACTGCCTTCCCGAAGACCCTGTCACAAGCAAGCTGTTAAGTTATTGTACGTGAGCGCAAACAGCCATGAACTTGTGCAGTATGTGAAGACAGACATCCTGTCCTGAAGTACTCACAATTTAGCTCTGGTAAAATATGCAACAAAAGGAAGAGTAGCATTAGGCCTAGGTGGAAATGTAGAGAAGATCTGCTTAGAAAAATTTCTTTATGAAAGACCAAGATAAAATTTACAAGATTCAATGGTGTTTCAACAGAAGTAAAAATAATGAGAAAATACCTTTGTCTTCAAGGAATAAAAATAAGAGACATGTACATGTACTGGAACAGAGTCCCTATGCTGTTTAAATATGATTGGTTGTATTTGGACAGGGCATCCTGTCCTGCAATACTGACCTTTTTTGCAATTTTATTTGCACACGTGGTCCCAGGAGGACACCGAGCTTACATGCCGGAGTTAGTGTTGCAGGATCTGGCCCTTTGTTCTGGGAGAAAGATGGAGTGCAGAGAGTGGAGCTGGTAGAACAAGGCAGGTGTTGACAATTAATTCACAAATTAGAAGGGGAAATTCATAAGGTCATCGTGTCCCCCACTGTGTTGTTCATATGCTTACAGAAAATCTTCCCCATTTCCCCTGCTGATGCGAGGCGAAGGGAGGTGTAGAGCTGACAGGATGAATGATGAAGGATTCCCCCAACCCATTGCCTCAGTGTGATGGAGTGACATATTTAACCTCCCCTGATGCTACTGCTGCAGGTGAAATGAATTATGTGACCCTCTGAATCCCTTATCAGTGCTAGGCCGTCTCACGGGCTGAATGCAGCTGCTATAGTTTTGGAGTTCTTTCCCTGCTTTAATGCCATGTACAAATCATGCACATTTCTCTGCTTGGAGACCCCAGGCTGCTTTGAATATGGAACTGGTCTCCCTAGGGGATGCAAAGGAGGAGGGGGCAGCAGTGATAGAAGATAGGAAACCTGCACAGAATTCCTAATCAGGCTCTGCCCTGTGTCTTCCTGGGCTGCAGATGGCTTCTTGCTGTGTTGCAAGCCTCACAAAGCCGAGCACCTTCATTGTCAGACTTGCAGAAAGTGCTTTATGTATCTGCTGCATGGGTGGGTAGGAAACAGAGGACTCAATTTTTAAGATTGCTAGAGGAGCCTAATTAAGCTGGTGGTTTCCTTGTTTGGGAGGTGGTCACTGATAGACTTGAAGGTAGAGAAATATGTCAGTCTGAACCACTTTTCATCTCTCTGGAGCAGTGAATTTTGCTTGTCAAATGGCCATTGCTTGTTTTACTCTGGAAGGTCAGAACTCTGAATATCTCTTGGCTCAGTTCCCCATTCTATATTGACATTGTTTGCTCATGTCTCTTATTTCCTTTCACAAAAAGCTGTGACATCTCCTTTTTCCTGCATGTATGACCAGATAGAAAGATTCTTCTTTAAAAAAAAAAAAACAAACCAACAACAAAACTACTACAGCAACACAAAAAGCATTTCACCACACTGAAGAAACCAGACTGTAGCACTACAAGGCAGGTAACAATTTATGCCATGAAGACTTGAGAACAAATACCTCAAAGTACAAGTCCCCTGATGTTGCATGATTGAAGAACCCGTGGGTGGTTAAGTAGAGAAGGTTGCTAGTAGGACACCCAGCATTTAATTATTAACACAGCCTATAAATTGCGTTGGTCTGTTTTACTCACTGTATTCCTCTTTTGGTTTCTGTTCCTGTTGAGATCAAGCACTTAAGATGTCAGGTAGCTTTCTTGTACAGTGCCATGAGTTGTGGGCTCCATTTCCTCTGCTACACATACTCTGTGGGCTAGAACGTAGTGGAAATTCTAGAATAAAGCCAACCAAACAATAAATAGCAGTGAGATGAAGGGCAGGGAAGTGCTCTGTAATATTCCTGTGTGTCTATGCAGGAGCTTTTGTCAGTATTTTCTGTTATTGTTTAGGGGCTTGAGATTTGCTAGCTGTGGAGTACTGCAAAAAGTGAACTGATTGCTAGTCTCTCATTTCCATTTATTCTGTGAGCCACCTGTGTGTTGCATGTGTGGAGGTTTTTTCTTGGTCAGTTTTGAGGATGGTGTGAGATGCTGAGATTGCTCAGTCATTTTCACTGTCTTGCTATGCAGTGCAAAAATCTGTATTCTGAATAAACTCAAGCATGATTTTTATAGGAAATATATTCACTATTCTCTTTTATTACTAAAGATGGTTCAGGAGGAGAGAAAACCACAAGTACTTTAGCTGACTTATTTTGAAGAACCTTTGTAGGTCTAGACCTTTGTTATTTTTTGCAGACTGTTGGTATATGTTTTAATAAGATTGCCAATTGACACAGTGCCTGAGTTCTTCTGCAAGCCCCAGGATAGGTAGATTTTTACTGATTTGTGTGGTGGAAATAGGCTTCCTTGGAGCCAGAAGTAAACAGTAACGACCACAGAAATGTTAACAGAACAATGTGACTTAGGAACAGCACTGCTTCTTTTCTTTGAAATGCAGAATTTCTTTTTCCTCATCAGCATCAGAAAAAGCCATCAGAGATCACGAAACACTTCTAAAGTATGTTTCTTTGTTTATATTCATGATTCATAAGTTTTTCCTGTTCTTGTTAGTGTTTCTGCAAACTCTTGCATCCCATTTCATGTCCAATGCATTTCAACTAAATATATTTTTTAAATTCTTCTAGCATATTTTATTTTCTTGGTTTCAGTTTCTGATGGAAGTTCAGCATTGTGTTTTGTTATTTGTATACACAGATAATTTTTATTTCATTCAGCTGCTTGGCATAGAAGAAGAATTGTTAATGTCATTAAATGTTTATTTGCTTTTATGGAAAATAGAAAGGAGGAAATCATAGATCCTCTTGCAAGGAAAGCTGTAGATTGTCTTCCCTTATTTTGCTGATGTTTCATCTTATTTCATAACATTCTTCAGGGATAGCATGTTCCGTCTTGCTGCTCATGCTATGGGATAGTTGGGGAGAAAATAAAAGTGTCAGTTCTGATTTCTCCTCCCAGAGAAATCTGGCCCTCATTTTTGTGTTAAATGGAAATAAAGTGCTTCTTAGGATTGCTACCACACATATTAGTTTTCTGTGGTTCAGTTTTCATGCCTTTCCTCACAAGAGGCATTGTGCAAATGTGAAGAATTCAACAGGTAAGAATGAATAGGTGCCAGTTTCAGTTCTGTGAGTCTGTATCCCTTTACTATGAAGTGTGTAGGGAAGGCATTTTTCTCCTGTCGGGTTTAGGGTATTTGATAGACTAGTCAGCATTTCCTTACCTGTTGAAGTTCTTAGATTAAGACTTAGATATACTTACTCGTACAGTCTAGCTCCTTGATGTTGGCTGAATGAAATAAGTGTGCCTGAATATATCGCCTCTGCTTCTCCTGTATGTTTGTTCCTAGCTTCCATTAATCCTAGAGTTTTGAGACTACTATTAACAGCACCCCTTATTCCAAGGCTGTCTGGAGTGTGAGCAACCAAACAACTGTGAAGGCATTAATGCACCAATCTCTCAAGGAGGTGCTCTCAGTGTCAAACACTGGAGCCTGAATTTTAGTTCTCGCCTATATCAGCACTTGCAGACTGCTGGTACATTGCCTGGGGTGCAAAGCAGACTGGCAGGTTGAACTGGACTAAGTCTTTGGAAGCTTGTCCTGTTTGTCAGAAGAGAGTAAAGAAGATGAATGACTTAACACAAAATGTTTAGGATCAGTGGCTTCTTGTCAGTCAGCAGATGTCTGTCTCTGTGCTAATCACGGCAGAGCTGGTACCTGGCAGGTGGCCTTGCTGAGCTCTGACTCCCCATGCTCTGTGTGCTGGCAGCAGGTGGACTGAGTGAAGATATGCAGTAGTTGCCGTGTCAGAGCTGGGGAGCAGTTACGTTTTTCCGTGGTGCTGAAGCCTTCTCTCATGCCTTGCTGTTGTCTGGTATGTTTTGTGATGTCAGTTCTGCTGATGTGTGACACATCTTAACTGCTGGGTGCGCCAGCAGCAGGGTTGTGAGCCATCAGAGCTGCATCTCTGGTGAACACTTTTATATCTCTTTCCTGTGCCCTTCCTCCTGGACTTTTCTAGAGCCCCATCACACATCAATAACTCTTCAATCACTGTATCTTCTAATATGCTACATGTCCCGAATAGTACATGTTAGAAGACCGCTGTAAAGGTTCAACCTCCGAATAATTACACAAACACTAGTGAATCAGGATGTAGTATAGCAGCACCTTTTCCCTATCTGCAAGTAGCAAGTGGGATGGGTGCTTGTTTTTATTTATTCATAGTTACATTTCCTTTATATCTCTCTCCTCCTCACTTCTAGTGCTACATTTGAAGTTGCACTGTGATCCAGACCCTATAGATTTTTTTATATTATTTTCATTACCAGTTTTGAATTGTCATCCTGGCTTTTAGTTCTTTGACACTGTTATAAAAAAAAAAAAAAAAAAAGAGGATGTTTGAGTAGGGTGTATTGTAATTTCATTTCACTATGTGGGGTAGAGGATCTGTTTTGGCATTATGTGTCCTAAATGATAAACCAGAAGCAACTTATTGCATTCTGGGGGCACAGATCAAATAATATCCAAATTTTTCTCGATATATATGAATGGCCTCTAGCTTCCTATGAAAATGTCCTTATGTAGCATCTAACGCTTTTTCTGTTTAATGAAATGTTGATTCCCTGTCTGTGCTGCTAACATTAGGGGGTGAAAGCTGCAGAATTGTGGCTTTTTCTGGAGGCCAGTTGGATTTGTCATATTCCAATAGACACCGCTATGTTTCCGGGTTTATCCCTGTACTGAGTGTGTGGAAACTCTCCTGCTGGTGTCTGGGGCCACTGTAGGATCAGATCCTTATTGACATGCACTTCACGTAACTTTCTTGACATATGTGGGTTTGAACAGCCTATAAAACAAAGGAACTTTGTGTATATTCAGCAACATTTTCAAGTTTTAGGCTGTGTAAAAGCAGATAGGTACTTCTGAGAGACTTACACTGCATTCCCAGTATTGCAGGCTGGAGCTGGATAACTCCTAGATCATTACAACTTTAGTTCTGTTGCAACACCTATTTCAATGTCAGGTTTGGTTCAACTGAAAAACAGCTGTGGGGTGCTGTAGCATCTCAGTAATTTATATTGTAAAAAAACAAGCTAATAGGATATACAAGATTAATACAGTAAATGGGGGATAGAAATATTAGTATAGAGAAACTTCCATTTAAGAGTAGCTAACGTCATTGTTTCCCCTAGAGTTGTTCTCAGTACAAGAACAGCACAGCAGGGTTTCATGATATATGAGTGCCTTCTACTGGGGTCAAGAAAGAGTAGTGATCATCTGTATCAGCTGGTCATAGCCTAACTGATGGAATGAACTATGGCCACAACTACTTTTATTCACACCTCTGTTGCCCCTTGAGTCTAGTATCATGATTAAATCTGCCAAGCATTGCCTTTGCAGTATTAGTCAAGATGTCAACTACTGCAGCCACTACCTGGCAATGTTGTCTGGATTTTGTGCCTATTTGTATATCTTAGCAAGTTTATCTTTATTAAACTGTGAGGGAAACAAGGTGACTTTCTGCCCATGTGCTCTTGGGGCTGGAGATAGGTTGGAGACAGGTTGTGTTGCACCGGCTGGTGTTTAGAAGCTTCAGGGCTTCTAAAAAAAAAAAAAAGAAAAAAAGAAAGAAAGAAAGAGGGGAAAAAAAGAAAGGAAGAAAAGGGCTAACTTTAGAACAAGAGTTCATTTGAAAGACAATAAATATAAAAGAACTGTATCGGGAACGTCACCAGCTATAAAGAGCGGGAGGTGTTGTGTTTTCTGCCTTGATTTCATACTGTCCTATTCCACACACTTGAATGAGCACAGTTTGGGTTTATTTTCTTTTAATGGAAAACAAAGAAGTAATGGTCTGTACCTTTCCAGGAACAGACTTCCTTGGGTTTAATGCAATAGAGAATTACAGGTTTAAAAGCAATGCTAGTGAGTCTGGAAAAGAAAACCTTTGAAAGCGAAAATAATTTCTGTCCCTGTGAGAACAACTTGCTGATTGTAGACAGTGATTATTTTTACTTTATAAGTTCGACTTGGTCATTCTGCAGTAAAAGTCCCTTAATAGCAATGCGCTTTGTAGTTGGGTATAGAGATATGAGTTTGTAATGTTCAGACTTAAGTTCTTTGTGATACCCTTGTATCCTTATTTAAGATGGTAAGTTCACTCATGTGGTTGCTCTGTGATTAATTACATTCCTTAAGATTTGGCCAGCAGCAGGATAAAGTATTTGTCTCCACCATTAATCTTCCAATTGCGTTTTTCATCTGTTTGAAGGGTATGATGGTTATATTCTGCTGAAAAACATATCAAATTTGCCATTCAAGGCTTTATCTTTTCAGTTATTAGAAATTGTTTGACTAGCATTTGTGTAACACAACTGAAAACAAAACTTAAAACCAACCAGCCAACAAAACCCCATGATCCTACCATTGATGAGTTATTTGGGTTGAGGAGATAAAACTGACTGCATAAAATAGGTATGGATAGTCCAAGGAGGTTATTTGGATGCCTTATTATTGAAGCATCATTTATAGATAGTAGCATTTAGTATCATCCCAAGCTCTTATTTCTCCATATAGTAGGTTTAATTCATCTATGGTGTAAATGCACTGAGGTAGTAGAGTAACAGTAGCGTTTAGTTTACCTCTGACAGTCCAGTTCATTACAACCGAAGGATAAGTCCTGTCCTCCTCATTTGTTTACAGGTACTTTTTTGTGATTTCAGGAGAGCATCTTAGAGAACAGCATGTTTTTCAGGTTGCCTAAATGATTAAATTAGGGATGAAGGGAAGCTGCACAGGACAAAAGCCTGAGCCAATCTGTCCTGCTTCTTGATGTCCTGTGTTGCTTAAAACATTTCAGTTATCAACTTTTTTTAACCTCTCAACAATGAATGGTCCTCCTTTCCTTTTACTGACTATCTGTATGCAGAGGGATGATTAGCAGTGGTTTCAGTAGTCCTCAAAGCATCATATCTTAAAACAAGCTCAGCTGGATTTTTCATCCTCCCTCTTTCTGGCATATCCTAGAAGCTGTTAATGTTCGCTTGAGTTTGAATCTTTTAAGTCAGTCAATTATTGTGAATTTATGAAGTTAAAAAATAAGGTTCTATTTTTGACCTTTCACTCCTTCATTTTGGAAGCTGGATAACAAGCCAAAAGGAGTGATGGGCTAGGAGTTTTCTTTCTCTGTAGATTTCAGTTCCCTTTCCTTTACAGAGGAAAACACAAGAAAAAAGTCGGTTTTGTAATGATAGAATCACCAGGTTGGAAAAGACGTACAAGATCTACAAGAAGGGTCGCAGGGAGGATCTGGGGAACTACAGGCCAGTCAGTCCGACCTCAGTGCCAGGGAAGGTCATGGAACAGGTGATCTTGAGTGCTATCATGAGGCACATGCAAGAGAAGCGGGTGATCAGGCCCAGTCAACATGGGTTCACGAAAGGCAGGTCTTGCCAAACTAACCTGATCGCCTTCTATGACAAAGTGACTCGGCTGCTGGATGAGAGAAAGGCTATGGATGTGGTGTTCCTGGATTTCAGCAAAGCATTCTGCTAGACAAAATGTCAGCCTCTGGCTTGGACAGGCGCGCACTCTCCTGGGTGGAAAACTGGTTGGATGGCCAGGTCCAGAGAGTGGTGGTAAATGGTGTTAAATCCAGCTGGAGGCCAGTTACAAGTGGAGTTCCCCAGGGCTCAGTGCTGGGCCCAGCCCTGTTCAGTGTCTTCGTCAATGACCTGGATGAAGGCATTGAGGGTACCCTTAGCAAGTTTGCAGATGACACAAAGCTGGGTGGAAGTGTTGATCTGCTGGAGGGTAGGGAGGCTCTGCAGAGGGGTCTAAACAGGCTGGACCTCTGGGCTGAGTCCAACGGCATGAGGTTTAACACGACCAAATGCCAGGTCCTGCACTTGGGGCACAACAACCCTATGCAGAGCTACAGACTGGGAGAAGTCTGTCTAGAAAGCTGCCTGGAGGAGAGGGACCTGGGGGTGTTGGTTGACAGCTGACTGAACATGAGCCAGTGTGCCCAGGTGACCAAGAAGGCCAATGGGCATCCTGGTTTGTATCAGAAACGGTGTGACCAGCAGGTCCAGGGAGGTTATTCTCCCTTTGTACTTGGTACTGGTGAGGCCGCTCCTTGAATACTGTGTTCAGTTCTGGTCCCCTCACCACAAGTAGGATGTTGAGGCTCTGGAGCAAGTCCAGAGAAGAGTGACAAAGCTGGTGAAGGGGCTGGAGAACAGGCCTTATGAGGAACAGCTGAGAGAGCTGGAGTTGTTTATCCTGGAGAAGAGGAGGCTGAGAGGAGACCTCATTGCTCTCTACAACTACCTGAAAGGAGGTTGTAGAGAGGAGGGAGCTGGCCTCTTCTCCCAAGTGACAGGGGACAGGACAAGAGGGAATGGCCTCAAGCTCCACCAGGGGAAATTTAGGCTAGACATTAGGAGGAGGTTTTTCATGGAAAGGGTCACTGGGCATGGGAACAGGCTGCTCAGGGAGGTGGTTGATTCACCTTCCCTGGAGGTGTTTAAGGCATGGGTGGACGAGGTCCTGAGGGCCATGGTTTAGTGTTAGATAGGAATGGTTGGACTCGATGATCTGATGGGTGTCTTCCAACCTGGTGATTCTATGACCTCTAGGATCATCAAGTCCAGCCATTCCTATCAAGCAGATAACAAAAAATAACAACCCTCACTGTCTCCACACTTCTTGCCTACTGAAAAGCTATTTGTGTGTCAAGCAACTTAAATAAAACAGTTATACGTAGTAGTGAATCCCAGCTCCTATGTGTTTCTTGAGGGCCCAGTGACTTGGATTTCAGGACACATTAATGATTTTGGTATCAAACAACAAATGAGTGGTTTCTCTTTGGTTTGAAGCATGGGAGTAATTGGTAATTCATCCCTCAGCCAGCACTGGGCCTCCTGCCTGGTGCTGACCACTGTCTTCTGTCTGGGTATGGAGCTGACAGTACCAGAAATTCTCCTTTTGGTTGAGTTTTCTTTCTCTCTCTGCCTCTTCAAATCTTTATGCTGCTATTAATTATGGATTCTAACGCTGTAATTAATGTATACTTTGTCCTTCACCTTAAAGAATGCATATTCAGCCTGTTTTAAGCTCAAAGTAGCTGAACAGTAGGTGGCTAATATACAAAAATGTCCCCACTGATGATTTGCTGCAGAAATCCAGAAAATGCCTGTCTTGGGAAAATGTCAGCATGCGGAGAGAATTAAGCCTGTGTCCTGGTTATCACAGAACTTCCTCTAGAGTTGTTGCAGTATAGGCCTTGCAGAGCAAGGAGAGAACTGTTTTCAAGTTTGCTGTTGTCATTGTTTAGCTTAATCAGCAACTAAATGCAGTTTCCCCCCAACACAGGGAAAGGGAAATAAAGGAATGAGACACACTTGTGGCTTGAAAACTGAAACAGCTTTAATGAAACAATTGTAGTAATAATGAAAATACTGTTAATAAGACAATAATAATATATATATATATATGTAATTACATTAAATGGAACCCCCTGCTGGTTATACGTCACCACAGGTACGGTAGAACAGGCACAGGAAAAGATCCTGGGCTGGACTCCAGGGCTGGATTCAGGGATGCACAGCTCCAAAATCAGGGGCAAAAAGCAGATCAGTTTGGGGTCACCTGTCCTGTCTGCCTGTCCTTGGAGGCACAATGCTTTTTCGTACCTTTCACTTATGGCATTCCAGCAGCTTGAGGGTGAGGATGACCTTCACTTCGATAGAAACAAATATAAGCAATGGTCTTTCTGCATTCCAATGTCGCGTTACTTTGGTGATAGTCATAAATTATAAGCCTTATCACTTCTAGAGACAGACGGTGTCTGAAAACATGAAGTTACCTTTCAGAAAACCATATTACTTAAACAAGACTTAGCTGAAAAGTTAGAAAATTAATCCTACTTTAACTCAAAACAGAACAGCGGTTTTTACAGCATTCCAGAACCATTACAGTAGCATACCCTGAAATCTTCTAGCAACTGAAGTTGTTCATCTGCTTTTTGAGACAATACTTGCTACTTATTTTCCAAAAACAACCTCTGTATTTACTTTCTACCAAGAAGTGGTGGTCTACATAGGTGAAAAACTTGACAGCCATTTGCTTACTTGGTGGTTTGTCCATACCAGAGCTATTGGAAAACTACTCTGGAATCTTGTTTAACATCTTTCCTTACCCTTACATGATTTTGAACATTATCCGTGTTCTTATTTCTTTACTGTTCATTGTTATTTCATAATACTAGGCTATCAAATTTATTAATATTTGAAGATACTCTTAATCATTTTTAGGGAAACTTGTGCCTTCAGTATCCTAAAAATAAAGGGACTAAGTTGTCTGTAATAAATTCTTGGTTTTATTGGAATTTTTAAAATATCCTATTTTAGCAATGGAAACCCACCATGGGAAGACTTTGAAAAAAATTAGTAGAAGAATGTACAAAAGAAGAAAAACATGCTTTACAACTCCAGAGGACAGCAGGAAAGACACTATGAGTCTTCCCACCAAGAGCTGAAATGAAAAACTAGCTTTGGGACGCAACTGCCACATGTCTTTGCAAGACAACTGAGCACAGTTATGTCACTGAGCATCCATATGAAAAGAGCAGCAAGTATATGCCATCAGTAACTTCCCCTTGCCTAAGCTCTCGGAGCCCTCCAAACTTGTGGCAGTGTAGCAAACATTCTTGAAGTAGTCTTATGTAACTATGAAATAAATTAAAGCTTTTTGTTAAGCCCTTGTGCTGTTTAGTATGAAGCGGTTTTATGTTCAAGAGGAGAAAACATTTTAAAGTTGAATAGGGCTGTGCTGGTAGCTGCTGCTGTAGACTGGAGTCCTTGCTCTGCCTAAGCAACATAGTCTCTAGCCTCTTGTGCAATTATTTGCTCTTCTCCTCCCCTCACCTAAGAGCAGGTTGACCCGCTGTAGTCCATTTGACTTTTCTGTGCTTCCCATGTTGTGCAAGCACAGTACTGTTTCATTGGGGGTTTTTTGTCAATAATCCAGAGCACTTATACAGCAGAAGACCTGTAGCAATGGGAGTTCTGAGGGTTCCATTGCAATGCAAGTCAGAAGTCACAGCTTCAGAAAGGCAGATCAAAGTGGGGTGTTTGCTAATATTGAATTGTAGGGAGGGTTCTGATGTTGCACACTCTCTTCTTTCACTTAGAAAACGATATACATGTTTTCAAGAAGTGTATTTTAGGTCTTTTTCAAAGTGAGGAAAGTCTTAGTAATTCTTTCTGGAAGTGTCATCTTTGACTATGGAGACCTGTATTAGTAGCAATTACCACTTCTCTATTTAAATGTTTCTTGTTTCTATTAAGTTCTCATTGCTACTTCCAGCCTTAACTATTAGTCTTAATGTAAAATATCTGTAAAGAAAAAAAAAAATCCCAATTAAGTAATGTGGTCAAATTTACATACCCATAGCACTGGGAATAGAGATTTTTAAATATAAGCAAGCAAAAATTAGACAAGAGCTTGGAAGTGTGTCACACAGCTGTATGGTGAGACAATGCGACTTTACAGTGCAGAAAGCAACAATTCTTTACTAGTGCATGTAGCATGTCTAATAGTGCTAATGACAGAGTCTGTATCCTGCTGGGTTTTACCGTACTATTATTGGCATGCTAACACTTCTGGGATCCAAAATGATGAGCATTGTTAATGTGCTACATCCAGCCTGTAAGTAAATAGTAAATTACCATAGTTCCTGCTTTCACAAACATGCTATAGAAGCACTTAATCCCATTCTTTTTAAATATAACTGGAGGCTGCGTTAAGTACTTACTATAGTGACATTTTCCTTTAGAAATTTATTATGTGGGGGCAAAAATTCTTTCATGTGGAGAAATAACACTTTGGGCATTGTTTCAAATCTTTGAATAGCAAAGAAATTACTTTTCATGTGTCATTTCTACCTGACTCAATCTTCTCTCTCTCTCCTCAGCCAGCAGCCACTTTATCATTTCATTATAGTCTTGCTACAGCCAATTCTATGTGTAAGGTTGAGATGGCATTTTCATTGGCAGCCTGATGTTCTCCATCATTTACACCTTTCCCAGAACAATACCTTTCAAGCTGAAATCTCCATGTTTACTTTCTACCAAGAAGTAGGTGTCTGCATAGGTGAGAAACTTGTTTTTCTTAAAAAATAGGATTGGGAATTTCTTTGAGTGACTCCCCCCTCCTCCCGTGGAAGGGTTTGACTAACTCAGAAAATGTCAAAATTGCAATTCTTAAAGAAGATGAACACCCCTTCTTTCTCTTAATACATCTGAAAATTACTCAGAGACAGATCTTGCCTGGTGCTGTGCAGTTATACACATGTACAGGAGTGAGTAAGGAGTTCCTCTGCACTGCCGCTGCTACAACATTTTGTACCAAAAATCGAATTTTTGCATACATGGGGAAGTTGCTCCAACTGCTGAGCTAGAAGAGGCTAAGATTAAAAGTGCACAGGAAGCCTTGTTCCCATATGTGCTTGCCATCTTCATCTACAGGATGGAGGATGCCTTTCTTAAATTGAGAGATATATGTGAAAAATCTGGTCTAGTTCTCTTTAGGTTATTTTCAGTAACTTTTGAAAGCTTTATTTAACGGGACTGCTAAGGCTTGGCGTATGGACTGAGTCAAAGTGCTTTGCTGAATGAAGTCATAGCATTAGTACCTACTAAAGCCTGGCAATTTTTTTCCTTTTACAAATAAGTTTGTCATTGAATAGGTAGAAGGAGGCAGGGGGCAAATTGAGAGAGGCAAAGTAGTTTGACCTAACAGAATTTTGAATCAAAGAACTCTGTACAGCCAGATTACATACTTACAGATCTGCCTTGTCTTGGTACTTGAAAAGTGCTGTGGCTGATCTTTAACAGCTAGGTGCTACCACTTATTTGTTGTCTGTTGGGATGTTGATGCTTAAGAGGTGCGGATATCTGCAAGTGAAAGGCAGGAGCACAGGAGTGTTTGAAAGAAGAGACTGTGCTTTCAGCATCTCTGGTTTCTGTTCTTTACAAAAGAAAAGCAGTGTATGGTCTAGGCAGTACTTGAATAAGAAATCTGTAAAGTTTAAAAAGGAGGCTGTTCATATGTGTAGCTTTTGTTCCTACTCCCTTGTTTACAAGTCTCAGTTAGATCTCTTGCCAGCAAAAAAAATGAGCACATTTATCTTAACTCAATAGGTTCCCTCACTGCTTTTGGGTTCGTAGGTCATGGTTCAGATTCTCACTGGAACAGACTCTTTACAAACGATCATCCTTGGTTTGATTTTATTTTCTTGTTTGCTTTTCAGAACGGTTCTCTGCCTGCATCACACTTTGCCACTTGCATCTTTTCTGGATTGAATGTATCTAATCATTATAGCTTTTCATTATGGTGATGCTTGAGTTGGCATCTTAATTCTGAATCTATAGGTTCTGTGGCTTCAGCCAATCCAGAACAAATGCTTTGATGTCCTGGAATTCTACTATTCTTCTCAGCAAAAGGTGAATTCATGTCTTCTATTTTTATTTCATTTTAAGACTTGGAAAAGTGTTTTCTCTTCAGTGAAAGCAAAAATCCCATTTTTAGCATGTAAATGCTTATATACCGTAGAATTGATATTTTGTTCTGCAATGACAGTGATTTAAACAAATTGCTGATCTGGCAGATGTCACAAGTAAGCTCAATTTTAATTTTAGACATCAGATTTCAAGCTGGGAAGGTGAAAAATGAAAAGCAAAAAAAAAAATATGAAAGCAAAAGAAGAAAAAAAACATATAAAAAAAAAATCTTGTGTGTTACTTAAAATTCTGAGCTTTGCAGTATTATTTTGGCCTTGGCAGTGGGACCAAGACAGCACAGTTAGAGTCTAGTAACATGTGAGAGAAAGGCAAGTAGTGCTTAAATAACTTCTAAGTTAGAATTTTGTGAAAGGGTTTTTTAATAGATATTAGGGAATTTAAGTTTTAGAATACAATTAAACATGGAATTATTCATGTAAGAATTTCTGGAGCACTGTTAGGCTTATGTAAGAAAAGGTGTTTATAGCTATTGAGACATTTAAAACACAGATCCTGGAGACTCCCAATTAGGACCATTTAATGTAAAATGAAAGATGGCCATTGTCTCATGATATTTGTCATGAACTTATTGAGAGCAGGCCAGGGAGGTAAGAAAAGAAACATGACCATCCTTGTGTAAATGGGAAATTAAAGCACTGCAGAAATACCTACTTGACCATAGTATCAAAGAAAATAAACAGAACTTCAGAACGAGATCTTCAAAGCCTTGTTCCTGTTTGTTGACCACCTAACATTATATTATACAATCAAATTCAAGATTGGATTGACCTTGCATAGTAAGAATTTTAATAAATCTGCAGTAACATTGGAGGCGTTTTTTTCGTGCATGTGGAAATGGGAGGCAGCTACACAAAAAATTGAAATAATTTGGGAGATTTCAGTCTTCCTCTGCAAAGCTGGGAAATCAGCATAGTGCTTAAAATTTAATATGATATAAACATGAGTGTAGCTGCCTACTTCTGTTCTCTAAATTGAGGGGGAAAATGAGAAATAATCAACTAGCAGCAAGTAAATGGTAAAGCATAATTTAATCTTAATAGTTTTTCCATTTTGGTAGTGTAATATGTTGGTTGTAGCAGAAAGCAATTTTAAAAATACGAGTTTCTTATCATGACAGTTTTATAGTTAAATTGTTTTGTGGTTTGGAAATGTGTAATGAAAATATTGCATTACAAATAAAACCCTAATGTCATAAGTGAGCTTCAGCCCATCAGGCACCATAGCAGTAAAAGAGTTTGATATCTTGCCGTCATCTGTAGTACACAATTAGAGCAGGTAACTAACCACCAACAGAGGCTTTCAGTGTGAGAGCAGCTTAACTACCAATCAAAGAAGGCATTTCAAGAATATGTAGTTCTTCAGAGTTTATGCCAGCGATTAAAAGATAATTATTAAATTTTGACCGAATGACCGTAGATTTTTTAAAAAATGAGGAAAGGTAATAGCTAGTTAAAGCTTCTGTTTCAAAGGAGGATCTTAAACCAATACAGAATGCTGATATTTTGTTTCATTTGGGGTTTTCTTGATTATGGAATATTCAGAAACTGAAACGCCCATCACTGCTGTACATTACCATGCACAGGTCCTGAAAGCAGGGTGTGGTTAGCACTTCTTTATGCCAAGATAAGAATTTTCAGTGCACTGTACTTACTGTCTTACTTTGTGACTGTTAAATCTCCACATTCACATCCTTGCTGAAATGTGTCATTGTTCAAGCACAAGAAAACCCCATGTGTTTTAAACAATGATTTATGAATAAGTTTTTTTCAAGTCTATTTCTGTTGCAGGTCCTGTTACTTCATTCCTCTTTCCTCACGCAAAACTTATCAGTGAGTTCTGCCTGCTGGTGATGATGTATCTTCATTTAGAAGTGGTTTGTGTGTTGATTACAGGGTGAAAAGTTGTGGCTGCTCAACTTGCATTGCATTTAATTTGGGAATAGGATTCCTGGTAGATGGTCTGTTGTGGTTGCCAGCTGCTGAGTGACCTATTGTACAATTAACTGTGAGAACTGAGAGACACCAAATGATAGAGCAAGTTAGAGCTGAAAACTTGCCTGGAAATTTCAGGGGCCACTCACCACAACATTGTCAGTTTTGTGGAAATGCTTGTTGTAGCGTGAGGTTTAAAACATCAAAGAAGTAGCAATTTCTTGCCTTTCCCCATGCCAAGGAGCAGATTGGAAGGCCTGGGGGTGATATGTTTAAAGAGAGGTATGAAGGTGGTTCATTCCCACAGTAACAACTGTGTGTCACATAACCTGGCTACACACACTCTGAGAAGGTGATGTATGGCTGTCCCTGCAGGCATTTCCAGAAGCTGGCTGTGGGTCTGTCTTTCTCCCTTCATCAACAGTTGGGAAAATGCACCTCTGGCTACATCTCAATACTGTTTCTGTGCTGTTGTTACAGCATGAAGTTACTTAAGGTTGATTACTGTGTTGAATGAAGCTATAGCTGGTTCCCTAAACTCAGCTCATGCTGTGGGATATATATCACAACATTAAAACATCAAACAGTTTGGTGTTCTGTGAGCTATTTGCTGGAGTAAAAGGCTTTAAAAAAAACTGTTGAGTTTTAATATTGCGTAGCAATTTTCTTACTATGTACTTTATTACCCAGAGGCTAGAAGTGGTGTCTGAGGCACTCGACAGTAGTGAGCAGAGACTTCCCTGAGTCTGTCTGTGTCGGAGTTTTCTCTCTGCTTACCCTGGAAGACAAATAAAGAGAAACTGTAGGAGTGCAAGTCAGCTAGGTTAAGGGATTGTTTACATGCAACACTTTATGATATAATAATGCCCAAGTCATGCAAAACTTGGTAGCCCAGGTTTCATTTCCCCTTGAACTATCGAAAGTGGCTGTGTGGAATGATAGGGTTACATAAACCACTTGGAAAAGGGTCTAAAATTACCTCTTACCTGTTCCTGCTGCTTCAGTCACAGAGCAATTCAGTAACTACAAGGCATGGCTATTACACACTGGATTATTTTCTCTTGTTTACCGGGGTGAGAGAGAAAGCCTCAGCATAAATTGGTTTATTCTGCTGATGGCCTCTGGAGTTGTATTTTTGCTGTAGCAGTCCCTGTCTCCCCTTTCTGGTGGTGTTACCTCATGGATCAAGACCATATTCACACAGTTTTATCAGATACTGATTTTATTTCTTCTCGTTGTACATATTGGTGCCTTTTTGTTGAAAAGTACAATGTTCATGAAAATCTTATTGACTACTAGGCTGACCCATTTAAGAGAGAAAAAGAGAACAAGAGAAAATGGAAGAAAGACATTTCATAGGAAAGGAGGAACATGAAGGCAAGAACTGGGACTCTAGGGGTCTGGATTCTGTTCTTGCCTCAGGTATCGACTCCCCTGGGCACTTGCTTTGGCCAAGTCAGCATATACCTCTGTGTCTTCATTTCTCAGCTTCTGTAATGGTGAAAGTCACAAATCCCTTCTGACAGGAAAAATACGAGGATTTATTGATTGTGAGTACTGTAAAGAACTGAAATACCATGCTCCTGAGTGTAATAAAAGCATGGATAGAAATAAATTGGATGTGCTTCTAAGCATGCATGAATCTTTGTTGCTAGCTTTTAGAGTGTGGGCTTAGGCAAGGTATCTAATCTTTCTGAGCCTGAGTCTTCTCACCTGCAAAATGAAGGTGAAAATTCAGTTGGTTATTGTGGAATCAGTTAAGATCTGTTGATGAATTTTAATAAATGGTTTTGAATGCACGGTAAAACATTATTGTTCTCTGGGAGACTAGTACATTATAGTTTTCTTCATTTTAAACATGTTAATATTCATTTAATGAAATTCCGTAGAGTTTGGAAAAAAAACCAAACAAACCCTTCTCCTTCAATAAATCAGAAAACAAAACGTCACCTACAGCAAATATGCAATATATAATTTAATAATAAATAGCTAATAAATGCATGTCATTTAATAATATATATGTGTATTACATATATATGCATAATAAGTTCATAATTCTGTAAGTTCCTTATACAGAAGGCCCGCAGTTCAGGAGAGCACACCTGAAAATTTCTCTCTATTTGGCATAGAAATTGGAAGCAATTTTAAAGATGAATATGTGAGTAAACATCTGCAATTCCAGTAAATTTGAATTAGATCCTTGAATCTCTTCATGGCCTGGGGGGTTTCCCAGGTCGAGTCTTCAAAAGGAAGAACAGAGCAAAGTAAAATACAGGATCTTGTTAGGGTTTCATGACTGTTTCTTCACCAGTGGTTGAATTTCCAATTGGTTGAGGTGGGATAGAATATATTCCTGAAAGGGTTTTGTCCTTTTGGATTATGACGCACTCTAAGATAATAGAAGAGGGAGTTGTCTTAGGTCATACTCCTTTTGCAGGTTATTTCTTATATTATATACTCCACTGCCATCATCTGTCCTGTTTCAAAAGCAAGTGAAAAAGATGTCCCCTTCTCAGCAGGGAGGTTGTTTTTTCGGTCTGGTTGATATTGCTGTTAGGAAATTGTTCCTGGTACTTAACCTACATTTTCTTGTGCTGAATTCTATCATACTAAACTGAGTTATTACTCCAGACCACACTAAATAATTATTTTTCTCTGCCCCTACTTTGTGCTGTTATATTTGAATTTGATTTACAGATTATTTTGAATACAAATAACTGTAAAATGATAAAGTTATTAAACAACTAGGCATCCAGTAGGAGAAAATAATGAAAGTGGAAACATTTCTTAAGACCTTCTGTGTTATTAGGTGCAATGACACAGGGGGAACGCAATGGGAAACCAAGCTGGAGCTTTCTAATACACCACAACAGTTTAAAATAAAGATCCTTGAAGCAGAAGGGGGTTAATGTGACTGGAAATTGTTGATCTTCATCCCTCTCCTTTCTTTCTTTCTTTGAATAATACCTATCATACGTCTGTGTTCCATTTGAAACTTTCTACTTTTTACACCTGTTGAAAAGATAAGATGTTGGGCTAGGAAAAATATACCACAGAGTGTAAAATAATTTATTGTCCACCTGTATTTTATGTATTTGTGATGTTGCTGCTGGTGATGTTTTGTGGGTAACATTATTTCTGTATAAACAGGGTATTGGAGAGGGAGTATCAATGTGTCTATCACAAACAGATACCAGGTGGTGAGTCAAGGCAGGCTTTCACTGTGCCCACAGCTGTAGGCTTCCTCCTGTCCTGCTAGGAGAACAGTAGAATTCTGATGGTATGAAGATGTTTTCTTGTTTCATGTTTTATAAAGGCTGTCTTTTTAAACCACCTTTCACTACGCTTTGAATGTTTATAATCTCAGAATGAAAACGCCCCACCAATTCAAATACAGTTAGTTCTTTTCAAAAGTGTTTCAGTTTCCCATTGGTAAAAACTAGTAAGTAAATAAAACATAAATGCAATAGTGACAAATAGTGTTTCCTTTGGAAACCTTCTTCCCTGGCTCTGGCTTCTTTATATTTCTATCTCACTGCTGAAAGTCTTGACATCATTCCTGTAAGGGTTGTGTTACCATTTTAAGGAGGAAGCCATAGGATCAGATTGTTTTCCATTTTGAACAAAATGGGTTTAAGTCACTGTCACTAATAGACTCGGGGAGGGAGCCTGCCTGATCTCTGGCTATGACTGCTTATGTGCCCTCTATCACAGAGTGAAATGGGGATGGTAGCTTTCAACCTCATCTCTGAAGCACATTAAAATCCAATGCCTCCAGCTGAGTCTCCATGCTGGCCTTTCAAATGTAGCATGTACCTCTGCTTCTTGAAACAAAGTACATAAAGTGTGTAAGCCTGTGATAGGTGTAACAGCTATTTCCATGGCTAAACAGCCAGGACTTGGAGAAGTACAGAAAATTCGAGGTATGAATCTTATAACTTCACTCACTCAAAGACCTGTGGTGGAAACTGGAGAGGCTGTGATGTGACCTCAGCTTACTGTACAGGATTATGAACCACTGACACCATTGTTTGTATTTGGTTTTGATTTTGTGTTTTGGTTGGTTTTTTTTGGTTTTTTTTGGTCCATAATGATGTTCTGTTCTGTGAGGAAACATCACCCAAAAGATCTGTTTCATTCTCAGACTAACAACTATGTGATTTCAACATTGGATGGAAAAGCACTGAGAGGTGAGGTCCTCTGGCAAATGGTAATTAATCAGGATTTTATTTAAACTGTGTATGATTATTTGTAGCATGAAAACTGATACAGTCGATGTAGTATTCTTATTCCTGTTTCTAGTTGACTGCTATTTTTTTTGTAGTATATCGACACCTAAACATTCACTGGGAGAAAGCAGGGATGTGTTATATTAAGTATTGCATGTATATTTAATGTCCCTGATCCTGTTTAGTTATAGCCCACATTGAAGTTCTGTAGTATTTTACCTGCACATAGTGTTCTCAGATACAAAAAGTCAGATTAAAGCTGTGTATTGGACCGATGAGGACTCTATGGGGCTTAGTGTGAGTAAACAGACAGATTTGGGATTCATACTTTGGTGGCTATCTGGATTTGCTTGTAAATGTATTGCTTCTTTTAACTGTTAGCACTTATGTTGCTAAAGTGTTAGGAGGTTGGTGTTAATTTTGTTTATTTTAAAGCACAATTGAAATGAGTTTAGTTTAACTCTGGGTATGAAATATGTCACAGTGCATCAGTCTCTTTGACAGTGACACGGGGGAGCTGCACAGAGATACTTGCTCAATGACTGATGCATAATATTTGCATGGCTAACTTGTCAAAACTACTTTTTGCTACCCTCAGCCCTGAAGCACCACCTTGCTTATAAGAACTGGGCTTCTGTCTTCCTCCTTCATACTTCATTGCCAAATAGCCCAAGGACAAGCGAAAAATAATTTGGGATTGCAAATCATAATTGCCAATCAAGACACAGGGATTCCAGATTTCAAATGTCCCCTTGGGAGACCTATTGTTGTGTCCTACAGGCTCTGCAAGAACCCTACCGGGAGCTTAATAAGACAGTCCATTGCTTCCTCTTCTTAACACATTTAATCCCACACCTGTTTTCTAAAGTGTCCTTACAACTAATGTGAGAGAATTTAAAATAAGATTCTAGCCTGGATATGGGAAGATCTGTATTCAGATATGGAGCAATCCAGATGTGATTGATCCAGCAGTGATTTTTAGAATATTGCTTACCAGAAGCAGTGCTCGCCTTTTGAGATAACAGGAGGCATGGTAGAAAGAACAGGTGTTCTTCCAGCAGAATAGGTTTGTCTTCACAGGAGGGGATTTTTGCGTGACATGAAAAAGATATTGTAATAGAAATAATGTAGACTAAACTGCTACATTTTGTTTGGGTTTAGGTTTGTTTCTTGAAAAGCAGCCCTGATGCTGCTTTGGACCTCTCCTTGTCTGTCTACCACTGGTTCCTAGGACATGGGGAAGGGGTCCGCTGGTTTTGCTAGAAATGGAAAATAAAGACCAATGAGACAGGCTGAAGCTTTCTTACTATCCCAATGTGCATAATTGGACACCTGTGTTACCTTAACATCACTGTGTTCTACAGATTGTTTAAGTATGTCCTCAGACCTCCACCTGTGGAGGACTTTGACACTCACAGAATCACAGAATGGTAGGGGTTGGAAGAGGCCTCTGGAGATCATCTAATTCACCCCCACACCGAAACAGATTCGCCTAGAGTGCATCCAGGAGGGTTTGAATATTTCCAGAGATGGAGATTCCACAGTCTCTCTGGGCAGCCTGTTCCAGTCCTCTCTGACCCTCACAGTAAAGAAGTTTTTCCTCATGTTGAGGTTTAACTTCCTGTGCTCCAGGTTGTGCCCATTGCCCCTTGTCCTATCTCTGTGCACTGTTGGGAAGAACCTGGCCCCATCCCCTCACCCTTTAGATATTTATAAGCAATTTTAAGATCCTCTCTCAGTCTTCTGTCTCTGAAAGGCAGCACAGCCTTCTGGTGTATCAGCAACTTCTCTCAGTTTTGTGTCATCAGTAAACTTGCTGAGGATGCACTCTGTCCCCTCGTCCAGGTCATTGATGAATATGTTGAACAAGACTGGGCCTAATACTGATCCCCAGGGAACACCACTGGCTATAGGCTTCCAACTAGACTCATGTGCCAGTCAAAAGAGGAGACTGTGTGAAAGTCTCAAGACATTTGATCACATTGATCGGAACAAAAAAGATAACAATAGGTAGATATTACACTAAAATACTCTCACACACACAACCTGTTGTGGTTGGGGTAATCCACAACACGTAGAAGTTATGGGCAAAAGGACATCTTTATTGATTTTACAAATCTGAACTAAATTAGAAAGTCAAGACCCTTTGCCTCTCTTAGATTTGTTTGTGCTTCCCTCTTCTGTGTGGATCCCTCTAAGTTTTTTAAAGTGAGCACTGATGACCAGTTTTCTTGTTCTGTGGAAATTCCTTTCATTTAAACTGAAGCCGTCAGTCTTGAGTACCTATACAAATGCAACTCATCTCTCTGGCAAAAGAAATGCAAGACAGTTCATAAAATTGAATCAGAAGTTGTATTTTGTGCTGACTGCCCCAATTCATCCTACTTAATGTGTTCTTCTGCCTTCAGAGGCATTGAGGGATTATAGGCAATTGCTCACTCTGGTTGTTTCATGGCCATGGACTTGCACATGTTTCTGGATAAACACACCTAGATGTTTTGCTGGAACAGGGCCTGAATTCTTTCTGGCTTTGGTGGGGCCAAAATCTCAGATCTTAAAGTGTTTTTCCGGTGCTTAGCATTGTTTCCAGAAGTGACCTCCTACCTCTGTTTTCCCAGTGTCTATGTATACCTGAATAATTGATATGGACTCCTTTACCACCCAAGTTCAGTGGCTTACATAAAGTGCTATCCAGGTCTGAAGAGTATCTGCCTCTGAACTAGATTTACAATGAAACTTAAATTGAAACCTTTCCCAAAAATCTTCTATCACTTTGCCACCTTTTTATTGCCAGTTTAGTTTATGTGTATGTATCTTGTGTCAAGAAAAACTCTGTGATGTGTCATAGTCAAACTACATGAATGCTGAAGTCTGCTGTCAGCTACCCGTGATGCAGGGAGGCTGCTGTGGTGCTCGGAATTGCTGAGGACCCTTGGAGAGCTTCAATTCTGTCATCTCTTACTCCAGTGGATCTAAGGTGCCAGGCTGTAATATCCCCTACATCTGACTGATGCAAGATTCATACTGCTCAGGGCTGGAGGGGGAAAACTGCATCTCGGTCAGATCATGTTGGGAGAGTTATGCGTAAGAAGTGGGCAGAAGTCCCTACCACATACTTCAAAGAGTTTCTCCTTGGATTTGAGAATATCTTTTTGAAGGGGGAAGAAAGAACAAGAGTGCTACCACCAGCATAAATTCTCACAGTAATAACAAAGATCCTTAAGTCCCCAGTGTATTAATTACTGTGAAGAAAAAACAAAAATATGCATTTATTTTATTTTTAATTGAATTTAGGAAAGCATATGAAAATTGGATTTTGAAGAGTTCCTTTGAATGTTATGGACTTTCCTGTGTTCATTACTTTATTTTAAGTTTCTAGAACCTTTCTTTCGGTTCAATCGAGCAAACTTGAATCTGTCTAGTAATACAAAAGTGAAGACAGAGCAATTATATACGCTTATTTGTTTATATATATATGTGGTTTGTTCATGTGTAAGAAAAGAAGCAACAGAGATGTGAATCTCACTGTGAGCTTCTTTTCAATAGAAACCATATTTTTAATTTTGTACCTAGCAGGCTGGCATTCTTTTAAATGCTTAGAGATCTTATGCACTGTGCGTACAGACAAGGTGAATGTGGTCAGAGAAGGTAAATATGGTACTTGATATAAATTTCCAATTGTTCCTGTCAGAGCAGAGGAAATGGAGGAAAACAGTAGTTATTCTGTTAATCAGGGCTGATTCATTGGTCCAAAGTGGCTCAACCAATGCTGTCCCTTAACCAAAGAGGTTTTATGGGTATAAGCCAGTCTCAAAGTTACTGGGGTTTGCAAGGTCCCACTGTCCCCAGCGTAATCCCTCTGAACCACATACTTAAGAGTAGAGTTTCTGACTAGGACTGCAAATGCTGCAGTCTTCCCATCAGGTAAGTTGGGCTTTTCCAATCCATCCTTACAACCCTGCTGTTCTGCACTGTCTTTGGGGACAGAAAATGCTGTTCAGGTTGGATTTGACATGCATACTGCTCATAAGGGAACCTATGGGGCAAAAGAATTGGGGAATATATTGGCCTTGCTAGTTGAAGCAAAATTCAAAAGCAGATGGGAGTGCATCCTGTGATCTCTCAGACTTACTGCAACAATGGATGAATGCCTAATTCTGGCAGTGTAGGATTCCCTGTGCTCCTTGAGCATATGGCAGAGAAGTGGAGTTTGTTTTGGATAACAAAATACAAGTTGGATTGAATAAATATCAAAACTTGCAGGTTGCAGGAATTCTCTATGGGAAATATGAGAAAGTACTGTATGTACTAAGGAAATACATCTGTTTCTCTTCAGCTAAATTATTTCTTGGCCTTTAAACTAGTATAGACATATTTATAAGCTTTGATTTTTACTTCTTTCTTTCCTTTTTGTTATCTTTAATGAAAATGTGTCAGACTGTGGAATATTTACCTCGCTTGCTTCCTGTGTTTGTCCAGAATTATTTACTGAATTATATGCTTCCTGTGGGACAGGGAATAGAGGGATGATCAACCTCTAGAAACCTAGCATTGGCAATAACTGTGCTAGACAGCAGGGTAAGCAAGAGTGCTTCCTATGTCCAATTAATTACTTTGTGTCTCTGATTGTAGCAATGACAGAAAATTACAAACCAGTAAATTCAATAATCCACCTGGGATGTTCTAGCAGGGCAGAGTTGTGCACGGTACAGTGGTTGGATCAAGGCTCTCCCTCAGAGCCCTGCCACAGAGGCAATTTAATGGATTTGCCAGCGATATAAAAATACCCTTGTAGCTGCAACTGCCTAGGTATGCAAAGTGATTTTTGTTGAAAGTTGCAAGAATGAAACCTGATCTGTGTTCTTTTTTTGGTTGACAACATCATCTTACAGCTCAGTGTTTTTTACAGTTCATGTCTTGGATAAGGGACAGGTGGCTAAGAGAAAAAAAGATTGGAACTACTTTTCAATCTTTTAACATGTTATTGTTACCTATTTCTTTGCGAAGTATTAGCTTTTTGTGAGAGATGCGGAGGCCCAGACATTTCCTTAAGCTCTTCTAATATTGAAAGCTGTGCTCAGCTGATTGAGGGAAGCAAGTAATTATTTTTGTAGGGGATTGATTGATGGAGTCTAACTCTTAAGATAATCACAACTAACCAGTATCTGTGGTTTATGTATTATGTATCCAGTACACACTCCGAAATATTTTTAGTCTCTATGGAGTTATTAAAAATATCTCAGAAATAATCCAGTGCTGGTGCTGATGTGTCCAATACTGCCTGCTTACCACCATGCTTCAAGAGATGTCCCCAGGAATCCTCTGAGACTCTCAGTGGGGTGAAATACTAATTCATTGGCAGCTTGGTTTTTTTATACAAGGGAACCACAATCTCCTTTAAAATGCCGTGCAACAGTCTGTAAAGTGGTAGAGAGGCTAAATTTCTTGAGTTAGTTATATGTGCATGACTATAACCCAGTGACTAGACAGTGATACCTTTGGTTTCTGGGTCAAGTAGTCATATATATGCAGAGTGAGCAGGCAGAATCTGTCTGCATGTTTTTTTCTTGTGTGTATATGTTTGTTTACAATCTGTCTCTCTAATGAATTTATATCCTTGGAAGAACTGCATCCGAATTAGATGTGACAGGACTGTGTGACCTAGATATTTTCCACTACGATATTATGAGGTGGTCAAGAGTTGGCAGGGGTGGTTTTGAGTCAAATTTGAGTCTGGCAGCCCTGTGACCTAGAGGAAAAGTGCATGTTTCTAGGGAGAATGTTAATCTTATTGCATGTTATAGGGTAAAAAAGAATCCTTTAGTCTTAGTTGGTTTTATTTTATCAGACACTGTACTAGCAATATAGATTTTTTTTTCTCCCTACACATCTGCTGTTCTTTAAGTTCAGCATGCAGAGCAGAAAGCAAAAATGGTGGAAACATAGGAAAATTAGACTCTTTAAAATGTCTAGTGAGAAGTCAGTGGCACTGGTGAGCATGCAGCAGGCAAGAAGAAATGCAAAAATAGAATTCAGAAAGAACATGTTTTTCAATTTATTTTTCTACATATGTTCCAAATTATTTGTCAGAAAGATGCAAATCTGAAAATATCTTATTGTTACCAAATGTACACAGTGGATTGTGCAAAATAATCTCAACTGAAATTTGCTCTCCATCTTGAGCTATAGATCTCCTTCTTTGTTCTGCATTTAGAAAAGCAAATCTATTCATTGGAAGGACTGCTCATCTCTAAGTACCATTGATTGAAATTGGATTAAGTACATTGCTGAGTTGAGCTCACATTTACTCATTGGTCATTTTTATTAACATCAGGTCAGAGCAGGAAAAGGATTGAGGATGCTGATCTGCAATTACCCATCACCTCTACTTCATATTAGCGTTTCTAGGCACTAGGTCCAGAAAGAGAATCTTTAATCTGATGTTTGATTCAAGTAAATGATACAATGATTTGACCCCTTTGTTCTTCAATCTTGCATCACACTTGTGAAACTCAAGTCCTTGTAGGCACTTTCTGATACTGTAGTTCCCATTCATCTTTCTTTGTCAGCATATTTGGGAGGAGGCTGGAAGGCAATAGGAAAAGAACATCCTCTTTTTAGACAAAAATAACTTTTATTCATAAGAGATTTTGTGATATCCCTTTGAACAGCTACTACTGAGCTGATTTTTTTCCCCCCTTCTTTATTATTTTTTTTTTCTCCAGCCCTTGGAACTGCACTTTTAATTTGGAAAGTAAAATCCTGAAAAATGTCATTCATCTCCCTGGACAACTGAATTAGGTTGTTTTTGTCTGCTTCACACTCTGATTATTAGTTGGGTTTCATGAAGCATATGTATGGTGAAATTTGTAAATCGGTGGATTAGTCCTGTTACATGGCAGGCAGTAGAATGGATGCCCTGCTTCCTTACCAGAAACAAATGCTTATTTCTCTGCCCTGTCTTAAAGAAATCTGAGTTTGAGGCAATGTGTTTAGTTCTCTTTGTCATGGTCTGCAGTACCACTTTCATTTATTGTTGATTTAGAACCTTATGTTATTATTTCACATTTCTTTCTAGGCAGTTTTTAAGCTGTTCTGAAAGCATCCAAAGTATAAGTGGGTCAAAGAGAAGTATTTAAAAGATTGGTAGATGAAGTGCTTACAGACATGATTTAGTAGTTGGCTGGTATAGTTGGGCTTGATGATGAAAAAGGTCTTCTCCAACCTAGTGGTTCTATGTTCCTGTGACTAGTGTCAGAGTATAGTGGGGAAGACTGGAACTGTTAGAGGTTTGTACTTGTAAAGGTTGAAAGTGAAATAGTTCGGAAGGGGAGGCAGAAAAATCCAGTCCCCCTAAAGGAATTGCAGGCGTGCAGCCTCCAGTTAAGAACAGGGAAAAGTGAAGTTGAAGTCCTGGACCATTTTTCATGCTCTTCACTGTGGATACTGTTTACATAGCTGGCGCTTTGGCCTGTTCACTGGCTTTTATTTTTTCTGTACTTACGTACAGAAAAAGTTGTGCTTGGTAGACTGACCAAAAGATGCTGAGTGCTGCTGAAGTCTTTTAGCAGTGTTTGCCTGAAGGGGAGGTTAGCCATCAGTGTGATTTCCTTGAATTGGACATAAAGAGATCTAGCAATGCTTGTATGATATGATATGATATGAAGATCAAATGGAGCTCAGCTAAGTTATTTTAATTTCTGGTAGTTGTTCCAGGTGCTTGACAAGTAAGGCATTGCCAAAGATTCAGATTTTTTTCCTTTTTTTTTTTTTTTTTGATGTAAACATTGTGTTAATCTGTGCTGAAATTAGAGAATTGATGAAGAATTAGGTGGTATCCAGAATAGTGAAATGATTCAGGTGCAGCATTAGTTTTGAGGGTAACCTCCATCAGCAAGCTTGATTAGAACTGGGAAGTTCACTTCTTTTTTTTTATAATTACTATTTTTTATGTGTGCACTCATATAATACTTACTTTCAAATGCTGTTCATTATGTGGGATTGTTTATTTTCTCAGCAAAATCAGATGGATCTGGGCTGAATTCTGCTCTCTGAAATCCAGACAGGATACATCAGTGAGAAAACACTCATTCACTTCTGTAGTCATTTAGAATCTTGATTCCCGGTGATACATAAGGCCAAGTGCTGGGTCCTACACTTTGGTCCAATCAATCCCATGCTGCTCTACAGGCTTGGAGAGAGTGGCCTGGCAGCTGACCGGCAGAAAAGGACCTGGAGGTTTTGGTCACCAGCTGGCTGAATATGAACTGGCAGTGTGCCCAAGTGGCCAAGAAGATCAATAGCATCCTGGCCTGGATCAGAAATGGTGTGGCCAGCAGGAGTTGGGAAGTGATCACGTCCCCATACTCGATACTGGTCAGACTGCACCGGGAATACAAGAAGGACATTGAGGTCCTGGAATGTGTCCAGAGGAGGGCAAGGAAGCTGGTAAAGGATCTGGAGCACAAATATCAGGAGTGGCTGAGGGAACTGAAGTGTTTAGTCTGGAGAAGAGGAGGCTGAGGAAGGACCTTATTGCTGTCAACAACTACCTGAAAGGAGGTTGTAGCAAGATGGATGGTGGTCTCTTCTCCCAAGTAAGAAGTGATATGATGAGAGGAAATGAAGTGGCCTCAAGTTGCACCAGGAAAGGTTTAAATAGAATATTGGGTAAAAAATTCTTTGCTGAAAGAGTGGTAAAGCATTGGAACAGGCTGCCCTGGGAAGTGATGAAGTCTGGTGGAGTACCATCTGTGGAGGTGTTTTAAAGGCATTTAGACATGGCACTTGCAGACACTGTTTAGTAGCCATGGTGGTGTTGAGCTGATTGTTTGACTTGATGTCTTAGAGATCTATTCCAACTTTAATGATTCTACAATTCTATTTTTTGATGCTCTACTAGTTAGTGAATCTTACTGTATGGGCCTTGGGCTCATCTAGCTTGTGCTAAAGGTGCTGTCTCTCCTGGATCCTGATAAAATTTGCAGAAGTCCTGCCTGATTTTGTTAGATTTGAGACAGAGCCACTGGGCTGAGCCCCTTCACTGCAGGGACCTCATTCCTTCCATGAGGCCAGGTGCTGTTGAAGTCAACGAAGAAGGCTTATCCTAATTCTTAAAGGTCTTGACTATGACAACCAATAGTAAAGAAGTGGCATAATGAAGGGAAATCTTGCATGAAAATGCTGTGAGCTCAGTAGTCTACTTTGGAACCCATTAAGAAGCCAGTTTGTGAACAACAGCAGCTACTTTCAATAGATCGGTGTAATTGAAACTCCCATGATACCCTAGACTTGAGACAGTTGGAATGGGCAGTTAAGATCTTTACTTTATCTTAGTCAATAAGAAACCAGTGTGTCTGCTTTAAAGAGACAGAAAATTGGACAAATGGCTTGCAAGCTCACAAGTTGGAGAGTCTTCCCCAAACCTACCCCCACATTGAAGACAATTGTTAGTGATACCATGCATACCATTCTTTGTGTAATAAATTGAATAAAATTTGATATGACAATCAATGGGAGGAAATAGGGAAATGTTGTGGTACTTTAGGCATTGAATAGGTTCAGGGCTGCTCTTCTGCAAACTTAGGTAAGCCTGACTGGAGTGATTTGAGTTATTTTGCTTTACACTTCTGTCATTCATAGCATCTTTTAACCCTTACTGACTTATGTTTGATTCCAGCTCTGGTGAAAATCATGCCAGGCTGCTTAGGGATAAATGGCGTTTAGAGCTGTGTTTGCAAGTTGATTGAGATGGGTTGTGTAGCCAAGGAACCTTCTTCAGCAACTCAAGAATGATGAAATCTTGCTTTTTGATTTGATGAGAAGCTGACTTACTGTGATATGTGACTGTCATAAAGCCTAACACGAGCCTGTGTGTAGTAGAGCAATTTTTGTTTGCATAATCTGATGGGGTTTGATTTGCATAATCTCTTTTGTGTGTGTATGTACTCCATAGCTTTCAAAGAGAGCTTAGAGCCTGACTATCTCCAGTAAGGGGATCCCAGCTATTAATTGGTAATGCCTTCCTGCTTTGTAGACTGATGTGTATTCTCCTGGGATTTTGTAAAATTCCAAATAAGCTTAAAATTAATCTGTAGACCAACCAGTAAGAAGCATAGGTCTAAAAGTAGATTTACCATTCTGTAGGTGAATGGCATATAAACACCTTTTAACCCCTTGGCTTTCTTGGTTGAATAAAATCTTTGGCATAGTTTCTTTCCATTCAGAAGATGAATTACCAACTTGTCAAATGTTACAGTAGTTCTGTCAGTTTTCTCAGTTGCTTCCAGTGGGTGATTGTAGTCCTCCTTTGTTTGTACTGATTTAACTCATAAATAGTCCCAACAATCTCAGTTAGCCTTCTTGTTCACATGCTTTCAACCAAGATCAGATGACGTATTTTTTAGTCGCATTTGTTTTGTTTTTTTACTTGAACTCATGTGTTTTACTGCTGTCAGTGTCTGCAACATAAACGTGTAGGATATGAAGGCTGATACATCCCTCAATGCATAACTGGAAATTCTGGTACGATATTTGGAAGGGAATTGTTTACCAGTTTCCTAATGTGATGGAGATGGACTCCTAATACGGAAAAGAAGAATACATAGGAAAGGAGAAACAAAGAGAAAATTTGCTGTTGTATTAAGTTGCATAGCGTGATTATGGTTTGTATAACTAGGGACCTCAAAGCTGTGTCTGAAAGATGTTTCTGTCTTACAATAGTACTTGTTCCTGTGTGCAGCCAAACACAGATTAGCTGTCTATGAAATACATGCTTATCTTTAAGAAACAACTAAAGAAATCACTAAAGCAAACAATCCATGAATTCAAGCAATTACAAGTGGCACGTGTGTGATTAGAACTGACTTAACCATGTTTAATCTAGCTGAACCTCTGTGAAGGGGAAGATGAGTAACTTGCTTAAGTGGGGGTATGAGTTTTGCAAGGAGAAACTGGTGTGGCTTATTCGGTTTGATCCACTCAAGTGTTAATACGTTCTGGAGGGTGTTTTGTGTAAAGATTGAAATATGAATTTGAGGTGGACATGTTACAAGTGCAGACTGGTCAGTGAGAACTGATGAGTACTGTACATCTGCCACTGTAGAATTATTAGAAATACAAAGTTCAGCAAATTATCTTTTCTACTCAGTTCTAAGGAGGAAGAAATGAAGGCTTTACAAAAACACTTTAGAAATACTTTTGACATTTTATCACCCAAGTACCTTAAATGTTAGTATTTCTGTGTGGCAGGTTAATATTAATAAAGTGAAAAAACAAAGACACAGGAAGATTAAGGCCCAGATTCAAAAAAGACATGGAGATACTTGGATCCATGTTCACTTATGCTCTGAAGTGACAGATCCCACTGGACAATTTCCATAAGGTTGGGAATATAGGTCTTTTCAATTCCCATCCTCTACCTTAACAGGGTAGGTATCTTCTTTGCATCTGTTGTCAGCCATAGTTCAGAAAAAACAGCTTCTTTTATTTGACACCAGAACAAAACATGCAAGACACAACTTATCTCAGCCATGTTCCAAAAGAACTAGTATCACGTTTGTGGAGTTACTATAGCCTTCAGCTATGAAAAAGCAGCTCTCCTTCTACAGTTTTATCTTAATTTTAATACAGCAATGCGTGCTGTATTAAATGCCTGCAATCCAGTTCTTGGTCAGAATTGGAGATGTTTTGTACTTCTTGGTGTACAGACTGTACCAACCTGTTGCCGTGGCACTAAAGCCCCTACACTCTGAATACAGGGAAGGCATAAAGGAAATCACTCCATGTCACTGATGGGGAATTGTGGCATGGAAAAAAAAAGTGATTCATCAGTGATGTGAAGGGAGTTTGTAACAGAGACAGAAATTGATTTTGGACACTGTGGAGGTGTACTTGTAGCATTGTGTACGTATGTGTCAATGTGGTTGATCTGGCATTGCTGTTAGGTGAAATGACCTCTCTTCCCCTGCAGGTTGTGTAATCCTTCTGTGTGCTGTGTCTGGGCACAGACCTGAATTAGTTAAATCAGATGGGCTTTCAGCTGCTTCTGTTCTCTGAGCTGGCTTACTGCGTGGACAATAAAACATTGCATCATGTCATGCAGGTGACGTGAGAAGGTTCCACTACTGCTTGTAGCATTAGTGTTAGCTTCTTTATGTTTAAAGTGTATGTAAAACTATAGCATGTGACCCTGTCCAAAGTTTGGGGTTGCTAAACAGTTTTTTCTCGGCTTTCATACATGTCTTGTGTACTGAAGTACCCATCCTCCATGGAAACTTGCACCTAACATCAGTAAGATTCACTGGCGTTTTTGCTGCTGCTGAGGATCACCCAGCCAGTCCTGCTGGCAGAGAGAGGATTGCACAAGGAAACTTTAGTTTTCTGCCTGTGTGGTACGCCTCATCATCTCACATGTTCTGAAGGTACATGTTCTACCTCCTTTCATTCCCTATGTGATAATTTACAGATAACTCAGTGGTGGAAAAATCTCTTTGAATCTGTAGCAGTAACAATTTTGAAATAATTCCCCGGAACTTAGTAGCTTCACTTTGTTTCACAAACAAACAAATAAACCTCTTGCAAATACCTACAGGAAAAGCAACCAAAACCTGTAATTACAAATGATGCCTTTATGCATCCAAAATTTTTGCCTCGTTTTCCTCATTTCCATGAAGAGATCTCTCCCCTAAGGCCGGCAGGATTACTGTGATGTAGGAGATGAATATATAAGACAGAGGATGTGAAGGGGCAAAGCCTTGACATTGATAGAGGTAATTGAGTTATTGGGGAGGTATTGTAAAGGTTGGCTGTTTCTTGGGAGAGATATCATATGGCATTCTGGTTGTGGGAACAATAAGTGTCTTCTGGCAACATCTATACTTGCCATTTTTTCCCTTTCAGTTAATGTTCCCAATTCCCTTTGGCACTATCTTCAGCAACCCTGGAATTGCTATTTAAGAAAAAAAAAAGTCTAGATATATTGCAGTATTTGTCATCTGGTCACCTTGGTAGAGATCACTGGCACGTGGGGGTCCTTCAAGACATTGCTATTTATAACAGGAGTGGCCAAATTTAGTGTTCTCTCTAGACTATGTTAGGAGTACTCAAACACTTTAGCCAGCAGTTGAAATGGAAATCTGATATTCCTGTGTGAAAAAAAAAAATTTTTTTTTTGCAATGAAACTTGCATGCTTTGCATCTAATATGCACAAAAGTACAGATCTGAATGCTTGATGCTCTGAACACTGCCATTTTTTAAGGCACACTGTTGTATACTAGTAATTACAGACGTTAATTATAGAGGAGAACAGTGTTATGACTTTGGGTGCCCTCATTAGGAAGGGACAGTGTATAAATGGTCCTGGGAGGCTTTGTTAATTGGAGGAAACTTGTTTCATAGCATCTTCCTCACCTTTTTCACCAGGAGGTAGTAATTTACTACTGCTTATACAAACACCAAATTAGACACTGCTACTCTAGGTCAGCGCTGCTGCTTGGTGAAGGAAGTAGTGAAAGTAACTCAGCTTTATTGGTTCATTTCCAGCCTTTTCCCAACCTTTTGCCTCCTCAGCCCTGCTTCACTTCTGCTTTCGTGGGTTTTGTTTGGGTAGTCTGTGTGCTGGTCTGTGCACACCTTTTGGGGGGGGGTGCCCATCCTGTAGTGCTTCTTTGTACTTCATCAAAGACTCCCTTACAAGACCTAATATTCACAGAGGACTTCTTCTAAGTATCAAGTATCTCATATGGCAGCTAGATAATTTCAGTGCAGTTATCTTGCAACCAGGAGGCCTTTGCAGTTCAGGAAACTCAAATAACTCTTCTGCATCTTTAAAAAGGAAAGTAACCACAGGCCCTCTGGAACTCTTTAAGTTGCCTGTGCATGCTGCTAATTATTTTGAGACTGAAACAGTACCTTTGAAGCATGTCCATGAAATTCATAATTAAAGTGTCTTGTGTTCGATCATACCGTTGGACAGCTAATTGAAAATCACATTGTATCTACATAATGAGACAAATAATATATGCATTTGTGCACTGATGAAATGATTCATCCCATAGTCTTTTCCCCTTTAATTGCTACAATGACAACAGGCAAAAGAGGACCACGTGCTGGGCTGTCCTTGATCAGCGAATCTAACTAACACAGAGCTACTGTTAAGGACCCCCATGAGTTCAAATGAAAGACTCTGTGAAGGATGTGACTCCTGCTTCCAACAATTTCTGTACAGATGTGTAAGTTGGGCAGAACATGTTGAGTTTCCTGCTGTCTAGGAGCTTGGAGGCTAGCCAGCATCTGCCTAGGCTTCATAAAGGACCAGAGCATATGACTTGAACAGAGGAATGACTTCGATGGTTTTGGCCTTTGTCTGCCTGTAGAATCGGGCCACTCAAGACCCTTTGTGAGGTCCAGGTGACTCTGCTACAACAGGGGGTCCCTGCAGAGCAACTGTTATGTCAACAAGTGAAAGTGAGGGGCATGCCAAACTCCAAGTAGCATCTGTAAGTCTTGCAAGCAGTGATTTGTTCCCATTCAGTGTTGAGGGGATATGGTAACTCAAAAAGTATTGATGACAAGGAGTACATCCTTCTTAGCAACATCCCCTGTGGTTTTTATTCCTTCAGTATCTATATTGTTCCTGTGGTAGGGGAAGTGCTATGCTATGTTTTATTATCATACTTTGAACGTGTTTCTTGGAACATAAGAGCACAGGAAGGATTCAGGGAGATACAAGGTTTATTGTATTATGCTATACAGTTATTTGCAGGAGTTAAGGTTGGTGGAGAAGAAAGTTACTTTAAGGATAAACATATATGAGGAGAATAGCAGGCTAGTCCTTCCCTCTGAAATGCACTTATGGTGGCAGCCACAGAAAGGAGGCCTCTGGGGTGTCACTTATTCCTTGGAAGATTCAGAGCCACATCAGGGCTTAACTACAGTGGATCTTACAGTCTTCTTTTTATGATTATGACTGGCATGATCTCCCTCTTGTCTCAGCCAGAAGAACAGCTTTCCAGCTTACTGTGTTATTCATTTGGGCATAGAAACGCCTGAAACGAGCTGGTTATTTCCGGTTAGCATTTACACATGCATAGTTCATGTATATGTTCTTAATATGAAATAAATTAAGTCATTTTTCTCAGTCTACGGTCACATAACCAACTGCAGCTTTCCTCTGTAGCTCTTGTACTTTCTGACATCTAAAAAAATGTCATAGTGCGTTAATGCTAGGGAGACAAAGACAAGTAAGGAAGTCTGCTGATGCTGCTTTTTACATTTAAAATCATGCAACATATCCAGGGGGTTAGCTTGCATTTTCTCAAGGGGTTCTATGACCAAAGTTCCCTGCTGTTTACCTTTTGCAGTCACAGTCTTCTAATTACCATACCACAGTTTGGGGAAAGGCTAGTCACTTTGACTGCCTTCAAACCTTGCATTCCAAAATTAAATTCTGCTGCTGCTAGTGCCTGACAAAGATCTGGCTTCCAAACAAAGGCAAAGAGGAAAGAATGAAGCAGCAGACCCTGCAAGAGATAGAATATTGTCTGTGTGCTTAAAGCTCTTTTATTAGGCTGTGGCCTGTAATGGGAAAGAAAAAGCAGGACCTCCACTGATCTGCATTTTAAACAATGTTGAGGATTAGCAGAGGAGCAGCAGATGCACCTATTGAGCTGTAAAGGAAGGGATTCAAAGCTATATCATGCAGATGGGAGATTATTGTACTGTACCTCCCCACATGTGCCAGTCAGTATTCCTGCTGCTCTGCAGAGCAGCACTTATCATCTCCGTCAGCCCTCCTGTCCCAGAGCACACACAGCACAATGAACCTGCCTTAGCCCTGCCACTGAGTTGAGCTGACACTTAACCAATCTAAACAAGCAGAAACCAAGCTGTGGCAGCCATTCTGCTGTGAGGTTCATGATATGAGCACCGGATGATTATCACATCCTTCCCTAACATAGTCTTTCAACCAGCTTAACCCTTTCAATTGGGACAGATCAGTCTGATGATACTGCCTATCATTTTGCTACAAAGCAGTCCTAGAGAAAACCTAGAGCAGAGTGAGTGAAATGACATGTAAGAGGAGAGAGATTTTCCTTCATGTAAAGGAAAATCTGGTTTTCTCTTCTTCTGTTATTGATCCCAGAAACTGGCATCCTTTCTCCTATTCAAAACACAGTGTTGAAATTCCATTATTGTTGTTTTCATTAAATGGATCATAAATTTGAAAACTGTCTCACCATGTGAGCCACTTTTACTCTCAGATTTTCTGCTCTTATATGTAGTTTGTAGCTGAAAATACATTAAGAATGATTTTCAGGCTTTTACTTATTCCCACCAACTTAAAATATAATTGTGGCACAGGCTTGGTTTCTAGGTCTGCCAGAGGGTTTTTCTGTGACCTTCAGCAAGTTACTCAATTTCTTCATGCCTAGAGTCTTTATCTTCAAACAGAAAAATAGTGTATAATTGGGTGTACTCTTTGACGGCCTTGGATCATAACCGTTTACCCCGGGGCAGGGCCTAGCTGCTATGACATGTATGTACAATGTTTGTCCCAGTAGGGTCTCGGTCTTGGGTTTAGTCTTCAAGTATAAACAGCAATAATAATTTCATAGTGCTCGCGTTCGTATAATTAATTCTGTGTTGTGTTACGTATTTTTGCTTTTAAGAAGCTTTGTCCATGGTCCTGAAATGTGTTAATGAGCCTTGGAAATGACTGGAGGAAATAATTATTTTGTGTAGCATCCAGTTCTTATTGTGTTGAATCTGTCATACAGCTGGTCTTCCCCAGTAGCAGCCCAGATATTATCTCATGCTTTGTGTGCTTATATGTGGACAGGAGAGAGAGTGCAAATTCCAGTATATGTGTAAATATTAATATCTTTGCTTCTTGGTTAGCATTGATTCTGCCTAGGTCATCTCAGTAGCTCCGTCACTTTGTGGACAGTTGTCTGACTTTGACTTAATGATTAATCTCTGCTTAAAGCTGGAACCCATCTCTACTTCCCATAGCACCCCTATTACTCCATCTTGTAATAGGTGAGTTCCCACATTCAACATTAGGAAGATTAGGAATTACGAGCCTCAAACCACAGAAGAATTCTGTGGACACCAGTAATTTAAGTGCAGATGCTGCCAAGGAGGTAGGATTTTGCTGCAATGTGCTCTTGTTTGCACTTCTGTTTGTTTCTGACGTGGGGCTGATCTCCTAACTATGAAGAGAATTATCTGAAAAACAATTCTGATGTTTTTACATCATTTACGTTTAAATTAAGGCAATTTAGATTGTGGCTTTTTATTACGGTATAAAACACTAAGGACAAAACCTGTATTTCCTTTATTGTTTCCATATTTACTTGTCATTTGTGTGTTTTAGCGATTTTCCTAAAAGGAAGTCAGTTTTTCAAATTAGTGGCCATCCAGGTATGTTGATTTGCAGAATACTTGTCTTCATACAAAATTTAGTATTTCTTTCCTTTGATTAGGAGGACATTCTTTGCCCCACTGCCCATTCATTGAAGTCATAATGTAGTTAATGTGCATTTACTTTCTTTAAAATTTTTTGCTAGGTTATATTTTGATGGCTGGCATTTTCTGCTCAGTGTAAATGGACCTATATTCTTTATAGGCAATTTGCTTCAACTTCTGCTTGGTTTGGAAATGGAAGTGAAATTGAATTTATTACAAGAAAAATGTGCAATCATGATTTATTATCCAGATGTGCTGGTTCCATTTGAAAATAAGCACAAAGGAAAAAAAAAGATTTCAAAACAGTTTGGTTTGAACAGTTACAACAACATGTGAGGTACCTCAAGGCAGACACTACTACACAGAGCACTCTCTACTGACTTCCCAGCCCACTTTACTGATGTTTCTGGCCTCTGGAAAACAGATTGTTTCGCACTGGGATCTGCAGCAATCCCCATTTGGAATTAGTGTGCGACCACCCATACCTTAAAGCAAGGTCTCTGGAGGAGGAAGTTTCAGCTTCGATTATATGTATTGTTACTCTTCTTCCTTTCAACAATTCCAGAAAAAAAAACCTGATGGATTGAGAGTGTCTGAGGTAGAAGTGAGGTTGGCAGGTAAACTTCACTGGGGTAAGGATAGAGTATGCTGCTTTTATTGTCAGCAACTTAATACTCAGTCCAGCAGTGTTCTTTCCTGCTGTGTGGAAAGAAGCAGAGAGAAGTTCGTATGGCTCGGTGTCTTGTGAGGGCTTGTAAGCTGAAAGAATCAAGAGGAAGGTTGGGGTGCATTAAGAGAGGCTGTTTCACACATGCAGCTAATAAAATCATGAATTTACCACAGCAGTGGGCCATTCATGACATTGCCTGTAGTCAGAGCAGAAGCATGTCAGGTAATCTGTAAGTCACAAAGATCTCTCCTTGTAGTAGGGCTCCTGTGAATGGACTCTGACATAGTTGGAAAGAAATAAACAGTTCGTTCACACATGTCTTTCTCACTCTCCCTTGCTTGTACAGCCTCTGATTTAGGTTTCTTTGGATTATCTTGTACTAACTAGAAAACTTTAGTGGAAAGTCTTTCTTTTAGGATAAAATATGGAGAAAACATGAAGAATTTTTGAGAGTAAATAAGAGCATTATTTAAAACTGCTGCAAAGAAGCACTGTTGTTCGATTGGGCATCCTTAAAACACTCTGTAATTGTTCTTTGCTGATTGATCACTCTAGAAACTGAATGGAAGGAAACCACCAAATGAACCAAATTTAATACATTATATTTTTGAGACCATAACCAGGACGAACCATTGTGCTGCCATCCAGAGGTGTTTTGATACGCTGGAGAACTGGGCAGGTAGGAAAGTCACAGAATTCAACCAGGGAAAATGTAAAGTCTTGCACTTGGGGAGGAGTAGCCCCAGGCACCAGTACATGCAGAAAACCAGCCAACTGTAAGGCAGATCTGTAGAGAAGAAACTTTGGGTCCTGGTGGACAACAAACTGACCATAAACTAGCCATGTACCCTTGTAGTGAAGGTGGTCAAGAGTATCCTGGGCTGCAAGACTGACTAGATCAAGGGAAACAATCCTTCCACTCTACTCAGCACTGGTAAGGCCACAATTGAAGAACTGCAGCCACTTCTGGGCTCCCCAGTACAAGAAACATATGGACTTAATGGAGGGTATCCGAGATAGGACCACAAAGATTAAGGGAGTGTAAGACAAGAGCTGGGACTGTTCAGCCTGATGAAAAAGCTCAAGGGTTTCTCATCTATGTGCATAAATACCTGATGGAAGAAGGAGCTGAATTTTAATAGTAGTGCCCGCTGACAGGACAAGAGGCAGTAAATGGCAATTAATACGCAATTCAATCTGAACACAAGAAGACAGTTATTTACTGGGAGGGTGGTCAAACAATGGAATGAGTAGCCAGAGAAGTTGTGGAGACTCCATCTGTGGAGATATTGAAAACCCAACTGGACATGGTCTTAGGCAGCCTGCTTTATCTGGTCTTACTTGAGCAGGGGCTTGAACTAGATGATTTTGAGAGGTCCTGCCCAGTATGTGTGATTCTGTGACTCTGTAACCAACAGCGGATTCTACATTGTTTTGACTTTTTCTCCTCAGCAGTGGATTCTGGACCACCAGCTCAAATAGGATAGCATGTTTGGAGAAAACTTGGTATGTTTCTTTGTGCTGTTTTAAGTGTGCTGCCACCAAGTGCATTCTGGACACTCATAATATCCGCTCACCTGGTTGCCTTTGTGGTTTCAGAGGGCACCTTCTTCTCCCAGTGCAGCATTAGGTGCAGTACACAACACCATTCACATACAGCTGCAGAGGCAGATTTAGAGAGGAGTACACTGCAGAGAAGAGAGACATAGGTTTTTAAAAGAATGTTTGCTTCAGGCTTGTTCACGTAATTGTTTGATATTTACATTTGGTGCTATGGGCAGGGGTATTCTTTATATTTGTCAGTTTGTAATTACACAAGGCCACAGATTTGCTTTAGTTCCCATTGCTCTTTCTCAATTCTGGTTTTCTCAACTGTACCTACCACTATAAGCATCTGTTCAGACAAACAAGCTTCTCTTTCTGTATTTCTTTGTCCACTGGTGTTTGCTGAGGCTTTTATCACAGCGAAAGGGAAGGGGAGAGATCTAGTGTAAAGGACCTTTAAAGTTTTGTATCTGCAAGAAAAAATGATCCCTCAGGAAACTTAGGTCCTTCTGCAGCTGAAACCGGTGGGGCTGAATCTGCTACCCACTCTGCTGTTAATAAGGTTCACAGTACGCATGTGCTTTTAGGCACTCCTCTTTCAGATGTATGGAACCAGTCTGCTTGCATAAGAAGCCTCATCCTGTGGAAGCAGGTCCTATGCTTATGGCAGTGCTGTTGTACCATTTTGTGACATTGCACAGGTCACTTCAGCTCACAATGTTTCCTATATTGATTTTATTTGTCCGGCAGACTGAGTCATGCTTGTTGGTTTGCAGATTACCATCTTTGAAGACTGAGGCTTTTCCATGTTTGTCCTTTGCTAGAGCTCCTGATTCTCTTTTAGAAAGGTCTTTTTCCATCCTTCCTGAGAGTTTTTCAAATTATTCCCATAATAAGATTTGGTCCGCAACCTCTAACCTCTAGTATCTTAAACAGAGAGAGTCACGCTCATATAGTGTTTCTGTGGGATGCCTGTCCTGCCAGATGAATGCTATTCAGCTACTGATGATTCTTGTGTTCAGAAGAGACTCTTACATACCCCACTCTGGGCAACTTGGCCATTGCCTTTATGTGCGAGTAGCATGACCCCAGAGTACAAGTAAAGAATATTACAATAGTTTGTAGTCATTTAGGAGCTCATAATACAAAGCCAAGGAATGTAAGTGTGTGTAGTGTTCATAACGACAAGACAGTATATTCTTGTGCTCTTTACAGGCAGTATCCCTTTAGGGCAGTGGCTTTGCAGAAAGTGATATGCGATTTGTTTAATGCCATTATTGCTGGGTAGTACTTTATTGTCTTAGCACGTTTATCCCCTGTGTATGTCAGGACACTGAACAGGCACAGCAATCTCAATTATTTCTCAGCTGCCTTCTCTTCTGAGCATGAACGGCTCTTGAATCAACACTAAGCTCCACTGTGGCCATTGTTTGTAGGCTGCACTGTGTTGTGTCACCTCCTTGGACAGGCTGGGAGGCTGGGAGGAATGTGGCTGTTCTCAGTCAGTGGGAACTGGGAGTAATTCCAGGGAAGCCAATGGGATCACATTAATATACATGTGGGGAAAACCAGGTCCTCATGTGGGAGTGTGGATCTTGAGGAATGGTGTTTTTAACTTTGGCCCAGACTTTGTAGCTTGTAAGGAGAAGGATGCTTGTTGCTCTTCTGTGTATTTCAATGTAATTGTCCAGACTTAAAACTTGTCCTTTTTCGCAAGGTGATTTTTTTTATTGAACATTCCTGAGCCTTCTGACACCTCATACTAACTGTGTGAGGCTGAGAAATAGAAGAGAAAGCAATCAGAGATAAACCTGGGGATGAGATTCTCTGGTGACATCTAGAAAACTCACCCACTCTTTATCCTTCTTTTATTGTGGTTTTGGCCTTGATTTAGTGTTTGTGAGGAACTTAATTTAAGGGTTTTATTCTGATACTAAGAAATTACCAGTCTGAATAAAGGCAGAACTCTTCCCTGTGTGGGGGGTGTGGTGCAGTAAAAGGTGCCATAAATTCAGGAATAACAATGCCTGCAGTTTTATTTTGCCTTAGTGATAATTAACACATACAGGGAGGTGTAAACTTTGAGAACAGCTGGTTCTAGCATACAAGCTCTTCTACGGTCAGATCTTTCAACACTTCCATCTCATTCGCTACAGTAACACCCATTAGAGGGAGCAAGTTTTGGATAACCATAAGCTACTGATGAATAAGTCTGCAAATTCTTGAAACAGTTGAGCCTTTGCATTGAGTTCTGTGGGCTTTAGGTCAGACATATGGGGTTGTTCATCATCCTCTCCAGTGAATTCTTTCAGAAAAGAAAAATGCAGTGTGAGATCTTCCAGAAACCCAGGCAGGGATTGTTGCATAGAAATCCTGGAACAGAAGCATGACACAAAGATGTGTTTTGACAGCACAGTTCTCATGCCACTGCCTTTCTATAATCACTGATTCCTGCCTGAGTTTGAAATTGAACTCTCTTTCAGGACATACTTAACCTAAGCTACTGTGCTATGAATTTCTGAGTAATAAAGCTGGGTATCAGAAGGTGGATTGTGGTATGCATGTTTGTATTTATCCAACAACCATTCTTCTGAAAGAAAATTAAGTTCACTTTAGTTTCTTTTTTTTTCTTTTTTTTTTTTTTTGTGGAGGCACATCTGACCTTGCTCTCTAGGTATTACATTGCTTCTCATAAAATTTACCTTAAATTAATTGAGGTGCTTGGGCCTTTTTTATAACAGTGTATTGACTATGACCCCCTGCTTTCCTCTCTCTGTGAGAAACACGATGAACCAGCTGTAGGGAAGTTGTACTACATGAGCAGGCAGCTCCTGTTATTCTTGGTGTAGAAGTCGATAAGTGCTTTCAGCTCCATGCTGTGACCCAAGTCATTATTCTCACATTAAAGGAAATACTTTTGAAATTTTTTTTTAATATGTCCATTAAAATGATAATAGTCTAATTTTTCTGACCTTTAATTCTTTTGCTGCAAATTTCCTTTTTGTAAGCCAGAAATTGGTTTTCAAATGGTCTTTCTTCCCATTGTCATAAGCCAAGGGCTTGGGGTTTCTCATATGCAGTATGAATGAGAAAACATGGAATTTCCTACACTTCTTACAGAGGAACATATTGCAAAATAGAAAAAGCAGTCTGTTAGAGTTCTGTCATGAGATCTTTGCCCTCATGGTTTTATATTGCATGCAATCCACTATGGAGGACAGGAAGCACTTAAAACATTTGCTCAAATTGAAACTATGTAAGCTTGTGTGTAGGGCTTTAGGAGTCATGTGAAAACACTAGAATCTTATTAAAATAATTTCTTTCCATTTTACCCTATGGAGCTGTGTTTTGTAGGCCCATAAGTCTCCTATTACAAGTCCCCAGGCCTTCCACCCTGACCTCCTGTCCCTCCAATAGCCTCAGGGCTGTTCCTTCTCCATCACCTCCCCTGTTCCCTTGCCTAGCCTGCAGCCAAGGCAGTAGAGTAGGGCTCTGCTCAGGAGTTCATTCTCATGCTGGCTGACCAACGAGGCATTTTCTTTTAGCCAGACTGAATGTCTGAAGGCTAATCTCTATCCTTACTTCTTTTGTACGAGGGTGACTTACAAGGTCTGTCTGTCTGTAGCTAGCTGCTGAATTTTGTATGACCTGTTACTGAGGGACCACTGTTGAATTTAGTGGTCGTTGGCTGGTGGGATCTAAACTTCTTGGATGTGGAGGGAGTGTGGACAGCTAGATATGCAAGGTGTCTGTATTAATCTTGATTCACTTGAAGCCACAGGTTTGTTTTTTTTTTTTTCTAATAAATATTCCAGATATCACACTTTGAACAGGAACTCAAGAAGTCTGAAACTATAGTAAGGCAAAATGCATTATCAATTCAGAGAAATTTGGATTTGGGCATTAACTCAACTGGATTTAAATTCATTATCTTCTTGTATGTGATAACACAGTAGAGTATGGTAAGAACATCTCCATGTAAATAATGGAATAACATTAACATAAGGATCTCACAGTCTCAGAAATCTTTCCAAGATAATGAAGTCATTTCAGGCTTTGTTGGATGCTGTTGACTGACTACTGGAGAAAGAACTAAATCCAAGAGGGATATACAACTCAGACGTTGGATGTGCTCTTTGATCAATGCTGGTTGACCAGCAAGACAATGTGCTTACAGGCATGGGCTGGCTGCAACGCGTATTGTCTTCTGCAAAGGAGAAAGAAGAGAGTAAGCAATATGGAAGAAAACTTACGGAATCTGTAAGTGAACTGCAGAACAAAAGGATAAAACTGCAGAGAATGTTAATGCAGGAGACTGTGCAAGGAAACATAAGAAGATAAAGACCATGGGCATAAAGGTGTGGGAGAAAACTGTAGGGGTTATGATGTAGCAGGGGAAGTAAGAAGTCTATAGATGTGATAATGGTCTGTTGGGATGGGATTGGAGATCTCATAATGGAACATGAGGAAGATCCAGGGGTTTGTGGTGGACAATGAAATGAAATTTAGAGTGTGGATCTGCAAGAGATTGACCTCTATTAGTTCTGCTGAGTGCAGAACAGTTTGTCCTTGGAAAAAAATCTGCAGATGTAGAACAATGTATGTAGCGTCCATCCAACACATTTCTCCTCTGGCTGTGTATGGGCCATGTCCCACTGACATCAACAAGCCCTTCTGGAAATTGTGGGAATTGGGATGCATTGCATGTACTTGTGACCTGCTGTTTGGTGACTTGTTCATAGCATGAGTGCAAGAATATTTAATCCAAATCACTTCTTGAGCCATTACTGAAGTGCAGCATATCGGCAGTCAGTGAAAATCCTGTTAGGAATCTGTCATCGGGTGATTAAGAGGTGTCAGGGGGCAGAGTAAGCTGTATCAGCACTGAGCTGGGTAGATGAAGTGTTCTGTGGTGAGCCTAATCTTGTGAAGAGCATGACCTCTGTCTTTCACATAAAGGTTTTCCATGGTAACCCCTCTTCTTAATTAAGTTCTTAATATACATATACTCTAACTGAAACAATCTTGGCTGATGGCAGGGTCAAAAGGATGTGAAGAATTCCTGATGGAGGGAGGTGGAAAAGTATGTTGAAGAAGGGGCAATGTCAGAAATGAGCATGGAAAATGGGATTAACATCATCTGAAAGCATATATGAAGAGCAGTTTATCTGCTCTTTTGCTTCCTCCTTCCTCACCTCCTCTTTCTCTGCTGTGCAGTTTTCCTCCCTTGGTTGTGTGTTAATGGATCACTGGACCAAGCAGGTTGTTATGACTCGTTACGCAGCTGCTACCTAATTACAGCAGCGTATTTTCTGAAAGATATCTTCAGCAGGATAGACAGAGCTCTGCTGACTTTGTGCTATACCTGACAGTGGCCATCTTTGGTCATCTCCTGCCAAAAGATTAATGAAGTCTGAAGGGGGACATGGATCTCATCATTCCTCAAGAATAGTTCTTCAAGACTTGATCTGAAATAGGAGCTCAGCCCACTAGACATCAAAAAATGCTGATAAATCCCACAGGACTTCAGGAGTTTGTTAGAGTTTGGCTGATGAAATAATGACATTTTACAAAAGTAGTGGGATGCATGATGGGAAAGAGAGATGAGGGAAAAGACTCACCAGTCACATTCTGTACTATGTTTCAGGGAGCACCAAGAGTTTTTGCAAAGTATTGATTTATGAAATATTGTTAGAAAGAGACCAAGATAAAAATCAATAAAGGTGATGTTGGTCCTGTGTGTTTTGATCCTGTTGAGCTTGGAGGATGATCCTACCATAATCTCTGAGGCATACAGTGTAAGCCTGCTCCTGGTGGGCTGCTGCATATATATGTGTATGTCTGTCTCTTGTTCTCTAATATCAGGCATATGGATCTAGTCATATCTGAACTGATGCATTGTTCTCACCAGAGTTTAGGAATGTGTCCCTTCAGCTGGCCAAGGCAGCATACGTTTGACAATGCTTGCTTAGGACAGTAAATCTAAGCTATAGCAATTTAGCGTGCAGCTTCCCTGTGCTCTGAGCTGATGTACATGAATCTTAGCACCAATGAACATCTTCCATGCTCCTGCTGAGCTTTAGTCCTGCTGTAATTAGTTTATTTCATTTAGAAACAGTTATTGCATGAGCCCTCAGAACAGCCTTTTAGCTCTAGAATCTCTGTGTAGAAAAACCCATGGTCAAATTATTTCATTACCAATGTGAGTAGCTTCATCCTCATCCCTTTAGATTTCTAGACAACCCTATATCTCCTTTCCTCATATGCAATTATAAATTGATACAGTATAATTTGACTGTCATTTGATATAAGGCTCTGTTTATTTTAAACACAATAATTAGAGGTAACAATTGTTATAGAAAAATAAACATCTGTTCGATGAGAAGATGGAGTAATTAAAGGCAATTATTGGTTTCCATAAGTAGGATGCTCAATAATAGTGTTCTTTCCAGTGCAGCTAAGAAGAGGTAACATGTATATTTTAGGCTACCAGAAACCTACGCAGTAAAAGAATTGGGAAACGAAAGGGAAGCTATTAATAATACATTATCTACAGCTTTCTTTCCAGATTGTATTTAAGATTCACTTTTCCTGATTGTAATATGTAAAACTTGTGTGGGGTTTAGATCCCTTTCCAACATTCTTTGTAAGGATTAATCAGTTAATCCTACTGCAGCCCTTGCAAGGTAAGTGTTATTATCCTTATTTTAAAGCTATTGAAATCATATTACTGTGGGCCAGATTTTAATCCATTTTCCACTTTTGTAGATCTAAAGCAACTTCACTGCAGTCAGCAGGGTTAGACACTGTAACTGAACTGATTTAACCCTAATTGAAACAATAGCGTTTGTGAGGATAAATGTTGAGAATAATGAGTAAGAAAATTACATCTTAAGCATTGTCCTGTGCTCCACTTGAGTTGTATTAATGCTTTGGTTTGCTTTAAGTGTTTGTTTTCTAAACTGGCATCCTTGAAAGTTTGCAGATCTTGCAGATGCTGGCGCATGCAGTTTTCAGGAGTGAGCATCCATGAATACTTTTAAGATTTACAATAGAAACCTCCAATTTGTGGGTATAAATTACATTACTTGTATATAAAGATTGTATGTACAAAGCTTGTATACAGCAATGGTGTACACATACTAAGCTTTTTAAAAAGCAGCGTACTCAAGCTTAGATTTTTGTTCCCTCATTAATCCAGATAGTTTGTTACCAGTACTAGTCTGAACCCTGAAGAAAACCACAAATGTTTTTGTCCTGCAGTGCCTAGATTAACATTTGCAGATTATTCATTGACTTGAATTAATTGGCAATTAGCTAACTCAAGTTAAAGGTGTAGTGATATTTCTCTCTAGACATCCCTTTAATTGCTCATCCAGCCAAAATAGATACTACTGGCCAAACTGGGGCTTTGCAATCAGATTTTTTTAGGAAGTTTTTTGACAGTGTGCTGTTAAGTGATAAAAAGAGCAAGCAATGTGTGACATGCAAATAATCTTCTGAAGTCAGTGTCTGGTTTCCCTACTACATAAAGTTATCGATTCTTACAGGTAGAGCATTGGTTTGATTTTATTTTAAAAGAAAATGAAAAACTTCTATTTTCAATTGGAAAAATCATATGTATTAAATGTAGCAAATGTGCCTAATTTTTCGTTCCACTTCTTGAAGTTGTTATTGGCCTTAAGGTTGAAAAACAGGATAACATGTTATTTGTGTTTAATGTTTCTGAAAGACTGTGGGAACGTTATTCATTAAGAATGAGTATAGCAAACGTGCTGTATTTAAGCAACAACATTGGTTTACTATTTATTAGGTGCTCTCTCTCAGAATGATAATTCATTTCAGATCGATGTCTTTGGCAGACTCCAAATTTGGATAGGATTGAAAAACAGTTGTCTCATTTCCAGAATGTTTCTTCCTTTAATGAAGAGTTGTGATACTGGAATCATTAGTAAGATGTTGCTGTCCACAGTTGTCTTCCCTCGTGCTGCTATTTACACGTCTGTGAAGTGGATATGAAATAGCACCAGCTCCAAACTCTTAGTGTTTTTTTCAGTCTGTCTTAGAGAAAATTGCTACATACAATGCAAGGCAAAAGTAAATCAGTCTTTCAGAAATCTTGTCCTTTGCTAAAAAGTCATGGAGGTGATTGCTAGTTATCATAAAGGCCACTGAGATGACTTGCTGTGTTTGGGAATTCATTGAGTATACATTGTCTCAGTTGGAGGGAAGCTTTTGTTTCTCCATACTCACAGGGCATTCTTGTGTAAAATAAAGGATTCCTCTCTGACTGCTTCAGGATGGCCTCTGCACCTGTCCAGCTGATCTCTGCTCATCACATAAGCTCCTGTCCTTTTCAGAAAAGGTCTGTGTATCTTTAAGCATCTGCAGAGTGGGAATTCACAAGCAGCAAAATGTGCAGGTGTGGTTAGCAAATCGATACAGTATGAGGCTGTATCAGGCCTATACACTTCCCTTTGCTCTTCTTCCTCAAATGCTCTTCTTCCTTCTTTCCCTTATGTCATCTGGTGTTCCTCACCCTTGTTGGTTTTCAGATCATGCTTTTTAATTATAAATTAAAAGACAATGTTAGCTTGTACATCTTGCTTTTCAGCATGTTCATGTTTTCTTATTTTCTCCCAAACCTGCAATTTTAGGGCTGGTTCTGGTGCAGTTCAGTGGTTAAGATCAAAAGCAGCCCAGTGGTTGCAGCTCCCAGGATGTAACAGCATACTTGAAAGCTTCACCTGTGGATGGAAATCTTAAGTGTGCCTGAAGGAGTAAGCATGTGTGACAGCTGTGTGGGTGATTAGGGGACATTTCAAGTGCTTGGTTCCTATAGCATCTTAGATTCTCTGCAACGAGTGACCAGAGTTAACTTTAACAATTAGGAAAGTTACTTGCCTGCATTTTAGGGGTTACTTATGAAGCTGACAAGTTCAAACCCTGTTAACTCCGTGTTTTGGCTGGCAGACTGGCTTTAAGCCAAGCCAGTACTAAATATTCTTCTAGTGCCAGCCTCATTTATTTCCCTTTGGGACCACACAGTTACCTGTGCTGGCCTGAATGTACAGATAAGCTTACGTGGTGCTGCAGATGATCATGGAACAGGTCACCTTGAGTTCTGTCACACAGCACATGAAAGACAACTGGGTGATCAGGCCCACTCAGCAGGGGTTTATGAAAGGCAGGTCCTGCCAAACTAAAGCGATCAATTTCTATAACAAGGTGTTCTGCTTAATAGATGAGGGAAAGTCTGTAGTTATAGTATACTTGGACTTCAGTAAAGCCTTTTGACACCATTTCTCACAGTATTCTACTTGAGAAACTGGCTTCTGCTGGCCTGGACAGGCACACCCTTTGCTAGGTAACAAACTGGCTGGATAGCTGAGCCCAAAGATTCGTGGTAAATGGAGTTAAATCCAGTTGGAGACTGGTAACAAGTGGTGTTCCCGAGGGCTCAGTGCTGAGTCCAGTTCTGTCCAATATCTTTATAAATGACCAGAATGAGGGAATTGAGTGTACCTTTAGCAAGCTTCCAGATGACACTAAGCTGGGAGGAAGTATCAATCTGCTTGAGGGTAGGGAGGCTCTGCAAAGGGATCTGAACTGGTTTGATCAGTGGGCTGAGCCCAACAGGATGAGCTTTAATAAGGCCAAGTGCAGGGTCCTGCACCTGGGACACCACAGCCCATATTGCGATACAGGCTTGGGGAAGAATGACTGGAAAGGTGCCTGGCAGAGAAAAACCTCGGGGTGTTGGTTGACAGCTGACAGAACATGATCCAACAGTGTGCTCAGGTGGCCAAGATGGCCAACAGCATCTTGGTTTGTATCAGTAACAGCATCCCAGAAGTTCATGATTAAAACCCTTCTATGACTCAATTGCAGGATGCTTAAGAGATGACAAAGTTAAAATAGTTTATAGATCAGCCAGGTTCAGTGGGACAGATCTCTTGATCTGAGAGCAAAACATTTGAAATAAAACCCTGAAGTGAGAGATACCAGGAGGCTTTATATTTTCTTTGGGGTGAAGGACCAGTTACAGAGAGCAGTTGTTCATTACCTTTATTGACCTCTGAAAATAATTTGTCTGCAGCATTTAGTGTGCTGTGCACAGATCCTGGGAGTCTAGAGAGAAAGGAGTGAGCAAGAAGTGCTGCAGAGATTTGAAAGTGTAACTAAGAGTGATGCAGAGTGATGTGGTCGTGCTGCAAGAGTGGTGTAGAACTGTCATTTGTGCTGCAAGAATGAAGGAAATAATTGGCACAGACTGAAACTGTGCACACTTTCAGCAAGATGATATCAAGTAGCTGCTGTCCAAACAGAACAAAGCCAAAGAGAAGAGTGCTTCTCAGCTGCCTCAGGCAGAGGACAAGCTATTGCTATACACAGTTTCAAATGGATTTGCTAGTGTGTTATGTTCTTAATTTTTGTGACTTGTTTATGTCATGGCTGAAATGATATCAGCACTAGACCAGACGAGACTGAGGAATTATGTGACTGGAGACATCCAGGACACTTGAGCCTGCCGTAAAAGTGATGTGACTGGAAGTGGTTTGAGAGATTTATTTCTCAGCATAACAACCAATGAGTAATGGTTCCTAATTTATGACTATGTAGCAAAAAGATGGACAAGTGTCTGCAAAAGATTGCTGGAGCCCTGATGAAATTCCAGTTCACTTCTCTGGGGACAGTCTGCAATAAGACTACAGTCCTATAATGAAGAAGTGTGAAGTTCCGTGTTCATTGTTTCGCTGGACTGCAGAACTGTTGTGTTGAATTTACAGATAAAGCAATCCTTTTGGTTTTGTGCTTTGTGTCAGGGGATGGGGTCGTGATCTTATTTGCAGGCCACCGTTGGATCCATGAGCCAGGCTCAGTTTTTTCTTGATGTGTAATGTGATTGCACATAAATGTTCAGCAAAGCCCCGCAGAACTCAGTGACACCAGGGAGTTGCCATTTCTCCCTACTTCAGTTATAACAATTTGGCATACCTAGTGTGGAGTGGGATGGGATCCAGCCTATTAGTTGTTGTACTGCATGTGCATGTTGTCAAAAGCTGAAGCAAACAAGATCTCGCTTGAATAGACCTACAAGTACAACTATTCTGGGTACAAATTTTCTTGATGGTGATATTTTTGAGAGTTGAGGGAACCATCTTAAGCTCACTGGTGGGGAGATACCTCAATGTACTTTCATGCAAGTCAGCAGATTTAGATAAACATTTTGCAAAAGATAATGCTTCAGTTATATTACTTACCTCTTTCTTTAAATTCTTGGAGTCTTGTTCCTTGTTTTGGTGATAGCCTAGACATCCTGATCCTGTCAGGGATATACATATCCTTTTGCCAATATGATCATTTAACAACATTAAATTATTTTAGAACAAGGTAACATAAATAATTACAAATAAGAACTTAGAATTGTATTAGCATATGTTGATGTTCCTGCATGTCACAATGGCATTCATCACAGGTATATTAAATGGAAAGCATAATTAAGCACCTAATGATAATGAAAGCTTTGGAAGGAGACAGGAAAATAGAGTGACCATGTATACACTGCAGACACTTGACCATCTAGTTCTGTTGATTTCTGATTTTTTTTTTTTTTTTTTTTGCTGGTGTTGAGTGTCAGCAAAAGCCCTTAGCCTAGTGCAGTTAAATTAGCAGAAGTTTACTTCTTACTGATAGAACACACTTTGAGCAGGGAGAGCTGGAATACTACAAACCCACAGTTTTAATGATTGCAGCTGAAGCAGCATTAAGGATATTAGCAGATTTGTTGCCAAATGGTCATAATGTGGGCTGCAGGGTCTTGATTACTCACAAGGCCGTATCTGGCTAGAGGAGGAATGAGTGGAAATTTGTTTGTATATCAGTAGCTAACTGCTGGGTGGCATACTGATAGCAAAAATCTCAACAGTGACTACCTCTAACCAATTCTTCCTTTCTATTTTTCTGTTTCTCTGCAGGGCTTGTGAAGTTGGGGGTTCACTGTGTTACATGTCAGAAGGTCGCGATAAAAATTGTCAACAGAGAGAAACTCAGCGAGTCGGTGCTAATGAAGGTAATTTTCTAATGGGAGATTTAAAAATAAAATTAAGTTCTTGGCTCTGTCTTCTGTTCCATGCAAAATTAATATCTTTAATTACATATAACAAACATCCCTGTCAGTACTAGGATTATGCAGAGTATAATAACAATAATTTAGTTATGGGGGAGGGTAGGGCAGCTGAAATTAAATGGGAGTATGCCTATGGTTCCTGAACAAAATAAATGGTCAGCTGCAGAGTTGTTGCTTCTCTGCTGGGTAAGAATTGCATTGGGCATCCACTGCTGCAGCAGTGCATAATAGTTGTGGTACATTGCAGACTGAGGTATGAAAACCTCAGTAAGAAGAGATTTATGAGAGCCTGGTGAATGTTTTTTGAACACTCCTGCTGCTTGCTCTGCTGCATGGGTTTGTTCTGATCTCATACGCTAGGGTCTGTGACTGTTGTAATTCTGTTAACAATCCACAGAGTTGTGCAACTGGAAGCCATTAAAGTGTCTGTCCTGGTAGTCCCAATGACTACAGTGTTCAGAAGAGCTTAATTCATTTTTTACCTAGCCTTGTGAAATCTGTCGCCCTACATGAGTGTCATTGTTTGATCTTGGAAACCTAAAAATAAAATAAAGATATACATAAAGTTTATTCATGTGATTTGGTGACTAGAAAGACTAAATTCAGCTTGATAGGAGGGAACATAGCACTGCAGTCAACATAATCCCATCAAGCTTTCATCTGCAAATGACACTAAGAGGTCTGCATGCAGCACAGAGCACTTTATTGAGGTAACTTCCTTATAAGCACACAGAGCATGTATCTTTACAGTCCTGTTTCTTGTATGTCAGCTCTTTTCTGACACAAGAAAGTATGGCAGCCGTACTATGAGCAGAAGGAAATTGGAGATTAAAGGAATATGTGGTCAGTGAATTATATGCGTGCAATAGAGGTTTGTTTTTTCAGAGAAGGAATCTTAAAGTTTATATTCCATTGTATTGTGTTCAGGCTTACTTTTCCGGCATTCCATGCAAATATTTCCTCTCCTGCAGTACTGTGGATTCAAACAATGTTCTAATGCAGACTAGAAGTTAGAAAGCTAAATAGGTAAGAGAACTGCAATTTCAAAGGGAGTTTCAGCAAATGAATGAAACACAACAAAAGCAAACAGTGTGTGTAAATGATAAAACCTGAATGAGACTCTATACACTTTGAATATTTTCCTGAGTAACATAGTAGGAATATTTTTTAAAAACATGAGCACCTTGTTTGCTGTCTGGTATTTGTATAAAACCTTTTATTTACCTCATTGATTTTCAGAGTAGGAGGCAAATCATTTAGCATAGCAAAGTGATCTCTCTGCTTTAGTTGTCTTGTGTTATCTTGGTTGTAGTATGAAATCTGAGCGGTGAAATAGAGCGTTAGGCCCTTGTTTACATAGACACATGCTGAAGCATGCCATATTTTCTGTAAGATTGTACAGCATCTTTCTCAAGACAGGACCACACGTTATATTGTTATTCTCATTGTGAGACTATCCTTAGTGATATTTTCTCTTTCTAGGATTCTGTTCTTTATGCTAAGGAGGTTGGAACAACAGGTGGGGTTGAAGTGGTTTGCCTGGTTCTCGCATAAACCAGATGTCTTTTCAGGAATAGTCTGTGTTTGATGGTCACAGATAGTGTCTGAGACATCTGAGTGAATTTGGAATTGACTGTACTGTTAGCCAGCTTAATCCAGCCTGGCCAAAGGGGAAAAATACTTGGAGCTTTTGGCAATCCCTGTGTTACCAAGCATCCAGCTGACAGCTTGCTGCATGGAATCAGCAGCCCCAAGGAAACAGCCAACAGTGAAGCCCAGTCATGGTGGTGTGGTGGCATTCCTATTTTGCAAATCTTCCCACTAGCTAATCTGTTCCAGTCACTCTCTTTGCCAGCAGGCTGTACAGAACAGTCCCTGAAGCCAAATAATTCAAGACCACGGCAACTCTCCCAAGCCAGGCGTAGATTGATGGATTATGCTTTAATCCATCCTTGGACAGAAAAACTGGATCTGACAAATGCACACACCTGCTGCATGAAGCTGTAACACTGCAGTGCTGTGGCCATTTATCCTAGAGCATAAGGAAGAAGTCTGCTCACAGTCCGTTCAACATCTAAAATGACAGGCAGAAGCATATCCAGCAGGCTGCTTTCTCTGCCATCACTATTCTATTTTGACTTGCTTCTTGTAGCCTTCATTTCTCCAGTGTTTTTGCAGTGTTTTATTCTGCACATTCAGGGAACTGTCCCTTCTTTCGGCAGCTGCTCTTCATCTGAGCTGTGCAGAATTGAGAGGCATTTGGTAAAGTGCTTTCTAATCATAACATTGTAGGATCAAAATTTCTGGAGAGAAGAATTTGGAATTGAAGCAGCTGGTTTCAATTAGCAGAACTGCTGCTATGGAGATGATACACAAGCAGACACGATGCAGCACAGGCTGCAGTAAATATGTCATCCAAGCACTTGCTGTCCTGTCAGAGGACAGGGCTGCTCAGTGCACATGCAAACCTTTTGCTTTGTCATTCCCTTACTCGCTAAGCACAAGATGGGGAGCAATGTTCCTTTCCCATTTCCAGCTTGGGACTGTTTGGGAACCTGGTTCAGGGACAAAACTACAAATGGAATTTCACAGATGAGAACAGAAGGGCTGGTTCTGTTCTGGCTTCAGCTTTCACACAACTGGTTATAAAGTTTCAGCTGGGTTTCAACTGCACTGTGGTAACCCCCACTGATGTGGAGTCCTGCTGCCCATGGTACTTATAGCTTGGCTTTAGTACACATTGGCAGAGAGATTCAGAAAAGAGTGTGTTACAGGGAGCATCTCGGGATTGAAATAGGGTTCCTAGGTTGAACCAGGTACCTAGTTTAATAAAGAGAAGGCTAAGACATAATTTATAGTCTGTAAATACTGATAAGGGGGATAGGCATTTGATGATAGAGGAAATTACAGTTCTGGGGGCAAAAAGCTTATTGGAAACTAATAGTTGTAAGCTATAGGTGGACAGATCAAATGTAGAAATATAAAGGCTGTTTGACCACTGGATGAAGTTACTAATTGGAACAAGCCACCCAAAGCTCTGATGAGTTTTTCCCCTGAAGTTCCCCCCCACCCCCCGCCCCCGGAATTTCATCTTAAACTGGTGTGTGCTTTTCTAAAATCTAGATCCTAGTTCAGCTTCAGCTGTCAGACTTGCAGTGGGATATAGTTGAAGGTGGTTTCCTGATCTGTGCTATGCATTAGCTCTGACTACATTAATGCAACAGCCTTAAAATCCATGGAGCTATGAATTTCTAATCACACACTTGAAATCTGTAAGAAGTCTCTTATCTCTGTCTGGAGCATAAAGAGAGGCGCTTTACAAGGTAACTAAAGAAGCAGAAATTTAGGCTTTCCCAAGTGAAGTTAAAGGAGGGAATACTTGAGAGCAGGAATACCTCATTTTCAGACTTTTAAAATGGAAGACTATGATATTGACTGACCTGGCTGTCCTCAGCTTCTTACTGGAGACCTGTCTACAGAAATCATTACCAGAATATCAGAAGAGTGTCAGGGAGAAGCTCAATCAGACAGAGGCAAAATGAGACTGAATAGTGTAACTTGATTTGAATTCAGTTTTGATCATAACAAGGGCAGATTGCCTGACATTAGCGAAGCCAAACTCACCAACACCAAATCTGAATTTCACAAAATCAAGATTTTTTTTTTTTTATGTTTCCCTGGCAGCTTAATCGTTTTCCAGCTGCAATATTTAGGTGGTTTACTATTGTTTGCTGTGGAAGTGGTATTAAGCTGCTGTTGAATCCTACTGAATACCCCTACTGTTGAGTACAAATGAAAAAAAAGAAATGAGGCCATATAATTTCACGAATGAAATGTGTTTAGATTAATCTAGGATACTTATACAAAAAAAAATTTGGAGGTGATCGTATTAAAAATAGCAAATAGGAGAGAAAGTATTTCCCTTTATTAGACAGAAGTCCCAAAGAAGGGGTTTTAAAGTGTTCATCAGACTTTCTAGGACTCCTCAATTAAAAAATACTGAGCTAACTTGCTGGTACTCATCTATTATTCTTCTGATTGATTGGCATGTTGCTGAAAGAGGTGAATAACCCAGAGGACCTTGTGTTCATGGCAGAAAAGATCAAAGCGTAAAGGAAATTAAATATCTCCAAAACATGTACATATCTGATACTTTTATTTTTATTTGCTGTTGGACATGCAGGTTGCAAGGTATATTTATACTTACATAGATGGTCCCTTGCACATTCACTCTCGCCCTCATTTTGGTTTATCTTTAACCTGGAGAATTACCATACACATATATTTTTTGTACCGAGAGAGATCAGATTAGAAGTGTGTGCATGTCTGTATGTATTTCTGACAGTGTGTAGGTGGTGAACAAACTGCAGGAATGATTGGAAGTTATCAAAGAGCATGAACGCACAAACACACACTCACGCACTGCCTCTGTGCCCCTAGTTTGTATTCGAGTCGCAACCCAGTTAACACAGCACAGCATCATGTGTGCGAGTGTCTCTTCTGAGTTCAAAGACATAAAAAAACACCTTGCAATATGAAAAACAGGGGGGAAGTGAAACAGACATTTTTTTCCCCACTGGCTCCCTTCTCCTATAGGAAGTTTGGGAGTAGGGATCTGTTACTGAATATGTAACATGGAGTGGTTTGTTTTAAACTGAAGCTAGTGTGGAACATTGGAAACCTGTTCACTTGTCAGCTGTTTGAGCAGGTAAAGAAGTTGGGTAATTGTATTTTCCTTCAGAGAAGAATCACTCTCCACCTCAACTTTCCACCACACCCACAAGGAACACAGTTTGAGGTATTCTTAAAGAAGGAAATTAAACAGAAATCATAAGCACATGATGTACCTGTCAGAGGAGTAAACCTGTCAAGTGTGCACAGTGCCTTTTGCTTTTTAAATTTAGTATGATAACCAGCTCTGTTTTTTCCACCCTGCTTTTAATTTCACAGACTTGTGTTATAGCAGTCTGGTTCAAACCTCTTTTGTACCAAACATGTCCTATCTGTATCCTGTGTGTACAAACACATCAGTGCAGGCAGGGTACCATTCTTGTGTGGTGCCTTGGTTATACAGCAATAAATGCCCCTCATGAACTACAGCTACAGCTGGTTGAAGTCTAAGAATGCTTTGTTCCATTCACAGAATCACAGAATCACAGAACAACCAGGTTGGAAGGGACCCATCAGATCTTCTAGTCCAACCATTCCTATCTAACACTAAACCAAGTCCCTCAAGACCTCATCCACCCATGCCTTAAACACCTCCAGGGAAGGTGACTCAACCACCTCCCTGGGCAGCCTATTCCAATGCCCAATGACCCTCTGTGTGAAAAACCTCCTCCTAATCTCCAGCCTAAATCTCCCCTGGTGGAGCTTGAGACCATTCCCTCTTGTCCTGTCCCCTGTCACTTGGGAATTCATTTCACTTGATCATACCTATAATACCTGGATGGAGATTACTATTAACTGCTCCAGGAGCTGAGATGTCTTGAATGTGGTCTGCCATCCAGTAGGAGTTACTCTGAAAGACAATGAGGACCCCAGGTGAAGGTTCACTTCAAGGCTCAGAATTGCAGGACTGCGATGCAGAGCGTGAAAATCTTGAGGCTAACATCCAGAGGTTGTAACTCCTGATCAGATCCCACAATATTTCCAGACTTTCTAGCTGGCCAAACACCCAGATGATCTGGGAACCTGAAGTTTAAGACTCCCTCTGTCTCCCCCTCTGCCTCTGTAGCAGAGCCACCTGGAGCTGGAGTCTCTGTTAACTCCAGATGTGAGCCATGGGTCTGGAGAGATTAGTTTGATTTTTTTTTTTTTAATCTAGAGCTGCAGGCTCTTTGGTGCATTCAAAAGTTTACATCTTTTTTTTTTTTTTTTTCTAACTCACTAAAGGTTGATGAGAACCACTGAAAAGCATTGGATTCTTGACCTGACTTAAGCTAAAACCTCTTTTAATTGACTCATTCTGCCAGTGTTTCAAGCAGCTCTGTTCTGTGATTAATCAGTCTGAAGAGGTGCAGGATGAAACCTATCCCAGTCTGCAGAGAGTAGAGGATGCCACAGGAGAGTGGATTCTGGTTGAACCATAAATAGAATTGGCCACATTAGGGGTGGGTAATATGCTTTAGATTATGGGTAAAATTGCTTCCCAAATCTTTTAACCTAAAAAAGGAGTTACAGGGGCATGGTTTCTGACCTGAGCAATAGAGAGATTTTTAAGTTACGCAGCATCTTATAAAAAATAATTTTCTTTGCTAAGACAATATCTTCCTTGACTGAGAGCAAAACTCAGACTGAAACTCAGATGCAGTCAGTTGCATGAATGCAATATTGACAAAACCATTTGGAACCTATATCTATAAGCACCAGAGCAACAGCACAGGCGTTTTTAAATCTTTTCTCTCCCCACCCCCTATGCTGGAATTGACTGAGTGTTGTGCCAAGATATAGTCTAGTTTTTTTAAAGACTTATATCCTGTTTGCATGATTCTGCCACACCAGTGTTTACTCACTGTCATTGCACAAGCTTCTAAATGGTTTAGGAGGAAAAAGATGCTGGGATCTTGGCGCTGCAACACAGCATGTGCTTTGCAGGCTAATTTCATTAGGGACCAAGAGTAACTTGGCAAGTATGTTGTAGGTTGTTGTACGTTTTCTTTTCTTTCTTAAACCCTTCTTTTCTGGGTTGCAGATGAAAAGACTTGTGACTCCATTTTACAATGATTCATGTTTTACACTCCAGAATCCTATCTGGAAACCTTTTAATTACCTTTTCTTCTGGAAAGAGAAACAGCATTATATCAGAACAGTTCTAGCAGTAATGAAACAGGAATCCTTGAGTAGATTGACTGAGACCAGAATTGTTTCAGGTATCTGACGCAGCATCTGTCATTTAGAATAAGGACCATAAACACCATTATACTGATTCATCCCAATTAAGGAATGTAGTCCAACCCTGTATATAGCAAACAAGCCATTTGAGGAAAGTCTTTTTTCAAAGATTATCTTATTTTTTTACTGAAATAACTGGGTGGTGTCCTGCATTACCTTTCTGTTATGAAGCATTTCTTAGACCTGTATTACTTGGGTTTCCCAGATCAGATAAAACATGTCACCTAATAGGTATTTAACTAGTACACATGAGAGCTGAGGGCTGGCATTGTACTGTCAAGCATTTGTCTCGGTCCACTCATAAGCGGACTCGTGATGGTTCGTTTCATTTATGATTTCAGAGTGCAAAATAATAACTCAAAGAGAGTCAAGGGAGTCAAATTTCGATCTAAACAGGCACTTTATTAATTATGCCCATAAAGCGACTTACAATAGAAAAAGAGAGAGAACAAGGAAAGAGATAGGGAGAAGAGGGAAGGAAAAGAGGTTCATAGCTACCACCATGGGTCCACAGATGTCCAACGTCTCTGGGAGTCCCAGTCCAGAAGGCATTCCGTTGTTTCAGTCTTTGTTGGAGGTGATCCCATGGTGGAGGGGATCTTCTGTCTTGGTCTTCCATTGCCCCTCTGTTGCCCCTCTAAATTCAGCTGCTCCGGATCTCTTTTATGCTAGTCAATGCACCTGTAACCTGCCTTTGCCTGTGGAGATGTGCCAATCTCCACCTAGCAGGCCACACATGCCAAGAGAGGAGTGTCTGTGGGTCTCCTCCCCTCGCACATGCGCTCCTTTTGGCAGCGGTGGTCGACCTGGGGTCTCCCAATGAAGGCCAGTAGTCATCGTTACCTTGCGTGCATGCTCTGTTGGCTGTGGGTCTGTGGTCATTAATCTTCCTGTCTTTTCCTCCTTGCTTCATGGAGCTTTCACAATGGTAGGGAGAAAGGAGGCTTGAAGACAAGTACAAAACATTTTTGAGATAAGGAAGCAGGTACAGGTAGTTAGGTACAAAGCATTCATTCCGTACCAGTTCTGGCTGAGTTTCTGAGACCGGTTTTCTGAGACCTGCATTTCTGGTTTATACAGTCAAGTTCTGAGGCTAAAAAATCAGGAAAAATGTTGAGACAGAAATCAATCCTTTGACCGACTCTTACAGCATTGCACTGTCAAGCTAGGGCATGCAGGCTCTTTTTTTTTGGTTTACGTGCCTTTATCCAAGGTAAGCATTTCAGGGATTCTTTTTCAAATGGAAACCAGGTCTCACTTAGTCTACCCCTGCAGTTCATGTTATTAAGCAGCTGGCATAAATTCAGGAAAAGTCTGGGAAGGCTCAGTCCCAGTGCAAGTATCTGTTATTTCCAGAGCTGTCAGATGGAGCTGAATACAATAGGCCATGGGTTTGGTTTGCTGCTCTAGAGAATGCTGATCTGTCTAGTGGTAAGCCTTTAGGTATTTAGGCATTTCCTCTTTTACCAGGTGTTGTCTTTGAACAGGTGCTATTTTTGAACCCACTGCTTTGCCTGCTCTTATCCTGAAATGCGAAGTCCATAGGTAGCATATATTTAACATGCTGGTCAGTGCATGAAGAGCACTCCCATAGCAATAAACTGTTGTTTGCATGTTACTGCTGTCCTCCTGTGGATGCACACACCACCCATAGAGGAGACTCCAGAGTTTTAGTTCAAGATAATGTTTCCTATCCAACTCTGAGAGAATCTTCCAGGAACACTAATACTAAGAGATCTCAAGCCCACGATCTAGTGGTCCAGCTACCACACAGTGAGAAAATTGCAGTCACGGCACGGTTGATTTTGCTCCAGTGTGGGAGAAACAATCACTACTTTGTGAGAAAACCGGTATACTTGAACCTTGCAGTGTAATATAATATGGTGTGCTCTGCTGCTCCATGGGGAGGCAGCAGCACTGGCTTAATGCTGTGGGGGATAATGGAGATGTTACCTTAACCCTCTGCAAACCATAAGGAAAGAGAGATTGCCTTTAATCCTGAACTTCTGGATCTTTTGCAGTTTTTCAGTGTGTAACGATTGCTCAGGAACATCTCTGTTATGCTATTACACACATTGCCTCTGGTAAAAAATAGAGCTTCCTGAAAGCAGCAAGAAGTTCTGGAGTGCGGGATGATTTTTTTTCAAGAATTCTCATTGCAAACTCAGGCAACTAAAATCGTTGTCCTTTCTGGAAAACTGAGATTGATGTGCCAGATTATGCTAAAATTAGCGCATTCAAAGTCCTATTTTAGAACATTTTGCTAAGGCAGGGGCAAACAGCTGTCAACACTCAAGAAAGATCTGGCCTAAGAAACATGATCACTTATTCCTCGTGTATAGTACAGGCAGAAACATTTTTATATCACTTACAGCAGCTCTCGCGACAAGTAACTCCTCTGCATTCAGTAGGAAAGTGGTGAGGAGACATCACTGGTACAAAGTGTAACACAAGAGAGTGCAGCTCTCTAGTATTTTCTGCTTTTAAGTTTCCTGTTGCTCCAGGAGACTCATTAGTGTATCTCAGATTCAGGCCTAAATACAGGAAATAAATAACTACAACATGTATAAACAAGGCAGCAGTACCTAGTTCAACCTCAAGTCTGTTCATAAGGTATATTCTTTTTTTTTTAATGGTGTGTGTACTTTAGTTTATTTTTTCCATTCTTAATAGCTTGCTGTACACTTTAGTACAGCTCTGTATAACTTAAGTACCTAAGACTAGAAGATACAAAATGAAGTTGAGCCACTGGAATATGCAAAATTGGAATGAGAAACGTACCAGGAGGTAGGGAGCATGTTACTAGTTTTCCCCATTGTATTTGAAACAGATTTTCAACAGTATCTGATACACACATGTAGTTGTTCCTTAAAAGTTGCTGATAGATTATATTTCGTGGTGTTCTGAAAGTCCAGGCACACTGTCTGTCAGAAACATGTCACCATGGATCGTTTTAATAGGCTGGAATTTACTATTGCTCTGTGGAAAAAAAATGTCTAGATTTCTGTGCATGGAGATGGCCCAACAGAAGGAACTTGCTATCAATAGAGGCTGAATAATTTCCCCCAGCTATGAAATACTTTAGCATGAAGTTATTTTTTAGAGAATTTTTCTTCTTAAACTTCCTTCCTAATAGACTGAAATAAATCCCCTCAGTTTAATGTTCTTACCTTCTTTCTTTGATGAATTTCCTCTCTTCATTCCCACTCCCTCAGCTGTCCATGAATTTCATTCCAAATCCTTTCTGTCCTTTACTAACCTCCTGTTGTCCCTCACCATCCACTGCAGCATTCTCAAAGCTGAAAGGAAAGACACACACAGTAGATAAGTGTCTATTATCCTCTAGGTATTATGGATTCATTTTATCCTCATTTCCACCTCTTAAATCAATCTCTGATTTATCAAAAGCAGTAAACATCTACTTAAGAACAAATGGGTAAGATCATTGGGTACTGGACAGAGTGGCCCACAGCTGTTCTCACAGTCATCTGGGGTCGTGTTTTCACTTTTTTTGCATATAGGGGTGTAAATTGTGAGTTTAGCAGCCACCAAGGAGCTTGGGTTAGGGAGTAGTCTTGTGGGGATACCTAAGAGCACCAAACCCTCTGGGCACCAGTGCAGTGAAAATCATAGATTTGATTACTCTGTAGTACTGTAATACCCCAAGTATAAGAGACAAGGCATCTGAGCTCTGACCAGTAGTGTGGCAGAATAAAGAATTTGTTTCAAAGGGACTGACATGGAAGTCCAGCAACAGGTGGAAACGTACCTAGATAGTGCCCTTAACAGTAAAAAAAAAAAAAACCCAACACTCATAGATCTGTTAACCTTAAAGCCTTCATTTTTTAAAGAAATGTGCCCTTGCCCTCCTGCATCACTGAGTAAGGCCAATAGTAGTGAGCATGCTTTTAGGTAAAATCACTGCTGAAAAATGCTTTACTTAGTATTGAGGAGAGAGCAGTACCAATTACTAGCAACTGAAGACAGGATCTGTTCAGTGCTGGGTAAATTTGCTTGCTGCTTTTATATCACGAGGGCAGATAGGCTGCAGGTGGCAGGATGGCTCAATAAACTGTCACCCATTTTTTGGCAGGTACTATTGATTCAATCTCTCTTTGCATCTGTTAAGCTGCAGATGCATCACAATACAAACTGAACCAACATTCAGACTCTCAAATATGAAGACTGGAGCTCATGACATACTGCTTGAGGAAGAAAGAAGGTATCAAAGACAAATAAAGCTAAGCCAGATTTTTATAGGGTACAGGACTGAAATATTGGACAAATGTGTAAAATCTTAGAAATACGGGTTGGAAGGAACTCCTGAGGGTTTGCACAGTCCATTCTCTCACTCAAACAAGGACTGCTGTTGACATGGGTCAGCCCATGTCTAGCTTGATTTTGAAAACCTTAAGCAAATGAGATTCATCAGCCTCTCTGGACAACCTGTTCCAGTGCTACATTACACTCCTAGTGCCATAATTCACCCTTTAAGTCTAACCTGAACCTCAGTACAGATATGAGAAGAGAGATGGGCTAGCTATCACAGCGGTTGCATCTAGTAATGAATACTCTTGAGTCAGTCATCAAATAAAGACTTGGAGCAATTAAAAAAAAAAATCTATGAGAGCTAGAAGGAAAATTCAATGCCTCAGAGAACTGGGGAGACAGTACGGAATGCTGCAGATTCGTGGTAGGAACAACCAATCAGTGAAATTAAGAGCCAAGTCAAGAAAATTTAGTGTGAAAGGGGGCAGCAGAAACAAAATTGATGAGTAAAACTGGGAAGCAACAGACTAGCATAAAAGAATGAGGGTCTCAGCAGGTGAAAGTAAACATTACACCATGCAAAGGATTTAGGATTCTGGTTCAAAACCTGCTTTACTGAGGGGGTTCTGAGCCTTAAGTAGCCTAAAAGTAACGCATGGTAATGATCACATCTTGTTTGTGGTTTGAATACCAACAAGAGAGCAACGACATTTGCGGGCCAAGAAGGAATGCTTTCTTAGAGCCTGCCTGGAGTCTGGAGAGGAGATCTCAGTGATCTGTAGGAGGGGACACTGGAAGTGGGATCACAAATGAGCACATGAGGGCTGGAATAAGGACATGATTACTGCATTTCTGTGATTAAAGTGTTAGATATAAATCAAATTTTAAATATAGATAAAGTTCTGTAACTATAGTTTAAGGAGCAACTAGCAGATGATAGATGACATAATGAATATATTGACATACCTTCACTGCACTTCTAAAGAGGTTTTAACAATTTCTGACTCTTTCATTTCATACTCTCTCAAATTACTGGTTCTCACAGAGCCTTGACCTCCATCCCGTGATACTATCTCTCCAGCTGTCCCTTTCATTACAGTTTCTATTTCTCTCCCACTTGTTTTCCAGGTCCAGATGCAGTTAGAGATCCTCTGTCCTCTCCCTTTATTTTCACAGATCTTTTGAACAGCAATACCATTCATATCATGCTTAATTTCTTCATCCCCACTGGTATAAACTTCTGCTACTTCTGCAAATATGTTCTCCTGTTTTGATTCTGGGTCCTCTGTGTACCTCCTCAGACTTCTTTACAAGTACTGTAGTTATAACCGCTCTGGTAGTTCTGTATCCTCAGACCTCAGTTCAGCCTTTAACTGTGGTCTGCTAATACCCATATGCCTTAAGAACTGCTCATTTGGCTTCTTTTTTTTTCAAAAGCTCCAGGAACTTAAACAAGAGTCTTAGCCTGATATACAGTGCCACAAATTGTGATGTCATGTCTAATGGTTTGATACCAGCTCTGCTGCTGTCAGTATGACTGAATACAGAATTTAACACAGCCCAATTTAAAGAAAATGCTGTTAATAGCCAGTCAGAATGATCAGCTCATTTATGTGCATGTGCAGATATGAATTTTTGAAGTTGCAGTGTTTCAACCAAAGCATATCAACAGTTTAAGACCTATTCTTATGATGATAATTTCAAAGACTTAGGCTTGTAACACACAATGTAATTATAGAAGTGAGAGATATGAGCAGAATTGAAGAATTTATGACCTTTGATAGATTTAATGCATGTATAGATGTTTACGTATCTTAAGTTTAAAGCCTATACTTAAACCCTATAGAAATTAAGAATATGTTTCAAGGTTTTATGGGTCAGGCATATTCCTGAAAACATGTTTTCATTAATTGGTTTTGGTTATGAGATTCAGGAATCTAATGATGTAGTAGATGGAAGATGGCAGCGGCTGCTTTATGCTTCAGAATTGACTGAAGGTGGACGAGGATTTTTTAATTGATTTAGTAGACAATATAGAGCAAGCGTCTGTTGCCTGGTGAGTAAGTGGCATATGACATAATTCTGCTAACTGTGATGGAAATAACCTTCATTCCTTTTCAAGCAAGAATTCTTTGGCTCAAAATGTATATAAATCATACTGGTCTAAGCTGGGAGTTATCATAAGAGGATTCTACTCCTGTTGGATTCAGCAGAACCGCAGCTATTTTCTATGGGTCTGAATTTGTTGCTAGAGTTTTATTTATACTGTGTCATCCCTGAGATAAAGCTCAGAGGCTCCTTGATCCTCTTGCTATGAGAAATAATTTTTACTCACCCATGGGCATTTTTGCTCCGCCTATTATGTGCATTTTCCAAGCCATAACCTTCTTCTCAAACAGATGATTTGAGGTTTGCTCATTTTTATTTTTAAGTGGTTTCCTTGGGAAGGGGGGGATTTCTGTGCATGTAAAACGACTGTTAAACTGAATTCTCATTACAGTAACATCAAGTGGCTGGTTTAAACTGCTGACCACCAATCTGAGTCATTATGCTAAATGTTCTTTGCTTCTGGGCACCTCCCTCTCTGTGCATGCCACAGTGATGTGAGAAGAAGCACAGAGGAATCTGTGGGATCTTGACGTCTCACCCAAAGCACCAAAGGGCATGGACTACATTGGTTTGTAAGTTAGTCTCTTCCCATACACTTGATTTCACCCGAAGGGTCTGCTGGTACAGTGCAGCCATGAAAATGTGTATATCAGGGAACCAGAGCGGAACTGGAATAATTTTTAATTGGTTGTTTGTAAGCGTGTGTGTGTGTGTGTATGTGTACTTCAGAAATTATGCCTTTGAAAAAACAGCATGCAAGTAACATGAGCAGTACTTTGACTCCTACAATATATTACAGTGGGAAACAAACCCTGCATATTATACCTGATGCTGTCTATATAGCTTCAGTTCCTGGGGAGTATGTGTGGCTTCCTTGTCAAAAGCAAACTTGGGAGGCAGCAAAGATCACATTATTTTATCAGAGGGGCTGTTGTCTTTCAGCCATCCACAGCTGCAAAACCTAAGGTGGTGGGGTTTTGCCCTTTGTATAGGAACCCGCCTTTAATTCCTCTCTGCTGTTACACACACCCTCCTAAGTCTAGCACTTTCTTTGAGTTGTTTACTAGCTATCTGCTGTGAGGGATGAGTAAATACATGCATACAATGCTTTTGCCACTGCTGTGTTATTTTGGTGTTTATTAGGTACAAAATCTGAAAGGACACTATTCAGCTTCCTGGACATAGTAGGCAACAGTGTTAGTGGATTCCTTGCACTTGCACGGAATTAGGGCCACAGAGTAGGTTAGTTGTAAAGTATATTTATCTACAAATGATAACTAGAAACCCTAAGGGAAAACGGACTTTGTGGCAGCTGTTTTTCTCTCCTTGATTGCTCGGTTTTCACTTTGTACTCTAACTCTCTCTTGCCCTCAATTAACCAGTTCTTGATACCTGCCTGTTTTTGCAGAATCAATCACTTAATCACAGATAAAGGCTAAACTTTCTTCTTCATGGAACAGTTTAACCTCTGAACCTTATGCTCTCTGTGTCTTTACCTTCCCATGCTTTTGCATTTCCCCAGTCCTGCAATCAAATTTGTCTTAAGTATCTGCAAGTGGACTGCATGTCTTTTCTTTGTTATTCCCTATGAAGATGAATAAGCATGAGTGGAAAATGAGGCCAAATCTGCTTCCTATCTCACCCTGGGCTCTGGTTATAGTCTGATTGCACATCCACAGCTAATTTCCATGATCTTCCTTTTAATTCTCCTTCCATTACAAGTTGGACAAAATATGAGCTAAATTGTTTCATCCTTTTCTGCTAGCCTTACTCTGTTTTGAGGTTGGCTTTTTCTGTTTTGTTTTGGTTTTTTGTTTGGGGGGTTTTTTTGGTACAACTAACACATCAGACTTTCCAAGCAGTTAATGTCACAACGACATCAGAAATACTATGAGTGACTAGGCTCCCACAAACACTTTTTGTATTCTCAAGCTTCTTGCCTGGTAGTTGTGCCTCAGCTGAGACTCCAGTGTTGTAGAAAACTATAATCTTCTTAGGTTTCATTAGCGTTTGTTTACATGCAGTGAATTTTCTTTAATTTGTTGCTTTTCCTCTTCATATACTAGCCTCAGGCCAATCTCTTCTTCTATTCTGTTGATTCGTAGGCTCTGTTTCTGCATGGTGTTAAGTAACTTGGGAAGTCTCTACTATGGATGTTTTCAGCTGAAGCCAGTGGACAGCGGGGTAACTGCAGGTTGCATAATTCACCGTCTGGCCCAATATATCTTTTCATAGGGAAACTAAACAAAGCAGATACAAAATAAAAGTTGTTGCTTTTTTATCTGTAGAGCTTCTCTCTATCTGCAGCTGCCCTTATGTGTTGTAGGAGAGTACTTTCTGTTTCAGTGGAGTCCTGAGGTGTAGCTGGAGAAGGAGTGGTACCCTATGCTTCTGTAAGGCATCATCTCAGCACTTTGGAGTCCTCAAAGCTCTTACCTCTCAGAACCTTCTGACTTTTCACCAATCCTGAAACCTTCTGAGGTGGAACTTCAGGAGTTTCAGCCAGAATCATGTGGGTAAGTGGGCAGTATCCACAGTGTTAAGGACTGATCTCCTCATGCTTTTCTGGCATTTTGGTAAAACTGTTGCAATGAGAAGCTAGCAAACAGGTGTGTTGGTGGAAGTCAATTATAATCAGTACCACTTTTTCCTTCTTTTCTGTTTTGGTGGGGGGGGGTGTGTGTTCTTTTGTGTCCCTCAGTTGCTTTGGAGTCTTGAAAGCTAGAGTAAGTGTGCTTTGCTGAAATAAGGAGAGTGGGCCTGGTGCTGACTTACAGCACAGCAATGACCAGCTTTCCCATTCCATTTCTCCTGTATGAATTTCAGACACAGGGCTCAATAACACTCTTATTTATGTATGTTGTTCATACGGCTTGCTGTTTGATTTACAGATCTCCCAGTCATCCATCTGCAATACCAGCTCTAGTCTGCAGAGTTTAGGACTATAGCTAGAAGGCAGCTCACCTCCAAAAGGAGCTTGCCTTTGACCTTGAATGTTCTCGCAGTTGTTAAATGCTCCTGCAAGTTTCCTGATGAGCAGGAAAAGCTAGTTTTGCCCTGTGACTCTACTTCTAAATGTCTGTAAAAAAACAATGGTGTTTTAGGTTTTCCTGTTTGTTTTTTCTCTCCATGACTTTTAGATCAAGTAAGTCTATTTTCTAATGTCAGTTTCACAAAATCACTTGCTAAAGGAAGCTTCTGCACCTGAAGGCTGGTTGGTTAGCTTTATTGATGATATAGGAACCAAAGTAGATACTACTCCTTCTGTCATAGCTGTGCTTAGTGTGCAAGTATGAGAGAACTGCTAAAGCCTTGTTTGTATAATTCTGGCTATGCAGAATCATGTACAAATACACAACAGGGAGCAAGAGGAGGCTTTTTTGAAAGCTGTGCCAACTGCACCGTCAAGATACTTATGCAATACCAGCACAGCACTGCTGTTGGAAATACAGCCTTACTAATTACTCTCACCCTATGCAAGGCAAACGAAACCAGTGAAAATTTTGTTTTCATGTTGTCACTGCATTGACAGTAGGAGTTTCTGTGGTCATGGGTTTTTTAATCACATGTTGTCATGCCACTGTCTGATATAGTCATATTAGCAGCACACTGAAGTGCAATCACTTTTCTGACTGTATATGTGCTTTTAAGCTTACCTATTACAGAAAGGCACCACCAACCCCCTCTGAGCAGGAGACAGATCTTCCCTGTTTGTCCCCAGAGTACCAGAATCATTTAATTTGGAGAAGGGACAATCAGAATAAAATACTGCATGATAATCAGAAATTTGGTCCTGCAATGCAGTATTATGAAAAAAAAAAAAAAAGCAGGAGAGAGAAAACAGGGCAGTTTGGCAGTTTGTCTCGTTGCACCACAGAGGGGAATTCAGTGTAAGAGAACTGTGTATTTGGGTCATTTGAGTCCTAAAGGAGAATTTTCATGCAGTCATTTCAACCCATTTTCATGCTTGTTGAAGATGCCATACCTTAAAGGGACAAATATTAATAAGAAGTAATACTTTAATTGTAAACTGGCTGTTTTGTTGCTGCTGCTGTCATTTCAAAAAGAAAACAACAAAGCAGCTATGGTATGTCTACATGGTGCAATACAGGATCCTGCAGAGACACCTAAGTTAGCTCTGAACATGCCCATACAGGGACAGAAACGTTAACCGTGTCAGAGCAGCACTCAGCTTGGGGCCATTAGGCAGTTTGTTTGGAGCTAGTTGAAACATCTCTGCCCAGCATGGAAGTTTCTTAGTTGTTCTCCAAATGAGCTTAGGCTTACATAGGCCTGATCCATAGCTCACTAAATTCTGAGAAAGTCTTTGCACTGATTTTGGTGAACTTTGGAACAGACATGGACATCTTTTTCAGAAAGATGTCTCTCAGTAGAATTGTACTTGTGTCTGCTATGCAGGACACCTCTTCTGCCTGGTGTTCTGCAGGGTCAGATGGAAATAAAAACAGCTTGTTGAGGACTTTGTGGATGATCAAATACAGACGAGTATCACACTGAAAAGGCAGTACATTAGTAAGAAAGATGCTTAGTGTGAAGTTGTCTTCTAGGACCTTCTCTGTGTGAAATGAGACCAAAGTCAAATGCTCATTTCCTCAAATGTCTTTATGTAACTCTCATTATTCCTGCTTCACTTCAGTAACTTCTGCTGTGCTGCTTTTGCTCCTCTCTGTCCCAGGCACTTCACGCTGCCCCAGGATGCCCTTCACATTATCACCACCAGGGTCAGTTCAGCTTGGGTTAGTCTGTTCTCTTCCAGACCTAGCATCAGGTTTTTAAATCTAAACTAAGAGATCCAGAGAAAGTAAAGGCTTGCCAACGTCTTCTCTTTGTAATGGCCACTTTTCATAGCAAGCCTGAAACAGAGTGCTTCCCCCTCTCTCCCAAACCCTTCTTCAAGCATTTTAAAAAAATGGCAAAATTTTATTACAGGAGGAGTAATCTAAACTTTATTTTACTTTGTGAGTATTAAAGAATGAAGTGCTTGTTGCATAATAATAAATTGTCTAAAACTTGTGTGACAATGTGCACCAGTCAAAGCAGCCTGGCCTCTGTGTGCGTTTAGAGAAACAAGACTTGGTTTTTTTCCTCCTTTTAAGACTAAGGAATAGGAAAGGATGTTTGAGACAATCTCTCTGATATCCAGATCATGAGGTCCTAAACCAGGCAGTTTTTTGAGGAGAATTAAAAGGTTCTGTAGTATTTTAATATGCCAGCTACAAACTGGCCCAGACAAATTTCATTTCTTTACGGAAAATACAAGAAAGTGGTGCAGCAAGGATACTTGTACTTTACCTACTCAGAAATTGCTGTAGTCAGTTTAAGCTTGTCGTGTAGACTGCAGTTGTACATCTTCCTGAGAGTCTCCCGGAGTTGCCAGTGTAGGAATATTGGATCACCTAGATTTAAAACAAACCATGCAATGTTCTTTGCCTGGTGATTTATTCCTCATATTTATTACTGCAGCACCTGAGGGACCACACCATGCTTTGCCTGCTTTGCCAAGTAGTCTAACATGAAATGAACGTGAAGGAGCTCTGAATTAGTACTGAGATTGTGGCAGTGGAGTTAGGAGTAATGCATGTATGTGAACTGCTCATGATTAATATCAAGTGTGTCTTTTTTTTAGGAAAAAGCTGTCATCTTCAAAGTTCCACCCCCCACTTCATCTTGCTCATTAATTTTAATTTTTTTCCAGTCTTCCTGTTAAAAATGGATTCTTAATGAGTGCTTCTGCTATTTAAAATGCCTCAAATTCCCTCTGTAATGATGCCTCTCCTTCAAACTGAAAACACATTCTTTGTAAACAGAAAACAAGACCTTGCAGTATGCAATTTGCATACCTTCTGTGGTAGCTTTTAATTTATGGTCTTGAAATTTATTCTTAATTTCTTTCTGTCTTCTTCATTCTGGCCACACTGAGTGAACAAATGATGTTGATGGTTAGTTGCATTTATTTATTTACTTGGCCTCTGTTGGAAAAATCTTCCTATAAAGTAGTGTTTGTTATCCCTCTGTCTCTGAAGTTTGAATAAAGTTTGACTTATTGGTAGTGAATGATTCTGCCTAGGACCGTTTAGCTATCATTTGGAGCTTTGGAAATGTAGCTCAATAATTGTTTTCAACATTTTATAAATCTGTTCCTGCACCTGCACAGAAGTTTTAATCCAATTGACCTGGACAGGAATAATTAGCCAGTAAACTCAGCTCCGATTGATATCAGAGGAAGTTTTGCAGTCCTCATCTTTTTCTGTCAGTACATACACAGAAAAATTAGTCTCTTTGTAGTAAATTTCCAATGTCTTTGGATTAGCCATGGCAGCCATGAACCACAACACAGGAGCAGAAGACAAAGCCTGACTGAGAATCCAGCAGCCACTTTTCCATGCAAGTGGACTTAATAGTTGGTGCAGAGGTATTCTAACAGTTCCCTGACTGCCTATGCATTATGGCACAGGCCCTTACCATGGCAGCTGGCTCTGCACCACAGTAGCTGACAGTAAGGGAAAATATATTGAAGGTAAGAAATTTGTCTACAGAGGCCTGCGCTACTTCTTTTCCTACCTATGTGTCATCTTGAGCCACAAGTGAACAAAATATGATTGACTATCTTTTATCCTGCTGTAGCCTTGAGATTGAAGGGTAGTGACCTCAGATAGAAGAATACCTTTCTCCCTTGAGTTCAGCCTTGAAAGCCTGTCGTCTCTACAGAAGTGATTGAGTCTTGTGCTTCGATCTCCCAGTCCAAGAACTATTTTCTTCGATGAGATCTCAGATTAGGGGTTCAAATACAGTAGTCAGATGCTCTGCTCCAGCACAGATTCACAGCATTGCCTCCTTAAAATGTTTGTTCTAGGCTCAGTTGTTTGTCCAAGGCTGGCTAATCTTGAGGGATATCACAGTATCTCATGGCTGAGTACTTAAATAGGCGGCATTAAAATTACTAATCAGCTGAATGAGTGTTCTCCAAACTTCTGACTTAGATTCTTAGCAGCCTTTGCTTGCAGAGTATCTACAAAAATTTTAAATTTCTTAATTTCAAGGAGCCTTAGGAACTAAAATATGCTTTTCTAGAAATACTGCACTTTGATCTGTTGAGCTAGAAACTGTTGTAAAGTGAAGTATTAGACATTTTGCGTGGGAAGGAGCTGATTTCCAAAGCCTTTTCAGCCATGTCCACTATTACATTTTATTGTTAACTGTACCTTCTTACCTTTACAACCAGCAAGCAGGATATATCTTGCCTATTGAAACCAAGGGTAAACCAAGACCATTAGGGGAGAGAGTAACTGCTCATATTGTTATAAAAAAATTGTTTGTGCATCAACATAACAGTGATAGAAATGGAGAAAATTTTGAATGGAAGGCAAACAATTATTCATGTAGCAGAAGAGGTTGTAATTTCCAATCTGAATCACATTAAGGGACCTTGTCTGCTTTTGCTGTGTACTGGCTGGCATCTCATTTCCAGGAGTTACTCTGCCTCTATCAGGGCAACTGTAATTGCACCCACTGCTGTGCTGGCCTGTAAATCACTGCAGCCAGTTACATGCTCCAGGTTATTGTGCACAGTCTTGAATGCTCTACAGAATTCAAGCACCCGGCTTCCAGGAAATGCATTTCTGCCTTCCCTTGATGAGACTTTCCTTTCTGGTTTCCATTTCATTTCAGTGATCTACTGCTTGGTATTAGAGACCTTTGTACAACGGAATCTCCTCTTTGCCTGGCATTCAGTGAGGTACGAACAATACATTGCTTGTGTTGTTACACACCTTTTTTAGCATTTAGGTAGGATAGGTGTACCCACAGCTTTTCTGTTGGTGGTAGAAAAACTGTGAAAATGGAAAGTGTCTTTTCAGTGTCTCATGTTTCCCAGTGACCTAAATACAAAGTTCCCTGAAGTATATTCTTCAGCAAATTTGGTTATGAAATTAATTTCAAATGAATTTGATAGTAAATTTAGGTCTGTTTTCTCCTTCCAAGTTTATGATTAGGCTGCTAGTTTGTGAATTTACTGAAGCTTCCATGAATCCACTTGTCAGTATTTCAGTGACTTATTGGGGATTAAGCAATTTTCCAGAAATGTATTATTAGCAAAAACATTCATATTAGTTGCTGGCTTATGTTCACTGTTTCTAGTTTGTGTCCCTTGTTATCTTGGCTATATGGGCTACCATCTCATTTAGCTGACTGCAGTGTTTTAAAGGAGGCAAGAGAAGAGGTTGTCATGGTAAATAAGGAACAGTATATACCCATCTTCTCATGTAAGTAGCAGGTATGTACAGAAGATAATGCAATTCCTTAGACAGCAAGAAAACATCTTTGCCTGGAGGTGTTTAGAAAGACGGCAGAGGGGGTCACAGACATAGTGAACTAAATGGCCAGTGGGTTCTGCACAGGCTTTGTTTGGCTACTTTATTCATACATAATAGTAAAGGTGCATATCACTCACTGGAAACTATCTCCTAATGAAAAAAACCAACCAAACAAATAAAACCCATGAATTAGAAGCTCACACAAGCTTGGTGAAGATGGAAAGGCTACTGTAAAGCACATGATTACAGTGGTAATATTGCATTCCTGTCTGTGTCATTGGGAATTCACTTCCACTCTCAGTATGGTTTACTGTAATGGAGGTGGCACCTGTGTTACAGCAGTGGAATAAGGCACATATAAATGGTGAGTCAGAGGTACTGTAACAGATTCAGGTAGGGGTTGTTGCCAAAGCACCTAGGTCCCATCTTGCTGATCTAAACCCCTAAGTCGTAGTCCTGGTGTTGCTTCTTTTTTAATTGTTTCTTTTATTTTAGCTCTTTAGCAGCAACACAGAGAAGTAAAGACTAATGATGCAGAAATAGCCTTGTAGCGTGAAGGATGAAGGTTACAATCATGAACTGCACAGCTTAGAAGAAGTGAAGATCCCTTCTCTTGCAATCAGATGTTTTCTGGTAGTGTTTGGCTTCAGCATGTCTTAAACCTCTGCTTCTCAACTCTTCTCTTTCTCCCATGGATCTATAATATGCCAAATCGATATATGAGGTTTTTTGAGGATATTCTGCCCAAGATAGAGAGGCTGAATGTCAGGCAAAAGGAACGTTTTCCAGATTTTTTACTGATAATCCAGTCTACCAGACAGGAGTCAGAGCCTGTTCTTCACTGTCCCCACCAAGTGGGACTATGGGCTCTGGCCTCCAGCATCGTTCAGCATGCAGCTGCAGCAGGTAAAGGTATTAACATCATTTTACTGCTCATTAGTGTTGCCATTGCAGAGCTGGCAGAAGAGAAGTAGTAAAGTGAGTACATGGACCCAAGTACGGTTGACAAACCAGTGAAGGTAAGAAGGAGCTGCTAGCAGCCTAATCTTGTTATGGCCCTCAATGGTGGCTGGTTTGGATAAGGAGTGGGAGGGATGACCTTTCTAAAGGCCAAAAATGAAATCTGTCTAGAGTCTTGGTTAGAAGGACTATATTTTAATCACTGGTATTGCAGAGTAGCAGGCAAGAATAGGTTTTCTCTCGTAGAATATTTGAAATTTTGCAAAGTTACCTGTAGGGCTTATGTAGGTAAGGAAACTAGCTGGAATAGCTGTTGAAACATGAGCTTCTTGCAGCACCTCAGAACTAGCTCCATGTCTAGAACATCTCGCTCTGGACCAATAGTTTAGTTTTTGTTGTAGAATTTAATACTCTTTCAAACTTCTGCTGAATGAGAAAAGACAGGTTTTAGTTTACTTGGTATGCAGAGCAATTTGAAAATACTTATTCTTTTAAAATTTGCTTTCTTATGTAGCTTATGTGGAGAAGAAAATAGACAAGTAAATGTGAGGGGAATGCATTTGTCCTGTGAGTTCCAAAGAAGAAACCTGCTTTACAAAACTAAATTGAACCCCCATAAGAAGTCAAAGGCAAACTGAAAGAAAGGTACAGGAGCGTAAACACTACCAGTTGCAAATGCGTGGCCTTTTATGATAAGTTTCAGAGCCTGATCTTGTCACTTTCCCAGTTTGGTATAGGTGCAACTGTGTGATTGTAATTACATCATGTGCGTGGGAGCACGCTGCTCAATGCTAATCAGATGAAGGTAAGGGTTAGGACTGCAGTTCCAATTACAGCCCCTAGTAAATCTACTATTGGTTTTAAGCTGCAAGGTTATTTATCCACTGGAGAGAATTGACTGCTTCCTGCAATCTGTAGCTGGGTTCAGGGCCAGTGAATAAGGTGTGAGGGAGTGCCTCTTGGAGCAGAGCAGGTTTGGCTTTAATTTGTTTTGCCACCCTTACTCCTATTTGTTGCTGTATGTATTTTAAATAAATGGAGAAATGTATTTAGCTGGTCTTCTCCCCAAAGGCAGGAGAGGTCTCTGAATACAATCTGTAATGTTTTCTCCTCCAATATCCCTGTTGCTAATAGGACCTGTAGCTGCAGTGTGATGCAGATTCTGCATTTCTCTCTTCTCTATGGGAGCCGCTTTTCCTGTGAACTGAGGTCAGCCATTTGTGGAGATCCCAGCACAGTCTAAACCAAATTTCTCATTGATGCTCAGTGTTTCCAGAGGCTGTGAAAGGCACATCTTTAGCAAGCAACGTGGATCTTCCTGTCCAAGGCTCTGGTACATACTTAAGTATCATTCTTATTAAGGCTAATCAGTTATAGGCTCTGTCACCAAGAGCAGCTGTTTGTCTTCTAAATGAGAATTCCCACACCTGCGCCTGTTCTCATTACAGCTACATCTGCCTCCTGCTCATTTCCTTCCCTTCCTGTGCCTCTTCTAGTTGGAAGACAAACACAAAGACTCCTGCAGCCTGTAGATGTTGTGTGTGCCATATGACAGTTCAGAGAGAAGCCTCACAGTCTGGCGGCTGGCGCAAATGTCCGCAGGACTGGCAGCGCCTGGGATGCAAGTGCTGGCTAAGCAGCTGACTGTGTGGCCTTGGGCAAGTCACTTGACCTCAGCATGCCTCAGTTAACCCAGCTGGAAAATTGGGTAAAAAGCAGAAGCCTTAATGCTGTGTCTGAGCTGAATTCTCCAGGGGAAAGATATAAATGGCAGGAAGGTGGGTGTTTACTACTTTAGGCTTATGAATTATGTGATATATTTGGATGACTGGAAGTGCCAATTGGTGTAAGTAGCTGGTTGCCCAGGTGCATGTAGAGAATGATAACAGAAATTGATGGTAGCTCTCCCTAGGGAAGAACACACTCAGATTTTGTCTCAGGCCAGGCACATGCTATGTTTGCAAGGGATGTAGTGGCCAGTTGTTACTAGAGTACAGTGACTGACTGCTATGCTCATTGCGGGAATATTTTCTTGGTGTATTCCTTAAAGATTTGATCTTTCCTATTTGAGTCATCCCTTATTTTAATAGAATTTTGGAAGACTGTGAGACGAGTTAGAAAAATATTGAGCAGAACTCCATAGACTCAATTCTCTATGATTTACCTGTAACTGTGAAGTAAAACAGGGAAGAGGGGAATAGAGTATATAGTACAACTGCAATGTGTGAAAGCAAATCTGGGGAAGAAAAGGAATTAAAAAGATGGTTTCAAACACAGTGGCTGCAATTTCCTTTGAAATATTCTGGTAAATTTGGTCAGCTTGAGCTAGGCACATTGTAGTCTGGAAATGTACAGATTGCGTTCAAGCAGTTTCTCTTACGGCTTTGCATCAGGCTCTGTGTCAGGAACCTCTCCATGACTTCAGTCCTGTAGCTCCATGTTGCTGCTTACCAGCCTACTGCGCCCTTCTCTTCCTCTCACTGACGTCCCCAATCTCCCAACAACTCAAGCCATGCAAATTTTTCTGGTAAATTAAGACATGGGCTCTTTGCATCTTGCAAATAGCTTGGTTGATGGATCTTAACCTCTCAGGAGGAATAAGAGGTAAGAAAAGATCTTGCATGTTTGAGAAGTTCCTCTCTCATTTACCTCTACTTTCTTCAAGCAGGATGACCAACACGTATATTGTTTGGTTTTGCACTAGGAAGGTGTGATAGCCAGTTCAGAGAAAGTAAGTTGCACAGTATGAAATTCAGGCATAGGCTTCATCTAGAAATGAAATTATTTAAAAGGCAGTAAAGATTCATTCCACTCCTCATAGATTGCCCCGTGCAGCCTGAGTGGCATTTTTCCCAGTTCCAGTCCTGAGGGATTGGTATTAAGAGCAGACCTGAATGTGCTGTAAAGTACCATTAATCATTGGCCAAGGTCAGCAAGACAGAGCTTGCAGTAGAGGAATATGTTTAGCATGTACCATCCTTCCCTCCATTCCTTTTTAACTTCGTGACAATTGACATTGCTGAATTCAGTGGCAGGCCCTTTATCTCAGTGGCGGGCTGCCAGTTTATCTAATCCAGGGCTGACGCACTTGGCTTAAGGCTGTGCTGTCACTTGCCCTGAGCTGTGCACCTGTCTGAGGTGCTCAGTCCATCTCATTTGGACTAGCATCCTCCCTTTGCCAAGGCTTCTTGCAGGTTGTCTGATATGGATAAAGGAAAGGTAAGCCAATATTAGAAGGAGCCTGCATAGAAGGAAAAGAGGGAAGAAGAGGAAGGAACAGTAATAAATTACTAACAGTCATCACTGTGAGCCATCTGCAGAAATCCCCATGACAATACAGGCACTGGGGATATTACTTGTAAGCAGTGCTGTTAACACCTTCTGCAAAAGAAAAGCTTTCTGAAGACCCACTGATCCCACAGAAGGCACCCACTGGAGGCCAAGTTTGCAGCAAGCATTAATAATCCCATAGAACAATATGTGCCAGTTAGAAATAGCTGAGCTATTTATCTACTCGAGCAGTGGTAGTGAGCCTGGCCTTCTATATTTCTTGTGGACATCTACTAATCCAGTATCTTTTCTATCTAAAACTTATTAACAGAAGAATACAGGGCAGACAACAGTCTGTGAAATTATTGTGTTATTTCATGTAGACTTAGCTGAAGCACGAACATAGTATTGTACAAACAGATATAGATTGCATAGGCAAACCTTACTCCAAAAGTTAACCATCTCAGTAGTTAGTTACAGGATAGATCAATTGAAGTTATCTACCTGGCACCACATGGAAGGTAAATGGCGGAGGTAGAGAAGACACCAGGTCTTGCTTGTGGTGTGATGCCTTTCTCCTATATCATGTTGTGTGAGCACCGTTTTTCACTAGAGAGTTTCAGTGCTTTGCAAGGAATCATGAATGAATCTCCACCAGAATCCCATTGAGAATTCATGAAAGGAAGCCTTACAAATTAAGTATTATTGTTCTCAGTTTGTAGCAAGGCACAGGTTGCTAAGACAAAGGTAAACAACAAACAAACTCCCAACGTTTTCACTTCAAGTCCCTTTCAGGTATTACGTAAAATATCATTAGATTATGCCAGACCTTCCATTCCTCTTTTCCATGTGGAAGAAATCAATCAGCAATAGGCTGTCATTATTCTCATGCAATGTGTTCTTCCTTACATGGAAAACTGCCATGTCACTAGAGAGTATAAGGAGCCCAGCAGCTAGGAGACACAGGTCTGGTGTGGCCCATGTAACTCGAATGAAACCTCATACATCCACTGAAAACTTCCCTAATATTGAGGCTGATTTTAATTCTGCTCACTTTCTGTCTTCTTGTCGTTGCCCCAGAAAACCCAAACTCTTATGGTTTTAGGCTACACAAGAGCCCAAAAGACTTTAGGGCATTTTGACTAGTGAAATGTCACTAGAACCCTAAATTTGAGGTAGGCAGCTCAACTTGGCCTCTATGTCTGCTGTTAACGGATGAAGGTAAAGCACCCACTGTCACTGAAAGAATGTGCAATGATGACTTCTGCTTGGAGATTCCTTGTAAATAAATAAATGGTGGCCAGGTGCTCCCAAACAATACAGCTAGTAGGTGGAAGAGAGCAGGGTTGGTGTCTCCGTTTATATCAGTGAATGTTTATCCAAATGGGCTGACTTGCCAGAGAAAATGCATGCTATATAAAACATCTGACATCTGCTATGTTCCAGGTGCCTGCCAAATTCTGCCCTGTCCCAGGTGTACTTATTCCCTATGAAGTCTGTAGCTGCCAGCGCAGTGACAGCATGTTGCAAGTAGAAGGGAAGGTAGTGATGATCGTCCCTCTGATAGCCGTTTTGGCTGAGTCAAATTGTGTTGCCTTGCTCTCGATGCCCTGCTTGTCACAGAATGCAGCTGTGTGCTACTGAAACCAGCTCTAATTGAGCTTGTGGCTGTCTCCTGGAGGATTTTAATAAGCCCTGCAGAGTATGTAGGAATTAGACACTGTCTCTTTAAGCAGTTTGTAAACCCCTTGGAGCTTTTTTATTTTTCTAGCAGAAGCCACCAGAACCAATCTGCATAGTGGTTCATGCAGGTCAGAAGGCTTTGCTTGTTTATATCCAGCAGAGGCTGTCATTTTGAATGGAACAGTGGCCATCTGACTTCTTCATATTCCTGACATTGTACAGAGAGAAAATACACCATCTCCTGTTGAGAATCCTAGTCTGAAGAGGTCTGCCTGTACAGCAAAAAGGTACAATTCCTCAAATACACTGTTACTATTCAGCTGGTCTTCCTTTATACTATCACCAACAGTACTTCCCGCTGCAGTGCACTAAGGGCACAGCATAGAACTGACCTTTTGCAAATGGAGCACCCCTTTAAAACCGTTCTCCTATGTTTTAATTGAAGTAAAGAACAAATTTTCAGATCATAAAGGCCAACTTTATTCCTAAAAGCAAATACAAGCAGCACATAGTAAAAAGAACTAGATCTTTATGGCAGAGCATTGTAGGTAATAAATATTTATCAACCTAATTCACTTGTATAAACATGACCTCATCAGTGAAGTTTCTCTACCAGTGCTGTTCTTCCATCTCAACTAGGCACAGCACTTACCTGTTATCCATTTGTTCACTCCATTGTAATCTGCTGCTGATTAGGAACGGCTGAGAGAGCTGGGGCTGTTTAGCCTGGAGAAGAGGAGGCTGAGAGGAGACTTCATTGCTCTCTACAACTACCTGAAGGGAGGTTGTGGAGAGGAACGTGATGACCTTTTCTTCCAAGTGACAGGGGACAGGATGAGAGGGAATGGCCTCAACCTCCACCAGGGGAGGTTCAGGCTGAACGTTAGGAAAAGATTTTTCACAGAAAGGGTCCTTGGGCACTGGAACAGGCTGCCCAGGGAGGTGGTTGAGTCACCTTCCCTGGAGGTGTTCAAGGGACGGGTGGACGAAGTACTGAGGAGCATGACTTAGTATTTGATAGGAATGGTTGGACTCAGTGATCGGGTGGGTCTTTTCCAACCTGGTGATTCTATGATTCTTTTCTTTCCAATGATTTCTTCTCTAGAAAAGCAGCAGTGAAGAAAGCTAGTATCATTTAGGAACTTCCTATGAATGGAAAAAAATGTCTTTGTCATTACAGAAAAAAAAAGAAAGTCAAATCAAACTTCACAACAGTCTCCACAAGTACCTAAAAGCAGGTTGGGGAGAGGAGGGAGCTGGCCTCTTCTCCCAAGTGACAGAGGACAGGATGAGAGGAAATGGCCTCAAGCTCTGCCAGAGGACATTCAGGCTGAACACTAGAAAAAAATGTTCACAGAAAGGGTCACTGGGCCCTGGGACAGGCTACCCAGGGAGGTGGTTGAGTCACCTTCCCTAGAGGTGTTTAAAGGACAGGTGGATGAGGCAGTGAGGGGCATGGTTTAGTGTTTTGATAGGAATGGTTGGACTCGATGATCCAATGGGTCTTTTCCAACCTGGTGATTCTATGATTCTAATTTGGATCTGGCTCCAGCTCTCTGCCTGACCTTGCATTTGAGATGGGGAAAGGCTGCAAACAAAGGTGATGGCAGAAGATGCCTCTGTTGAGCACAGATCCCGCTGAGGATGATGTGTTACTGTCTCTGAAATATTAAATCATTTATTTGTAGTTTCACTTAACAGAGCAGTACACAGCTACTTTTACTGAGTGGAATTCTTGAAGTGGCCAAACTCATGAGGTACTGGGAGGTAGCCTTTATCTCATTTAGCAAATACTCTTCAAAATTTTAATCCTTGTCCTGGCTACTGTTAACAGGACAGAACGGGCCTACTATGAGAACATTGGTTTTGAGATGCGAGTAGAGAATGACCTGCCAGAATGCATGGGAAATCAATTAAATAATCATGATAGAAGATTTAGAATAAATAAATATCTCATGAAACTGCAAAATAATGGGAGTTTAAAACATATACATATAGGTTCAAGAGTTAAAGAGAATCTGTTGGTGGCTGTTGGCATCTCTTGGGAAACCTCTGTACAAAACAGAACCTTAGTCCAAGATCCATGTCTGTCTGTTTTCCCAGTTTCAGGAAGGCTAGAACTGTGTAATTTTTTACTTACAGGTATCAAACCAAAGGTATGATGTCAAATGGGGCCCTAGCAAATTATGAGTAATGAAATTATAATTGGTAGATAAGTAAAAATAAAGTATTTTATCAGCACAAATAATTAGATTATAAAACCAGAATCAACTGAGTGAATAAATCCTATTTTTCATATGACATTTGTAAATTTGGGACTGACTTTTCACATCTAGATTATACATACTACCGCTCAGTTTGGCCATAGCCTTAGGCCTGGCTTGTCTGTCCAGAGGTCTCAGAGGGATGCACTGGGACATACCATCAAGTGTACAGCATGAGCAAGCAAAGCATCTCCGTCTGTAAGGGAAGGAGAAGATACTATGTGTCAAGTGAGCTGAACATAGCTTCCTTGTGGTTTCCCTGTGATGATACAATGGTACAGCTCTTCGTTCAGTTGTAGTGGAAGATGTACTGAGTGTGTATGCTCTTTGCCGTTAGTGGAATGCCCTTTGGAGCAGGTGATCATTTAATGAGCTCCTTTGTTTGATAAAATGTGTTTGGAGTTAGGTTGAGCGGAAAATGTATTCATTGCAGATTAGCTTTCAGGCATAGCTTTTTTTTAAGCTGCGGATGTATGGGAGCTGGGGTTTTGTGTATAAGTCCCATTCGTTGTGAGAGCTCATAGAAAAAAAATGTGTGATTTCCCATATGTGTGGACTGAATGCACCAAGTGCTGAAAATCCTAGGGGAGTTAAGCTCCTGTCAGGCATTATGAGCATTTAGGGGTTGTATCCCAGGAAGACAAATGTTGTCTTCCTCCCTTGCAGCTCTGCCAGGGCATTTTGGCTTTGCCTTCATCTCCCATCCCAGGATATCCACAAGGAACCACAGATTTAGTTCATGTCATCCCTCTCACCACCTCTCCTGATCTCCATTTTCCCATTGCACTATCTGAACACCTCATTATTGCTTGGGATGTTCTGTCTCTGATGATGTGACTGAACCTGGACACAAAGTCACCCAGTGAGTTTTGCTTTGGGCTGAGCCTGCACTGAAACCTACAACTGCAGTGGGCAGAATGCAAACACGAGGCCAATAGTCCACCATAGCCTTTTCTCCTGCTTCTCTGTTGTCCATGCTTCTTGCTATTATTTGTCTTGGTAGTCAGTTACAGAGAGATGTACTTTGACACACTCCTGATCCTGAAGTGCAACATTTGAGGAGAAGAGAGAAAAGAACTAGCCATTCTTGTAACTTTTCTTTTGTTCTTGCCTGTCTGCAAAGGGAATGGGAAGGCCCTTTACAGGAGCTGGGGAGGAACTACAGCGCTTTCATATCCCCTTGATGCAGAGATGATGGATCACTCAGCTGCACATGCGCTCTCTTTCTCTCTCTGATGCATCGTTACATTATTAACCCTTTTCTGGAGGGCAGCAGTATTTAGGATTGTCCAAGGATGTCTATAGGATACATGTTTATTTGCTCATAAAACAAGAAGGATAGAGAGACTGAAAAGTGAGGGAAGGAGAATTGGGTCAGACAGAAGCTTCCAAAAAGCTTAGCTTATTTGGTGAAGAGAAGAAGGAGCCAGAATAACAAACCATAGGACAGTGAAATTGATTCCCCATTCCCTTTTCATCATACCCTCCTCCGGGTAAACCTGTTTCGGTTGATAGTGAATATTTCATGCAGTGCTGAGCGTTTTCCGAACTGTGGTGTCCTAGTTTTTCCACCTCCAGCCCCAAAGGAATGTTTTTACATCATGGAGCTTTATTTTTGGGGAGGGGAGGAGGGAGTGGAGGCTGCAGGCTTGTGAAGAGATGGCAACAAAGAGTGGTTCAGAGAACAGCTTGGCTCTGATGTCTCGGCTGAGAATCTCATCTTCACTCCTTTGTCCCCTCCAGAAAGCTTGGTGAAAAGGGTCAGCTGCCAAGGGACTGGAGCATGGTTCCAGTCAGAATAAAATAACTCTAAAAATGGCACCCTGCTCTCAGCACACTGCCGTCATCATAGCTGCTTCATTAGCTGACAACAACAAGCTGTTGTTACTGTCAGCACTGCAGGTCTGTGTAGCTACTGAGGGGAAGAGCTGTGTCTGTTCTACCTCATGCATCAGCACCCTGAGGACTGCCTGGTACGTCAAATGTCTTGACTCACTGCATGTCAAGTATCTCTTCAGGAAAGGGAAAGGGGAGGCACTAAGTTTCACCCCTGTTTATTACCTCCCAAACCCCCTCTCTGTGAAGGGTTTGCAGGTCTGGCAGTGCAAGTCCAGAAGCCTCCTGGTTCCTGATCGGTGCCCTCCAGTGTCAGAGTCCTTTGAGTTCGTTTAAGTAGCTTTAGGTTGTGCTTTTTGTCAAAACTGTCAAATCCTGCTTGGCACTTAAGAAGCCATGTAGAAAGCAGTGTTGTTCTGTCCCAGTGTTTCATTCTCTCTTTTGAAGTCATCTTTTCATAGTTTCTGTGTATGTTTTTATGAAGCTGGTGGAAGGTGCCTGCTTGAAACGGAGACCTTCCATACCACAGTGCCTCTGCCCCACTAATCTGCCAAACATCTCAGAATCTTGTGTTATCACCCAGCCCAGCAAACTCTGAAGGAGGCCGGTATCCCAGACGCTGCTGTGGATTTGTGTTTCACAAATGCTTCTTCCCTTTAGGATAGGTGGAACAGCTATGAAGCTTGGAAAAGTCTGAAAGCCCCAATATGCTTGCTTCTATTAGCCTCCTAAAAGCACACTTTACCTGACCAGCTGAATTAGCATCTATGGTAACCAAGATAGCAGCACAGCAATTCAGAGTCTGACTCAACCCTGTCATGGACTGCAGAGCCCAGCACTCGTATTGCATGATTCCCTAGATAGCCTCTTTTGTCGTACCTAGTCACGCTTGCCCTCCATGCTCACTGCCCATTAATAAGGGGCACAAACTGGCAGAGCTTTTTCTTCAGACCACTGAGCTGCAGCTCTAGATCCTCTGCTCCCCCAGTGTTAGTCCACAACATGAAGTGTTTGCTGTGTGGATTGTTAGTCTGCAGCAAGCTGTGTTTGCACACCCTGAAGGGCATGGGGCAGGAGCAAAACGTGAAACTGCTTAGTCAATGCTTTAGGTTTGAAAGATTTTGGTTGGTGCAAAAAAGGCCTGAAGAAGCTAATGGCAGATCTTTCTTCCTTGGTGGTTCTGTTCCCCTTACAGGAACAGAGAGGTGAAGGGAAGAGTGATGGAAGCAAGAAAACTGTGGCATATCCCCATAACCTGCTCCACCTCCAGTGTTACAAAACAGCAGTTCAGCAGGGGACACAGAAGCACTTAGGGAAACTGCAGCTGAAACTAAGTGAACCTTTCAGTCTACTTATCACAGCATTTACAGTCTGTGCTTCAAGGAGAAACAATAATGAATAAAAACAAATCTTGCAAAAGGAACTAGTATCCATCTAAAGCATTGGATTAAATAAAAAGCGACAAACAAACAAAATCACCAACTCCTGCTTTAGAAACTGTTGTTATAAATAAACTATCATTCACTGCTGCAGTCCTGCCATTTCCTTCCTGCTGAGAACAGGAGACCCAGAATACTGCCTGTCCTTACATTCCCTGTGCTTGTTGTACAGTTTAATCACTCACACTGTTGTGACAAGGATTCCCTGCTTTTCAGCATCAAGCTTGCTCTAATATTTCTAGTTTGCCTGTAATGCTGCTGTCCTCCTGCTCAGCTTATAAGACACTGTATTTTACTGTGCTAGCGGGTGTGTGGCGTCTCTACTTCCTTCTGGCTTATATGAGGACAGTTGCTAATGCTTGATTCCTTGTGTGGAATCAGAGCAGTAGAGAAGAGTAGCAGCTGCAGTCAGGTGCTGAGCCATGACAATGTGCTTTGAACTTACATTTTGCTCCATATGACGTATTGCAGAATTCACCCCCTAGTGCTCCATTCTCTGCAGGCTGTAAGTCGAGTTACTGTTGATATCTGAAACATCATTTTTTACCTCTGTTTGTCAGAGGGTGTGTCCTAGCACGCGTCCTGGCACTGTAGCTGTGTTTAAAAACAAAGCAAGAGACTGTCTCTGACCTGAGGCATTTACAGTCTAAAGAGGAAACTTATGTAAAAGGGCAGAAAAATGTGGGAGAAGTCAAATATCTTACTGTCTCCATTCTTTAAATTTTAAAACTAAAGCACATCTAGATTAAGTAACCCATCCAGGGCAAAAGAAGCTAACAAGAAAATTGGAAAAGTGAAACCAGACTTTCTGAATCTGAAATGAGTACCTCAAACTCATACCCTCCCTTGTATATACTATGTCAGAGCAAGACAGTATTGATTCCATGTATCCCAGAGAGGTTTCCCAGAATCGCTCCAGATCCACTGAATCCAGACTAAGTTAGGACATCCTGAGACAACTTTGTGGCTTCCTCTGGATATCATGTCAGATAATCATTCCAACTTTAACGCAAACCCATGAAACTTACAGGTTTTAGGTGTTTATCATTTTGTTTAGAGATATGCCAAGGTTTGGTTTGGATGCAGACCTCATTCAGATTCTAGTTTGGAACTATATATATGTAAATACCTATAAGAAAAAGTATAGCACCTTTTATTTTATTTTAATATTCTCTCTGCTTTATATGTGCAAGGCATCTGGCGCTGGTCCATGTGACATTCTTGTCTCTAAATTGGAGAGACATGGATTTGATGGATGGACCACTCAGTGGATAAGGAATTGGCTGGGTGGTTGTACTTAAAGAGTAGTGGTCAATGGTTCAATGACTAAGTGGGGACCAGTGATTGAATGGCATTCTACCGGGATCAGTACTGGGTCCAGTGTTGTTTAACATCTTTGTTGCAGACATGGACAGTGGAATTGAGGGTAGCCTCAGCAAATTTACCAATGACACCAATGAAGGTGTGTGGTGCCATTGACACACTGGAGGGAAGGGATGCTATTCAGAAGGACCTGCACAGGCCTGAGAAGTGGGCTAGTGTGAACTTCATTAAGTTCAACAAGGCCAGGTGGAAGGTCCTGCACCTGGATCAGGGTAATTCCAAGCACAATTACAGGCCAGGCAGAGAATAGATTGAGAGTAGTCCTGAAGAGAAGAACTTGGAGGTGAGGGTGGATAAGAAGCTAAATATGGACCAGCAATGTGTGCTTGCAGCCCAGAAGGCCAACCATATCCTGGGATACATGTGACCAGCAGATAGAGGGAGGTGATTTTAACCCTCCACTCTCGTAAGCCCTCACCTGGAGTCCTCAGCACAGGAAGGACATGGATCATAGAATCACAGGATGGTTTGGGTTGGAAGGTACCTTAAAGATCATCTAGTTCAAGCCCCCATGCTGTCATCAGGGGCAACTTCCACTAGATCAAGGTGCTTATAGCCTCATTCAACCTGGTCTCCCCAGATATTTTAGAGTACATCTGGAGCAGGGCCACAAGACAGAGGGCTGGAGCACCTCCCTTAAGAGGACAGGCTGAGAGTTGTGATTGTTTAGCCTAGAGAAGAGAAGACTCCAGCAAGACCTTACAGCAACCTTCCAGTACTTAAAGGGGGGGCTATGGGAAAGCTGAGAAGTGGCTCTTTGTTAGGGAGTGCAGTGACAGAATGAGGGGTAATGTTTTTAAACTGAAAGAGGGGAGATTTAGATTAGGTGTTAGGAAGTTTTTTAATGTGAGGATGGTCAGGCACAAGAACAGGTTGCCCAGAGAAGCTGTGGATGCCCCATCCGTGGAGATTTTCAAGGCCACGTTGGATGGGGTCATGAGCAACCTGATCTTCTGAGAGGTGTTCATGCCCATGGCAGGGGGATTGGAACTAGATGGTCTTTACAGTCCTTTCCAATACAATGCCAAACAGTATGTATGTGTCCAGTATTTGGGGTGCTTTTCTTGAGGAACATGTAGAAGACACTTGCTGTAATAAGACTAACTATTCCCATCTCTGGTGGATCTCACAGCAGCCTCTCAGCACCTCCAACATTTAGGATTTGGCCTACACTGTTCACAGGGGTTCAGCTTCTTTTATTAGGCCAGATTTTCATTTTCAGTCAACTAAAATGTCTGAGTAACTTGAAAATAAAGGTTTTATATCATGTCTAATTAGAAAGGCGATTCTTCTTAAAATCTTTACCACTGGTAGTTCAGCAGCCAAAACCTGTCTCGGGAGTGCTTAAATGCAGAGAACCCAAAATTACTGGACTTTTTGAAAATGTGGTCATTACCTACTGTTGCCACCTACAGGAGAGCTGCCAGAGGGGAAATATCCTTCCTTAAGGGGATTCCTGATGGGGACAGTAGTCAGAATCTGATGAAACTCACTGGCAGTACCTGAATTCCCAGAGGGAAACAAATAATAATGATGAGCAGTATTACAGAAAGATTTTTAATGTTTCTCAGTAGTGATCTTTTTAGAATTATAATGATCGCACTTTGCGGGGAAAAAAAACCAACCCAACCTCATTTATGAAGAGTCTGAATGCTATTTAATCCTAATATAAGAAAATTCACTGTACTCCAACTTGAAGAATGTTTTGCTTGAGAAGGAAATAGGTCCTAGCACGAATCAAGGGCCTGACCCAAGTTATGTTAGCACCAGGAGGCTGCATTACAGTGACTGACAGCAGTCCTTAGTGAGAAGGATGTGCCAATGAGGTCTTCAGTGCTGATGCTTTCTAACGTGGCCTGCCCACTCACATGTGCCCTGCAGGTCCTGGAGCTACTGTCCATGTGATAGTGACACGGCTCTGAAATGACTGCTTGTTCCAGAGTCCCGAGAAAAAGTTGCTTGGAAAGGATGAAGGGCCAAAATACAAAAAGGATGATTTTCATTCTTGAAAAGACCACCTTGCACCTGGCTGCCCCCAGAGCTGGGGGTGGAAGGGGTGGGCAGGGCTATTGCATGAGGGAAAGATAGGGGTGCAGGTGGAAGTTACCACCAGAAAAACATTAAATTCTCTCTCACTGAGTTTGAGTGGAGCTGTTGTACACGCAAAATCTAGAAATACCCTGAGTGCATCAGAGCTACCCTAGGAATGTATGTGGAAAGCAACTAGTTTTTTTCTTTTTTTCTGTGCATTTCTCCTTCTTTCTATTTGTCTTGCAGGACAAAATACCCACATTGTAAGAGTAATCTGTGACACTGAAGGGGTTGTTGTTGTTTGTGCTCAGTCAGTGCTGCAGAGGGAATAAGGAGCTCTGACATCATTGCATCTGCTTTGTACCAGCACATCAGGTCATGTGCAGCTCCCTAATTTTTCTGTTGATTAGCTGAAAAATAGCAATGAGCCTTACATTGTAGAAATACTTCGCGGTCCTGTTGTGTCTCCTGACTGACCTTCAGTTTGGAAAAGCTATTAGAGGAAGAGGATTTCCCTTTTGGTATTACATAGTGCATTTTGACAAGCGGTTGTGTTTGTCAGTTGCTTGAAGGGCACAGCCTCATTTCCAAAGTTTCTATGCTGCATTAGAGGGAGTAGGGATAAAGACGCCTGCCTGTAAGTGTGAGTTAGAGTAGCCTCAGAAATGCTCTGACTTGTTTTGATTCCCAAAGGTTTGTACTTCAGGGACTGAAAGAGAATAACAGCTGTGCTTCACTCACCAGCTGGCACTTTCATGTGTCCCTGACTTATCTGGGTGGGAAAGTGTCACAGAGTCTTTAGTCCAATTCTGCAATGATTATAGTGGCCTTTTGCACAGGGCTTTGCTCCCATGCATACATTTTAATGCCCTGATTCTGTTGGAGCATCAGTGTAACAGAGAGCCAAGTGCAGCCACCATGAGAACTGCAGTACAGTTCTTTTTCCTGTTTTTAATATCAGAATCGATATTCCTCTGTCACGGAACAGAGAAAAAAAGGATGTTTCCCTTTAAAGACAATTGGGGCAGGGAGAAAAGCCTTCTGTAGCAAGGAGGAGACAACATCTTCAGTCTTCAGGTGCAGTAGCAGTTGCATCCCAAAGCACAACCCCCCACTTTGCAGACCTGACTGTGGGGACCTCCCCAGGAGAAGGCAGGCTGCTGCGATAGGGCAGAGAACCGGGGTGGCTTACAGAGAGTTGACTGCTCAGAAGGCAGCTGTTCTTAATGGTGCTGATGTCTTCACCGTTGGTAGCTTTGGCAAAGACTTATCTTGCACCCCCATACTTCTCTGGTGAACAAAGGGCTTAAGAACGATAGCTTGACCCCTTGGTGTTAGGTGAGTTTGGGGCTGGAAAAAGCCTCTCTATTTAAAGAGGTGTCACAAAATGAAGAGGAATGAAGTCCAGGTTAAAAATAAAATACATAAATATTTTAACCCTTTTTCAGATTCATTCTACTGGTTTAGGATCACTGCTGCAAAACGTAAGTGCTCTTTCAAGGAAAATGAGGGCATTTCTAGAAAGGCACACTGATTTTCTGTAGCAGAACAGTGGTATGATAAACTGTTTGGCAGTGCTTGAGGCATTAAGTGGTTGTTCAGCCACATAGCCTATACCTCTGCTGGATTCAAGGTGTGTTGTGCAAGGGAAGTTTGCACAGTATCCGGAGACAGTCTGAAGGCCAAGAAAACCAAATGCTTATAATAAAAGTCATTCTGCTAAGTAGGACTTCTGGTAAAATGCACACTCACCCATGAAGGTAATCCTGTTTTGGTTGAATAAACAGTATGAAGGAGAAAAAATTAGGCTGGGCATGCTGCTTCTGACCTAAATTTGAAAATCAAATTCATTCATGTAAACCCTCTGTAGGTTCTTGCATTCCTGTTTCACCTCTGAGGTCCTGGGTTTTCTTGTAACATCAGAGACTTGTCCCATAAGAAGGGAGCCTCCTGCAAACTGGGTGCTTAAGTGGATCGTCAGGTTTGAAGGAGATCTACAAATTGTTCCCACTGAAGAACAGCATGGAGGTGCTGACTCTCATCTGGAGGCTTGGAGAATATGCACATGGAAAAGGATGAGGAATTGCAGAACTGTAGGATCATAGAATGGACTGGGTCAGAAGTCACTTTATAGATCATCTAGTTCCAACCCCCGCACCATGGGCAGAGGCACCTCCCACTAGACCTTGCTGCTCAATGCCCCATCCAACCCAGCCTTGAACACTTTAAGAGAGGAGGTATCTACAACCTGGGCAACCCAGTTCTTCTGACTCAGGAAAAAGGTAGTATGGAGCAGAAAAAGTTAATAGGTTAGAAATGTTAGCAGCTAAGAATGGAAAACAAGAAGAGGAATAGATGGAAAAAGGGTTTTACAGTTTCTAGGATTTCACGGAATGTGGTTGTTCTTGAGTGACTTCTGTGGTGGCATAAGGAATCCACTCTGAAATAAAGAACAGGCTCCCAGTTTGGATGCGTAACATTACCCTGCTCTAAATGCAGAAGCATGTGGGCAGCAGAATGATACTAAATGACATGGCAGAACTCTAGATAACCCTTAAGTTGTCCAGCTGGGATGAAGTAAGACTGTTATCAAGGGAGGTAAAATTGCCTCAACTCTGTTTAGCATTTACACAGATCTCTGCAGAGAATAGGACTGGTCTCCTAAAGTCACCATGATTCCTTATCAGCTGCTTTCCCAGCCTTTCTTACTGAATGGCACCCAGCAATAATTGCAAGACTCTCGGAAACAAAAGGGACTTGTCAATGTTACTGTGTTCCTCTGGCAGACAAATTGTGGGATGTGCTTGGGGCAAGCTTCCATAGATATTTCCTGGGTACCCTGCAAGAATGCTTTGCACAAGTCTTTAGTTCACCTTGGCTCTTTGGACCTGGCCAAACGTGTCCAGCACAGAGCAAATAAAAGAAAGTGCTGCCCTGCTGTCCCATGTTGTCTGTCAACAAAGCACAGAAGGCAAATCCTTTACCTGGAGTTCATATTTCCTGCTCAGAGGAGGGACTGTGAATAACAGTTATGTCTGTTCTGATGCAAGAATGAACTTTGGGGTAGGAAGCAGTCCACAAATTAAACTTCTGACCTCCACACAAATCCATATTACAAAGCATTAGGATGTGCTCTAATCCCTAACATCATACATACATCAATGTAATGATCAGCTACCTTGAAGTTTGCATCCGATGTTCTGTATAATACAAGGAGAGGGTCTCTGTGGTGTCTTCCTCCAAAATACCTGTGCATAGGTTGTAAGCCTTACAAGCACGGGCACTATTTCCTCCTGTCTGGAGCTACTGCTGGGTTTCTTTAACGTGGCATCTGCCACAACAAGATTTTGGTGGGGTCTGTCCCATGTTTGTGTGGGAGGCAGTATAAGCTTTCAATGGAGGAAAAAGTTTTCTCCACTGAAGAGAAGGCAGTTAATTATGTCTCCTATAAAGAGATGTAATTTGTTTTCTGTAGAGAGAGGATGATATGAACAGCAGCCCTTGCCTTTTCATTACAAAACTCTGTTGTGACTGTATTGCTGAGTCTTGGAAAACTCCCCAATTCACAGGTTGGTTTTTGTGTATCCCAAACATCTGGGAACAAGGTTCAGCTAACTGATTAATGTGGTCTCTGATTCTATGATCTCTGGCAGAAAATGCTGAAAAGCTGGGGAAGGAGGGGGATAAATCTATCCCAGCTGTCCATTTCAGATATTACTGGTTTCAAATTTAGCCTGCCATTTTCTTAGAAAATTGTTTGTGAGCACTTATAAATCTGCATGCATAAGTGTTACCATAAGTATTTGGCAAGTGCAAGGGATTTTGAATTAGATTATGAAAGGAGGATGCCTGTATATGTGCCAAGGAATCCTAATGTGTACAGGCCTATGATGGTATGATTTAAGTGAATGCCAATTCACAAATTTTCTTCTGTTTTTTAAATGCTGGCTCTGCCACTTCAGCTGTAGTAAGCAGGTCCAGCCAAAGCCATTCTTTTACAGATTTTAGCTAATTTGCTTATCATTGGAACTTTCTTGTTGCTTTCTCTATTTAATTTTTGAGTCATTAGCACTTTCTTTAGTGATGCATTATCACGTGACATAACAAAGTATTGCATGCTGCCTTTGCTCCTTATCAAAGGACAAATAGCTTTGAACTCTGTATTAGATGTGTTGTGTAAGGGCAGGTACAAGGAAATGGGAAGAAACTTGAGAAAGCAATGACACTTAAAGATGACTGTTCTGAAGATGCATGATCTACAGCAACACCTTCAGAAATAATGCAAATGCTGCCTCTATTTCTTTACTCTTCCTGATCTCTGTGCAATAATAATGTGTTGGTGGGTGCATCTGCACTGCAGTCTACCACTTGTCATGGACATACAGGTTTCTTCGGAGTGACAGGTAATTCAAAGGAGAAGTTTTCTGTATTGCAGAAGTGATTGTCACTATGTGGAAAAGATGATCTGTGTTAGGATAGGGGATGCTTTTGACTATGGTTTAGTATGATGGAGCTGAAGAACTTACCATTAGGACACAGAAAGGTTCAGACACGTCTGAGCCCTCCTTTCTCAAGGAGTTTTGGGCAATTTGGAGGAGGAATGACTTCACTTATCCCTGTCACCTGTATTGAGATACTCAAGAGCCTATCTTTATAATGTTGTTTATAAACCTCCCTTGCCAAGAGTTTTCTTGATTCTGATATTAATGTTGATAGGCTGCAAGATGTCATCAGCACCTCCAGCAATAGAGGACTAGTGTGTGATAGGAAGAATATGAGAAGAGCAGAGATAAAATAACTGAAAAACAAAATGTTCCTCCATTGCTGTCTTTGATCTCTTAACTCCTATCTGTGAGAGATCCTGGATGCTGATGGCAGCAATTGACTTATTTTCTGCTGCTTCTGTTGCTTGTACAAAGCAGAGGAAGACAGTGTCTTCACTGAGGAGAGTACAACGCTTGCTGTGATGTCTTCTGTGGCAGGCTGGACTTGAGGGGAGGCAGGAAGTGAGCACAGGCAACCTCAAAACTGAGACAAAATATGCAATTTTATTTCTTCCTCTCTTCTCTCTGCCTCTGGCTTGGTACTACAATTCTTGCCTTATTAACCACCCTTTCATGTATTAAAACCCCATGGAAAGCTGCCAGCCAGTGTTGCTATCTTTGCTGCATCCCTGATGCCAAAGGAAGAAGTGGTAGGCACCATGGACAGAGTTGTTGTGTCAGGGCCAGCATCATCTTGGAACCTTGTGTCATTTCTCAGCTCTAAAATGCAGTAGTTGAAGGGCTGGGACAGTTTTACCATAGCTGTATAACTGCCCACCAGTATTTTACTCCTGACCTGGGACTGAGGCCGAGTCTATATAGCTAATTTTGCTGTGTGAATCACCAAAGCACTGAGAGGAACGGGGTCTGAGCTCATCTGCTGTCAGCTAGATCCAAACTGGTAGCCCAGAGATGAAGATATGGAGAGGTCGTTGCTGATTTCCCATGCTGTTCAGTCCAGTCTTGCAAGAAATGAAAAGACGTACCTGAGGTTGAGGTGGGTCTGTATTTAAAAGTTATAACCCCTCATATAGATGAGTGGGCAGGGATGTTTGGAAATGAAGTGCTGGTTCATATCATAGAGATACATCAGTTATGGTCTTATCATTACAGAGACCTTTGACAAGTGTGTTCCTCAGACACAGGCTGTGCTCATAGTAATTACTTTATGGACAAAGCAGACTAATTTTAACATCATGGATAGGAATAAGTGGTTCTTGGGATCAGTGTCGCTAAGATGGGATGGACACAAAAGTGCTGACAAAGAGCTGGCCCATGACAGGTGGGAGCTGCTGTTCATACTGTAGTGTGATAGAAACTGTTGCTGACTTGTGGTAGAAAAGCTGGACTGAAGGGTTCCTTGGCCTTCCAGAGTACACAGCTGCTGGCTCCACAGTTTGACAGAAAGTTGACTGTTGATTCCTCTTCCTGCAGCTGCCAGGCCTCCCCTTAAGGCTCTCTCTTGCACACAGTGAAGAGCAAACATGAACTTTGTGAGTCTGTGTTGCCCTTGGCCTTCTTGCAGTTCCTTGGTGAGGTCCGTATTGCTGTTTGTCTGGGACTGTTCCCCTCTGGGAGGTGCAGTTGTGCTTGAACAGCATATTTAGAAAATGGAAGCAAAGGGAAGAACTGTAGGTTGCTTCAATCTCTGCTTCCATCATTACCAGCTGTGAGGAACTATTGGGTTGGAGAATGCCTTCTCGATACCAAACATTTGTATCTTGCTGAGTTCATTAACTCAGCTGAAATAAGATCCTAATATACAAATAGATTTAAGTATCCATCTAGAGAGGCACCCAAAAGTGAAGAATGGGAGAATGTAGTAGAGAAACAAAAATCGTATTATGTATTTTCCACTCTTTGGAATGATTGATGTTATTAGGCTTGTTGTGGAGCAGAGCAAGACAGAGATAAAGTCTGGCATTCTGCCTCCAATTTCTGCAAAGTCCTATCTATTCTACCCCCTCCTGGAGCATTTATTACTGGTCTTATTTCTTAGGGAACCAGTGATGTCCATTAAGGAAAGATGTAGAGAAGGAAACAGCGACAATCCTATTGATTGCTGCTGGAAGAATATTAGGGAGAAAATGTAAAAGATGTTTGTGTAAGACAATGCCAAAAAGCTAAACAAGGCCAGTGTGACTAATGGAGGAAAAGGGAGAAAGAGCCTAGCTGAGACGCATGGGAAATGGTGGAGAGTTTATCCTTTGAAGCTTTTCCAAAACTGTGGTTTTAATTTTTTTTCCCTACTGATGGTGGACTCCCTTATGGATTCAGTCTATGGTACAGTCAGCATCACTTCACTGTCTCAGTCCTATTCCTGGATGCTCTTGGGAAACCCTCTGCCTTATCTTATCCTCAACCAATGCTCTCAGAACCTCTACTCTACATTTTTTTGGCAGAATGTTGTGCTGTACTGTGCTTGCACCTCCTTTGTGCTTGCCCATATTCCCGTAATGGGATTCAGAATCTCCTGTGTCCTCCACCCACTCTTCGGCTCAGACATTCCAATGTTGTATTTGGTATTGCTTGTATTAAATCTATAATGTCTCAAATTATACAAGGAGCTCTGCCCTTGGGTTATTTGAAGTCAAACTCTCCATATCCCTCAATTTTACAGCTTGTTTCTCCTCTGTGCGTAGTGACTTTTTCTGTAGTTGAGCACAACAGCCCACAAGATATTAAATGTTCTGGAATATACCATCTGTCTTCAGAAGTTACACATACTGAGGAAGAATGAGACTTGCACTCCTTTCCTGTGCTCCTGCACAGGACCTGTTAGCTTCCTACTCCTGTGTATACATCTTTTAACATATACATTCCTGAAACATGCCAGGCATGTGTATTGGTCCTTCACAGGAAAAAAGCTGCAGGTGAGTACCGCCTGCAGTGTGGTTTGTCAGAGCTAGACTTAGCTTTCTAAGTTTGTAGTGAGCACTGAAGGTCTGTCATTGCTTACATGATAGGGAATAATTGTCGTGCTTTGGAGCAGCAGATATCAATGTTCCCACAGGCTTGACTATGGCTGCTGATTTTGGGTGGCACATTTCTCATAAACACTGGGCTGACTGCATGTGGGTTTGTTTTTTCCCTCACATTCAGCTTGGGTCAAAGAAAGCACAGAGTGCAATAACATTAAAAACCAGGATAAGGTGAGGAAAAGAAAAACAAGTCAAAGATTTTTCCTGAAGAACAACCATTGATTTGTGTACTGTGCCCTGTGCTACTTGGTGATGGCAGCCAGGATGTGGCACTCACTGAAGGTAACAGGAGTCACAAGGAGGCTATTTGCCTTCTGGTGTAAGGGGCCAACTCTGCTGACTCCTGGCAGAGACTTGCATGTCAGTCACTAGCTAGCTGTGTACCACTGGGCAGCAGATAAGCTCATGTGCTGAATGTATAAATCCACTCCTTGTCAGCTCCCATCAGTGTCTCCTGCATGAAGCCCTGATGCTTCTTAAAGAAGCATACGTTGCAGATAAGTCTAAGTGCCATATTTCCCCTGTAGCCTATGGCCGAGCACTGAGGAACACTGCAGTTCTTACTTACCGAGGTAAAGCATGAAGTTTCTGTGGTTAGATAACCTGTACTATCCAATCTCCATCAACTCAAGACTTTGGAATCGTCATGCCAGGCCAAATCAGGAGTCGTCTTATAGAGATGCATTGGTACCAGCAGAAATTATTTCCAAGAAAATTCTCACAGGACCCTCTTGGCTTACTTCATGCCCTCAAACTTGATGCCAAAGATGGAGATTTAGTGGAGCTTTAGAATTGCAGTTTTGAAGGGACTATGGAAAATACTTGTTTCAATAAAGGCTAATATAAACTGACATGCTTTTACAATAATAGTTTGTAGAAAATACTTTTCCCTACTGCAGTTTCACTGTATAGAAGTTTGCACATGCAAATTTTAATATCAGATACGCAACTCATTTGCTTCTCACTCATACCTATTTTCATTTAAATTTCTGGGGAAACAGCTTTGAGAAGCACATATGGAAACAAAAATTCTGGTGGAACAAGCCCATAATAGAGCTTTCAATTCAATGACGAATTTTTAGCTTTCCAATACTATTGTCTGTTTGTTTGTAAGTACAGCATTGTCTAGCTGCCTGGTTCTGTGGAGATCTAAGTCTGGTTTCTCCCCTCATTTATCCACTTTTTGTAGAATCTTCTTGTAATTACTAGTACTTAGCAGAAAACGTGAGTCCATGTTAAAGCATTTAATTAGTCAAAATTGTGTAATAGAAGATTTCTTCCAGGTACCACATAATGATCATTAGAAGATCTGATTCGAAGCCCACTTAAGGCAATTGATGCCTTTTGTTGACTTTAATTCATTTTGAATCTGGCTTAGTATATTCAGAAACATGAAGCTAATGGCTACAATAGCAGCAGGAAGTACTCAGTGTAGATGGACAGCTTCTGTGGTTCTCCATTTGCTTCCATAATGGCTTGCTGAAGAAGTTTTGGATAAATGTAATGAAAGGCCACTTTGAATGAAAAATCTACTAAATTCAGAGCTGCAGAGGAAGATATGTTAATGTTTAATCATATAAAACCTGATTTCTTTCCACCTTTACTCCACTCATGCTCATATTGAAATCAAGTATGCAAGCAATCTAATGTGGTGTTGCTTAGATTTGGTAATGGCTTAAGTTTGTTCAAAGAATGATATCTCCACAGCAGCGATGAACCCACAGGACATACCAGGCCTACAGTTACTTGCCAATAATGCCATTTATGCTTTAGTGCTGTTTTCATCTGATTTCAAGAGTAGCCTGTTTATTTAGTCTGTGATTACAGGAAAGAGTAAAAAGGTGGTCTAGATGGTCTTCACCAAAGCCAGTCATTTTTCACCATTCTTATCTTTCAATCCCATGTAACATCAAAGCAGAAGTACCAAATTAATAAATACTCAGGCTCTATTCCTTTGATATTTCTGTTACAGCAGGAATGCAGACTTCCGAGATAACGTGAAATTGGTTTCTTCCTATCCCATATCTCTGGTTTTGCCACTTTATCTCAGTGAAGTATCACAGGGATTTACTTTCTGCTTTCTGTGCTTTGATCTTGGAAATACACATTACCACACAGCAGGCCAGACACTGAAGAAAGTGGGCACTTTGGTACAGGGTACCAAATTCTAGCCTGAAGAATTCAATATCCAAATCTCTGCATACTTCGAAGTTCATCCCAAGTATAAATAATTCTGAACTCAGAGGAAGTTCATGTCCAGGTATGAAGCAACAGAAGGTCAGCCACGGGTTCTGAAAATTTTTTCATTTAATTACTTCAAAGCAAAACAGGGCCAATATTAGAAAGCTTGATTTTCACAAGAAAACCTACCACACACAAACACATATTTTCTGTGATTAGGAAGACCAGCTCAATACATTTGCTGCCTGTTTTTAGTGACCATTGCATAGTTCTTGCATGGTAAGTATAAGACAACTGTCCTCTTAAAGTTCTCATGGCACCACATGGGTGATGGTTGGCCCAGTTGTTATTGAGCAGATGAATACAAGAGAAAAGGAAACTTTCTTCATCACTGAGACAGACCTTCAGGCTCCCTTGATCTACCCTCCTTGCCTTCTAGGTGAATTAGCATCCTGTGTGCCTATGAGCATGAAGGCAGGAGAGCAGAACAACTGTTGGCAGTGAAAACTGCCGAGGAGAAGGGCTTAAACCAGCACAATGTGATTTCCTCTGGGGAAAAGGAGGGTGAAGTAGAGATGGAGGAGAGGGAAGCAGAGCTTTGCATAATTCCTCTAAGGGTCACGTTGCCCCAGTGGTGCACTTCGTCATCAGCTGAATTACCAGAGCATCCTGTCAAATCAACCTCCTGCATAGATTTTTAAAACCTCTAATTGGCACCTGCAAAGTTGCAAGTTAGCAGTGTGTTTCCATTTGCCCTGTACATCCTTCCACAGCTCTTTCCCCCAGCTCCAAGGTACTGGGATTCTTCGCAGCTGGTAACCTACAGTGATATGAGGCAACACAGTTTCTCACAGCATTCTCCTACACAAAATGTCAGCCTCTGGCCTGGACAGACGCACACTCTCCTGGGTAGAGAACTGGCTGGATGGCCGGGCCCAGAGAGTGGTGGTAAATGGTGTTAAGTCCAACTGGAGGCCAGTGACAAGTTGGGTTCCCCAGGGCTCAGTGCTAGGTCCAGTCCTGTTCAATGTCTTCATCAATGACCTGGATGAGGGCATTGAGGGTATCCTTAGCAAGTTTGCAGATGACACTAAGCTGTGTGGAAGTGTCGATCTGCTGGAGGGTAGGGAGGCTTTGCAGGGGGACCTGGACAGGCTGGACCGCTGGGCAATGTCCAACGGCATGAGGTTTAACACGGCCAAATGCCGGGTCCTGCACTTGGGGCACAACAACCCTATGCAGAGCTACAGACTGGGAGAAGCCTGGCTGGAAAACTGCCAGGAGGAGAGGGACCTGGGGGTGTTGGTCGACAGCCGACTGACCATGAGCCATCAGTGTGCCCAGGTGGCCAAGAAGGCCAATGGCATCCTGGCTTGTATCAGAAACGGTGTGACCAGCAGGTCCAGGGAGGTGATTCTCCCTCTGTACTCTGCACTGGTGAGGCCGCTCCTTGAATACTGTGTCCAGTTCTGGGCCCCTTACCACAAGAAGGATGTTGAGGCTCTGGAGCAAGTCCAGAGAAGAGCAACGAGGCTGGTGAAGGGGCTGGAGAACAGAACCTATGAGGAGCGGCTGAGAGAGCTGGGGTTGTTTAGCCTGGAGAAGAGAAGGCTGAGAGGAGACCTCATTACTCTCTACAAGTACCTGAAAGGAGGTTGTAGAGAGGAGGGAGCTGGCCTCTTCTCCCAAGTGACAGGGGACAGGACAAGAGGGAATGGCCTCAAGCTCTGCCAGGGTAGATTTAGGCTGGAGATTAGGAGGAGGTTTTTCACGCAGAGGGTCATTGGGCATTGGAATAGGCTGCCCGGGGAGGTGGTTGATTCCCCTTCCCTGGAGGTGTTTAAGACACGGGTGGATGAGGTATTGAGGGACTTGGTTTAGTGTTAGCTAGGAACGGTTGGACTAGAAGATCCGATGGGTCCCTTCCAACCTGGTTGTTCTGTGATTCTGTGAACCCAGGCTGTAGTTGGGACCCTGTGACCCAATGTTTGTGTGACAGGCATCACACCTTTTCACTTGTGTGACAGTTCACACCTTTTCTTTCTCTTTTAACTGTTATGCAAATTCTTCTCCCTGTTTCCTGTTTATCACAGAGTCTGAGCCTCCCTAGACAGGCTATTCTGAGCTTGGCCTGTTTTCTGATAATTGCATCTGCAGTAAAGCAAACACTCCTGCAGGGTTTCTCAATTCCCCTGTCCTTGCCAGCTCTGAGCTGGACAGCACTCTGTGGTTTGCAGTCAGAGAGACACGGGGAAAAAAAAGCATGCCAAGGGCTGGCAAAGCTCTGGGGAAGGAGGCAAAGCTGCATGCTATTTCAGGCCTCTTTTATTTTGCCAGTGAGCTCAGATACCTCTCCTTTGCTAATGACATGGTGGCTGCTAGGTCCTGCTGAGCCATGCATCAGTAAAATCACTACTGAGATCTACAGTCTTATGTCCAAAGGGTACAAATTACTGGCTTCTCTGTGGGGATATAAAGGATGATCCAAGAGAGTCACCAGTCAGAAATGATCACAGTAGTAATTTTGAAAAGGTGATCCATTGTACATTTTTGTGAACTGTTGTTTCTCTGTGGAAGAAAAAAGAGGCGGGACACTGCTGTAAGATTTTTGAGGTTGGTCTTTATCAGGCTGCTGTTTAGAGAGCTGGGAATCTCTAGTTCTTGAAGTAATACAGCCATTAGAGTCTTGCTTCTCTACATGGGGCCAAGACTATGAGAAGTACAGTAATGACACTTTTTCTTCATATAGCCTTTGTCCACTGAAGGATTATACAAAGTCTTTCTGAGATCAGTAGATTAGTTTTGTCCTTGTTGTACAGCTAGAAGAGGTAGCAGACTGTGGAAAGCTGCCTGCTGCCCGCACTAGAGTGATACAACACACCCCTGAACTGAATACATGGAAGTAAAACACTGCTCAGCACATCAAGCCGGATGCTTTGTGCATAGCTGGGGTTGAAATCAAGACCTCTGAAACTGTATTTCGTCTCAAGATTCAGTTCCCAGGATATTAAAAATATGCAGAGAACTTTCAACACTCACAGACTTTAAAATACTGATATAAAGTAATTCAAGTTATTTCTTTTTCTTTTAAAAAAATATCTGTAGATAGTAAGTAAAGTATATAGAATCGTAGAATCACCAGGTTGGAAGAGACCCATTGGATCATCGAATCCAACCACTCCTATCAAACACTAAACCATGTCCCTCAGGACCTCGTCTACCTGTGCCTTAAACACCTCCAGGGAAGGTGAATCAACCACCTCCCTGGACAGCCTGTTCCTATGCCGAATCACCCTTTGTGTGAAAAACTTCCTCCTAATCTCTAGCCTAAATCTCCCCTGGTGGAGCTTGAAGCCATTCCCTCTTGTCCTGTCCCCTGGCACTTAGGAGAAGAGGCCAGCTCCCTCCTCTCTACAGCCTCCTTTCAGGTAGTTGTAGAGAGCAATGAGGTCTCCTCTCAGCCTCCTCTTCTCCAGGCTAAACAACCACAGCTCTCTCAGCCATTCCGCATAGGGCCTGTTCTCCAGCCCCTTCACCAGCCTCGTCGCTCTTCTCTGGACTCTCTACAGAGCCTCACCATCCTTCTTGTGGTGAGGGGCCCAGAACTGAACACAGTATTCGAGGAGCAGTCTCACCAGTGCCAAGTACAGAGGGAGAATAACTTCCCTGGACCTGCTGGTCACACTGTTTCTGATACAAGAAATATATTCTGATAGATATTTGCTTTCTGGTCTGATTTTCTCTTAATGAACACTAGCCATGCAGTGCTGTAACTGAACCCCCTCCTTCAAGTGATAGTGATAAATTGCTGCTGCTTCTCATGCTTTGGATAGTAACCAAGGAGGACCCTGACTGGACGCTGTTATCCATCACTCCCTTGGCCTGACCATACACTGCCACCGCACCCATCAAGAAATTTTTCAGAACTGAGTCACCTATGCAGTTAGACCACTCATCTGCAGGGAATTTCTTCTTTCACAAGCAGGATATCCCTCAGGAGGGAGAAAGGGGTTGGATAGTCCATGTCATAACTGGTGCAATGGTCGCATTCCACGTGAAATACCTGTTCTCCCCCATCCAAAAGGAGCTTTGCTAGAGTTCCAGTTTCCAGCCAACTGCAGTACATTGTGCTGATGGTTAGCCTACTGGAAGAGTGTTATGGGAGTGGGTACTTCTTCTGTTTTGTTTCTCCTCGTTCTTGAAGCAAATCCAAATTTATCTATTATAGGGTAGAACGAGCCTTCTGCAAATATCAGTGTATGTCTTGTAAAAGAAGAAAGTAACAGATCTTTTTGAAGAAGAGTCAAAAATTGAATAAACTAGCTCTCCCACTTTTTTTGGGGGGAGGATTGTTTGTTGGTTTGGGTTTGGGGTTTTCTTTTTTTTTTTTGCAGAATAGCTGTACAGCTGAAATCTACGTAACTTTCATTTCCTGTTTGTATAGGTGGCTTTCATCTAAATTCTGGTCATAAGTAAGTTACACCTGCAGAGCTGTCACTATCAAATACAGTGTGTCACTGAGTTTATAGCAGTTCTGTCAGTCCTGAACTGTGTACATACATGTTTACATGCCTTTGTCGCTCCTCTGAAGGAGCTGTTTCCAGATATCCCAAGCATGGAATTGGATCTCTCAGATGACTTTTGACTCTGGAGAGAGGAATAAATGTCTTTGAAAGACTAAGACTGACACATGTACAAACACCCTTTCCTCCAGCCTGCTGTGCGTGGAAGGCCAAGGGCAGTGTGGTGCAAGAGGTGCTTTTGCTGGTTTTTGGTGGTGGTGTAGAGAAAGAGAGGTCTGAGTGGTGATAACCAGCATGCTGCGAAATCATCCTCCTCTGTACAGTGCTGGAAACTTTCTAATTTACTGGTGAGTGTATTACTGGCATTCAGGTAAAGTTGTGTTCAGGCTTAGCACAGAGTGATATTTCAGGAAATTAAAGGACATGAAGAACTAAAGTTATATTGGAGTAAGTTCCTAACAACTTGTCTGATCCCTGCAAGATGAATGTTAAGGGATGGTTTTGTAGTCTGTTCATGTTTTGTTTGTTAGCATAGCAGCTCCAGAACAATCAGCTATTTGAAGGACAAGGGGGAAAAAAAGCAACCCTACCTAGTTGTCCTTGTTTGCTTCTTTCGGTCTTTCTCTTGCCTTGGTGAATTCCTGGAAATTTGTCATGCCCAGCTGTGCGATGCTTAGACTGTATCTTGTTCCAGAGTTTATTTCCGTCATCCACAGTCTCCACAGTGCCACATTAACTCCCTTCAAGTTAGCCTAGGTCAAATCAGAGCGATTACATTGTGGCTTTGAGCAGCCCAGAGCAATTTTGCTAGCAGCTGAAGAATTACACTGACTGCATCTCTAATGACTAAGCTTAGTAAATTCAAGTTAAAAGAACTAGAACAGTCATGATAGGAATTTTGGGTGTGAACAGGGCTTGTGCTAATTACAGGGACTTAGTCACAACTCACTAACTCCATGTTGAAGACATGCTTTTAGAAGTAGCCATGCTTGGGCAGACTGGGAACTGAGAGAAAGCAGAGTCTTACACTTAAGGCTTTAAACGTTGCATCTCCACTAATCAGGTTTAATTTTTTGTTGTGCTTTTTACTTATGTCACTTTTTATATTTCGTTCCCTTTCGGTGCCTCAATTCTGCAACTATAAAATCTCATTGCTGCCTTTCTTCCATTCTTTGTCTCCCCTGCATACACTGCAAGTTCTTTAGGATGGAGATTTTATAATATGAATCAAGTATGCAATACATAGTGCATACTTGTGCCTGTGGGAGGTCAGGAGAGCTCCAAGTGACATCTTAGAGTTTCTGTACTTCAATAATATGTCATTGGCTTTGGATTGTGAGGGAGGAGCAGCCTTGAATGCTCATATAACTCCTACAGCTAATCCCTTTTGCTAGATTTGGAACTTTTCTTTTAACCTGGAATTTTGTGAGTTTTCTGTCCTGCAGGATGGGAACTGCTGAGGCTGCATAAATTGAATTTTTCTTAAATTATGTGAGTGCTAAATATGATAGATTGTTATAACTTACTGTATCTTCCACATAGAAAGATGACTGAAAAATGGATAAATCAGAAAAAAATGTGTGATGATATCTAGTGTATTCTACGACCAAGATTCTAATCTCTATTTCTTTTTGTTTCTTCCAGGTGGAGCGGGAAATAGCCATCCTGAAGTTGATAGAACATCCCCACGTTTTAAAGCTGCATGATGTTTATGAAAATAAAAAATATTTGTAGGTATTACTGGCTTTTACCAGAGAAAGGGGAAGGGAAGGAGGAAGGAAAGGAGAGGAGGGTTTTGGAACTTGGTCACGTTTCTCAAAGAACAATGCAGGGTGTGTTTTCACCCTCATCTGGTGGTACCTGGATGAGAAGGGAACACTTGTTATTTCCTTGGCTTTCTCATTTTCCTGTCTGTGCTTTACTTATGTGCTGTTTCTTTTCCTACTTAAAATGGAGGAGAGAAGACAAACCATTTGCTATCAAATAATGAGAGGGGAGGCACATTTGTACCTGTAAAGTCCGGAACTATTTTGAATTGAAAGTGTGAAGGACTGTTACAGTTACAGCAGATAATTTGGATAACCTGCCTTGCCTAACATTTTTCATTGAAGCTCTTGACTCTCACTAACCATATTTTAAATTTGCCCCATCAATAACAATTATTGGTTTTAAGGACTGCTGAAATCTCCTGGTGGTTCTGCAGTAACAGTTAAATAGCAAAGCCTTTTTTTTCCACCCCCCCAGATGATTTCCAGTGCCAAACAGGGATGTTGTCCACAGACAGAGTCATTTTAGCTTGACAGGGCACTAGATATGTTGAATCTGTTGTCAAACAGGCCAAATTAATCTTGGCGCAACAGGGGAAAAAAAAATCAATGTTCTCCAGATGGAAAAGGGCAATCCAGCAGGGAACTCAGTGTTATTTTCAGCTTTTTAACAGGTTATTGCAAGTAGAAGTAAATGGTTAAGAAAAAAATTAAACCATTTCTAAAAAAACCCCCAATCTCCATTGGTGATCTCTCCATAGTTTCACAACACAAGAAGAGAATGACTGTTTACCCTAAGAAAGCACGTTTAATGGAGTGACAATCCCTATGGATTATTCAGCAAAGAATTCCTGACACCAGAAGTGAGACCTCTGTGCCTAAGAGTTAGCTTAGTAGAGCAGGCATAAACTTCTGGATTCCTCATCCTCCTTTGGGGCAAAGCTTGCCATTCACAGTGAAATGCAGTTGCCAGAGTGAGCTTGTGCAGGCACTGGGTGGAGGCTGGCTCAGATGTTCTCTGAGCTGCATGCTGAGTGCTTTATCCTCAGTGGGATAAATGGTCACAGCTGCACAAAGCCCACTTTGCTCCAGCTGAGGACTGAGGCCCAAGTCTGACGGAGCCTGCTGTGTGCAGAAGGGTAGCAAAGGGAAACAATGTTTTATAGCCAACGAGTTCTCCTTCAATGCTAGTAAGAAAGCCACCATTTGTAAGAGTACATTCTGCTGTATCCTGGTTTACAAGAGGTAAGAATGTAGCCCCAGGCTTTCTTTTGATTAAGAGAGGGGGAATATTCTTCTTTGTGATTCTTCTTTATTTGTGTGTTGTGTAATCTTAGGTATACAGACACACAAACAAACATGTGCTTGCATAAACACATCCTACAGCTAATGTGATCCAAGCAGGATCACATGGATGTGGGCAATGAAGACATGAATATGTGAAGAAAAAAGGCCATGATCATCATTTGGGGTGTGGGGATGAGTTACAGCAGTGCTGAATCTTTCTTCTTGCTCTGTATGTCCGTGAAGCCAGCAGCTGACCTGAGCTCTCCTTTAGTCCCAGAAGTCTGGGGAGCTATTTTGCTCCATGTGGAAAGTATCTAGTTCTCAGAGATGTGGGGATGGTCTAACCTCAAAATTTTGTAAAAGTTACCACCATCCTTTGGCAGGAGAATATCTGCCTGCTGAAAATCACCTTGGAAAGAGAAGTATCCCGTATCTTTAAGATACACCTGGATATACTGGCTTCTAAATCCTGTGAGGCTCCAAAACAAGCTTTGCCAGTAACCATTTAGCCTTTAACAATCACTAAGTCATCTCTGTGCTGTAGCTCTTCAGCCTGTAAGACTGAACTGTCCACATTCTCCCTGCAGAGGCACTGAATCCCTCTTCTGAAAGATACTGACTCTATGAAAGAGCCATGAACTGTTAATTATGTTTCATTTTTTATTAGACATATTTTAAGGAAAGGGCAAAATGCACCTTCTGCCAAGTCTCTGTTCAAAATTAGAAACAGCCATTGCCTTGGATAAATCAAAGAGGTGGAAAAGAATGCCTGTGGATGGGTGAAGTGCTACAAGTATGTGGGAGTGGAGACATGTGTGTGCATGTACTTTCCCAAATATTAAGACACAGTGACCTCTAGTTCTCACCAGCATCCAAAAAGGGATTGCTCTCTGGTTGTGGCAGCAATTTTCCATCATGCCCACCATCTCAGCAGTAACCATGGTGGCATCGTTTCAGAGGAGCTTATAAATTATGGGTGATATTTCAGACGCCAGAGACTAATCTTCATAGAATCATAGAACAACCAGGTTGGAAGAGACCCATTGGATCATCGAGTCCAACCGTTCCCATCAAACACTAAACCATGTCCCTCAGCACCTCATCTACCCGTACCTTAAACACCTCCAGGGAAGGTGACTCAACCACCTCCCTGGGCAGCCTGTTCCCATGCCCAGTGACCCTCTGTGTGAAAAACTTCCTCCTAATCTCTAGCCTAAATCTCCCCTGGTGGAGCTTGAGGCCATTCCCTCTTGTCCTGTCCCCTGTCACTTGGGAGAAGAGGCCAGCTCCCTCCTCTCTACAACCTCCCTTCAGGTAGTTGTAGAGAGTAATAAGCAAATGTAGAGAATAATGAGCAAATTTCCTCAGCAAATGTAAATTTCACAAATCATGTTTGATTTTTGGTTTATGATTTAATTTGTGACAAGGGGCTTTGGTTGAGCAGATTTTTAATGCAACCATGAATCAAATCCTTTTCCCACAGTTTATTTAGCACTGAAAGTGAGTTTTAAAAAATAACTATAAAAATCTGTTAGCATATCAGTGTTAGCTTAGCGTCATTTTCTCTTTGTTTTGGTGGTTTTTTACTAAGATATTTGCAGAGGTGTAGAATGGCCACAAGCATGAAGACTTCCAGCTCTTTATCCAGTATTTTGAGTTGTCTTATTTAGTAAGACTGTGGACTATAATTCTAGGTGCATAGGGGACAATATAGCTGCACCAAGACCCTTAACATGCATGCAGATGTACCACCACAGATATATATTATTTTGGCTAAGCTTAGCAATGTTACTGACAGACAGTGGAATTATTTTATATTTGTTGTATGACCACTGACAGCCTTCAAACAAATCGGAAGTCCACAGTAGTAAGTAATTTGGAAATTGCTACAGACAACCTGTGCCTCCCTCTTTCTCTCATCATACAGTGTTAATAGACAAAACAGCCAGGAAGACAGATTGTCTCCATGAATTAAACTAGCCTGGTATGGAATAATCCCAGAGTTGTGTGAGGACTTATATTACTGATTCATAATGGGGAATGATAAATGAGCTACCACAATTTTTTGTGCACCAGTCATTTTGACTAACCCAGTTCAGACAGTTGGGAATTTTTGGAACATGTAAATAAACTAAGGGAATGAGCAAGACAGTAACAAAACTAATAATATATTTTTGGTGCAATGAATGTTGGAGGGGAAACACTCCTTTGGTCATACAGTTTCTGTATTGCAATTGAACAATGTGAACCTTAGTAATGGTCTTCTTTTCTCTGTGTGATGTATTGAAAAGGTCTTTCCTGAACTGGCCCTTGATAGAGTTTGTATAGCAACTGGAGAGGGAGGTGGCATTTACACACTGTTAATAGTCCTACAGCTGTGAATGAGCAGGAGATTCTCAGTAGCAGACTTGTATAGGATTTAAAAAGACAAAACATGCAAAGCCCAGTCCTTCCTGAGTCCTTCCCAGTCCTTCCTAAGTGTTTGGATTGGATTTGTTTTCTAGGAAGCGATCTTGTGCTTTATTCTTAAATTTCTGATCCGTACATTTACTGTATTTTAAGCAGTAAATTCAGTTTTCCTTTTGATTTTAAAAAAGCAATTGTCTCACTGTTGGAGAAGCTGTTAGCCTGGCAACCTAAGTACCATCATATAGTCCACAGGAGATGGACATTCCCTTTCCAGGAGTATTAAAGCTGACTGATACAACTTTGCTGGAGAACTCATAATAGCGGTGGCATTGTCATTTGATCTCATTTGCTTAGCTATTCAGTTTAAATTATCAGGGTTTTGGCAGGGAGTGGAATTGAGATGGGACAAAGATAACTTAGGACCACTCCATGCCCTTTTCTTTCAGGTGTTCATACTAGAATGTCTCAATTCCTTTTCCATCAATGTCTCTGTATATATGTATATCTGTAAATTTCTATTTATAGCTACATAAAAATATGTGTGTATATATATATATATATATGTATAGATTTATATTGATTAATTTTTAAAATCTTCAAACTTAAGTTTTCAAATTTTATGGGAACATTCATTTTAACTATGTTGTCCAACTTATCAGCATTGTAAATAAGAATCTGTCTTGATAGAAGCATTGGGTATCAGAATATCATAGAATCATGGAATCATAGAATAGTTAAAGTTGTAAGGGACCTTAAAGATTATCTAATTCAAACCCATGTTTTGTGCTTCGCTCTTTTTCCAATCACAAGTCCCTGTTTCAGCAATACAGAGATATCACTATACAAGTGCCCGAGCCTCATTGCAGTGTACACAACACACTGCCTTCTGATTTCAGAGGTGAAGGTGCTTCCCAGTGAGCCAGATAACAAAATTAAAATGTCCCCTGCCCATGCACAGCTCCCATTTCTGGCTTATACAAGATCAGCTGACAGCAGGAGTCAAAGACTTACAGCTCTGGTAGTATCTACAGAGGCGTTCATGTTGTCAGTCTTTTCCTGCAGGGTTTTCCTGTAGTTCTGTTTATTTTGGTTGAAAACTAATTGTGAGGTGCCAGAGGATGCAAGAACAAGGGAAAAAAAGGTATTTCTATTATTGGTAGCCAAGGACTTTGACATTTGATCCATCTGCTGGGAAACCTGTCTAAAGGCAGAAGGAGGGTTCTGTACGTTGAAGCAGTTCAAAGGGCTCAACACTGAAAATTAATTTTGTGGCAAGTACGATTCTTGGTACTCTAGTTGTGGAGTGTCAAATGCTGTGGATACAGCAAAAGAAAATAGAACAGGAATAGAAGATAAAATTATGTTCCACCTCAGCCTTGATTAGAATGAAGAGAAATATTCATTACCAGCTTTTTTGACCCCTCTTCTGCTGTTGACTTGATTTAGTACTGTCATGAATTACAGGCACCTGTAGACAAAGGAAAGCTAGTCAGCAGTAGGAGTGGAGGAGGATCGCATGTGAGGTATTAAGTCAAGGGTGGGCCTGGAGCTGAGGAGCTGGCTAGAGGCTGGGGTAAATAGAGGTGGTGCTGCACCATGGACCAGTGTCACTGCATCCAAGTGTAATGCCGGCTTGAAACAAAGCAGGACTTCCACAGAGGTGGTGGTGATGATTAATACTACACCCTGGGCAACACAGTTTTAAAGAGCTGTACCCAAAAGCCTGACTGTATCTTCTGTTCACTGCGTGATGTGTGCTTGCATGCCACCCAGGCTATGATGGTGCAGTTGGGAGAAAACAGGCCCATAGTGGAGCAATTCTGTGATGTTAAGGGGAGATGCAGCTCCAGAATCACAGTATATTTGCAAACCTAATTTATCTTGCAGGCTTCCGTAGACAATGATGTATGTGTCTGGGTCCTAGTTGTAAAAGTGAAGGCCACCTAGCTCTGAAGAATAAAACCCAAAAGTCTATGGTCAGTAGCAGAATTGAAGCTGTGAGTTGATGGGTGTTGTCTCAGCTCTGCCCATCTTGGGCTGAGGATCCCTCTGGCTGGATCCATTCTATATCATGTGCCCAAACAAGGTGACTGCTTCAATGCCTCAGCTTGCATGACTACACACCATGAAGGCACTACTCAAAACACATTTCATCCCCAATAAATCAAAAGTACAGAGTGCAACAGTGTAATTTCCCACTATCTTCCTATTCCCCAAAAGCCCCAACCTGTTCTTGGCTAAATGTAATGAGCAGTCAAATACAATCTTCAGTCAAACAAGCATCCTAGAGTTGAAATTGTCTTTTGAAAAACAAAACCAAAATCCAACACTTGCACCTTTTCTTGCAGGATAAGTTAAAAAAAACAATCAAAAAAGGGTGCTTGGCCTGATCCCAAATTAGAGTTTAAAAATTCATGCCTGCCATAAAAATTTATATAACTTCTGAATAATTTATAGGCTGTGCCAGTATCAAGGGGCTTAATATCTAACAGAGATTATTTAATCAATAGAAAATAATGCAGTGAAAAAGCCATCAAAGAACTACAACTTGTCAGTCTGGGCTGGGCAGCTTTTAACCTCTTCTCTGCTACACGTATGTCCATTCATATATATGTATGGAATGATGTTTTGCAAGTAGGGCAGTAGTGTGGTAGAGAAATTGCCAGGGCTTAATTTCTTCTAGAGGCTTTTGTTTGCCAGCCAGCCATTCAAGACAGATCCCTTGCTGATTCACCAGAGCATTGAAATGCAATAAGTTTTCTGGCTGAATTGGTCAAAAGGAGTTTTTAGTTTCTCATGAATGATCTGCTGGGATTCGGGGTTACTGTGAGATAGTTCAGAGTTCATCAGGATTGGTGGCAGAGCCTAGCAATGCCATTTGTTGTGCAGTAATTTCCATTGGTGTTTCATAATGTGTCTAAACTTCAAGAGGTTTTTACAGATGTGGGCACTAATAAACATAAGCGCAGAAAAGAACTAAAGGCATATCTGTCTTTATAAAGGAGATTCCCTTGTGACTTGAGTCACCAGCCTCAGTAATTGCTTAGACATTTGCATCAACTTTGAAGTGTCTTGACCCAGGCCATGGTCTCAAGTTTTATTATTATGCTCTTGATTTTCATGTAATAAGCAGTGATTAAGTGATAAAAGAGTAGCTGAGTTTCTCAGCAGGTGTGATCATTTCATGAAAAGTATTACCCACATGCATCACAAACCAGTAAACTCTTGAGCATAGAGTTCCAAGCAGCAACTCTCATGATTTTTCTCTTCTTTGTGTGTATCTCTTTCTGTGTAACTGCATCTGGGCTTTATATCTTGCTGAACTGCACACCTGAAGTTGCCCATCTTAAAAACCAGCCAGTGCCACATGAATATCCAGTCTAACTTCTGGCAAAATACAAGTTCTAGAACATCACCCAGTGGTGTGTGATGGTACCTTTGGGCTTATCCAGATACCCACCCTACTTAGAATCATAGAATCATAGAACAACCAGGTTGGAAGGGACCCATTGGATCTTCTAGTCCAACCATTCCTATCAAACACTAAACCAAGTCCCTCAAGACCTCATCCACCTGTCCCTTAAACCCCTCCAGGGAAGGGGAATCAACCACCTCCCTGGGCAGCCTATTCCAATGCCCAATGACCCTTTCTGTGAAAAACTTCCTCCTAATCTCCAGCCTAAATCTCCCCTGGTTGAGCTTGAGGCCATTCCCTCTCATCCTGTCCCCTGTCAGCAGGGCTGGGCATTGTATGTGTAAATATTGTGGCATTTCATAGAATCATAGAACAACTAGGTTGGAAGGGACCCATCGGGTCATCGAGTCCAACCATTCCCATCAAACACTAAACCAAGCCCCTCAAGACCTCATCCACCCGTGCCTTAAACACCTCCAGGGAAGGTGAATCTACCACCTCCCTGGGCAGCCTGTTCCCATGCCCGGTGACCTTCTGTGTGAAAAACTTCCTCCTAATCTCCAGCCTAAATCTCCCCTGGTGGAGCTTGAGGCCATTCCCTCTTGTCCTGTCCCCTGTCACTTGGGAGAAGAGGCCAGCTCCCTCCTCTCTACAAACTCCTTTCAGGTACTTGTAGAGAGTAATGAGGCCTCCTCTCAGCCTCCTCTTCTCCAGGCTAAACAACCCCAGCTCTCTCAGCCGCTCCTCATAGGGCCTGTTCTCCAGCCCCTTCAACAGCCTCATCGCTCTTCTCTGGACTCTCTCCAGAGCCTCAATGTCCTTCTTGTGGTGAGAGGCCCAGAACTGCACACAGTATTCAAGGAGCGGTGTCAGCAGTGCTGAATACAGAGGGAGAATCACCTCCCTGAACCTGCTGGTCACACCATTTCTGATACAAGCCAAGATGCCATTGGCCTTCTTGGCCACCTGGGCACACTGATGGCTCATGTTCAGCCGGCTGTCAACCAACACCCCCAGGTCCCTCTCCTCCTGGCAGTTTTCCAGCCAGGCTTCTCCCAGTCTGTAGCTCTGCATAGGGTTGTTGTGCCCCAAGCGCAGGACCCAGCATTTGGCCGTGTTAAACCTCATGCCATTGGACTCTGCCCAGCAGTCCAGCCTGTCCAGGTCCCTTTGCAGAGCCTCCCTACCCTCCAGCAGATCGACGCTTCCACACAGCTTTGTGTCATCTGTAAACTTGCCAAGGGTACCCTCAGTGCTTTCATCCAGGTCGTTGATGAAGTCATTGAACAGGGCTGGACCCAGCACTGAGCCCTGGGGAACCCCACTTGTCACTGGCCTCCAGCTAACAGACAGACAGTCGCATGCTCAGATGAACAAACCTTCTGTTGCCTGACCAAAACAAGAAGCTGTGTGAATTGACTACCAGAGAGTATTTCTTGTTACTCTTAATATTTTTTGCATTTATAATACTTAGCTGAAATACCTTGTGTTTCAGTATGACCTTTCATCTAAAGATCTCTATCTATTTAATGCTTTTATAATAAGAAATACATTTGTATTGCCCCAGAGGACCTAATTTGTGTAGCTGTGAACATCTCATAAATTGTCTTCATCTAGAAGGCTGAGAAAACAGAAGCTGCATAACCACACTGGGGTGTATAGTAATGAGCTGCTGCAGCAAATCCCATCTGGCAAGAATTTTAGTATTTCACACCATTCCTGCTAATGACTTAAAGACAGCTTTTCATTTTTTACAGATCATAACTGGTGTGTTTGTTTGGAGGCTCTTTGTTATTTTACAAAAAATATCTGGTAATCCATTGCCCTGGTGTTCTCTGTACCAATTAGTCTTTCTTTAAAAGCCTTTTTCCAGGCATTGCTCAGAGCCAGCCACTTCTTTTCTGCATTCCTGCTTTGGAGGTAACGTGCAGCTGACTCATCTCAGTGAGAGCTCTCTGAGTTATTCCTCAAAGTTCCTTAGGGCTTAGGCAAAGGTACCATTTAATACATTGTAGCATAGTCAACCAAATGGGAAGGAGAAGTCATCACTAGAAATGTCTTAGTTGCTGTTTCAAGTGATATCTACGTAGTCTGTAGTGCAAAGACAATTCCTCTCTTATGGAGAAGACCTTACTGTGCTGGCATTGGAAAAGAATGGGACAAACAGCCTATGTTCTAGTCAGCTTACAATCCAGACCACAATGCTGGATACCCTGTGATGGACAAGTCCAACCTGTTGTCAAGCTTCACAGCAAAGAACAGTCTTCAGGAAGAAGCTGAAGAAAAATAATGCTGTAGCTCTGTCACCAACAATGATGCTTTTCTACATGTAGAGAGGATGATATGATAGCACAGAATTGCTTGCCTGGTTATTAAACAAGTGAATGGTGGAACCTAGTTTTGGAGGCTGGTCAGAGACAGAAGTCAGCTTCAAAGGCCAAGGAATAGATCCTAGATTAGTTACAGAAGGAGTTACAAGGCATCTAGAAGTGAAGACAGCTAGTCCCTGTTCAGTATAATACAAAAAAAGGAGGCAATGAAGGCATGGAAGGAGTGGTCAAAGTGGAAAACTAAGAAAATTATATTGCAGTGATGATTCCATATCTATTTTGAATAGTTAGCAGTGTGGCAAGAACGTATTTATCTAAGTGAAAGAGATTACAATGAATTAATATAGGTACAAGATACATAGCTAAAATTAGACAAGAAATTTTAGCCACATGGATGGATAGAGAGCCATTATCTTATAATGATGAAAACATCAAGAAGATACCAGCTCAAACAAGTTGTAGGGGCCAGAGGAAAGCCTGAATCAGATATAACACCTGCACTACGACTCTGAATCATTATCAAACAAGCAATGTTGTCCCTAGTGGTGGAGAAAGGAAGAGCTGGAAGGTGGTAGAAAGGCTAGGAATTCTAGTTCAGCCTTGTTGTGTTTGAGCTGATGATAGGACAATCAAAGAAGTCAGAGGTGAAAACCAGGATCTTAAGTAATTCAAGAGAAAAGATGTAAAACAGCACTGTTACTTTCATCTAAGTGCCCAAATTTTGCAAATTTGTGTGTGTGTGTATTTTGGTAAAAAGTCACAGCTTTTTTTTAGAAAAACTGTTTAGTGCCATCATAAATCCTCGCAGCCCTGTCAGGTCATTGGTGTGGTTGGTTACCACCAAAAAATATGGTGACTATAGACAAAGTTGTGGATAATTATCAGATATTTATTGGTCATTCCCAGGGGAAAATCCTCTGCGTTTATAATAGTCCTACTGACATGCAGGATTTCAAAAATAGTAAAATTACTTGTGGGGTAGTGTGTCAGGTGCAGCAATGATGTGAATCTGGTGGGCTGTCACATATTGTGATTCTCAGAATACAGGCAAGTTTGGGTAATGAGGAGTGCTTTTTTTTTGCTTACATTTCCAGTCTTAGCTACAGAACAAGCTGCACTCAACCATGGGGTTCAGCCATTGTGAATTAGAGAGCTCTAGGGTCTGTGCTAGTTACTGGTGTATCCAGAATCTCTGGGGCACAAAGGTGGTATAAGATGACATTCTACTTTCATCTTGGCTGCTCATCTTTTTCACATACAGAAATATCCCTCCTTTACTATATTGTTTAGTTTTTGTTATTACTTCTTTACTGTTTTGGTTCCTGAAAGAGTAAATAAAATGAACGAAAAAGAAAGGAGGAAAAGAGTCTAGAATTATTCTAAGTTTACTTTTATAAGCTGCATGCACATCTCTGATATGATATGTAGTGGGTCATTTAGGACCTTACAGCTTTTATTGGAGAGGTGGTGATGGCGGGATGCAGATGAAAAAATGGCAAAGGAAACAGATAGAATACTGCCGTATGCAACCTTTCTGCTTCTCTCTGCTTCTCTTTCCAGAACACGAAATTATTCTTGTATTAAGCATTCTACTTCTTTGTTTTTCAAAACCCAAAGTCTCATCTTCTTCAAACTTTGAAACTTAAGAGGAGATTTTTTGTTTCATGTCTTGGCTTGTAGCAGGGACATGAGATAATGTGCAAGATGTGGACCTTGTCTTTATGAAAGCAAGCTCTGGCCTGTGAAAAGTTCTGTAGCCTCTAAAAAATTATATCTAGTGAGGAAGTAGTTGATAATTTATTTTTAATGCTATATGCACTTGGTTTCATATCGAGTTGCAGAAGCTCTTGTTTTCCTGTCTTTGTGGTGTCCTAGCAAGCAGAGAGGAAATGGTGGTCAGCATAGCAAGGCACAGGGAACCACAGGCGATAATCGAAACTCTGATACTGGGTGACTGTAACGCTGGGCAAGTCACTTTGCTTTGCAGTTCCCTATCAGTAAAGAACAGGAGGTTAATATTTGTAATGCCTCTGTCATGTGAAATACAAGGATTAGAAGAGCTGGTGTGTGTCCAGAGCATCCAAGATGTGAGAGCTAAGTGCTCCTACAGAGTCTTTTGTTCTCATATAGCTCCTTTCTGTATTACAACAACGGGTAGAATGCATGCTGCCACCCAGAGCCTGGGTCTCCCCTTTTCTTGAACCTCTTTGCAATGGCCATTATAGAACAGGGTTTACTGTGTTTTTGCAGGGGGGAAAAAAGCTTCTTTCACCATAAAGTTACTTCTCATCTCCAAATGTAATAGGAAACTGTTTGGCTACTGTCTGGGGATTTTTACAATTCACAGCCTTGCTTAGAATAAATGGGAAAAGTAGCACTATAGTGAGATGAGGACCTGTCATATCTGGGAAAGATAAAAGGGAAGAGGAATCTCAGGAAAATACTTCTTAGTGGTTTTCTCCCCCGCAGGCTATGTGCTATTTACCTTCGTCTAGATCTTCAGAGAGCTGGATCTGGCATACTTCCAATCCTACAGCACTTTGCTAAAGTAAAGGATTTTAGTTGGTGAAGTAGACTCAGGAAATATGGATGGATTCTCTTCTGTGCCACACACTCAGGAAAGATGCAATGTCTGTATGCCTTATTTTCCAGCCTCTGGAGTAATATTCTTTCTTTGTTTTGCATTTTCTGTTTCAGTTTTCAGAGTGTGTATTCTCTTCTTTTATGGAGTCACTCAGACACACACACAGACAAATAGGTGGGTAGATACAGATACGCAGCATTTAGTGGGGATTGCATAAACCATACAGTGGTAAATAGAACCAGTTCAGCACTTGGAAATGTCTAAAGCCCTCTTGTCAGCCTATTTGAGAATAACATGTGTACTAGTACTGTGCCATGTAATGCACCAGCGAAACATTGGCTCGCACAGAGATGGAGGCAGGTGTTGAATTATGCCCTTGTTTAATCGAAAATCTCCTAGTTGGGGGCTATCCTAAAAAAACCCCACATCATACTGAAGGAAACAGGGTTGGCAGGTGGCCAGCTGCAAATCTGAACTCAGAGACTGTAGCTGCGACATTACCACATAGTACTTGTGTAATAATCCCTGCAGCATTTATTTGTTGCACTTGACCATTGGGGAATGTGTTTGTTGTCCTTCTCCTGTCATGTTGAGGGCTTTGTCAGATCAGAATACATCGTCACTGTGCTTCTCTGTGTCCCTTGACTTGTCATAAGCACAAATCTTTTTCAAATGTTCTCCCCTGTTCATTTCCATTATTATATGTGGTGCTTCTAGGTGGCAAGTAGAAATAAATAACCTTGTAAATGCTCCCTGTCCTTCAATTTGTTTTATTTTTCATACAATGTGTCAGTGCATTTTTGTTGAGTGTTTTTAATAAGATGAAGTTGATGAAAATAAATTGCTTTGCAGTTCCTGCTGTGGGTGACAGAAATGCTGGGTCTGTTATTTTCCAAAACTGTGCATTTGAAACCAGTGCGGAGGGTGTTCTGCATGCCTGTAACTGCAAATCATCTTCATAAAATACCTCCCAGGAAAAGAAAGCAGCTATCAATTTGAATTCTGAGGGCAAGATGCACTGCTGTATCCAGCTTCTGCTGGGCACAGTGAGAGAGGGAGCTGTCAAGGAGCATTTCAGGACTGATTTCATGACAGGATTTGGTCTGCAATATGAGATAGCCAGATCTGTCTCTAGTATGAGAGGAAGAATGAATTATATTGCAAACTATCTTATCAGAGTGTCTGTTAGCCATGGCTTGGAAAGTGAAGATTGCCACTTCTGAATGTGTACATTCCACGACCCATGGCTACTGCACATCAGCTTTCTTCTCAGAGGTGCGATGTCTTTGATCAAAAAACATAGTGAGGATAAATGGTGGTCTCCATATTTGCAGAGTGTACTCAGTAGACAGTCTGGTAACTACTCATCTCTTCTTGGAGACAAAGTAACCCACAAATCCCAGATGTGATTTTCAAGTTGAGAGGCTTCGCTTTTTTAGTGATTTTAATGAAAAAAAATCATCATATTTCTTGTAACTATTTCTATTTTGATAAAAATTGCAGAAAATACCATTTTAATTACCTAAATTTGAAAATTTTATTTTAGTTGTCCACCTTCTTATGCTTTTGTACTACTTGCTTTAACTGGCAAGACGATATTAATGTCCATCTCTTACTCCATTCTCTGCTGCGTTTCTGTAAGGCAGGGAAATGCTTTCTCCTTGTGCTGGCTGGGAGCTGACACCTCGAAGTTGCACAAGATCTAGTGTTGGACCCAGAGCTCAGTTCCTATTTTTGTAACTTCAAAGCTGATGCCACTATCATTAGGCCAGTTTTACTTTTCTCAGAACAGCTGTAACGTCTCTATTGTTTGATCTTTTTGGCAACATTGGAATCAGGAATAATTATGCCCCATATTTATAATAATCTTTTCTTTCCATTTCAAAATTAGAAATATCCTCAAAAGTTATGCTGCTGGAGGTACAGAAAAGAGAGTATCCTGGATTAATCATTTACAGTGTCCCTTCAAATTTGAAGAGTTGGATTAATACTGTTAATAAAACTAGCTTGCTATAAAGCAGAGCATTGAGAGGTGAGGATTGTACTGCACACAGTATTCGACCTGGACTGCTGTGCTGTTTGGAGGAGGGGCAGAGGAGTGCACTCAAAATTAGGAAAAATATTTCATTCTTGTTGGCAGGTTTTCCAGTGATATCTCTCAAACAAATTTACAAAGGTATGAATGCCCTGTTCACCCTTGCATTGTTGCTTTACAGAAACCACCTTTCACATCACATGCCTTAGTGCACAGCCCTGAAACTCACCTCAGTGGAGTTAGGCAGTAAGGGAGGAGTACATGTTTCTGCCTCTTAAAGGCTTTAAACCAGCTGAAAGACCAAAGAACAAAAGACATTTAAGTAAAAATAACAATATTTTTTTGTTTATATGTGTCATTCTCCTCTGAATAAATAATACCACTGCATAATTTCTTTATTGTGTATTAGAATGGTACATGCTGGGCAAACAAGCAAGGAGACAGCAGAGAACAAAATCACAGTGGGGATGGAAAAAACCCATGGAGGTTTCAGGCAATCCTCTTGCCAATAGCAGTTTGTTGCTTAGTCTGTATTATATCTGGTTTATTTTTAAATGGTTCGGTTGACGGCGTTCCTGCCACTTCCCTGGGGAAACTATTTCATTCCCACTATTAGGCAACATTTCCAGAGATTTACACTAAGTTTTCCTCTGCTTGACTGCCTTTCATTACCCCTACTTTAAACAACAAGACAGTCCATCCATGGCAAGTTCTTTCTTTCCACAAGATTTTGCTCCTCTTTCTATAACTGTAAGGAGTGTTATGTGGGGTCTAGGGTTTCTTCTCTTGCTCCAGTGTCCCTGCTGTGTCACTTTTATTTAGTCAGAGTCACATGTTTCATGTGTGAGTTCCAAGGGAGGGCAGCTACTTCAGCAAATCAGTGCTGTTCAGCAGCAAAAGCTGAAGCCCTTATGTAGGTTGCACACATGTAATTCTTTTTATCTTTTTTCATAATTTAAATTATTTCCCCCCTCCCCCCCCTTTTTTTTAATTCCCTATGGTTTTTGACATCTGTCTGGTTCTGTGGTGTCCAAGACAGGAAAGCATGTGAGTGCAGCTTTGCCACAGCTGTTTTATAAAGGAACTGCCAGCTTGGTTAAGGGACCTGAGGCTTCCTAGTACACAATCCAACTCCACAGTAGCTTTAAGAGCGGTTGTGAAAGCTTATATTTGATTATTCTTGTTTTTCCTCTTCTGGTCTTTTGTGTCATTTTTGACTTCCATGTTATCTTTCAGTATTCTAACAAACATTGAATTCAACAGTGGCTTGTCTAAAGTTTGCAAAACTCTTCTTAAAAATATTAATCACTCCTGATTTTTAAATTCTGATTCTCTTCCACTGTTCTTTACAGAAGTGTTCTCCTTGACCGTATGTAACTAGAGGGGTTTATAAGTAACTGGGAGGGGGAAAGGGTGGAGAATGGGGTGGTACAATAATGTGCTTATAAAAACCATCCTGGCTTTGTTATTTTCTAGGTATTTGGTGCTAGAACATGTGTCAGGTGGGGAGCTCTTCGACTATCTTGTAAAAAAGGGAAGACTGACACCAAAAGAAGCCAGGAAGTTCTTCCGTCAAATCATCTCTGCTCTAGACTTCTGCCATAGTCATTCAATATGGTGAGTATACTACTTCCAACAGGAGCTACATATTACATAAAAGCACAGAATAAAAAGGCATTATTTCTTAATAATTTTAGTTTATGTTTTTAGTAATACTATTTTACTACATTTAGCTACTATTACTATTTACAGCTGATGTTATTAGGCTCTAAAAGCATTGGGTAAAGTGCTAATGTATATTTTTAATTTTTGGCTGTTATGATACAGTGCACCAGTCAAAGATAGACTTTTCATGGAGAGGCTTGTCCATTGTTTCTCATTCGTGAAGAATTCATTCACAGGGAGTGCTTTAACTAGGAAATGACCCATAACTGCCTGTTTGTTTCTCAGAAATGCAGTTCCTTGCAGTTAGGTTGGCTGGGGGAGACCATTTACTTTCTGTCTGTGTGGTCACTTCTCCATAGCCACAGACAGCCATAGATTCCCCTCCTCTAACGGGCCAAGGGTCAGTGATGGGTACTGCAGTACCTGATTACTTCTCAGTAACCATACAGTGATTTTCTGTACCCCTACTTTTGTGCTGAGAAATTATAAACCGAACATCCACAGTGTAAATGGCTTGTCCATTGTTTCTCATTCGTGAAGAATTCATTCACAGGGAATGCTTTAACTAGGAAAACCAACAACACTAAGGAAAAGCAGTTTCATTTCCATCATTCTTAGTACACTTGCTAATAACTGAGAATTATATACTCTATATCAAAATGAATCCTGAAGAAACTTGGGACAATTATGAATACAGCAAAGTCATTTTGTGGCTTCCTTCAGTTTTTGGAAACCTGCTGGCTTTTGGCAACTTTCACTGAGTCCCTTCTGGGCATTTGAGTCACTGTTGCCTTTAATTTCCTTTCCAGTAGGGAAGAATTTCCTTGATCTGACTGCTATTGTTACTCACTAACTCCATCAAGTAATTTAGCCATCAATTGTTGTTTAACATTTGCTTTCAGATGGTGTTTTAAATTAGACCAATTTCTCCTTCATCTTAATCAAGTTTAGGTAATTATAATTATACTGAAGTCAAGTTGTTAACACCAGTCAGAGCACAGAGTTTCTGTTTAGCTGCTGACCCATAACTGCCTGTTTATTTCTCAGAAATGCAGTTCCTTGCAGTTAGGTTGGCTGGGGGAGACCATTTACGTTCTGTCTGTGTGGTCACTTCTCCATAGCCACAGACAGCCATAGATTCCCCTCCTCTAACGGGCCAAGGGTCAGTGATGGGTACTGCAGTACCTGGTTACTTCTCAGTAACCATACAGTGATTTTCTGTACCCCTACTTTTGTGCTGAGAAATTATAAACCGAACATCCACAGCGTAAATGGCATCAGCCAAAATGGATGCCTAAATATTTAACTTGCTCTTCTAACCCCCTCCCTCTACCTCTCTGACTTGTTTCAATGGGAAGTATTAATCTGAAAGAGAACATATTTCTAATAAATGGAAAGTCAAATAAGAGCCTTTTCTGAGGTTATATTAAGTAGAATATACTACTAGCAGAAGCGGGATTTCAGAGGTGGTGGGTCTGGGCAAGAAGGTCCTGAGGACAATGCCTCCCTGGCACAGACAGGGTTACAGTAGTCAGAGAAATTTCCAGAGGAGCCAAGAGCAGGTTGCATACCCTAGCTAGAGGATCTAAGTTTTCTCTGCTGGCAGAGACCTCTGATGAGTTTTGTTCTGGTTTGTTCCACAATTTTTCCACCCTGCTAATCAGCTGGGTTGAGTGATCATGACTTTCTTATAATTAGCATAATCCTTGGTCAGTTGTACAGCTGTTATTTTTTATGTACACTTGGCAACCTAACCGCTTGCATGCACAACATGTTTCCATTCCCTGATTGGATTAATGCTTAGGAGTCCCAATCCCAGAAGACTCAAAAATGTTTAAATACAACTGAAGAGAAATTATTTACTCTTCCAAGTGAATATTCCAGAGAAAAACAAATCTCTGTTGGGATAAAAGTTTCTGTGAAAGTGTGCATATATACACATACATACTAGTTCTTCAGGCTTGTGATGGATACCTTGTGATACGGCAGACTTTAATAAACTGGGTGAGGACTGTGGTGAGGCTGTCAGACAGACAAGCACCTCTGCAGGTTTAACAATACATTGAATTTCCAAGGCAAAGTGTATGTCTTTCTTGAGAAATCCATTTTTCTCTGTTAAACATATTGGATTGTGGGCAGTAGTCTTGTTTAGAAGGAAATCCCTTGTCTCCTTGCCAACTCCCACTGAACTAGCATCTAGCGCTGATTAAGTTAGCCTAAATGATAAGCTCTCCCTCCCTACTGGTCACTCTGAGACTTACATGGTCTGTGTTATTTTAGACTCTGTGTTGTATTCTGGACAGTTATCATTAAACGCTTTTTGAAAATTAGAGCATGCCTGAATAGATGTGTTTTGCGTGTCTGTATGTATAAAAGTTAATGTGCTTTCCTAAGCAGTGAAGCCTGACCTTGTCCTGTCATGGGACAGTGAAATGATAAATCATCTCATCAGCCAGGTTATCCAGTTATGACCACGTTGAAAAATGAAGGCTTCTGCTTTGGTTAATGACTAAATGTGTGTGCCTCTAACTTACTGGCAGAGTAGATTGATAGCCTGGTGTCCCCAGCCCCATATCATTGTCCCATCTTCTTCCTGTAGCTCCCAAAACGCTGTGAAATATCCATGGCTGACTTACACAGTGGTATGAAGCTATATCCAGCTTTCACTGCTCAAAATGTATTGATGCACCAGGATTCTCAGATCAAAGAATCAGAAAGGATTCCCCAGTCCTCCCATCAGTGAGAGGCTCCTGTGTGGAGAGATCATCTGTCTAGGAGGTGTTTCCAAACAAGCAGCTCAGACAAGGAAGCAGAGTAGGCTAGGTCTGGTTTTGTACTGTTTTAAAGAAGTATGAGCTTTCTCTTCTAATTTTATTTAATAGGAACAGTGGGGGAAGATTTGATGTACCTCAGTCTGAGGTGGAGTCACAGGTTTTTGTGGTACAGGTCGACCATGGGGGAAAGCTTATAGGTAACCTATAGGGTTCTCTAAGGACCTTTCTGCATACATAGCACTGTGCTGTGCTAGGGACACACAGGAAACTGCGGGCGTGAGCACTATGCAGAGGCATTACGCGGGAGCCTGCAAAAAGTGCATTTGTATTACCTTGCTGCTTTGCCTGAGCTGGCAAGCAGAGTGGTTAGCTCAGTGATGCAGTATTATTGCTTCTGCTTCCAGCTCTTCCTCTGTGCTCGCTCTGAGGGCTCTGCACCATGCTGCAGTGCCCAGCACTGACGTGCTCAGCAGTGGTGCAAGAAATGGCAGAGGAACCTGGGGTTCTTTGGACATCAGTGTAAGACCAGGAAGCCTGGGAAGTTTTCTTTGGGCATAACTGATATTTCTTTCCTAAGCTGCCATTCACTTAATGCTGGGTGTCTGCTCTGCTAAATTCAGGGCCTGTAAGAAGTCTCAGCTGTGTGCCCCAAACCAACAGTCCCTTTGAATATCCTGCCTACATACTGTGGGAGAGCTCTTAGCTAATTCTGTGCCAGTTTTATTTTCTACTGGAAACAGTGTAGGAGCATGTACCGGGGGGAGGTCGCAAATTCTTACTTTCCTCTGGAAGAGTCTCTTTTATCTCCAGTGAGAGAATGCTGCAGCCAACAGAGGGTGGAAGCTGAGTGAGGGGAGCTGGCATGTGCCTCATTGGCTGGGTGTGACATCACCAGTGAGAGCTGGGATTGGTGGTGTGCATATTTTGTGTATGTTGGGGTTTTGCTTTGGTCAAGCTCATATTTGGTGTCTGTATCTCACAAGCTGACAAATAAAAATATGATTACAGAAAATGCCCTGTGGCAAACCTTATTATGGCTTCAGAGATAACAGATAATGACAATTACTGCACAGGGCAGTGGTGACATTGAGAGGAAATCCCCTGCGGTAATGAGCAGCAAGATGATTATTTCACTTTATTTTTATTTTGGTTGGGTTTCATTTTGTGTTTTTTTCCTGAGCATGCAAGAAAGGGGGTTAAGGTAGGTTCTTTATGAATATTGATAAATGACAATTATGAGGGCCCTTTCTCCTTTCATTGCCCGGGGCTGTGCCTGCTTGAGTACGCACAAGGCTCTTGCTGAAATGTGTCTGTGTGTGCATGCGTAGGCACGGGGGTGTGTGACTTATAAATCTGAGGCAATGAATAAGAGCTTTGTTTGACTTTACGTTGTGTTCTTCCCATAAGTGCAGCTGGGAAAACAGCTCCCTATAAAATAGCATGTGAAGATTTCACAGCAGTAGTGCCAAAATCTGTGGTATATGCTTGCAGGCAGGAGCTGTAGAGCACTGTCAGGGAAGGAAGCATGCTTTTAGGGAGAAAGCCGGGATTGTCTTCAACAAATAGAGAGCACTGAAGAATGCCAGATGCCATGTTCTGCCAGATAGTGCCACCCTTCTAACGACTCCTGTTCTGCCTTGCTTCATTTATAGGGCGTGTGCCACAGTGTTCTGCAGGGATGGTCTGTCAGACACTTAAGACTGCAGCAGGTGGACACTTTGAAATTATGATGCAAGGCTCCAAATGTGAAACTGATGTAGAAACTGTGGCATTTAAGGTTGGCTTCTGTATGGTTGGAATTTTTTTTTCTGTTCTTTAAGTCTTTATGATTTTCGAGTTTTCTTTCATACTATCAGAAGTGAGGAAGTTGCCTTTTTCCCCCATTGAGAGCTGGAATTCAGCAGTCGTTGCCTGAAACGAGGAGTTTCAGATCTGTGATTGAGTCTCACTCTAAAACTGAGGAATTTTCAGATTTTGCTTGTACAGGGAATCAGAAAACCCATCTCGTATAGCAGCTGCAATGCCAAAGGCAAAGTTACCAGCTCAGCTAAAGTCAGAGGACATGTATTTTTGTAAGTTTACTTCTTTATATAAGCCATTGGGAACTCAGAATTGGCATGATCTTACTGCAAGCATAACCACGTAGCATTCTCTGGCAAGTATAACAGAGGTGTTTAGACCTGGCAGTCTGTCCTGGCTTTGAAATACATGAATATATGTTTTGAGGCAAGATTGGTAGGGAAGAGATATTTTAATAGATCAATGGAAGTAATTTTTAAAAAGCAAGAAAGGTTTTATGCATACAAACCCTTCTTCAGAGCTCCTCATACATTTGTAGATGTTGTTCTTTTTCCTAGCTATAGCTATATTTATTTGTTCTGCAGAATTCTGTGAAAAGTTTCTGAATTGGAGCATAGCAACCACAGCTCTAAACAAAGATTCTTCCGTAGGTAGATACAAGTTACATGTTCTGATCTGATTTGCAGAAGCAAGAGAAAAAAAATATTAAAGGCTTTTTCTACTCAAAGATATTAGAAGTATTACTTCTCATAGTATTAATTATTATTGATAAATTATTTGCATCACATCAGGCACTTTTAAAAGACATACTGCAGAACAATTATTCTGTTATCTGGCCCTTCTGGGATTTGGAGGTCAGTAAGAAAAGCATTTGCAAAGTAGCCAACAATTTGATTAGTACAAATGACCTGCAACTACTCCAGTTAGGAGATTTCTTGGGTTAGAAATCTGTGACCTACAATAAGTTGTCATAGAAACTGTTATGAATGTTCAGCTCAAAATCATTTTAAAATAATGTGTTAGTTCATCCTCTCATACCAGGTGACATTGCTCATTTGAATCCAAGATCTGGAGTCTATCGCTACGCCAAAAATCTTTTACCAGCCCTGGGTGACCAGGAGAGAATGATTTGCTTCTCTTCTTCATGTACGCTGCAATTGTCTGCAGTACAAATACAGGGATATTCCCAGAGCAGGACTAGAAAGGCAATGGAGGGAGCTAGAGGAGCTGTCTGAATAGCATCACTGGGAGCAACCAGCAAGCAAGCAAGCGTGGCCATTGTGTAAGCAGGATGCTGAAACGTGTTAATGCGTATGTGTGCCTTTCATTTTCTATGCACCACCTCCAAGAGCTATACCCATTTCCATGGGATATTTCTTTCAGACTTCTCTCTGTATCCATCTTATGCTGCAAGGGAATTGTGAAGCCTTTGTTGTAATCTGTAAAAGAGGAATATTGTAGAGAGGTCTGTCAGTGTGTGCTTCCCCTCTCCTGCATGTTTGATGGCTCCCTTTCACTCACATGCTCTCCCTTCAAAAGCCTGCTGTATGCAGGCTCCTTATCACTCCATTGTCTTGATTGAGAAGCCCTGGGCAGTCTGTGGCCACCCTGGATCAGGGTTATGCTGACTTCTTCTGCAGTGTTGCATTCCTCTTTCATATTATTTCTCAACATGTGCAGGGCTGCATAGAAAAGTTTGCTGTACTTGTCATTGAAGAAGCTGTTTTCTTCTCTTCTGATTTTCCAACCATGTGGTAAAGCCCCTACAGCTTTAGAGCCTCTAGAACAACGAAAGTGTAACAAGTCCTGTGTTCACCTGCAGAGAGAGGAGATGATGCAGTCATATTAGACATGGAGAGCTAGAGAGATCAGCTGGAATGGGACCAAATTAAAAGCATTTACTCTGCAATGTTCCATTAATGCCAAGTAATTACCACATACAGTGGGATTTTTGTTTTGGTTTTGTTCTGTTTCATTTTGGCACAAGAGAATTCTTTCCAAATATGAATGCATGAGGCTGTCTGGTCTGCTGGGCTCTTAGGTAAATTACAACAAGCCTTCCCAGTTCCCATATGTTCCTCTCCCTTCCTTCTGGCATGTGAAAAGCTGGCGATACAAAGATAGGAAATGCAAATGTGAAGAGGAAGTCTCATTGCCAGTGGCAGTGGTTCTGCCACTCTGGTGCAGGCTTCTGGCCTGACTTATATCCCCACGATGCAGTCTCGGCAAATTCAAATCCAGAGATGGATTGCAGAGAAATGTTCCAACTAGAAAAAAATTTCACTGGGGCGTAAAATTCTCTGATGACTGAATGTACAAATGCTGCCTGATCCCACTCAGGCTACCATGAAATTTCCTGTGATAACCATCCATAATGGGCACTAAGGCTGTGTTGGAAGAGGGATGGAGAAGGGTCAGAGAGATGCAAAACTGCCATATGCAGTTCTTGTGTTTTAGTGTCCAGTCAGCAATAAGCGCAACGGTCTCATCAGAGTCCATGTGCTCCTCTCTGCTCAGTGGGCTGTAGTGAAGAGTTGATCATTTTTCTTGGGTTTATTTTGATGAGTGTCTGTAGGAAAAATAAAACACAAAAAAAATGAGCGGTCTGTTGCCATTCCAGATTTCCTTTCACTCATACTATCCCAGTCCCACGAGTCTTGAGTTCCCAACTTAAGGCTTTCAGAGTGCTCTAGGAGGTGGAACAGGACCTCTGCCTAAAAAATACCAATAGCTCATGTAGGGTAATCATTCGTGGAAAAGCATTGCATAGCACACTGAGATGATGATTACTACATATTTAGAATGTGGATAGTGGCACACACTTTTCCCTCTCTCTCTTGCAGTGGTTTTCAAAAAAAAAAGACATGAATATACTTGTCACTTTTTAGGAACCTTATTTTCTCAATAAACCTCCCTAAAATCCTAGGCCTCAGGCTGTCTGTGTTCTGGATCCTGACAGGAAGACAGGATGAAATGAGGAGAATGAGACTTCTTGCCATCAGTGAATGCTGTACTAATTTTCAAAGTGTTGCCCTTTCTTTTTCACTGCCTCTCAGTGGTCTGGGAGATGGGCTGGTTCAAGGTTCATATGGATTCTTCTCCAGCCAGGGGCTGTGGCAGATCTACTAAAGCCAGTGGCTTTGAAGGGGAGCATTTCTACATTTCCTTTAGCTGTACCATTTTCCTAAAATAACTTGAGATATTTTGTAGTGGGCGTACATCCATGCTGGAGAAACACTTGTGGAAATCCTGTGTTTAGGTCATGCTGTGCCTTGACTGTTCCTTCAAGTTCTCTTCTAAAAAACTATACAATTTTAGGATAAGCAAAGAATTTCAATTTTTGCTATAGACTGTATGAATGATATTAGCCAGTGCACAGATAATGGAACAGACATGGACAGCAGCACCATCAGCTTCTGCACCTTGTATCTGTTCAGCAGTTTACTAAGAACAGTTGCCAAGGCTGAAAAACATCCATAGCTGCTGAAAATCCATGCACAGTAGAAAGACGCTCCACTCAAGCTGTGGGAAGGTTTCTTGTTTCATAGCATCAAACAGACTAGAGCCCTAGTCCTCAAGATAGGAGAACTTCAGTGCATCTCCCCAGTCGAATGTGGTCTTCCCAGCAACTCATTAATACAACCACTTGTGAAAAAAGAACTGTCTGGGCTGTCTGCTGGAGGAGAGATTAAATCACACACTAATGTATCATTAGTGTCCAGCTTTCCTAGCTTGCATTAGGACTGTGGGCTTTTCACTCCATTTAACTGCTGGAGCTGGAGCATGTTCAGATTTGGCAGATATTAACAGTCTTGTATTTGTCCAGCACTGCTGTCCTTGATGATGGCATTCAGGGATTCTTTTCATAGCCATCAACAAGTCATTTGCTGCCTCTGGAATATTTCTTTGTCACTCTTCTCCTGTTTTTTTAAGTATATAGGACTATCTTGGATCTTGGTAATTATTATATGCTAATACATCTTCTGTCTCCATTTAACCTCAAAATTTTGATTTCTATGGGAAAGGTAGATTTCATATTTTCTTTGTAAGATGAAAATATGCACAAATGCAGCTCAATTAACTACTAGATTGTTTGTCTGTGCTTAACAAGATCGCTTTAACATGCAGAATTTCACAGAATAGATTTGATTGGAAAAGGCCTTAAGATCCTCCAGTCCAGGTATAAACCTCACACTGCCAAGTCCACCACTAAACCATGTCCCTAAGTACCACATTTCCTCGACTTTTAAACACCTCCATGGATGGCAACTCAACCACTTCCCTGGGCAGCCTGTTCCAGTGCTTGACAACCCTTTTGGTGAAGTAATATTTCCTAATATTCAATCGGAATCTCTCCTGGTGCAACTTGAAACCATTTCCTCTTGTCCTATCACTTGTTACTTGGGAGCAGAGACCAATAATTGCCTCGCTACAACCTCCTTTTAAGTAGTTTTAGAGAGTGATAAGGTCAAACCTAAGCCTTCTCTTCTCTAGACTGCACAACTCCAGTTTCTTCAGCTGCTCCTCATAAGGCTTGTGCTCCAGATGCTTCATCAGCTTTGTTGCCCTTTTCTGAACACAGTCCAGCAACTCAATATCTTTCTTGTAGTCAAGGGCCCAAAATTGAACACAGTATTCAAAGTACAATGCTGTTCATCATGGCTATACAAGATTAGAGACCAAATTTTATTCTTTTTAAAAATTGAGGGGGGGAAATTCAGTGATAAGGTAAATGACCAGTATCTGCTTTTAATGCACACCATTTTGTCGCAAGTTTGGACATATCTATTACACTCCCCAGGTGTCCCATTTCTGCAGGCTCTAGTTTTGCCTAGAACTGATTTGCATTATTTACAGTTTGTCTCTAACTGATCATTCCAGACTTCTCTTCAGATCAGAGGAGATAATTTCTCAGACATGGCCATGTCTCTCATGATCCTTTGAGAGGTTAGGCTGTGCTTCTTTACAGTGGTATAGAGGCAGAATTACACTTGTGTGCATGAGAAGTGCTAGAGGAATGTCTTAAAAAAATAAAGAGGAAATGGCATGAGATAAGATTGCCTTCCATTACGGGTGTCACTGGACCAGACTATCCTAATGCTGTTTCTTTTGCTGAGTTCAGTTTATGGTCAGGGTAAGTGGTTTCAGCAAACTGTTGTTGCAAATGACTGTTGTTTGCCTGACTGTTGTTGGCATGTGTTGCCAGCTGGCCGTTTCCCACAGGTCTGACTGGGCACCAAAGCTGGCTGTCTGCCTGCAAGGTTTGAAAGCTTGTCTTTGAGCCTTTTATTAGCAAGACATCAAAGACTTGTTTAACCTACTCATAAGCAAAAACAAGAAACGAGCTGATTCTGTAGTCTGCCTAAAGTGCCTCTCTCATCTGTCACTCATCAAAAGTTGAAAATAAAAATTAAAAAAACAAAGTCATCACAAATTTTGTGCACAATTTTTGTCTTTGGATATGAAATCAGGTAAATGTAATGTTTGTACAAATGTGCTTGAGTACTAAGAAGCAGATATGGGTGCGCAGTGGTGTTGGCTGTGGGTAATGGAGATTAATAAAATAGTCAATATATGGTACCTTTTACTTAAAGCAGGAGTTGCCATCCTGAAGACCATAGCTGCTTGGCTTTACCCATGTTGCTAAATAATAGGAGCATGAGCTTTGATGGAAAGGAGGGAATCCTCTCTTTTCCTCCCTATTGTTGCCACCTTTAGCTGTAAGCAGTACGGGATTGAAGTGATTTCTCCATCAAAGCTAACTACCCAAAATTATTTCAAAGCCATAGGCCTCATAGAGGCTTTTTGCAGTAATATTTACACCAAGGATGCTTTTTTTTCTCTAAATGTCACTAATTTTGTCTCCCTCAGATTGTGTTGGTATCACTGAAAGTTGAAAGATGTTCATTTCCTATCAGGGTACCACAGGTTCAAGCCTCACATTAATCCGAAGTGGGAATTTGTGATACAATCTGGAGTATTGCAAAGATTGCATCTTAGATATGTGTGTTCACCTGCCTGAGACAGGAAGAAAACATGAAATCAATTAAAATATAATAGATTGGATGCTCTGCTAGATAAAGAACAAGTTTTGGAATGGGAAAGCTGTCATGGATAATCTAACTCACATTTTGATTCTCTCTTTACAGTCATAGGGACTTAAAACCAGAAAACCTACTGCTGGATGAAAAGAACAACATCCGGATAGCAGACTTCGGGATGGCATCACTGCAGGTTGGGGACAGCTTGTTAGAAACCAGTTGTGGGTGAGTGTCTCAGAAAATGTTGGAAAAATAAGCGCTAGATTCCAGATGTAAAAGTTGTCTATAATAAGAGTTTCAGTAAAGACCTGCAGACTTAGACTGTGCAATGTTATTTCCCAGTAAGATAATAAATTGGTATGATGTATGCAGTGTATAAGGTAGCTCAAAAGTTTTTTAAAGTGCTATACGGTTAAAAGCAGGCCGCTGTGAGTATCACACATGGATATAAAAGTCAAGACTTTCAGGTCTGGATTATCTGCATGTGCTGATGTATGTTTTTTTCATTGGCCATGATACTTCTAGGAAATGAAAACAATAATATTGGTTGGTCTTAAGTAGAGGCTTTAAAAATATTAGGAGGTGGGAAAAAAAAATTCTGGGGCTTCTGAAATGGAATTTGCATATCCTTATTAGGCTGCCTGCATGCAACTCTTCCTATCCATGCTCCACACTGCTTTGTGTCGACTCACATCCAGTATTGACAGGGAGACAGCAGGGACCTTTGCAATTACAAGTGGGGCATTAATACAAGGAAGCTGCTTAGAGCAGTATTTCAGGGGCAGTGTAAAATCATTTCCATGGCAATTCAGTTGCCAGTAAGAACTTACTAAGAATTTCCAAGAGAGACAGCCCAATAGCTGAGCAAAGCCTGGATGCCTGGTCAAGAACAGGATGTGCTTTCCGAGGACAGTACCCTCTCATCAGCATTGTTTCTAGAAACACCACTGTACCATGCCCCCCAAACCGGCCATAGCAATGGCTTGGGTCCATGGTGACTGTGCAGGGAGCTGTCACAGTGAGCTGTGGCAAGGGCAGCAGCTGCATCAAGCTGCTGCAGCCTGGCACCACTACGCCAGCTTTTAGCTGTGTTTGAATTTGTTAAAATAGTGAGCTCAGCAAATGGATTTGCAGACAGTTGCAGCCAATTTCTACCTTCTCCCATACAGACTTACTCTTCCTGACCTTTGGTGGTGTGAATCTGATGACTCCAGCCCAGTCCCATCCTCAGCTGCTTACAGTCCATTTTTTTTTTAAGTGTGTGCTCTGAGCCAAGACAGTTCAGAGTAGATGTGGAGCCATCCTGATTCTTTGTACAGTCCAGGCTGACTCTCAGTCCTCAGTTGGATGGTTCTGCTTTCCAAGTCATGAATAATGGATGGTGAAATTATTCAAAGTCCATGATATGATCGAATGATGGTTGATGAGTACACCAAGACCCACTCATTCCTTCCTGTCCATATCAAGTCCACATTTCACCTTAATAGTACAAATGAAACGCAAGGAACTATAAGTCTGCATCTCTGTTTCCTGGGCATGCTTGCAAACCTCCCCTCTAGATTAGGAAATTAAGTCCTCCCTGCAGTTACTGCAAAGCCTCTATATTCTTCAGGTAAAATTTCCTTCCTTCCAAACCAACCTAGTCTCACATTGGTCTGTAATATTTTTTGAACTCTTCAGGAACTTTTCAGTAGGGTTCCTGTTCTTGTTAGCACCAGGATCTACCATTCAGGTCTAGAGTCTCAAAGGGAGACTTAAGCTGTGTTGGAATTCAAACCTCCATGCTTCAAGCAGAGCCAGCCCCCACACAGAGGCCTTAAAATGCGCTAATAAAGAAATCAATGGAACGGAAGAGACGTGCCTGTAATAAACAGAACACAGCAGCAAAGCTATGATCCTCTGCCTTGCAGATGCATTTTAACTGTGGTGCCAATCACTAGGCCTCCATGTGAGCTATTACACCACTTCATTAATTCTCCTGGCATGGAGCCCAGCATGGCTGATACTGGTGTCTTGTGATCTCTCTGGTTTGGAGGGTGAAGGGAGGAAGAAAGTAGGGAGTATATAACGATGTGCCACACTGTTCACAAAGAAAGGCAACAAGGCAACACATTTGTACACCCTTTCCCTTGGAACACACACAGTAACCAACCTCAGAGCTTTTCAAGGCAGCAGTTTTACCTGCCTATGTAGTTGGTGCTTTCAGCCAGCATGAAAAGGAACATAACAGAGTGAGTCATGGCTGAGATATAGAGTTTTAATGAGATGTTCCTCTGCGCACCCAGAAGTTAATTTCCAGAATGGCTTTATCTGTGCTGTGAACACTGATAATGAGATGAAACTGTAACATTTTCTCTGACAGTCACACAAGGAGTCTTCAGGTATTTCTGTCAGTCAGAGTGGGAGGATCAGATCGGGTTCAGCCATGTTATGCAGCTAACTTTGTCATTACAACAGAGCGGTTAAAAGTTTCTTGCTGTCACAAGTGAATTGCTAAGTTTAGTCCAAAGTTTGGGTAGGTTTTAGGTCACCACAGTGCCTTGACTGGCCTCACAAAGATAGTCGTATAACCTGTTGTATTTCATACCTCAGAGTCAGTCATTTGGGGAGCTTCACCTTAGATCTGCATAGTTTTCTGTAGCACTGATGGCTACCTGGAGAAAACAATACAAGTTCAATCCAATTGTGTTTCTATAGGAGAGAGAGGTAAGGGTGGACTTGCTGTTTCTCTGACATAAGTTGTCACTGACAGACTGCGCATTGAGCCTTAATTGTAATTAATCCCCATTGCTTGAAACATGTATTTGGCAAATCTTGCATATACACAGCACAGAGGAATAAGCTGTAGTTTTAAACGCATGTCTCTAGACTCTCGAGGGAAAGAGGAGCTGTGCTTAGGGTCTGCAGGAATAATTCTGCTTACTTCAGAAATTACACAGCCAGGCAGTCTCATGGAGAGGCAGTCCTTGAAATGCTAAAGTAACACAGTGAGTCTCTGCATTCCTCCAAGAGCAGAGGACATCTCTGAACAAACAGCAGACAAGGAAAGAAGTGGAAGATGTGGTAGAATGCTGCTTCTGTTATTTTAGATCTCTTCAGCTCTTCCTCCTTTTACCCATCCAGGCAATGGCATGCAGAGACACTCCCCCTGTCTCTTTTCACAACAGTTGTTCCCAGCACGCTGCCTCTCACTGTTTCAGAATGGTAGATATTGTCCAATCCATCCTGAATTGTCACTAGGCAAGAAGACTGAGTGCCTTATGGTTCAGCCTTACAGCTGAGACCCAGGTGATTTGAGCTTGATTTCTGTCTCTGCTGAAGGTGTTTGGGGTGGTCTTGACAAGATGCATTTCCTTTCTCTGCTTCAGTTCTGCATCATTGCAGTGCCTAAGTTGCCTGAACATAAATTGTAGTCATTTCTATAGGTGTCTTGGAAAAAAGTGGGACGGGTTGGGGCATTCCCTAGACCTTGTTCCCTTTTCTTGAACTAGGAGGTGTTATGACTAAAATAAAGTATTGAAAGAGAATACTTTTGAGTTGCGGTTGTTGGGAGCTTGTAAAGATCATTCCTAATTTACCATTGCTTCTTGAAAAACCTGACTTAGTGAATTTTTTTCATCTCTTCACTTCCTTCCATTTCACTCATCACAGCTCTGGAACACTGAGTTCTACTGGATGGAAATGGCTGCAGGCTGCCAGGTGACTGAGAACTGATAGTACTGCTAGTCTATGTGCTACCTGCCTCCAGACCTATCCCAACCAAAAGCTAGGGCAGAGTAGGACATGTAAATGTAACTCACTCCAGCACAAGACCCAGTCTTTGCAGAAGCAGTTTGTATGTACACTGACACTACTGCTGACAGCCCCACAATTGCTGTATGCAACAGTACTCCCTTGTTGGTGTCCCCATAGGGAACCTCTGGCCTGATCCAGAAAGCTGTGTGCATGTGGGGAGAGTGATGCTGATTATGATTTTATTTAGACTAAGAAGAGAACCTTGTGCCTGTTAGTGGTGTAATGGAGGAAAACATCAACTTACAATCCCAGCACAGTCAGTTTCTCTACTCAGCTCTCCCTAGCAGCTCCTAGCAACATTTTGCAGACCCACAGATTGCCTAGATTTATCCAAAAGAAAAAAAAAAAAGGCACATATTATCACTAGGACTTGATTACTGGCTCTATTTGTAACAACCAATGCACTGAGTCCCTAGCTCCTGAGTCCCTTACATCCATGTTGGCTGTATATGGTAAGATAGTTCAGAAGAGTGATATTCAGTTGTGATGCACCTCAGTGTCCAAGCAGCATTTTTGATTTCACAGAATCACAGAACAACCAGGTTGGAAGGGACCCATCGGATCTTCTAGTCCAACCATTCCTATCTAACACTAAACCAAGTCCCTCAATACCTCATCCACCCGTGTCTTAAACACCTCCAGGGAAGGTGAATCAACCACCTCCCTGGGCAGCCTGTTCCAATGCCCAATGACCCTCTGTGTGAAAAACCTCCTCCTAATCTCCAGCCTAAATCTCCCCTGGCGGAGCTTGAGGCCATTCCCTCTCGTCCTGTCCCCTGTCACTTGGGAGAAGAGGCCAGCTCCCTCCTCTCCACAACCACCTTTCAGGTACTTGTAGAGAGTAATGAGGTCTCCTCTCAGCCTCCTCTTCTCCAGGTTAAACAACCCCAGCTCTCTCAGCCGCTCCTCATAGGGTCTGTTCTCCAGCCCCTTCACCATTTGATGACAAGACATGATGCTGCACATATTTTTTCCCCTTTATAATAAATGTGTGCATGTTGTGTAAAGCACATGCAAGAGTCCTACATGCAGTTCTTGTTAGAGTTGCAAATTTAGACTCTTAAATTCAGAAATGCCAGAATTAGTACTTTTTACCCCATCTCATCAAGAACTTTGATTCCCAGCACTCTTGTTCCCATCTCCTTCCCTGATTTGCACTCTAGTCTTGCTGACTTCTCCCAGTCATTTCTGCTCCATGTTTGGCCCCAAATCCCAGATCTGCTAGGTTCCAGCTCTAGTTTCCCCTACCTGGTTGTCCCAGACAGTTGTTGTCAGTCCCAGATTTATTGGAAATGTTTCGGCCCATACATAATATACAGGCACACACCAACATGGAACCACTCCAAGGCAGGCAAAAAGCAAGGAAAATTGCTTTTAAGTTGTTACATTGATGATACGTCATAAGCAACTTAGTGAGGATTATAAACGGAGCTACCAGACAACCTTATTAATAACCATTAATACCAGAGTCACCTATACTACACCCCAAGGAATGTTAAAAGAACTTTAGGTCGGCAAAATCAAGCAATGAGAATTTAAGATGTGCTGTTCTTCAAGTTGCCAGTATAACATTAACGTAGCCCATGCACATTCACATATGGCCAAGTTTGTACAGTTCTTTTCCAACAAATCTTTCCCTCATTTAGTGTTTCAGTGTGGTGTATTTTTTTGCATAAACATCTGTTTAATGTTTGATTTTTCATCATCATTCATTTTATGGATCCATTCCTGCTCACTGCATTCAAGCCTTGCTATGAATGCTAGGTAGAATTTTCATTATGGTATTTTATGTGTACAAATATTAATTATTCTGTTATTTGACACATTGATGTGATTATCTCCATTTACATGAGGATGCATGATTCTACAAAATGAAATTCAAAATCAAAAAATCAGCCAGTTTTGAGTGTGCAGTTGAATACCCTGGGGCCCAGTATCTCCAAATAATTAATGTTTGATAACAGTCCTTTACTTGGAGAGCAGAGTGCTTACTGACTGCAGCTGCTGCTCCACATGCTTACAAGTACTATAAATCAAACTTCAGGTGTGTCACATTGTGATTTTGAAAACTGTGGTACCTGTAACTCGTAATTACCTGTGAATGTCTCGGTTTAGGGCACCTATTCATCTTCTTTCACAGAAAGATTCTGTAGCAGGGGCAGGGAGAGAGTTTGAGAGTATGTCAGTCAGCTACCTCTACAAGTCCTTTGTGACTCTACATTTTCCTCCCATTGCTACAGACTTTCTAGCTTAGGCCCCAAGTGAAATAGAGGCACTGGGGACAGCAACACAGCCACCACCTCACCTTGACTTACCCGCAGAGTGTGGTGTAACCTCTTCAAACTTTATTTTAGCAATTCTTAAGTTTTGAATTCTCAACTTTGCAAACTTTGTGCCTTTTAATAAGGGGTCTTTTTCATTTTTTAAAATAAGATCTCTTAATGGTTCCAAGTCTTAATTTGAACTTACATATTAATGAATTAGCTGATTTGCAGATTCCCCAAAAATATCATTGCTCTCAACCAGTAAACAGCAGTAAGATGGCTTAGGGCTAGGTAATGAGTTTTCTCATATAAAGCTAAGTGACTGAGATGAAGCTGTAATGGGAAAATAGCACATAGGCTTAACTACAGCTGCTATCTTAATTGCAGCCTTACCTACAGCACTGCCTTCACTGCAGCACTATGTTTCTGCTGGAGCCATTTCTTCAGCCTCTCCCTGTCTTACTTTCCTGTGTGATATACAGCTGTCACTTTCTCCACTCAGGATGCTCTTATATATGTCCTTCTGATGCAACTCCTTTAGCATCCCCCTTCATCTTAGCTCTTTGCTACCCAGCTTAGGTAGCCTTTTGTGTTAGTAAGTAACTGCAGTCTGTGAAAGCCAGCTCGCACATGGTGATTAACAGGTGAGGAAGAACAAACTCTAGCATCCAAACAAGACGAAAAACAACCAGACATGGCAGAACTTCAATGCACCTGTACAACCTCCCATATCAAGGTAACTTCATGCATAAGAACAACAGAGGGAAGGAGACTTCTTGTTCCTCCCTCTCTGCAGAAACTCTGCCACCATCAGTGAGACCTAGAGAATGGCACTCAAAAGAAGTGCGTCATCTTTCTCAAACAGTACCATCTTAAAGCCAAAGGACCCAGGCATGGACGTTCATCTGTGATTTGACTTGGGAACCCATCAGGCAGTGTAACACAGGATTTGTCACACTGTGGAGTAGAATCACAGTGTTTTCTATGTCCTTCTTGGTCAACCAACTGCTTCTCTGGAAAAACTGTTACTTTGTTATCCCAGATAAAGCATTAGTGAGCAGTCAATTTGTGTGTGCATAGTGCAGGTCTCTTGTATCTGTGTAATGAGACCTGCAGGTTGCAGCCACATCACATCTGCACCGAAGACATGACACTGCTTGCCTCAGATGTACTGTAGCCATGCTGTATCTTGATGTGTACAGGCCAAGAACTACTTTTCTAGTTCCTCAGATGAAATTCAGGATAAATACATGAAGGATATACACATTTCTTTCTAAATGCCCAGTTTACTTGCCCAGGGCTGTCCTAGATTTCACCATTGCACTCTGGCTTATTTCCTCTGTTTGAAATCCACATAAATGCTTTGCTAAGGTCCCCAAGATCCTTAAGATTAGTGTGTTGTAGAGTCATAGCTGTGAATGACCATTCAGAGAACCCTTCCTACCCCAGGCAGACCAGCCTGGGAAAACACACATCACCCTTGAAGTAAATTCTGCTAATGTCAGTGTTTTTTTCACAGCAGTACCCACAGGCAGCAACTGCTTCTTGATCTTGCTGAGCAATATATTTGTTATCAAGGGCAGATTGTGGCTTTTGCTGCAGGGAGATGTCACTGAATGATGACAGGGAATGTTGCTCTTGACATGTGTATATTGAATAATTAGTGATAAGAGCTAAAGAAATATTCATGAATGTAGAAAGATAAATAGATTTTTGATTAAATTTGAGTTTTCTCTTTAAAATGGTTGAAGTTGTTCTGTGACTGGCAGCATGGAAATGTGTTTTCTATGGCATCTGGCTGGCCAGAGGATCCCTTTTAGAGTCATTAGCCAAGGTATCTTGCTAGTGTGTGCTGGCAAGAATTCAGAATGGCTAAGCCAAAAACCTGTGCTCTCTGGGCAGTTGCAGTGCACCTATTGAATGATCAAATCAATCCAACTTATTCAAAGGTTTTATTATAGCATATTCTCAACCTATTCTCCTAGACTTTAGTGGAATTTCAGTGGTGTAAGACACGTACCAAATTCCACTGCACTCCAGCTGACCTTGAGGAAGTAAATGTTTTAAATCCATTTGCTGGTGAGACACATAAATAGATGAGTACCTATCTTTGGTTCTTCACAACACTCATATCCTTCTTTTTAAGGATGCTAGCACAGGAGGTTCTCCAGGTGGTTACATTGCTCAGCATCCATGACTAAGAGTTCTGAAATATTTGTTGGAGTCATTGTATACAAATGAAAAAAAAAAAAAGCAGCACTCTGCAAATTGAGATATTGACTATTCCAGTGCACTCAAGGTGGCATGGCCACCCAGAAAGTATTGTGCTGAAGGATCATGCTGAATTGTACAAGATACTATGCAGGATTTGAGAAGTCTGGCTTAGATGGCCACAGATACCACCTGTAGCAGCCATTTAATATACTGTATGTCTTTGTGAGTCATTTTCTGTAGGGAAGGCAATTGTGGCACAGTACCTGACAGAAGCTAAAATGCATGCAATACTGAGAAACTCAGACACACTAAGTGACTGGAGCTCAACAGTTAAGTAGATTGTGTCTTTTCTCCTTTGATAACAAAGTACATTTACCAATAAACCTAATGGTTTATATAGAACATATTAGAAATGGTCTTTCTAATCTGGGGTGACTAAAATGAGTAGTGTCTGTTATCTGATATAGTTCCTAGAGTCTTTTTGCTATTGTGTTTTTTTTCCAAAACATAATTGCATTACTACCTTCCCAACAGCTCCCATCCTGTCCTCTTCTACAGCTCTGTCCAAGCAATCTGGCACAGGTTACAATAGGCTGTGTTGTACAGTCATGGGTTACAGTCCTGATTCTGGTGCTACTCCTTAATTCTGATTTGTGTGTACACCAATAGGGATAGCCTGTACCCTCTGCACTGGTTTTATGTATGAAAAAGAAGACACCACTACTAGTCAAGTGTACTCGCAAAACTAATGTCTTCTAAAAGTTTGTAAAATCATGCATTAATCCAGTGATGTTGCTGTTTAGTGGTTAAGACCTCAGGGTGTTAAAAAGAACAGGTTGTAGAGTAGCTGTTGGATTGCTATAAAGAAGCCAATTCACAGAGAACAATACACATTGGGATTTGGGAACGCATACGTCATATCAAGCAATTCAGCATCTTACTCTGGCCTCACTTTCTTTCTAGCAGTGGCCAGCAGTATGCTGCAAGTCCACCAGATGAAACTTGCTTAGTCAAGGAGCCACAATTTTATTAACATTATTTAGTACTTTAGCTTTATTTCATTATTGTTGCCATCATGCTTTTTGTTGTTACAGAAGCTTTTGCCCTAGAAAGTTAAAGTCTTGTACAAATCCAGAGATTTCAGTCATGCAAACTTGTGTGAGGTATGAGCGGTGAGGTGGCATTACATTTGCTTTAGTCAAAGGAGTAGACTCATGGTGAGGTTCTGGTCACCTTTTTCAAGCCGTGGGCAGCTCCAGCTTTTAAAAATGTTCAGTAACATTGTTCACGTCCATATGCCTGCAAGAAACAGAGCTGATAAGAAAGCCTATATAGTCTGTCCTATCCACTAGGCATGACTCCCTTCTTTTTATTCTCCCAAGGACCGGGTCTGGCCAGCTCTCTGAGGGAAGGCTCTGATTCACATTATCTGTTTATGAAATCCAGTCTAAATTAAGACACCACTGAGCAGATAGACCTCATTAGAATACCTGTGATAACCTCTGAGATGGAGTCGGGGGAGTGTATTAAACCTTGTAGTGAATTTCTGAATTCCACCTTTCCTAACGTTTTCAAGCGATAAACTGCATTTCTTTCTCCTCACTTAAGCCTCACTGTCAAGGTAACTGCAGTCCCAAGTGTACCCTGAGTTTATTATGATCTGCCAAAAGCTGTGATACCAAATCAGGGTGTTGAATGCCCGTGGGGTGAAATTTTGCCATAGTGTGTATGGAAATCCAATTAATGGGCTGTCTCACTGGGTGTTAATGCAGCATCTTGGCTCAAAGCTAACCTCACTGTGCTTCTGTTTTGCTCATTACTTTGTGAGACAGGTATTGCCCAGCCATGATTGCATTTGTCACAAGAAACAAATGCACAAATGAAGACAGGCTCAGGGACTGCTGGGAGGTGTCAATATAAACAATAGCATGATTTGCACACAGGTCTCAGACAGTTTGCCTCCCTTTTACTTGTCAGGTTACTTTAATGAAGGCTGTAAAATAAATAACCATGGCTATAATCTTTAGGAATTAAAATAATTACCTGGCAAGTTGAAGTAATTAACTATTCTCAGCCAGGAATCAAACCAGAGATATATGGGTAGGAGGATGCAAAAAGAGTATATTAGCTCACCAGGTGATAGTACTACTGTCCATCCTTTTTTAGTTTTTTAAAGGAAAAAAAAAGCGTGTGTTGACATCATGTATCAGGAGCTTTTATGACTGCTGGTGTAATCAGGAGCAATCTTAACAGAAGAGATTTAGGTATGCATATGTTTGGTCTGAAAACATTGTTCCATCTTTTTTCTTATAAAAGGCTAGCTGGCATGAGTCCTTCCTCCTAATCAGACAGAAGGCCCGGTTAAAGGATGGAATGAGAGGACTGGAATTGTTATAGTTACAGAATACGCTTGGTCTTCTCTTTATTCCTCGCTTTTAAGAAATTTGTAGTAGAGCCATGGAATGATGAATCATGCTAGTTCTTGACCATTTTCTGAATTTCTTAGAGATGTATTCTCATTGAGGTAAGGAAAAAACAGCTGGATTTGTACACTTGCATTCGTTTAAGTAAGACAATTATGATTCTGCTAAAGAAAATGGATATGCATGTGATCCATCAATATCAGACTGTAACATGCTCATTTGATTGTATTTTGTGTTTCAGATCACCACACTATGCTTGCCCTGAAGTCATCCGGGTAAGTTGGTTAACATCAGTGTGTGTAAATATATTTTTATGAAGTGGCAGTCATTGCAAGTATGCACGTAGACCCTCCTGATTTGTCCAAGCCACATAGCATTGGAAAGAACACAGGGAACAGAATTACAGTTCCATGTGTTTGACTCGGTCTTGAATCAAGCCACGTAAATTATATGAGGGAAATGATAGTGTGTTATTCTCACAATACTCTTTGTGCCATGTGATCAGGTGAAAATACAATAGCCTCATTTAACCTGATGTTTGCACTCAGGGAGGGCAGTCCCCTATGCTTTCCTGTCTCTGTTGTAGCTGTCATTTCAGTAGAAGACCTGGAAATGGCTATAAGCGATGTTGGTCTCTATTAAACAATTGAACTATCCTTTCCCTCTGCTTTCCCTTTGTTCTCTGAAAATAAGTATCCAAGATTTCAGTGGACAAGATTTCGTTCTTTTAAAACGTATCTTTAATGTAAAGCCAAACAAGAAGCATACAGAAGACACTGTCCAGACAGTACTATGAGTTCACACGTAATACAACTAGTGACAAGCTCCCTGAGGAACCAGGGAGGAGAAAAACACCTTCTTGAAGTCCTTAGTGCACCTCTGACACTATTTAAGTGCCACGTTTAATCATTTGTGAGTTGTTGACCATTCCTGCACCCCTCCCCACTTCTGAACCTGTTCTCACAGGTCTCAAATAAGACTGTAAACTGATGTTCATAAAAACTTCAGTTAGTGGGCTGTGTCATGGCCTCCTGGTTGGGAAGACCGCCTTGGTAAGCAAGTGGCTGAATTGAAAGGTGAAGTTTCCCATTCTCCCATCTCTTGGTCTTCAAGGTTAAGTAATTCATTTAGTAGCAAGCCGTCTTTTGAATATCTGTGTCATTGTTGCACAGGGAGAAAAGTATGATGGAAGGAAAGCAGACGTCTGGAGCTGCGGAGTCATTTTATTTGCATTGCTAGTGGTGAGTCATCTTCCTTGAGTTATCCCTTAAAAATAAAAAAATGAAAAATCAAAAATGCTGCTGTATTTAATGTAGGTTCTATTGACATCATGTACAGATTTTTTTTTTAGCTCCTCTATTTTTTGTACCTCCCAGTTGCAGCCTTTTCCTCTTGGGTCCTAAAGGAAGAGCATGAGGAATATTTCACTTTTTCTTTAAAATGCTGCCTCCCTCCACAGAAGTGCACCGACAAGCGTCAAAAACTTGTCTGCATAAATGGTCTTTCATGTGTTGTGACATTGCAGCACTTTTTTCGACTGGAAAAGATGTGCAGTGTTACAGCTGCAAGTTACAGAGAGTGTCAAATAAATTGTCCTATATAGGACCAAAATATGGCTATGTCTAGGAAGTGTTATTTTTTCCTGCAGTATGCATATGTGTGTTTCAGTGGGTATATGCATACATTGACTGCAGTGTTTTATCAAGAGAAGATTTGAGTGCAGTAATTTTGTTTCGTGTAAATATTGAGCTACATTTATTTCAGTACACTTAGTAGTATAAAACTGAGTCAGTAGTACAAAGTTTAAATTAGTTTCGATCTTGCTCAGTTATACTTTATTTAGTATTCAAATTTGGTATTTTTTTACCTTTCTTTTAACCAGAGTTTTAATTCTCTGTAGAATTTATTCTGATTTGCAGTGCTAGTGTGATACTTCTAAACATGAAATAGTTCAATGTCCAGCTGAAGATACATAGGCTTGACGTTTGTTTCCATGGTACAATGTAGGAAAATATAGTTTATGTTCATATAAGCATATAGCATGTGCAGATGTATATTGAAATAGATTTTATGTGCATGTTAAGATTCATTTATATCTAAATATTTTTTTTATTTTATATATTATGTATATTTTATATGTATTTATCTGTGTAATTACATCTTTAATAATTCTTTATATCTATAATAGTTCAGACGAGCAACTATACTTATAAAAAGAACAAGCTCAAAGTCACATTTTGATGTCCTGGTATATTTATTAGTAAACCTAATTACTTCACTTAAATGTTTTATTTTGACAAAAGTATTTTTGCAATGTACAATTAGAGTTAGATTCTCCATGTCATTTTTAGTTAAAGTACTTGAAAAGGATTTTGTTTCAGAAAATACTCTGGGTTTTTTTAATGGCCTGAATCAAAATACCTTGAAGTGATCTCAGTACAATGCTTTAATTCACTTTAACCAATCTTTCTCTTTTTCTTTTTATTCGTTATAATTCACTGATGTTTTTGAAGTTTTAGATTTTTTTATCATGATGTTACCAGTGAAGAACTAAAATGTCTCACTAGATAGCATCTGGTCAACTATTGCACCTGAGCAGCTATTCTTATGGCTGATTAAAGAGAACTGTATAATGAACTCTTATATAACTTCTTGAATTTCTAAGAATAGAAAAAAGGATGTGTCAAGGAGGTTAGAAATTATAGGAGTGGGCTTCTCATTTTCAGGGGGATTCTCTGACAAAAATTTACATCTCTCTGTTGCTGTGTCTTCACTTGTTCCTACATATGTACATGAGCCTGCGAAGTGGTTGAAATATCATTGAAGGAGAGGGCAGAGCTCTCCAGTTAATTTTGTCAGGACAAACCCTACAAAAAGTCTCAAACTGTAATAGCAGGTGGTAGTAATAAAAGAGCTGTAGTTGTTACCTTCAGGAAATGCCACAAAGCACCCTTGCTAGCTTCATCGCGGCTTAAATTGCATTAGCCAAATTACTGAACTATCAGAATTGATTTTCCTTTAAGTCTGGAGCAGTTAAGAAAAAAGTAGGTAACTCAGGAGATTGGTTACAGGCAACAGGGAGGCTCTCTCTCCTCAAGGCCACTTGAATGAACAAACAACAGTAAATAGTGCCCAGTAGCGCTTGCCCTCAGGTGGGCTTTCTGAGGCTTCTGTAAATGGATCTGTTGGTCTCCATAAACCATAGACACAGGATTGCTTATACAGATGCCCAACTCACTGTAGTAAGAGCAGTGCCAGAATCGACAACTTAAAGCTTCATTATCGCAGCAGCTGACAGCTTGCAGCTTCCCACAAACGATCCTGGAAATCAAGGGAGCTCAGAACCTACTAGAATTAGGTGCTGAAAGAAAGAAGTGAGAATATCTAGGAAGGTGCCGACTTGCTATAAAGGGGTATTGGCTTCAGTCGGTGGAATTATCCTAAGGATTTCAACTTCTTTTTTTCCTTTCTGCCCTTGTAGCAAGGATAGATCTTTTGCTGCTTCTTGTGGAAAGGCGATGATATGCTCAAAATGCAATTCCGCTAAAAAATTCTCAAGCCATTCATGTAAGTGAACTACAGTAGGGAAGCAATAGGAACTGGTGGACTGACCACAGCATGGGAACTGGATGCAGTATATTAAACAGGTAGAAGGTCTGCTGTTTCTGAAGGCTAGTACTGGTTAGGGTTTTTTTCAGCTATGTCATTTCACTGATCTATCAGAAAGACTGAAAGTCTCTCAAGTGCTGTTCACCTCCTTTTCAATGACTGCAAAAGATGTGTCTCAGAAAGATTAAAAATAAGGAAATGGTAAACATTGCTGCTATGAAAGTATGCCCAGGAGGAATACCAGTTCAAAAGCTTGAGCTGAATTTAAGCGAATCCATGCATCTTTGGTGAATTTGCCTGGAAAAGCAATTTCACATTTTGTATTATGTTTTATACTGGTAGTTGTTTTCTAATTAGAGGTCTAATAAAAAAACTGTATCCTCAGTTTTGTTTTCTGTCCTAGAGAAAATACAGCAGCACTAAGAAATTATTTCTTTTCAATGGATAAAAGGTTTTTTTCACTTAATGTAATAATTCATTATGAGCTGACTTCATTTTTCCATTCTTTGACTGTGTTTATCCTGGCTTTTCTCCTCTTGCCTTTCTCTTTCATCCACCACACTGTCACATCCCTGCAGGGTGCCCTACCTTTTGATGACGACAACTTGCGGCAACTGTTGGAGAAGGTGAAACGTGGAGTGTTCCACATGCCACATTTTATCCCCCCAGACTGTCAGAACCTTTTGCGGGGGATGATTGAAGTGGATGCCTCGAAACGCCTCACGGTAAGAAGGCATTTGCTGCAAGTTATGTGAACAAGGCTTCATTTGTCACCTTGTTGCAGTTAACAGTTGAATAACTAAGGTAACTTTGATTTACTGCCAGTCCTATGCATTTCCTCCTGAGCAAAGAATGAGTGGAGTTGGTGAAGTCTCTCGGAAGAAGTTAGTTACCTTCTATTTTGAATCATTAGTGCAGATTACCTTTGTGTGTTTTCTCTAGCGTTGTGATTCTCCTTCATATGTAGCAGTGGCCACTTCGAAGAAATACCCTCACAATGTCATCTTACTGCTACTAACCAATTAGCACATTTTGTAGTCTACCTGAGTTGTCTGTCTCTCCTGACTTGTTTGTCAGGTATGGGATATTACTGAGAGTCAAACCTATTAGGACCATTATAGGAGACTTTGCTATTAAAGAGAGTATGTTTTCCTCACATTTCTGACAAAAATGATGGCTTTTCATTTTGTGCCATGCAGTTTGCATTGTATTCTGCCCTGCATTTGCTCTGCATTATCCTCTAGCAGCCTTCAGAGCAAGTCTTCCAGTCTGCACTTTAATCTTGTGCCCTGTGTTCCTGAGCATGATTAGGCCTACAGTGTTGAGCTCCTGGCATTCAGCACTGAGTCTTTGCATCTAGGATCCCATCACTACAACAGAGACCCTGCAAGGGTGAGCAATGCGTAGTGATTGTCTCCCTCATTAACACTGTGTTAATGTTTTAGAGAATAAAAAAAAATTAGCAATTAAAATAATTTTGGAAAGCAAGATACCCTGCTTGTCAGTGGAGGCTTTCTGCCTTTATGACTAGATTGCCCTTGTAAATCCTATTGTCAGGCTGTGGTGATGATTTTATACAGATTTACTAAGCTCACAGATTCTGAGTGGGAGTACGTATAAAGAAATGTAAATTTAAAACTCCTCCTGGTTCTTCAGTCTGCTGAAATATTTATAAATAAACCCTCAGATCACTGCTTGGCCTCTCTGCTGAGATTGCTAACAACAGCACCAGCCTGTGCCAGCTGTGATGCTGCTTTTGGGATGCAGACACCTGTCTGCTAAGAAATGAACTGAAACTCCGTAACTCTCTTTACAGTATTACCTGGCAACTGCAGCTGGCTTTTAATTTCATTCTTTACATAAACCAGGTCATGCTCTTATTTGGTGATGTATATGAAAAATTCTTTATGCTATTACTAGTATCCTTGTTTTTGTAAACCCAGTAGCCATTACATTTGCAGTACATAAGTAGCAACTGATTGGGGGAAAAAAACTATTAGGCACTTTAAAAGGCCTTTTTAAGGCAGATTTTTAAAGAAAGAAAGAATATTTTTCGAAGTCTTTTCATGGAAAGAACACTGCAGAGTTTAGGGTCATACCCTGAGACATGTAACAGCTGTTCTTTGTGACCAGGAAAGGCACCATGTCATTCTTTACTTTCCTTTTCTTAATATAAAAGCAGTATTTTTTTCTGTTGTTTTTTCTTCTCTCAAAGATCTTAGTGCTAATGATTCGGGTATACCAGGGAGCACATGATCAAATATTAGATCTTCTTAAAATTGTTCAGAACTTTTCCAAAAAGCATAGTCCCTAAATGTTTTGAATTGCGCAATTCAGCAGAGAATGCACACACGTAAGTGAGAAAACAGTTAAAGTAAACTAAGGTCCCAGAGGGACACCCCTCTCCAGCTCCTTTTCTTGGTCAAAAATACGCTTTAAGTTCCTTAGGTAGGAAACAAAAAAACAGATTGAATAGTTATTGGCAAACACTGACCAATTCTGAATCAGTGAATTCTGAATAAGGATTTGAAGTACAACGTATTGAAGAGCTGAGAGCCAGGAGGAGAGGATAGCTCTTTGTTATTAACTGAAATCTTATTTTCATTATTTTAGAGTCTCTGTCTGTCCCTGCTACTGTTGCACTACCATACTGTTATAGTGTGCCAGTTGCTTAGATTGTCTGACAGAAAGGAGATTTTTGTTTACCGCACAGGAGCTGGAAGTACATAGTTCATATATAGTTGATTCTGAGGAGAGCTCTGAATCTAAAATAAACTGTCCTGTGAAAACGAGTATAAATATGGGTTTATTTGGCAACATCTATTCTTAGAAAATGTCTCACATGAATCAATTTGATATCTATACAAAGATCTGAGTGAAATTGTGGCTTGTGTACAGTAAGTACAAATGTTACTGTAACCATTACTGACCATTTTCTCCATGTCTCACTGGTGAATTCAGCACAAAAATATAGCCAAATATAAGGTCACTAGATTTTTTTTTTCATTTTTTCCTTTCCCTCCCTGCTTTGTTCCTCTTTTCTGACTTGCATCTTTTCCCCTTCCCCCCCTTCCCTTTTCCCTTCCCTTTCCCCTTCCCCTCCAACTATATTTCCCTTCCTGAAGTAATCACCATTTCACAGCATGTCCACACCTTCCCCAGTCCATCTGTTAAAATGATCAACAAAATCAGAACTAGCATTCGCATTTAACTATCATCATTCAGTTTCAGTATTGAGACTTGAGAGGATTAATGGAAAGATTATTGTTGCTGTCCCTTTTCTGCTTTAAGAAATAGTTATTACCCTTCTTTGTATATGATTAGTTTATGGAAAGAGAACTTTAAATTTCTTAGTGGAATAATATCCGCTCTCACCATATATCATAAAACCTCAGATATGGTTAGTGGGATGTCCTTGTCCTTTACTAGGCCTGTTTTACTAAATATGGTTTAAAGTAAAGGAATCCATATTTTCCTCTCAATAGGCTGCAAAAGCAGCTGCTGGTTGTGATATTTCTGACCACCCATATTCATGAAATTTGAAATCAAACAAAGATTGAGTACTGAAGTGGTCAGCATTTCTGAGAGTCTGTCTGAATAGCACAGCCTAAAAGAGCTTCACGTAGTCTACACAGCTGATGTCTAAGAATGGTTGTACCGGTCATCTGCATATTCATTAGAGGTAACTATTAGGAAGAGAAGGATTATTTAAACTAAAGGAAGATACTGACAGGAAAACACGTGTATATCAAATGGATTTTCATGAAAGCAGATGAGAAGTTACAACAAGCATCTCACGCATATTAGCAGAATTCTGCGTCAGCTGAAGTAGGAGTAGTGTCAGGAGGAAAAAGATAACTAATTTCAAGTTTGAGAAGGTTTATGAAAGAGAATGAGGTTTCTTTTAGTTACATGCTCTTTGGAAACGGAGTATTCATTTCCTTGGAGGTTTCTAGTGATTCAGCATCTCTACAGCAGAGAATTGCAGCTCCTGTAGTGGAATCCATTTGCATTCTCAGCTGATATTTTCTTCTACAGACACACAAAGGCGAAGGTGGAAGACTAAAGAGCTTTTGGTCCGCTTTCCTTTTAAAGATGGATGAGCGTTATCAAAACTTTGTCTGTAGGGCAAAGTGGATTAGAGCAGATATTGCAGAATAAGCTACTCTGATAAAGCTGTTATTGTTCCAGTGTTGACATTTTATTCCAGAGTAGAATGACTTGCCTTCTATGTTGGGTGTCCATATAGTCTGAAATACTTGGCCCTGAATATTATCCAACTTAAATTACACACATTTTCAGAGTCTTCTGTCTGCTCACTGCTTCATTTTTTTTCCCTTGGGTTAAATGTATGCTAGTGATTGACCACAGCATCTAAAGGATGTTAAAAAAATGAACAGGGGAAAACTCACCTGATTCCTTCTTCATTTTTCTAGGTTGTATGGTCAGGTACCTATTGCATCATTTAAATTATCTCATTTCACCACCTATAGAATAGAGATAATTGTCCAGTTGATGTACATAGGCTGTAAACTTTTGGCTGCTAAGGCCCTATTTGTGCACCATGCATAGTATCATAGAATCATAGAATCATAGAACCACCAGGTTGGAAAAGGCCCATCAGATCATCGAGTCCAACCATTCCTATCAAACACTAAATCATACTCCTCAGCACCTCTTCCACCCATCCCTTAAAAACCTCCAGGGAAGGTGACTCAACCACCTCCCTGGGCAGCCTATTCCAATGCCCAATGCCCCTCTGTGTGAAAAACTTCCTTCTAATCTCCAGCCTAAATCTCCCCTGGTGGAGGTTGAGGCCGTTCCCTCTTGTCCTGTCCCCTGTCACTTGGGAGAAAAGGCCAGTACCCTCCTCTCCACAATTTCCTTCTAGGTAGATGCATGTAGCACAGTGATACCTTGCCCTTGCCAAGATCCTTGGAGACTGCTATAGTACAGTTGCTACTGCTGACACAGGTCAGGGTTCTACCAGTGCTATTTGCACTGCAACCTTGAATCCTTTGGTCAGGCATGGCCTTTATCGTGGCATTATACAGTAGGCTTAAAGCTCAACCTAGAGAATCTTCTGAATGACAAAAATTCATCTGAGGTGTGGGTCAATTTCGTGCACAGATGAGTTCGATACTGTACCCTTTCTGGACAGGGAGGTTTGAAATTTGCCATACGCTCAAGCTCAGAAGCCGTCATCTGTATCCACAGACTTCGAGAAAGTTTTTTTTTCAGGTCAGAACTTTTTAGCTTTGCAACCACTCTGCCAAGATCAGTGCTGAGGATGTAGACAGTGCTGTCTTCCACCTGCCTGTCTGTCTCCATCTGTTGTTCCCTGACTTAGAATTCAGATATAAGGTCCTTGGGGGAGGAGACCTCTTTTTATTTTATGTGCTTCTATGGCTCTGTATCACAATGGGTCTCTCATATGTATACTTCAGTATACCAGTTTAATGTATATTGGAATTACATAAAACCATGATAAAGGAATTTCCCCTCTCCTTCCCTTACAGCATTTTATCTTGCAGAAGTCTCTCCTCTGACTGTGCATGTGCAACAGATCTGAGCATGTTTTGCTCTGTCAGAGATGGCGTCATGAGACAATTGTCTGCAGTGGCTAGGAGATATTAGAAAGCAGTGTTTTTACAACTTCCATAAAATGGGATTAAATTTGGCAAACTCATGTGCAAACAGCAAGAAGAACCCTCTGGGAAGGGTTGTTAAATGCCTTCATCACTTAAATGCCTTTAAACATTGTGTTTAAATGAAAGCAGAAGGAGTGAGATTAGCTCCCACTGTGTATCTCACTCCCTTGCACTGCATAGTAAAAAGCATACAGACTTCTCCCTGTCAAAACCAATCGCCCTCCCATAACCCTTCTGTCACTTTAGTGCAGATGAAAAGCAATAAAACATTAATTAATTACCTTTAAAAAAGCAGTGAAGATGTTGGCAGTAGCAAGCACGCTCGTAATAGCATTTCAATGCAATTACGTTTGAATCAGAGTAGAAATTGATTTTGTAGAATACTTTTCATAGCTGGGATATCCCAGTGTACTTCACAGCAATAGCTTTGTTGTGGGTTGAATGACAGATGTATAGATAAACAGCAGTCATGAGAGCTCTCGTACACCTTTGAATGTATATAAGGGTGCTATGGGCTGCTCTTTTGGAAAAATGCGCTGCGTTCATTAGCTTGAAGGAGGTTGATCAGCAGGGATGGGCAGAAGGAATTTCTCTTTTATATGTTCTCTGAAGGAGCCCAGAGATTTTGTGACTAAGACATGAACTATTGAGCCTCCTTTCTTACCCCTCTCTGACTCAGAAAATGAAATGCTGTTGTCTGCTTCACTACAGCATTTCTGTATATCTCAGGCACAAAAGAACAATGTGACCCGTGGAGACAGAATATCCAGCAGGAGAAGCAAGCATGAAAGAGGCTTGGACATAGCTTAGCTGTATCATCTGCATCTTGTCTGAAATCATTCATATCTCTCACACTCCATGTGGTGTACATGAAATAACAAGTAGATATGCTTCCCATAGTGTGATTTCACCAAGGAGAGGAGGTACAGTACACTCTTTAGCAGATCTGCACCAGTACTATGGACCGGATAAGTAACCATGCTAAAACCTGTCCCATCAGAACTGTACGAATAGGCTCTTACAATGTTCTGTGGTTGTACCTCAGCTTGCAAAGAATCACAAGAAAGAGGGCCACATCTTCAGGCTATTAGGGGAAGACCTATAATGTTTATCTTGCCTCCTTGAGGTGGTTGGGGAAGATGGCATTGTGTTAGGAATACACCACCTTTCTCTTAATAGTTCAGGGATGAAAGGACTAACTAATGCAAGTGGAATTGTAATGAAGGGGGACTATTGTGGCAGAACTGAGGCGACAGCTGGAAGTTGTGCAACTCTACCAGAGCCCGTGGGTGGGTGTACGTGGGAAATTGGTGCTCCCAGCACTTGGGCTGCTTAGAAGTTAGTTAGGAATGCATATACCAGCTGCACTTCTGATTGCAGTGTTGATACAGTCTCAGTTTTAAAGAGGACTGTTTGTCTTTCATACTGAACCCTCCAGCTTCCTGTCATGCTTTCCTAAGCCTTGTTTCTTTGTTTTCAGGAAAAGCCCTGTCTCACTTAAAAAATAGTCTCATATAGAACCTACCTCAGATATTCCAGGTTTCCCAGGCATGGGGCTGTTGTTCGATAGCACAGAGGGCTCTCATTCCTTGGTCTCTGTGGCAAACACTTACTTTCCATCTCTGAGATTTTGTTGTTTGTCTGTTTTTCTTTCGTGGGTTTTTTTTTCCCCCTCTCTGATTCTTGTTGGTCTGGAATTGAAGTGGAAAGTAATAAAAGCAGGACAGCTGTCTCCATTCTTCCTGACCAGTTTAATGGGTCTGTGATTTCATCTTATAGCCCTTAATACTTGAATTTCCTTCTGGCTCTCCCCTGCCTCTCACCTGCAAGTTGCACAAATGCAAGCCTGTATGCAGTCGGTGTGCATATTGTTCTGCACATACAAAGGTGCTTCATAAAGAAGAATATTAGAAATATCGTCTACATAATGAATGATCTCTGGGCATCTATGTGAAGTTCTTTTCTGCTGTGATGATGCTTAAAAAACAAACAAACAAACAAAACCAGATTAGGAAGTTTCTGCTCTAGGTATGTCATATGAACAGTTTGTTCCCTAGTAGCTATTCAGAGTTTCTCTTGGGTAAAGGATGTTATTTTCTTTTCACCATGCTTGTGGAAAACATGGTCATCACGTAACATTTGCTGGGATCTGCCTTCCATAGGTGGACAAGGCCACGGTTCAGTTTTGATCAGTCCTTCATTACGTAGTAAAATGCTCGTGTGAAACAGGAAAGAGGGGGAAGTAAAAGAAATTTGCAACCTAGTGTTTAGTTATTGGAAAAATAAATGGTATCATTTTGATGTAGGACCTCATTCTACTTGGTTTTTAGATTTTAATGACAAATGTGAAGCCAATCAAGAATGAGTCCTGAGAGAAGGTCTTGTCATATATGCACAATTTATTTTGTTTATTCATGTTATCTCTTTGAATCTATTTCTATTTCCCTCTCTCTCCCTTTTTTTTTCCAAAACAAATCTAGAAATGAACTTCAGGTGTGAATAATCTGCTACTGTGCACATAAAAAAAAAGGAACAGTTAGTTAGCTTCAGTTAGGTTATAGAGGGGAAAGGCTTAGGAAGGAAGGAAAAAACTTAAATAGTTTAAACACTTGCCTGCAAAGCATTGTACTTACACATTTTCCCGGGATTTGCTCTTGACTGATACCTTATGTCTGGACTTAGTCTCATTTCAAGTGGAGTGGATGAGGATGAGCGTGCTCTTTATGCAGCATGAAGTACCTATGGTTTGTGTAGACCCATCTCAAGAACCTTGGACTGAACTTGAATAAACCTTGAATAAGGATGTTGTGTGTGGCTACAATTCTGTTTTATGGCACTAATTCCTTGTTTTCTTTTCCTTTACAGCTAGAACATATTCAGAAACACATATGGTATATGTAAGTAACACTTTTTTACTTCACTTTTGCATATATTTGGTATTGGTTCCATTACGGGAGCTGATATTCTAATGATCTCTGAGGAGAAAAACTGGAGACTGAAAGCAGCTTTCACGCAGGTGGAGAAATCAGTAGAGGACAGAAAGGCAACTAGTGTTTTGGGGTTTTTTTACCCTTTGCTACTCACATAATTTCAATTATATATTTATATATGTCAAGCTAATAATTTTTATAACTGGCTAATAGTTGTTCGAAATAAGATGTTCATTCCAGCAGCTTGCTGTGTTATAAAGATACCTGCAAGTGACCAGCAAAAACCCCCAACTAACAGTCGTATTTAGTTGCTATCCAAGTGCTACAGACAATCCCTTATAATACCTTCTTGACAAGAGAGCTTTTGTTTGTTCCTTCCTGGCATCTTGGCTTTTCTCTGAAGTAGAAACAAAAATGATGATATTGATAAGTAAGCACGTGTGAACAAGAGCTTTTCTGCCTCATAATCCCTACTCCTTCTTCGCAGAAAGCAAAGAAGCCGCTTCTGACCTTGTAACCTGTTGATGTGAGAGTAGTTCTGTGACTTGATTAAAAGCAGCAGTCTTGACAGTGAAACAGGAGGTCTGTGAGAAATGTATGTGCCTGCCTAGTGGTTTGGGTATAAGGAAGATTGATGGCTTTTGAACATGACCTTGCACTTTGTGTAGCCTTTATAGTATTGCAAGAAACCTAAATAAATAACATTTTCTTAAAACTGATGATAACCTAATCAAACTAGGGAGAATATTTCACATAGTAAACAAGGAAATGATGTTTTGATACACACTTCTTGGGGTCAGCATACCCACAGGTTCCCCAGGTGGATGGTAAGGAAAGTCCTGCCTTCATAATCCTATATTGCTCTTGGAGAATACTCGAGGATGATACAAACAGGTATTTAAACCTGGTACCAGGAAAAAAACCCCACAACTTTTATTTGATTCTATCTTATAGGCATTGTTTACTTCTCTATTTATCTGACCTGGATAGGATCTGAGGGCACTCAGCAGTTTGTTTAATAACATATTCACCAGAAATGGTGGCAGCACTCTGCCCATGGCTTTTTCATGTTCTCTGCAGTTACCAGTTCACATGGCACCTTTTTAAATCAAATGAGAACTGGAGTGTTGTTTGCTGCAGGTATTTTTAAAAAAACTCTCATGGGTAAATGTAGGAGAACGGAGGGCGTATATCTAATTATAGACTCTGGATTACCCCTCCTATAATGTCTTGCTAGCAATTACAGAAGTAAATGCTGTTTACATCAGACTGGACAGCTGATCTCCTCTGTTTCTTCATGGAGTGAAATCAACTGACTTTCACTGTGTTTTGATCAGAACTGGAATAGGAAATAAAATGCAATATCATTGATCACTTATATTATTATTCTAACCCTCCTCAAGGTTTTTGCCTGGATGTTTTCATCTGCCAGAGGACTGTGGTCCAAGGGTCAAATGCACAATTAGACAAATGTTATTTCATGACTTTGTTCCAGTTCAGAATTTGAAGATTTTTCTTCTCTGCAGACATAAGCATTTGAATGTTGTTCTGTACTTTTGAATGTGAAGGTCAGATTCTCTGATGGATTGACACAGTAAATTTTTTTTACCCCAATGGAAATAGCTTCTGAGGCTACTTTCAGAAGTAGAAACTGAGTTTTGCAGAAGCAAGTCTCCTGTAATCTCCCAGTGTAGTCAATGCAGAAAGAGAAAGACTCTTCCAGAAGTCCATTCAGATCAACTAAAATGAGATTTCTGCTCAAAATAGCTTTTTTAATGAGTCTCTTTCTCATTCTCTCTATAGTTGCCATGTATTAACCTAAGGAGGTTAAGCTCCTTTGGCTAAATTTAGTCTGTGAATAACCCTGCCACCTCCAAAACTCAACTGCTTTCATCTGGTAATGTTTCATAGCCTGTTTGAATTCATTTTGCCTAGAAATATTAATGCTGACAGAGAAGGAGGGGTTAAAAATGTGTTACTCTATGGCTTTTTTGCTCACATCTTTCACTTTTTTCTTATTTCATGTCACACTATTATTCTATGTAAAATCTTCATTCTTTATCAAATATAGGTTACTGACCTTAAATTTATACTCAAAACATATAAGTGATTTCACTTAATTCTTCAAATAAATATTAAGCCTGTTGCAAAAGAGAGGAATGGATTTAATTGCAAACTAGGCAGACGGACAAAGAGGTCTTGAAAGTTGGAGTCATGATTCATAGTCCTAAAAAAAGGGAAAAAGAAACCAAAGAGAAACCTTTCATCACCAACCTCCAGTTCTTCTTACTCTCCCACACAAATTAATTCAGTGAGGTTTTTTAAACCTTTTTAATTGAAATAATTTATTTTTATCTCAAGCATGGGTTATCATAAATCAGAAAATAAACAGCAGTTTTTTTCACATTTTTTAAATAAAGCAAGAAGGCAAATAAATTTAACTGTTATGGTAAATACATGCTCCTATAACACTGAGCTATTACCCTAATTGTGAAGGTACCAAGTTTACTAAAATCAGTAAAAGGAGAACCGTACTGGTTCTACTGTGCTCTACACTGATGCAAATGTGTGTCTTGGTGAGATTCATGAGGGAATCTAAGAGAAAGGCTGAAAAAGTCTGCTCTGGTCTGGAATCACAGCCATTGAATGCACCAATCCTCACAAAAGAGTATGGATTTAAAGCAGCAATTACATTCATGTGGGCCTTTAAAAAATAGATGTGATCTGCAGTATTCATCATGTGACATTGTTTGATGTCTATGTGGGCTGAAATGCAAGGAATTTGTCACTCTTTACTAGACTGAGAATGGAACAGGCAATACAATCATGCCAGTCATAGCCCAGACCTGATGATTTTCATTTCCTGAAGACTGAATTGCTCTGGCAGATGATGAGGCACTTTACAAATTTTACTTGTACCTGACAAGGAGATGTGAAAATTCCTGACTATGTCTGAGGCTGACCAGGTACAGGGCATAAGTAAAAGCCACTTTTTTTGCACTGAAGATGGCAAGCTGTGCTCTCTAGAAATGGCACTTATGCTGATTGATACAGAAGCTTTCAGGTGATACCTTCTGTAGACTAGGGCAACTAGTAAGAAATGCAGATTTTCTGGAAATTTTCAAACACAGTAATTCTTTCTTAATCTCTTTAAATTACCTTAAGGGCATCTGCTTGTAACATAATGTCTGATTAATTAGGTTTTAAAAGTGAACAGCAGGTCATTAAAAGCCAAAACCACACCATAACTGTTCAAAGGTCCATCCTGCAAGAATTTATCTAAATGACAAGGTCATCACTGGCTTTAGTAGTCGAAGGTTATAGTCTAATCATTTCTTATTACCTGCTGAGAGCTAGATCCTGATCCTGTGAGGTAGGAGTAGCTACCTCTTAGAGACAGAACACTCAAGGAATAAGATGTTTCTGTAGTTGAACAAAGATTTTTTAATCTAGCACTTAGATTCAGGACCATGGTTTTATTGCAGAACACATATACACTTCTGCAAGATTCTAAGGGGTCTTCAGAAAGAGTTTTTCAGTGATTTCACACACAAGAATACTCCCAATGAGCAAATTCTTTCTCTGTCCTGTATATTCTGCTTCCAGCCCCCTAAACTGAGTACAACTGAGAGATGCGCAAATGTAAGACATGTAGGATCCGACCCATGTTGCCATGATCCATGTAACATACACCAGAGTCTGACTCCATAACATGTATCCAGGAAGGGCTGACCACATTTTCACTGCTTCAAGAGGAGATAAAATGAAAATTTCCAAGGAGTCTTTCTGCAAGTGGTGGCCTACAAACATGGTTAACAGAGCAGATGCCTCACTATTGCTTTTTAGCTTGCTTAAAAATAAATTTCAAATAGCACCCAGCAATCTCCTGTGGTTATGGTGTAGCATGTCACTGTCCTGTCCTAGCATCAGAGACCTACCTGTGATGACTTAGTATTGCCTCCTTACCCTGATGGAGATAACCTGCATTGGCTTTCTTTTTGGTAAACTCTCTGAGACTTTGAGCTGATGAGTATGACCCTACCAGAGTTGCTTTCTCGCCTAGCCAAGAAAAATCAGCGGCATTTGAATTGGGGTTTAATTTTTCTGTGTAGATACTTGGAAAGCGTTTGAAGCAGTGCAATTAAATTCACAAGTTCTATTCACCCTGTTTCTGCCAGCATCAAAAGGAAGAATCTCTTGCCCAAAACCAGCTCCATAAGCAGCAAATGCTGGCATCTGATGCAATTTAAATATTCCCAGTTTCTGTTGCCCGTACTGGGAACCTGGACCCAGCAGCCACACATTTACATCACATAAGGGGAGGGAGGACCTCACCCACAGAGTAGGTAAACCCCAACATCACACAAAGCATCCACTGGAAGATCAGAATCGTCCGAGGAAGATTCAGGATAGATAGTTTCAAAATACCACTACCTCCACATCCACTTCTTTGGATGGGTAGAGTTTACATAAATTGCCTGCTGCCTGCCTAAACAAAATTAGAGGATATTCAGCATGCCTGCAGTGTATATTTTTCAGTCAGTAATAGTTATCCTGACACCTGACCTGTTTCTTACAGTCAAGGCCTTTAATTGCAATAAATAATCAGTGTTTCCTGAGTCTAGTGAATGGAAGGAGGTGATTATGCAGAGAGCTTGTGTTAACTACTTTTAGAAGACTAATGTGCTGTACTTCTAATGTACTTCTGGGACTGCCACTGACCTCAGGCCACAATTTTCAAATTTTCATATATGAAGAGAAGCAGAGATTGACATATTTGGGCATGTAAATAGACAACCTGGTTTCCCCAAGAAAAACTTCCAAGTATGTGAAGTGGGGACATGAACACTGAGATATCTTAATCACATTAAAAGCTTTAAAGAAAGAAATAAGCTGCGATACCAGATGTAATCAGAATTGGTAAAAAACAGTGATGGTTTGTCAACAGCTCCTTCTTCAAAAGAGAATCATTCAGCTTGCAATTTTCAGCCTGATACTCTGTGGTCTGGCCTGCCAATGAGACAGCATCTCTAGAATGGCACAGTGTTCTATAAATGTTTGGCATTACGATGCTGAACATCTGCTTAAATTATCAGGGCACTGGTAAGTGAAGTTCCCACTGTCTCTCTAACTGAACACAGACATTTCTCATTAAAGGCCAAAATCCAGAGGGTGCTGGTCACTTTTAGCCTTCACGATGGTTTCTACTGAAAAGAATATCTGTCTGGTTGCAAGCTCTGGTCTCTCAGTGGGAATTTAACAAGCTATTTTCATCTGTTACTGCAGGCTGTGTTTCAGTGTACGGGTTCATTTGTGACTCATATTTCTTTTCTCTCCTTCTTTCCCTGCCCCTTTTCTCTCTCTCATTTTCTTTCCTCTGCAGAGGGGGTAAGAATGAGCCAGAACCAGAGCAACCAATCCCTCGTAAGGTGCAGATACGTTCTCTCCCTTCCTTGGAGGATATTGATCCTGACGTGTTAGATAGCATGCATTCATTAGGCTGCTTCCGTGACCGAAATAAACTCTTACAGGACTTGTTGTCAGAAGAGTAAGCACTTGCTCAGTCTTCATGTCAGTTGGGTGTTCATGGGCTGGGATGCTTATAAACCTGGGGAGAGTTAGAGATGGCTTTAACATGTTGCTTGCTGTGGAGGACCAGCAGCAACTTCTTACTCTCTGGCTGCTCATTTACTAGTGAGGTGTTGGGAACAAACACTGAGCCTTCCTTGCACCATGTGTCAGGAGCTCATATCCTGACCAGACGTGGAGACATAATGCTGTCTCTTACCTTGCTGTCAGGCAAGATCACTTCATGAAAAGATGGGCCATGCAGTCCAGATGAGAAATTATTGTTGCTGTTATTTGTGTTGGAGATGCCTTTGCTGTCACATCTGTATTTATTTCAAGCTTATACCTATGTATTTCCTGAGGTGTTAAGAGGAGCACATAGTGGAAAGTGCTTGGTTTGGGCTTCTTGCAGACACATTACCTCATCTGTCCTGTGCCTCCGTTCTGTGTGTGTTATGTGGGAGTCATTTAATTTTCTCACAAGGTGCTTGTTGGGGACAGCAAGGTTCTCAAAAACTTTGTGGATTGTGTATCTAGCTGTCAGGTACCTGACCATTTCCAGCCTTTTTAGAATAACTGGGACTGTTTGCTTGATAAGAAGAGTTTATCTACATGTTGATGTTTTATTCTCTTCAAATTTATAGATTTTTTTTTCTTTTTTTTCAGAGAAAATCAAGAGAAGATGATTTATTTTCTTCTGCTTGACCGGAAGGAACGGTATCCTAGTCACGAAGATGAGGATCTTCCCCCTAGAAATGAAATAGGTACTACAAATATGACCTTTGTCACCATGAACCTGTCTCAACTAGTATCTCTTCACTTCTTTTTTTTTAATATGTAACCAAACCCTAGCTTCATTTTTCAGGATGTCTGACTCTCAGTGCAGAAACATCCGTATTGTTCTTGAACCAGATGTTAAAATATATCATGTGGGCCCATGAGCTGACTTTATGCAAGCAGATGGAAGTTTATAAGCAGTGTAATCTAGTAATTTTCCAATGACTAATCTATGTGCAGTATTGCAGTAATGCTGCTTCTGGACTTAAGCTAGTAAGACACTGTAGCATTGCATCCTTATGAAGTTATATATGTACACATTCTTACTTCTACAGGCAAATATATACAGTTAAAAGTATGAATAACATCACTTATATATTTATAATATGTACATCAAACTGCTGTGTTTTTAGACTATCTTAGAAAGATTTTAAAAACTTAATATGAAGTTAGATTAAATATCTGATAAAGCCCTTGTGATACTACTTTATTCCTGAAGATTTGTTCATTCGTACTTTAGGGTACTTTAGATCACCAAGGACTTCACTAATCTAGACAATAGAAAAAATGCTTTCCTAAGGATCTTACTACATGACTCCTGCTGTGCAGAGTGACAGAAGTTTAACTAATAAGGGATTAATCACTTCAATCAATGACCTGAAATACCTTTTTTACATAGTAGTGGTATGATTTTCAGGTATCTTATTTCAGCACTTTGAAGGCTATAAACAAAGTTCTCTTGACTTTCTCTGGAAAGCCAGGAGTCTCCCAAGCCTACAGGGCAGTGTTATACTGAACTGTAAGTTTGCTGATACTCCGTTGAAGTATTACTTTATCCAGTTTCCAGGATTCAGGCCCTATAATTTCACAGGCAAATCTCCTCTATGGGAGAAGAGGTGGCAATTTTTAAACTCTTACCTGGATGGAGCTACAGAGATAATGTTAGCAGGGAAGAAGGGCAGATGTGCCAACTGCAGGTCCCGCAGTCAAAAGTGCCTTGCTCAATGCAGTTTGTCATCTAGCACTTTACTAATCAGCTTGCGACTCAAACAGATTATCTTGCCATGTAAGGACGCCATCATCTTCTTTTAGAAACGCTTTTGTCATAAGAAAAGAAGCAAGTTGAGTCTAGAATGTAAATGAATGTTTTTCTATGCCCTAAATACATCCCCACATACCAACTATTTTCATGGTTTGAATTGAAAAATGTTCCCCAACAGGGAAACGCTACTCTAAATGTATCATTGTGTCTGATTAGACTGTGTCTGATTAGGCACAGTTTAGACTCTCAGCATTATTCTTTGGGTGTTTGTAAGTTGTATTTCCTCTTCCATGGGAGGTGTCCAGTTCCCCTGTTTCCAGCCGTATCTCTGATAACACAGGGCAAGATTTAATTAAGGGGAGTCATGCTTCTGATACCTCATCATTAGTCATTGACCATGGCCTTGCACAAACAGCAAAGAAAAAGTAACAGATTTAATACAGCAGCTTGAAAAACTCACATTTATGAGAGTTGTGCATTGCTTGAGCTCTTGCAAAAACAAAAAAAAAAAAAAAGAAAAAGTGCATCTCTGAGTATTTTGCTTTTTCCTCTTTCTTTGCCTGTTAGGTCTCAGAAAGAATGAATGCAGGTGAAAATAGGGCCATCTCAGACTAGCGCTGTCTTCTGGTGCCCCTTTTGTCTGTTTCGACCACATGAAATGTCTAAACTTTTTCCCTACTTCCTTTTGACAGGAAGTGTGCAGCTGAAGTCATCTCCTCAGAGGGCCAGGGGAGGGCAACCTTCCCTGTCTTTTAAGTCCACCTTCAATTTCTTTACTTGAAAAGATAGAAATAAAAAACTTCGCAGTAAAATTTACGAATGTCAACTAATGTCTCCTTAAGGAATAAGGGAATAGGCTTTTGTAGGGTGGAGTTTCTTAATAAATCAGAGAACAAGAGAATGGACCAAAATAGCCATATAGGATAGAGGTGCCTCATCCAAACTCAGAAGTGGAACCTTTATTTCCCACCTTCCAGATGAATGCCTTTATAAGTGAGTTATTACCTATATGATTTCTCCTTTCCTCTATAAAAATCCTTAGGAAAGGTTTCACTTCTGATACGAAATACAAGGAAAATGCATGCTCAAAACTATCACAGATCCAGACCAGTGCTTGATTGTTTTTCCCTATGTAAAATATTTAGAGAGTTGAAAAGGGTAAACACTGGAAGTTTTACTGTTTTTAGATGCTGTGCTTTTTCAAACTCTTCCCTTGCTTTTATATGACACCACTATAGGGTCTTTAAGTATCTTTAGACTTGACAGTGATGAGAGACTCGGTGCACTGCCATTTCTTACTCATACCCTTTTAAAAATATGTACAATACTCGTTCAGCCATGTATGATGTAGGATTGTAGCCAGTTTTAAAGAAGAATCAAATACCTTTTTTAGAAGTCCAAACACATTCATTCAAACTTCTGGATGTATCTTCCATCAAACTTACGTGAATTGCTGTTGTGTACTGTATTGGTGTGTTTCTCCACTTGGTCTTTTTTGCTTAGTCTCTCTCTTTAATAGTTTAAAATATGGATTAGAAATCATTATCTTCCAGCATCTTGAGCAGCAAGGACTGATATAAAAGAACCATTTAGCTTGTTAGCAATGGCCTTCTCCTTCTTAATTATTCTGGTCCCCTCATGGTCCCTCTGGCTACTGTCCTTCTCTCAAGAATTCTGTTTCTGGTGGCTGTATAAAACACTGTTATTTGAGTCTTTAGTTAATTTCTCTTCACCTATCTTTGTCACTGTCTTTTAACGTCCACCTTATATTTGGCTTTTTTTAAGTCACTCACTTTTTAAGTGTCACTCAGCTGAACTTTGCTAAAGTCTTCTGTTTTGAACATGCTTGGGTGAAGTTGCTTTTTAAAAATGTTTTTCTTGCCTTTTTCCATCTTTCTTGTTTAGACTTTTATTATTAACTAACATTGATGCAGTTTGAGCTTATTCATCTCCATTCTTTTCACATTAGTCGTCGTCTTCATCTTCCTTCTTCCTTCTTTTTCCTTTTCTTTTAAATTGTATTCTTCCACCTTCCTTTCTAATGTCTGATATCCCTCTGCAAACATATATCAGCTCTTTTGTAGATACAAAACATAATTACATTGTCATTATGAATGTTACTTGGCTTTAGTCACACTTCTGATACCAACAGTTGTCCTGTGTGGTGAATCTTTTCTCATTCCTTGAACTTGTTTGAAGATGCAGGAGTCTGAATGTCAAATGTCTAAACTTTTTCCCTACATACTTTTGACTTCATTGTGTGCAGCTGAAATTATCCAGTGTAACTGATTTATTAGGTTTATCTCCATTTGGTTTTGCCTCAGCCTTATGCACTGCACATTTTTCCTAACCTGAAGATCACTATCCCTACTAGTATTTTCTACTACATTTTTATTACTGCATGTAGTTTTGAAATGGAGTGCTTTTTCAAATTATTTTTTAACAGGAACATTATAACTATGACTACAAAAAATCGGTAATGGGTTCAGTTGGTATCACTAGCCCACTTCCAATTGAGGCATGTTTGTTCATGCTCATTGTTTCAAGAATAAGCTCTGCCTTAAAGGGATCTTGTTCTTAAAAACATGATGTGTGAGAGGGAAGAAACAAGCATGTAGATGGAGGGTGAGGAGAGCAGAATAATAAAAATACCATGAGACTAGGCAGTAGAGGTAGAATTGTCGAATACCATATTTGTGGTTTTACAAAGAAATCATGGTGCAGGAAGAAACCTTAGGGTCTGGGCACTCTGAGCTTCTTTCTAACTGCAGGGGCAAAGAATACCTCCTTTTACAAGTGGTCACTCTCCAATAAAAGTAAAAATGTGTCTATAAGTAGAGGTAGGGAACTGAAACAGCCCAGCTAAGGAAAAAAAAAAGTCCTTCTGTATTTTTTTTCTGCCTTCCTCCTTTTTACTATTTTGATGCCATAAGAGATGTTAGTTATAAAACATCTCAGCATATCTGCACTTGGCTCCCTGCTTCACCATGGAGGTGTGTATGGTTTGGCAAGGCAAGTCACCTTTTGCAATGCTGTGTGGCATCCAAGGAGTCTTTTCAGAGCAACTTAGGTGCTCCTCAAAACCTCAGTAAATGCTTGTCAGCACCTTTAGAAATAAATTGCCTTAAAATATCTCATTCTTATACCTCAGTTTTCACTCTGCAGTGTGAAATTAGCACTTGAATACCTTGTAGAAATGTTGCACAATAAAAAACATAAAGCACTTCAGTTACTATAACTGTAAAAGCTGTATGATGACCTCAGATAAATTCAAGTAGCTCTCGTTGGAGATTCAACTCAGGTAGGCTTATATGTTTAATTTGTAATTCTGAGTGAGGAAAAATATGAAGGAGTGGATAAAACTTGAAATCTAATCTTAAAGATGCAAAAAAAAGAGGTATGTTTTCAGAGGAGAATGAAATTTTGACTTCAGAGTGTACTCATGTCCCTATGTCACATTTATTCTAGCTAGCAGGGGCATTGAAGACAAACTCTAGCAATCTGAGTACATGTACAGGATCCCTAGGTGACTTATATTCTGGCTAACAGCTTGTGCGGTAGCCTGTACTGTCATCTTCTTATTACTGTTATCACCTTTGTAAGGTAATTTTGACTAGCTATGCTATAGTTGCACCTTTATTTTACACTGTTCATGCATTGAGGGAAGCAGCACTGTTCCTCTCTATAGATGGATTGCGAGTTATGTCTTAATGTTTGCAGACTTGGAAGAAGGAAAAGGCTACACACGTTCATCTCCATCAGAAAGATATCTGTTGCTGTTGGGGAGGTGTGAAAGTGTCAAGAGAGGGTTTAACCAAACTGTGTGAGGTAAACCAGAGCAGAATTCAGCTGACAGCATTTTCTTTTCATAAAGATCCCCCCAGGAAGCGTGTGGACTCCCCAATGCTGAACAGGCATGGGAAGCGACGGCCAGAAAGGAAGTCGATGGAGGTTCTCAGTGTGACAGATGGCGGCTCCCCAGTCCCTGCTCGCAGAGCTATTGAAATGGCACAACATGGACAGAGGTGGGTCTCTCCTTTACCCAGGAGCCCTGCCTGTCTGGGTTTGCTACCCCCTTTTATATTATACATACAAAGGAGCTCTAGAGCTTTTCTATTTGCATCAGCACTCATTACAACTTCCAAGCACATCTGCAACATGATCTGGCAGCCAGCAGCACTTACGCATGCAGGATCAGAAGTCCTGCCAGGGGCTTTAAGTTCTGTTTGCTTGCAACTACTGCTCAGGAAACCACTATATCCTCTGGGCAAGATTCATCTCGCCTCCTTTTAATTGTTGAGAATTCAGTCTGAGCTTGTGATACAGGCTGTCATTCTAGGCAGTGGGGACAGACAAGGGCTTTGGAAGGTCTCAGATACATATGTTCTCTGTTCCAGCAATCTTAGATGGGCTAAATTACCCTCTGGTTGTTCCTCTCTGTCTCCGTAGCCTACAGCAGGAATCTAGATGACAGTCTTGGGTTAGAAACCTAGCTTTTATGCACCCAAAGTTAAATGAGATTAACTCTACCCTCTATGTCATCAGAACAGGTTGAATCTGGAAAGCCCTGTCCAGGCATCTGTAGATGCCTCTAAAATATGCTATCAGATCCAGCATGCATCCAATCACATAAATTACCACACACCTGTAAAGTGATGGAATATGTATAATATTGCCTCTTTTCTATCAAAGAAAATGTCAGTCTTGTGGAGGAACAGCAGAGGAAAATGGTGTCTCTTCAAGGCAGGTTCTGGGAAAGTAAGTGAACTGTGGAAGTCCACTTATGTGAACCACAGAAATTGCTTCCTCAGACCCTATGACTAGCCGAAGGGAAGCACATGCATTTGGAATCACACTTAGATAAATCAATCAATAAAAAAGAACATTTCACATGTATGTATGCTGGTGATCTGTAGCTTTGTGTAGCTTCAGGTTTTTTTGTTCAGCTGTTAGGATGTGCTCAGAAAGAGTCTGCTGTGCCCAGAAACTTCCTTTGCTGACTGAGATCTGGATGAAGAACGTAAAGTAATTTCTGCTCTCTAAAATTGCTGTGAAGTTTTGCTGGCATTTGTTACAGTTCTGCCTACAGTGAGAAAAAAGTGGTCAATTCCTGAATCTACTAGAATTTATTTAAGATCGGCTGTGTGGCCTTGAGATACACGGCCATATTTACAATTGTAGTGTAGGTTGGAAACCTGTCTTGAATATGGGTTGCTCTGATGTGAGGTCTGGGTGAAGGAAGTGTTCTGGACAGAGTATGCTCAGTGTTCCTCATAAGCTTCAAGGTGATAAGAATGAACACAACACTGGGAAACAGTTGATCACTACTTATCCAGCTTACAATATTTAATCTGGTACCTGGTAAATGCATGGTCCATGAAGCACCCAGAACCAGACAGAGGTGAATCACTTTCCCCCACCTCAAAGCTGCCTGTGTACAGTACTCAGCAGCTGTTTACAGTAAATGGCCTATTGGGCAGAACAAACAGGAGGTTTTAGATTGAGCACAAAGTTTTCTGGGAGCTGAAACCTTCTTTTCTAGCTCCAGCTTTGACTTTGTATTCCAAAGTCTGAAGAGGCAAAGCTGTGTCTTGCTGTCGGAAGTATTTCTTTTGATTTTAAAAGTCTCACTTAATTCTGCACATGAGGGAGCAATTGAAGTCGAAAGGTTTGAGAAGAGTTCAGAGCAGAGATGTATCCAACCTACATCAGTAAAGAAGAGCTTTAGCCTAGGGAGGAAGCAGAACCTGCCACACACAAAAGAGATACAGGGAAAGGCATACCACAATGCAGGGCTGGATGTAAAAGTTTCATTAAAGATGGAGAAAGGGATGCAGTAACACCATGATTGATGATTATGAGCTTGGTAGTGCTTGTTTTTGAAGGGGTTAAAGGGAAGATGTTATTTCACTCCACATGTGAGCTTCCATAATTCATACCATCCACATCCACAGATGACAACGGCACATTTTGTGTCGCTGGCAGCACAGTCACTTATAACATGAACTGTCTTCATTAATGAACAACACTGCATAGAGATTGTCTGGGGACGATGCATTGCTGATGGGGCACCAGCTGTCAGAACAGTCAGTAACAAAATGACAAGTGCCTTCCACCAAGAGTGGGGGATTTTTAATGGCTAGTTGCACATTATAGTCCATTAAATGACCCACCGACAGTGGATTTTACAGCAGTAGTTCTTAGGTCCCAGAGGTGGATGCTTTTTTTAAGAATGACATTTTTGTCTCAGCAGATGACTATTCAGTGCTTTTATCCTGCAAGACTAGGAAGACAGGGGTTAGACCCTGGAAATGGGCCTCCTGTTTAGACACTGATGACTTGCGTAAGCATCTGGAAACACAGAGCCATTGCTTCTTTCTTAAGCTGGCAGAGATGTTCTTCTATCCAGTGGGCAGAACACACCCGTGTGTCTTGTAATATAGTCCTATTGTCTTCTTTCCCTATAGTAAACAGATGTTTGCTTGCATAAAAGAGATTTATGTTATAACCTCTGGTTTATTTGTCTGTGTGATGAACTGTGCTTTTGGAAATGATGTGAGGACCCTACAAGTGTCTGGTCTGAGCTTGTTTAAGGGCATATCTTTCCATCAAGGTTTGAAACTTGGCAGCCTTCAACCCTACAGGCTGAGAAGTTACTAAGTGAAAACATACTTTTAAGTGACAAAACAAAATACTAAGTGACATGTAGTCCTGAAGTGACTTAGTTTAGGATAATGGAGGAGGGGAACTCCGCACAAAGGCTGCTTGTTGAGCTTGAAACACTTGTGCTGACCTCTTCAAGTGTTCTCCATTGGGTCTTTATATATGGCAAATTTAGTACATACAGACACCAGCCACCCTAAAATTGGTGACAAAATTTTGTTAATTCTTGGTTTTCCCTGCTAGTTGTCAACTAAACAGGTTCCTAATAATGTCTTAATTGCTTCTACTGTTGTGGTATCCACACTTCTCAGATTATCTGCTATTTCTTTGAAATGTCAAAAAATGAAGTAGGTTCTGAGCTTAGTTTAACACCAGCTGATTTGCCCCTTGTGCCAAAATCACACAGATTAGGAAGAGTCCCATGGGAGGTAGAATCCCTTGAGGGTATGCCAGAAATTTTCAGCAGCTATGTTGTAAGAGTCCAGAAGGTGTTCTAAAAAGGGCTTCATTAACTATTCATTTTCTTCTGGTTATTGGAGTGGATAGCTTGCATGAAAGATCAGCTAACATTAGGAAGCAGTGTTCTGTGAAACAGTGAAGCATATTACCAGTGAAACATATTAGAGAGAACTGCCCCTTTAGCAAAGCACAGGGAATTTTGCTTTTAAGCTTCAGGGGTTCAGACACAAGATAATAAAGGAGGACATTTCTCTGTACACTGACTGTAGAGAAGAGAGTTGGGAGTGAGTGGTAATGGACCCTACAAATTAGAATACAAAATGGATTACTCTTCCTCTAAGAGGCTCTGTGGTCTGATTTTAGCCTTTTCCCAGACTATGCTTAGTGTTGAGGTCATTTAGAAAAGTCTGAGTAATGAACACTTTGGAATTTGTGCCTTCAGGCATGTTCTATTTTCCCTGGACCATATGACAAAGTAGGTGGTGCCTTGTTTTTCGATTGGCTAAGGGACAGCAAGGTTTACAAGTATGTATGGGCGAAGTCATCTTAGACCTCAGAAATCAGGGAGAGATAGTGAACTTCAGCACTGTGTAGGCTTGACCCATAGTTGGAAAGCAAAAGAAAAGTTTTTCAGAGCACTGCTTAAAGAGGGGAGGATGGGTTGGGGGGGCTGGGTTTCCAACATTGCTTCAGGTGACTCTCTTTTGTGAATGTCCACACTAGTAACTCTGTTTTCTCGCTTTGTTCCTGCCATAGTAAAACAATGTTCAGTAAAAGCCTGGATATCTCTGAAGCCAATCCCAAATTCAACAAAGAAGAAAGGTATAAACACTGACAATATGTTCTTCTCCTCTACCTCACTGCTGAGACCTTAAAGATGCAGTACTTACCTTCTCTGTGTGGGGACACAGCTGTTCTCTCTTTAGAGAGAAACAGAGAGGGTGGGATATTGACAGTCCCACACCACATATTTTTAATGCAGTGCCATTCATTTGAGGTTATCCCCAATACAGCCTGTGACTGTACCAACATTTTCCCCACTAAAACTTGATCCTGCTGCTGCTCCTAGTTCAGTTCTGCCAAGAGTGAGGATGCCCAGGGTAGAAGACGTGTTTGCTATGACTGCTTTGGGAAGGATTGGAATATAAAACATTAAGAAAGTCCGGAGTGCTCCACTCCCAGCACTAGAAACAGCAGCATAAGTCAGTCAGTGGAAAACAACAGTAGGAAACTTCGGAAATCCTGTCCAAATCTTGAGCAAAATGTTAAATGCCTGTAGGTAACAAACTTCTTAAGACTACCTTGTCTGCACCAGAGAACACAAAAGGAAAAGATAATTGAAGATAGAGTTTTTGGAGGGTGATTCCAATCTAGCAGTTCAAGTGACAGATGGTGAAGAATAACAAAAAGGGAAACTCCCAGCTCTGAAGATATGCAGACTACTAGATTTAGAGAATGCAAGTGGACTCGTGGGTCCACCAAGATAAAAATAATTTTAGAACCTTTTGGAAAGGTTTTTAGTGAATATATTGTCCTAAAATTTTGGTCTCAGAAAAAGAGAATTTTTGTCTAATGTTAAAAACTGGCGTCCCAATGGATAATTCTTCTTCAAAATGTAATCCTTATATGTTTTGGACAATCACTTAGCTTACCCAAAGGTTAAGAGGGTTCCACATATGATTCAAAAAGGGGGAACCAGTGTGTTCTATAAAGGAACCTATGGACTTGGCAAACCATTCATCTTTCCATTTTGCCTTTTAATAGAAACCTTTCTATTTAAAGATAAATGTGGTCTGTAAGTCTGAGGAGACTTGTAGGTTGTGTGATGGACAGCCCCTCTTTTGGTCTTTTTCGGGCTAAGGCAGTCCTTTGTGGTCAGTGTTTCAAGTCTCAAACCTGCCACAACGAAGAATATCATGCATCTGCAGGAGAGATTGTGCCTCATGTGGTGTGTAAAGCACCCTCTTTAAGATGCCAAGATAGGAACAAGCATTGGACCCAAATTGTTAAAAACCTTTTAATTTTCACAGCCTTGAAGAAGTAGTGGTTATACAGTCTTTAGTGTCTAGGCTTTCCTGGACTGTTATCCACTGACATGGAAATTCCTGTTCCTTTCCCTGTTTCCCCCTATGCATAATTTCCATTCTTGAACATGTAGCACTTCTTATATTAAAGGTTAGTCTGAAACTTCTCCAAAGATAAGCTTTTCCACAGTGATTGAAAGGCAGGTCCAGTAAGAGAAGTACAGAAATTTTAACTGTGACAGGAGAAGGGCATTTCAGTAGATGTTACCAGCACTGTTCATTGTTCCTCTGTTCTCCTCTAGCAGCTGCTACAGCTGTGTTCAGAGCAGAGGAAATGAGCCTTCAGTAACTGCTGAGGGAATTTCTCAAATAACCCATGGGCATTTTGTGTTCCCTCTCAAAGGTGATATTTTTCAAAATATTTGAGGAGAAGATTAGAGCACCACACAAAGATCACCTAGGATCCTTCTGATTGAAGAACTGGACTGATTTTTAGAGGATCGCATACTCTATGGTCTTACCTCTCTCCCCCTTCTAAGAACTAGGATGAAGGATGTCAGTGGTGGTAAAGTGAGAGGACTTGGATTCTGTGTCTGTGCACATCCACATGAAAGGAAGGGATAGGCAGCAAAGAGAACCCCAGTAAAAGTGTTGCCAGCTAGTCATGGGCCATTAAATTTTTTATCAGTGTTTAACTATCCAACTTTATGATGTCTTTTTTTAAAGGAATACTGCATCTTTAAGGGTCCCTTCCCTCTAGATGCACATGGTTGTCTTAGTAGCTGAGGCCACTGTCCCTTTCTTTTTCTTTTTCCTTCCTTTCTGACTTTCTCTTTCACCCCCTCCTTCAGTACTTCTCTTCTGTATCTGCGTTGCTGCAGCTACGTAGTTCACTTGCTTCAGTATTGTAGGGAATGCACATGTCTGCGCTTCTGGGTCTATTTTGTCCTGGGGTTGTTCATTTTTTTTAAACTTCATTTCCTTCTTCCTTTTCCCTATTGCCAATTTGCTTTCCATTCTCTTTGTTAACCTCTTCCGTGCCTTCCCCATTGGGAAAATGACTTGAAAGAAAAACTCATCTTCTTACACCCATTCTATTTACATTTTAAGATACTGCATGTGCAAATATGGGTGTATTTTCTGTATAAATACACAAACACATTCCAATAAACAATGGATGTCAATTTGTTTTTGTCAGTTACATCACTGTAGATAGAGTTGCAATTGAGGACAGTGTTTGTCCCTAAATATAAACACATATATATATTTGTGTATGTGTGAATTAGATCTTACCCAAATTTGCGCTCCAGGGTGAAATACAAATGGAGTGTCACTCAAACACATAAAAAAGAACTTGCTGTAATGCTTCTCTTGACTTGTCTATCAATGCATAGCACAACAGCTTTTTCTTTCTATTCTAACTACATTTTAATTTTAGCTTTTCCCAAACTGCCTTGCGTTACCCAGCCCAGCATTTGCGATGTTGATGTAACCCGAAGCATGGCTAGTTGCACTGAGCAGTAAACTGTGAAATCTACTGGGCATTTATCAAAGTTTGTATTTCTGTTGGTGACCATCTTGTGAAGAATGGATTTCCCTAACCCAGTCAGTGGTAGCTCTTGCAGCTTGGAGCCAGTTATTGAAAATGGAGAGAATGAGACAGAGAGAGAGTTAAAAAAGGTCTACATCCAACTTGAAAATAATTTGGCCTAAGAATGAACCGGATTTCTAATCTTTTTTGATGTGAAAAGGTGGTGATATTTTCCTGAGTTTGCTTACCTGCACCTCTGAAAACTTAATAACCTGACTATTCTTTCTGATTTGTAATGCTTGGGTTAGTAGTGAAACATTAGGAAATGTTTTGATTGCCACTAGGTTGTAAAGTCAAATGTACCAAAGATTCATTCTGCTTTTAGAGCTGCTGTTTCTGACTCTTTTTAGCACAGCATTGATTTATTCTCCATTCACATTTGAAAGATTTTCTTTGCAACCTTTAAGACCAAGAGACTGAATCTATTTTAAATGAAAAATGAGATCCTGGAGCACAAGATGGCATCCACAGAGATAAGTGCTGGGTTGCTGAGCTGGTATGTTGTAGCTGATCTGAATTCCTAAGTATAAAATCATCATGACTAATAAACCAGTATCAAAGCAGATTCACAGCTTGAGCTACAATCTTGTACCCTGGGCTCCCAAGCTGGATCGGAAATGCATGCTTTAATAACCAATACGTTTCACAGTTCATTCGTGTCAAAAAAAGTACTACTTACCAGGCCAGCTTGGGGGATAGAGGGACATGACACTGAGCAAACTGGGGACAAAAACCACAATTTCCTTGATAGTGGTCTGATTTAACTGTGCCTTATATAAGAGGCAGAAAAGAAATGCAGCATGAAATGGCAATCCCATTGCTCTGCTGACTGCTTTTATTGGAATTTGCTGGGAATTTTTACAGCTTTATTATATCCCTTTCCATATTCCCCAGTGCCAAAGCTGGATGCATCTGCAGTATTGTGAGCAGGACAAAAGTTATTTTCTGGTAAATTAAACTGTCCCCCTAGTGTTCCTGGTCTCTGAAGACATGGGCACCGGTGGCAACAATTATGACCGTTCAGTTCTCCGAACAGTATTTCACTCTACTTTTCCTACTCTTCTCTCCACCTGCCTCCACATCCCTCTCTCTTTCTTTCTCTCTCCCTCTCTCTTCATTTTCTCTTTCCGAGGATGGCGAGTGCTGATCCATTGGGGTAAGCTCTAGTTTTGGATTATTCCTGTTGTGAGACCTATTGTATCTTTTAGAGAAACTTTTCATTTGCACTTTACAAAGACAATACAGGCTGATATACTAAAGTGAATGAGGCTTTACAGCAGGGGGAGAGAGAGAGAGAGATGTGGCAAGAAGCATTTTTGGTGCTTTTGTGTGTGTTTGTGCGCTTTTATGTTGGAGTCACACTCCATATACTTCAATTTGGAGGTCTTTTTGTCTTTGTTTGTCTCTGTTTCAATGTCTGTGAGCACAGAGAACTATCCTCAGACATTGTACAGGTGCTAGGAAAACTCATAAGAATGAAACCCCCTTCTCTCTTTAGCGCTTTTTGTGTCTGTTTTATACCCTCAAGTTAATTTTGATCCTAATTTATTTTTCTTTTATTTTTCTTTTTTTTAAGATTAAGCTGAACCCCATCCATGGTATTAAAATGCCAAGTATTCCCTCTCTTTTTAGCATATGTTCTTTAAGAGGTGAACAGGTGGCCCTACAAACGTATATTCAAAGCTCTTTGTTTTCGATAAAGAAGATATAGGTACAACTAGGAATGCAGTCATGCTTCAAATTCAAGTTCCATTTACAAATACTTAACAGAAGAACAGTTTTTTATTAACAGATTATTTAATAAAAACATTGTAATAGATCATTACAGACTACAGCAAAAACTTATGAAGAAGGTACTGGGAAAACTAATTAGCACCTGTAACATTTACTTCTCGTGTTTGTAGCATGCTTTACTATTTATTAATTCTTTCTAAACCATTTATAAACGGAACTTAAATACTAATCGTGAGCCAGTTAAGACTGGTGGTGTTCTTTAACATCACTCTGTGTGTGCGCTGAATGGGAGAAGAGGTGTCTTACCAACAGCTGTGATCCTTTCTCTGTACTCTTTGTAAGGCTTCAAGTATGAAGCAAAAGTATGAAGTATGATTCTATGAAACAGTTAGTACTATGAGTAGGCCTGAATTAAGCATAAATATTCCCAGTAAGAGGTGTTATAGTTATTACTATTTGCACAGTTGGGACTGTTAAGACAGTGGAGCATGAAATATGCTTTATTCATATTTCCTAGATCAAGGAGCAAGGAAGCACAGTTTGTATCTTTTGGACACCCTACAGTAATAGTGGTGAAATATTATAACACACAACATTTGCCGCATCGCTCAACTATTGCATATTAATTCAGGTCATTTTCAGGGGTTTCATATCCTGACGTGAAGTTTAGAATTTTTTTTGTTTTATTTGAGTGAGCAAGCAAAGAGGACTATCAAATTCCACACAGTTTGTGCTTGAAGCAGATAAGAGGTTAAGAGGTTGACTGGATATTTTGGGAACGAGTTTCAAAACTACACATGGAATCAAACCAAGTCTAAATTTCTAAGGCATTTCACCCCGGGACACAAGTCCTATGCAGTACTGCATGCTGCATGCATGCTGCAGTCCTCCCCTTCTTGGAAGCATGGCTCCAGCTTGACCAGCTAAGAGACTGCATTCAGCATCCTGGTAAAACTGCGCTATGACAGCAAGTTCTGCTGTCCCTTTCATTGTAAGAAAAATGTCTATGAGATAGTTATTCAAAGAAGAAACAAATGCTAAATGTTTGAGGCTGGCTTTGAAGCCTTATATTCTGTTGGCATATACTACCAGATGTATTGTTTAAAGCACTGGAAAATTAATCTGAGTGAAGGGCTACATATATGTGTTCTGTATCTGCTGTATGGTTACCAGGTCAGCTGCACTTTTCCTTCTTGTATTTCTCTCTGCCTACACCTCAGCAGGGTGAGGCTTTAGCCCTTCACCTCTTATAGCTCTCAGAATATTCTGCATTTCTCTGAAACCAGATGGAAACTGCATTCCAGCTCCTCAGTTTCACCAGGAAGAGATCACTGGTCTAGCATGAATTTGGCCTCACATGGCTTCCCCTTTGACAGCATCTGGCTAAAAAGAGTAGAATTTACTTCAAAAAAAGCACCTTTTAACTTTGACACTTTGAAGTATCAAGTAAATTAAATAAAATATAAAATCATCTCATCTGCAACCTACAGCCCACACATGCATATTCCTTTTCAGTCCTTGGATCTTTCACAGCTCAGAAATCTCCAGATTATTTTCAGACTATGAGCTGGGAGGAATAGCTTGCAGTGCCTGCTATATGTTTAGAATGTCCCCTACAGCTTTTTTTTTTTAATTCATCCCACCAGGCTTAGCAAAACAGCTCTATCAATTTGGAAGGGACTAAAGAGTCTCTTCTTGAGTCTCTAAATCCAGCAGTTTTGTTTGAGGGAATACTTTTTATTTGAGCAACTACATTAACTTTTCTGCTTGTATTTTCATTAACTTTTTGATAGTTTCCATTGAATTAGTGTCCAGGCTTATATCAATGCAAAACGCAGAGCAAAATGAGTCATACACAATGTTCGTAGTTCCCTAGATCGTTGCATTTAGTATTGAGTTCTTGGAATAATGATAGCTTTAATACTTCTAGTGAATTCAATGCCTGTAGAGAATCTTAGGAGAATACTCACTAGTACTCACTAATAGATGTTTCCCACTAAATAAATAGCCACAGAGATAAGATCATGTTATATATCTCTCCTCTTTTCACACATCAGATCATGCAGGGCCTACCATATTAATGTGCTGCCCGGAGAACCTCGTACTTTTCATTTCTGGTGAGAAGGATAAAAATTTAAATTCTATCTGTTCTTTCATTTCACCGTAAAGCAGCGTTTTCTTTACTTTCTTTTTGGCCTTGTCCCAGTTCAGTCTACCTGACTCTGAAATACAGGAGCAGTTCATGTGGGCTTTTTTTAAAAAGCTGAATTCTGGCATTTCCCACCTACGATGATCTTAATGAGAAGAACAAATCTGTCATTCTTGCTTGTTATCATGTTTGTACTGGAGTATAGAACCTGCCACTGTACTGAGTTTTATAGCTAGCTTGGGAACCATATCCCATTTGTAAAGGTAAATTATGGGAAATGTATTAAGTAGAAAGTGCAACAAAGTTCTCCTCAGGTTGGGTACCGTGTCCCATACCAGCACTCGCTTAAAAAAGGAAACATTTTTGAAAACATACAGCTCTCTTTTAACCCAAACACTTAAAATTAAACTGAGTTTCTTTAAGCTCTTTTCAATGCTCCTATATGCAATTTCCAGTGTGGACAAACTGAAACTTGCCATAGGGCCTACTTTTCTTCTTCCATGTTTTGCATGTAAATGAGCAGCAGAAATAAAGCATGTCTGATAGAATCATGTGGATTCTGAATGCATTTCCAGGAGGATTTCACACTAACTCTCTCTTCTGTCCCCTACCTCAGGCTCCAAGGCTGGATAAAAAACACAGTACACAACAACTCTTTTTCAAATATTGGTTCCAATAAGGAACTGGGAGGTGGGAAGTGGGGCCTGCTGTGTTTTGGCCTCCATGCATGTCATCATTTTTGTAAAAAAATAGGAGGCAAGGGAGTCAGGAGGGGAGATCTCAGAACTGTGGAAACACCTGATTGCAAAGAGTAAATAGCAGATGGGGACTTTTAGTCAAGTGTCCTGGAATTCAGGTGAGTGTCAGAGAGGACTTTCCCACCATAATTAGGAGTGGATGAGAACAGCTCCTGAATAGGTGCTTAACTGCATTTCTGAGTACCTAAATGCCTTCCACATTTACCCAAGATAATCTATAGGCTCCTTTTGTAATTTATGGTTTGGAAGAATCTTAGCCTGATGACTCATGCAAGGACTCATGGACTTCCCATATGCACGACACATCTGTGTAGCACTCAGCTACTTCACTTATAGGAGAGACACATAAAATAGCCTTTCAAAAGTGGAACAGATGGCTCTCCCTTTAAAGTTACTTTGCATAAACCTTTATGAGTGTCTCAGATCGTGATGGTACAAATTATGTTTAATCTTGTTCAAAAGAATGGCAAGACTGAGCCAGTTTTTGACTGCTGTACTGTGATGGGCAGTCTGCAGGAGGATACAAGGAAAAACATAAGTGGGGAGTTTCTGCATAGAATGAATGTCCTCAAATTTTATGGTGCAAATTTAGATTAAATCTAGCCAAAAAAAAGAATGCTGAGACTGGTCTTCTGGGTTTCACCTACGTACAATGATGGGGAAACTGCAGTTTCTCCAAAGAAAACCATCTATGAGTAGTTTCTACAGAGGATACAAATAGAGAAAACAGAAACTTTGTGTTCAGTTGTAGCTTAATTTTCCCGTGGAAATATTTGCTCTTTTGCAGTTCATATATTTTTTTATTAATTCTACCACTCAAATTTATTAAATAATATATGTCTGGGAGAACATTTTAGAAACTGATTTTTTTAATTTTATTTTTCTGTAATAGTAGAAAAGAGTAAACTTGACAGTCCGTGGTCTACCTTTGTTTTATAATCTCTCTTGTATAAGTTGACATTAATTACCTGACCTATATAAATTTTAAATATGTATGTGTACACACACACTCATAGACATGAATCGATACACATACAGACATGCACTCTGTTTTCCAAGCATCTACAGAATTTTACCTTTTCATGTTTGTTACCTGAAGGCAAGTAATGGTTTTTGTTGTTCTTAATATATGTGTAACATTGGTAGGTTTGCTATATTGATGTGTTGCTTGGTGGTTCTTGAACAGCTAGGTTCTTAGCCCAGTCCTCTCCTACAAGATGTTCCAGTCTACGAGACAACTTTCTTTCTGTTTAAAAGGATAGAAAGGAGCTGCATCTGGGATTTACTCATTTACAGTCACAAGGAGGGTTTTTCTTCCTGCTAGGCAGCACCCCCCACAGAAACTGCTGATTAAATATTTGTGTATTTGGCCTGTCTGCCCCTTCAACATGTTTAGCATAGCACATTTGTATACTTTATTGTCTACAGCTGACATTTTTTATAGGTGGCCTTTACTGGAGAGCATAAAAGCATTACAGTGTAGGTGACCTTGTCAGCAAATAGAAGGACAACTTGTTGTCCCTTGGCTGGCTTCTTTCGGAGGGAATGTAGGCTTTTATCTTGATATTAGTAAAGTTATCAACAACAACAGAACTTGTTATCCATAGACAAGACCTGGCTTGTTTAATGTAAGAGCAAGTAATGTTTCTGGAAAGCAGAGATGTGGCATCTATCAATGAGAAGCTGGAAAGGGTTAAGCCAACATGAGGTTTGATTTCAGTGGAAAATCATCACTTAGGAAATGATTGTGTGCTTGGGTCGTGGAGGCTTGTCTTTTTTCTTAGTATCTGGAAGAATCCCCTATCTCTGCCTTGTACATATGATGTTTTTCCCTGTTGCTTGTGACAGAGAACATCTCGTTCTGTGTCTACTAGCACTGTGCAGAAGAGTATTCTCACTACCAACATGAATGTCTTGATAGTCCTTTTAGAATTCAGCAGTTCTGCTTGCACAGGTCAGACATAGTAGCTTCCATGTGCTTAATGACCAAAAAGAAGGTAGCAGCTCCCTTAATGAAAATGAGTATCCTCCCTGAGCAAGAGCATTTCTTTGTTTTGAGGGTGGGACAGCTGAAAAGCATGATAGTAGTGGAAGGAGAGTCATGTGCTTTTCCAGAAACAGCCTCCCTCCTCCTCCTCCTCCTCACTTCATGCCTGTGCCTGCAGTGGCTGGTGTTCAGGGTTATTACTTGTCCAAGTTTTCTGAGGGCTGTTTTCCTTATTGTGTCCATTCAGGTCTCGGTCAATCAGCGGAGCATCATCTGGGCTCTCCACCAGTCCTCTCAGCAGTCCAAGGGTAAGTGGTGTTGCTTTAAGATCTGTTGGTCCAACTCACTCACACACATGCTTGATGCTTTTCAACATCTGTTGCTGCAAAGCTGTAGCTCTTAGCTGGGATGTTTTGTTTTTCCTTGGCAGCTTGTAAATTTTCATGGGTGGTGAGGGAAATGTTATTTAAAAATGCAAGCAGATAATTTCTCATATCCTTTCTCTACACTGTTAGCAGGGATTGCACTGCCCCTCTGCCCTTTTTCAGTCTCATAAACATGTAGAATAATGCTGCTATGACTAAGCACTGCCATATCCAGCTGAGGTCTGTATGCAGCATGGTTTCAGACCAAATATCAGAAACAGTTTCACAGCTACCTTCAGTCAGGTCACAGCAGAGTACCAAACTGTGCCAGTTACAACCAGCTTGATTCAGTTTGCTTCAGAACAGCCTGTATTAGAAAGTCGGAGAAAATAAATTATAAAAATTTGAGGGCTAACATATTTAAAAGGAAACTAAGAAGTTGACTGATTAAGATGAGAAAAGAACACTCAAATTCCTATAAGTATTACAGTATACATTCATATGGTCCTATTCAATATGCAGTCAACTAAATACCATTGCTCAACTAATACCGATACTCACCTAGTACAAAATATGCTTGACAGTACATCTTTTGCAAAGTTATTGCAGTTTCTAAGTGCAATGACAGAGGTGTCCCTCTTCTTGGTAACTTATTTAAGGACAAAAATAAGTATTCCTAAGTGTCAGCTTAGTCACTTCAAGACTACAGCCCTTATAAAAGTCTAGACCTCATCAAGAAGCCTGTAGGGCTGTGGCAGTCCAGGTTATGACACCAAGCTGAGCAATGAAGTAGACACTCCTGAAGGACAGGCTACCATCCAGAAGAACCTTGATAAGCTGGAGAAGTGGGCTTGTGAAAACCTCATGACGCTCAACAAGGCAAAGTGCAATGTCCTGCACCAGGGTCAAGGCAACCTTCAGTATCAATATAGGCTGGGGCGGGGGGCTGAAGAAATTGAGAGTAGCCCTACAAAGAAGGACCTGCTGTCCTGGTGGATGAGAAGCTGGGCATGTGCAGGCAATGTGTATTGCAACCCAGAAGGCCAACCGTATCCTGAGCTGCATCAAAATAAGTGTAGCCAGTAGTTTGAGGGAGGTGATTCTGCTCCTCTACTCTGCTCTGGTGAGACTATACTGGAACACTGAGTCCAGCACTGAATCCTCAGCACAGGAGGGACATGGGACTGTTGAACAAGTCCAGAGGAGGGCCACTAAAATGATCAAAGGTCTGGAACACTTTTCCTATGAAGTGAGGCAGAGAGACTTGGAGAGCAGCCTCACTACTACTGAGTACCAGGCAACAATTGCTTCCCTAGTCCTGCTGGCTATGATAAATGCCCATCATCTTGATAATGATGTTCTCCATTGCACCAGCTGAAATATGGACCTAATATTGTTCTTTATTTCATTATTAAAAAAGCAGTAATTAAGAGTCTTCATTACCCTTCAGATTCTTAATGGCTAAAGTAGAAGTTGAACTTGACTTTCTTTCAAAATTATTTAACAAACTGTCGTACGCACAGAAGATACAAAAATTGGAAGGAAACACTTGCAATCAACAGTCTTTGACTCTTATCCATTGTTGTCATTTGTGAATGGTTAATAGTCAGATGTTGATAGTGACTTCCATGATAGCCGCCTCCCTCATCTTTTTCCCTTCCTTTCTCATTTGTGATCAGAATTTACCAACATCACAAACTTTAGCTTAAATTTACTATCCTAATAATAAAAGAAATATTTTGGTGCAGTGATTTTCTTTTCATTTTGGTGGCTTAATCCTAAGTTCTTTTAAGTAATAACAAAAATTTTATGCAAACACTTTTAGGAATTAAGTCTTATATACATTTCTGCATTTTTTTAAATAGGCAACATTGTGCTAATCCATCAAACCCAGAAAGTAAACTCATTAGTGAGTGTGCTTAGCTGGGACTGAGATTTGAGGCATGGTTATCTGCACATGGTATGTCTGGACAATGCTTGATTACAGCTTTTACGCATTAAGAATGTATAATAACAATGCTGATAAATAATTTACAGGAGACAATAAGTTTTTGAAATCAGAATCTGATTGCAGACCAGAACTAAAGATCTTGAGTAGTGATTTCTGTTTTTACAGTTCTGCCAGGTGTTATAAGCAGTGTTTTGTCAGAATATTTGTTTTGTTTTAAATGGGATTTTGAGCTTGCTAATATCCCTTTAACAGACTTCTGTCCCCCCAAGTCTCTATATGGCTGCTTGCTGTTGACATATGGATGGTTTCCCAAAATGCCTCTAACGTGTAAATGTTCTTGTTTGGGGAAAAAAATCATAATCCCATTTTGATAATGCAGTGATGGATTATGACTTTGGTTGTCTTTTTAAACTGTATCTTACAAACTAATGTTTCACCCCACCTCCCCATAGAACTGGGACTTAATGGCAAATATTGCTGTGACTTTATGACAGAAATTCCAATTGACAAGCTGTCCTTCGATGTGATGAGGGATGTTGTGGGAGAAGCATAAAGTCTGATGGGAAGTATCATCTCTTCCCAGATAAACAAATTTGCCAGGCCTCTCTGAAGTTTTTACTGTAGCTCTTTACAAATCAAACACCAGCCTGATTTCCTGTTTTTCTTGTGGTGGTGTGTGCTTAGAAGCCTCCAAGTGAATGCTGAGCAGTTTAACCTTCCAAGCCACAGGAAGAGAGTGGGTGCCCACATGGCATCTCTCTCCATTTTCCCCCTCTTTCCACAAAGGGTGCCTGCAAGAGGGGGGCACGTTAGCCAGAGTCAGGGGTAAAGAGGAAGGAAAGAGGTTCTGACTGGTGTGTGCAGTAACCTGTGTGTATCACCTTCCACTTTGTACGTATCACACACCTGTTTTGAATTTCATCTCTCTTCTGGATTTGCGTATGGGCACTTGGAGCTGAGAGAGGTGGTCCCATTCTTGGCACATCTCAATTTGTCTGTGGTTTGAGTGGTTCTTCTTCCCCTTCCTCACCTCCCTAGAGCATTGTGCTTCTCTCACTGCAGGGCAATCAGAACAATCCCAGAGAGACGGCATTTCTCTCTTCTTTTTTCTTAGTTACTTTCCTTCATTTTAATTGGTTTTTTTTTTTTTTACTTTTTCTTTGTTTTTATTTTTTTCTTTCTGTTGTTTTCCTTTGCTGACACGTGGTTGGTTAATATGATGAAGCCTGTTATGACACTGTTGTTCTTGCTGCTGCCGCTGCTGCTGTTGTTGATTATGCTGTGTTCCCAGCTAACTGCATGTCTTTTTTTGTTTTTTTGTTTGTTTGTTTGTTTTTGTTTCTTTGCAAAATCCCTCCCCCCACTGCCCCTTCACCTCCATCACTTGTGTCTCCTTGTGACATGGTGCATCTTTGTGACTCGGATGGATTTTTTTCTGACTTTCCTTTCTCTGCTCGCCCGCTCTATGCGTATTTCACTGTTTTTGATGTGCATGGACACTCTGTGTCTGTCTCGTAGCCTATCAGAAAGTTCTTCATCCCCCCTCAGACCTCCGACCTCCCTTTCTCTCCCCGACCCCAAGTCTCCTTGGACCCTGATGCTTGTAGGAACGCCTCCAGGCCTGGACATGTACTCCAACCAAAGCCAGCACTTCAGCCCAACCCAAAGACGCAGACTTTGCCATCCAAGAGCAAATTGGCTGAAAAACCACTCCAGTCTACTAAATCCAACCCACTCCCTACCAGCAATACCAGTGCCCCCTCTTCCCAGAACCCCCCTGTGCAGAATGCTCAGGGCCGCTCACCTGCTGCCAGCTTTAACCCACAGCTGGCTGTTCCTAAAGTGCAGATCAACCCTATGTCTCCTGTTAGATTGCTCCCTTCTAGTACTGACCCAAGCACCAAATCTATCCCCATCATACAGGTCACCCCTCACCCCTCTCCAAGGGGAAGTCCCCTCCCTACCCCCAAGGGGACACCTGTCCATACGCCAAAGGAGAGCCCAGCGGGCACACCCAACCCAACACCACCATCCAGCCCCAGCATTGGAGGAATGCCATGGAGGACACGGCTTAACTCAATCAAGAATAGTTTCCTGGGATCTCCTCGTTTCCATCGCCGGAAATTGCAAGGTGAGTGCTCACCCAGAAACACCTCACAGGGTGTTTCTAACCTGAAGAGCCATTCAGCCACAGGTTGACAGTCTGTAGCTCTGCAAATTTAATGTACTGAGGACTGAATATTGGTATTTAAAATGAGAGCAATAGCATCAGCCAGCCCTAACCCAAGGCACGTGTGAGCAGGCTGTGTCATGCCAATACCTTCTCCTGAGCCCTCTTCACACTCAAGCCATACAGCTTTTACTAGCCTAGTTGTGACTCAGAACACAAGAGAATTTTATCTTTAGCTTTTCCACTCATTTTGTCGGTGAACCGAGAGCTCTGGCATTTTCCCTGTGGCTGTACTCTGCTGCCTTTCTGTAGCCACAGGCTGAACCTTCTGCTGAAAAAAAGATAGACAGTGGCAACAGGCTGAAATTGTCCTTCTGAAGTGTGGTTTGTTTTATTTTAGTTAATGCTTTTATTACCTCCTTTTGTAACTGGTGTAAAAAAGTACTTAATGCAACCTGGTGGTTTCATATCCACTTACCTATTTCAGTTTTCAGAGTCTCTAGAAAATTAAGAGGTGCAAAATTTTCCTCTGCAAGCTCTAGGTGGCTTTTTGCATTCAGACAAAAGGCACCCCAAATCACATTCATTATCCTCAGATGTCATCAGTAGCTATCCCAGCATCATATGGTTTTACAGTGTCATGGGATGTGGGCTTCTGGGAAGGGAGGATCTACAGCCATGGAAGAGTTAGATTTCTAACTGTGATAATCAGACATTGTCTCTGAGGTGGTCAAAAAACTGCAGAGAATGGCAGTGGTGACTGAGCTGCGTACAACTGGGATTTGAAGCAATTGTAAATCTGTCAGAGTGGCATGGTGTTTGGGCCTGGACCAGAAACCGCTGAAACCAGTGCAAGACTACATAATGATTTAAGAAAAGATTGGAAGAGGCTTCAAATGCAGCAGTTGATTAGATACAGTGATCTAGAGACATATGACCAATGTTGAGATGTTGGAACTAGTCTGCAGAGGCAGTGGGCGAATGCCAGAGGGTATAATCACAGATGTTTATCACTGGAGTACAAGCAGAAAATGGAAGGTATACTGAATCATCAATTTTTTTCTCCCTCCCTCTCTTTGGCTGTGCGTGCATGGGCAGTACCTACACCAGAGGAGATGTCAAATTTAACCCCGGAATCATCCCCAGAGTAAGTAATTTGGCAGTATGCTACTTTTTTCCACCATATACTAATGTCTTTTCCTTGCCTGAATGTCACAGGATGACAATATTCCTGTTCTGGATCAGTATATGACTCTAACCTCTAGTCCTGTGAGTGGAACAGAGATGTGAAATGATTATTCTACTGAAGATCCTGGATAAAATCTACACCTCAGTAATAACCTTTAACCACCTCACTTTCTCATGGCTTACTGAATTTACTAGGTTTATAATATGTTCCTTCTCTCTTCTTTCATTTGTTAAGCAGATCAGTCTTGGGAAGAGAAGGTGGTAATCAATGGCTTCTGCTGGCACTATGTACTAAAAAGTGTTCCTCTTTGTACAGTAGAGTTTGCATCTTCAGGATAACATGTAGAAGCTTCTAAGATAATTCAGAGGAATCTTTGTCTGCAATAGTAAACACACTGTTAATTCTGGGAAGCAGCACTGGGTCATGCAAAACCTATTTCATATTCACCAGACTAATTCCTAAAAGTCAGTGTACATTTTAACCATTTCACTACACAAATGTGTGGCACTGCATGACAGGTATGGAAGCCTCTGCCAGAGAATGCTGCCCCAAACACTTCATAATATATGCAACAGATGCCAAATTATTCCTTTTAATTTTCACAGCTTGTGTTTGTGCACCCAATACCCATAGACATGCCCTGCCAACCAAGGCAGTTTGACCTTTTGTCAAGATACTTGTGCAAAACTTAAACATTGTGTAAAATATTCATGAGTCGAAGGTGGAAATACTAGGCCCAAAGTTTAGTGATTGGTGACAATAGTATTGCCTTAACAACTTTTCCCAAAGATGCCATTGATGTGATATAGGATGAGTGTTCTATACCTAGCACTGTGGAAGGATAAAGGCTTCAGGAGAGGGAGAAGTAGGGAATACTAAAGGTTAGTAAGAGAAATCCAGGAAGGTAAATGGAATAAATTTTGTTTTCAACACTTCTGGAACATTTACTAATAGGGAGACATGAGAGAATTTCATAATAAGAAAGCATCTTTATCAAAGAAATATATGATGCTCTCATCTCAAATGTTTTAAGGTCGCTGAAGCAGAAAAGCTTGAGAATTAAATCCCTTCCCCTCCCCTCCCGTCCCTTCCCCTCCCCTCCCCTCTCCTTCCCTCCCCTTCCTTCTCCTTCCCTTCCCTCTTCTTCCCCCTCTTTCAAAGCTAGTATAGAAGTAGTGCCTGTCATTTAAGGCAGTTTAGATGCATGTCAAAGCCTAAGACCCTTTTTTTCGTTTTTCTGTGTAATTGCCAAATTAATGAGTTCAATTGGACTGCACCCTGCAGTAAACATAATAAAACTCATAAAAAAAATGAACTGGATTATATTTTAACAGTAGATGGTCTTGTTGCTCAGTGCCCACTTCCACGGGCCTTACTTTTTCTAGTATTTCCTTCCTTTCTTTAGGAAGTAAGAAATCCTTGTCAAGAGCTGTATTGACCTCATGGGCCAAGTAATAAAAATACAGGTCCTTGTTCTGGTACAGCATTCTTTAACAACTGCCATTCAATTAACAAACATGATAATGAGGTAATATACTTTGACATGTCTGTGTGATGCTATTCTTTCTTGTATGACAAAGTTCTAGAAAATGTGTTAGCGTTGACATTTAAAGAGACATAGCTTCAGCTGCTTTAAACCTGAAAAGCTGCGTTTGCTGGAGGAGAAATGCTGTTATTTGTGCCAAGCAGGTAATCCTATGGAGCTTAGAGATCCATGCACTCAGGGACAAATAGGGAAGACAGTGGGACTGTTCAGAAGGTGTTAGAGTCAGACACTCCAAAAGTAGGAAGAGGAGCAACATGATAGCAGTGAGAAACATGGTGTGAAATAATAAAGCACCGCCCTCCATTTTCATGCTTATCTATTTGCTGCACATCTGATTTGATTCCCTAGAGTAATCTACATACTCAGCCTCCCACACATATCTCCCTCCCCCTTAGGAGGTTTATCACAAAAAGAGAAGATTGTTAATTTTAGTACAGTTTTCACTGCTGCCTGATCTTGTGAGTTGGTAGAGGATTTCATTCTGGATGCTGAGGATCCATGATTCATACCCATTTTAAACCAAGTTAGTAGCACTTAACACCCTCTAAGAAGAAGGAAACCTTAATTGCGTTGTTTTATTCCAAAGCTGCTTCCTCTTTTTCAGGCCTTTCCCTGGGAGTGTGACCACAGCTAGTTCTGCTGATTTCCAGGGGAAAAGCCATGCGTTTTGTGCCATGTCTTGATTCTGTTAATTGTAGAAACAGGAAAGTCCACTGGCATCTATTCCATCTTAAGTGACAACAGCAAAATTATTTAGTGACTTCCAGTGATTTACAAGCTGGAGTGTAGCCCAGCCTACCAGTGAATCTCCTGGAGTCGGTATTACTGGTGGTGACTTTGCTGAAGAGAAGAGCCTAGCTGAATTGCAGAGACTCCAGGCCAAGTTTGCAAGATGAACAGGAGAAAAACTCTCTATGCTCCATGGCCCTTTCAACCGGGCATTGTTGAGGTCTATAAATGAAAGACCAACATTAATGAAAATACAAAAATGAAAAGTCATCTTTTAGCATGCAGCTGAATAAGCACACTTTTTCCAGGCTAAGCTTCCGTGCATGACATACATTGGGCCTCTGGAGTCCATAGAAGGCCCTGGTTCAGATTATGATACTTACAAGCCTAAGACAACAAACCGTTTTAGATGGATAACCAGGTGCTAATTTACTAATGAGCATAGACCCTTTACATGCAGGAGGCTATTGCCCCAGCTCTCCAGGGGCTTGCAGAGTTGTTATGATGTGTGTGAGACACATGAGCTAATTAGTATGTAATTTCCTTTCACACTTTAACCCCCGCTCCTTAACGACCCGTTTAAATGAGGAGCCCTTTCTCTTTACTGCTCCCAGTGCTAATCTCTGTCTCACTGGCATAGTTATAGCTGCCTATGAATATTTTAGGGAGTGGCAGTTTTCCAGCCTACTTTAATTGGGTGGGGGGCACTGGTTTACCAAATTGCAAGTGAATCTTTCTGTACTCTTATTTTTGGTGGCCTGCAGTAGGTAGAAGCAAATAATTATTTACACAGCTGTGCTATCTTCCAGTTGTGAGTTTTGTACTGTGTGCGTTAAATGGGCAGTGACAAGACAGTTGTGTGATCCATGGAGCACTCTGGAATGAGGAATGAGTGCAAATTGCTGGATGATGCTGAAGTCAAGCGTTTTTCTTTATTCTGAAAATCTAGACTTCAAATTAGTTTCCTAGTTTGCTGCTCTTTCTCCTCGTCCCTGCCTTTCCTCATTCTGCCTCAGCCTGCATTTTCTGTGGAAAGTGAATCTACTAATAACTCTCTCCAGATGTTAGTGCTTTGCTGGAAAGCCGATGTACAGTAATCCTTTTTGCAGATGGCTTTCATTGTCTGGAGAGGTTGTCTTCTTCCATTGAGTGGTGAATGTCTACCCAAAGAAGTGAAAGACTATTGCTTGCTATACCACAAACTGGACTTGTCATGGCATTATAAAGTGTGCTGTAGAAGAAGAAACCTGCAGTCTGTTGGTGGCAGGTCTTTCTATTTTTTGACATTTTCGTGCTAAATTCTTCCCTACTAAAATGCAGCTGATTTCAGTGCAATATTCCTTGGGTTTAGGTTGGTCCAGCAATTCTTTAGCAGTCTCATGGCTGACAGCATCTCCTCTCCCTTAAAACTACATCTATCAGAGGTGCTACATACTCCAACTACTGGGTAGTACCCTCTGATAACACTCATGTCCTGTATTTTTCCCTTAACCTGTTTAACATAAAAGGGAATGTCAACAAAGTGTATTGAGATGGTGAAACAATAAGCAAGATCAAATATTTGCTGATAAATGTGAAAAAAAACACAGCAACTTCATTTTATGATCAAACCATTATCTGATGCTGAAAGGAGCTGTGAAAGTTGGATTGCTGTCAGTGGAAAGACTGAAGTGTGTTTTGCAATGTGTAGATACTTTCTATCTTCATACAGAAAATCCATTCCTTTATAGGATAACCAGAGTTCACTGATTATATAGGCACCCTGAATGGGACTAATGACTGGGACAGGCTTTGTCCAGGCCCTCTGTGTAGGGGTGGATTTCACTCACTGACAGGTTGGAGGTCCAGTGAAACCTGCAATTTGTTTTTAAAAGTGAGATCCTGTGATTGTACTGTCAGACCAACATGACTTCTTCAGAAAAGGAATTTTCCAAATCCTGGAACATCAAAGGGGTTGAAATAGAGTAGGAAAGAACTTAAATTCCTGTGTTACGAGCATCCACATATTATCACAAGAAAATGAGAGATCCTTGATGACAAACCAGAAGTATGTCTCCTGGCTTATATGTATTTTATATATACAGTATTAGTTGGTGCATTGGCTCAGTCAGAAAAATTAATATTGCTTCTAATGTGTCATTTATGTCACACATACTGCTAGGCTAACACTGCGTGGTCCATCATTTTAGCAGACTGCACTAAGTGAAATGTTATTCTGGATGTTCTCTGACACTGTTTTCCACTTACTATTAGTAATAATATCACATCTGGAGTGTTATCAAAACATCCTTATGTGTTTTTTATATTTTTTCTAGTAAGAAATAGTGCTCAATATTTTTAACCATCTCCTTCTTTTCACCACATCAGGCTCGCCAAAAAATCCTGGTTCGGTAACTTCATCAACCTGGAGAAAGAAGAACAGATTTTTGTGGTCATTAAGGACAAACCACTAAGCTCCATTAAGGCTGATATTGTTCATGCTTTCCTCTCGGTAAGTTACCCCAGCTGCCTTTTAGAGGCATTGCTCACTGGTCAGTTCCAGGACTCCTTTTGCCATGTTATTGGGCAGGGTCTCTGCTCCTTCAAATGTATCCTCTGTGGATTTAATTTATGTGCCCTGTTGATTCAGGCTTCCACTAGACTCTGACTGCATTTCTAACTGTATTTAATACTCTCTTAGGTAAGAAAATAGTTCAGCCTTTTTGGCAGGGTGTGCAGGTTGTGAGGAATGTCACTGCAGTTGGACAGTGCTCTTGCAGTATTAAGGTATCAAAACAGTGGTTTGCTGTTTTGTCAAACTAACCTTGCAGTCACCATCTGGGCACTAGATTGGATCTCCCTCTGCTGGGTGTGTGCTCTGCCACTTTAGTCAGACAAAAATCCTGTCTCACATCTGCATTTGTTGCTATAAATCACTTCTTCAATGCTATCTGGCTTAAAGAAGGGTAATTTCCTCTGGTGATTAGATGCATTGTTATATATATTATAACAGCCTGTTGAGTAAGTCATTAAGGTCAACTTTTCAAAACACTCATCTTCATTTTTCCTCCCTAATTAGAAGCCAGATTTCCAAGTGATGTTTTTATGTTTTTATCTGGTCTTTTGTGAAGCCATAAATAGAATGCCAGTATGTTACATTTCGGCAGGAACTGTGAACGGTAACCAATTCAAAATTAGGCAGCTATGAAATTTAACCACAGGTCTGAAGATGTAGGTATTGGATGATACCAGAAATCTTCTCAAAGTTCTTTTGCATATTGATAGGAGTTGTGGTTTGGTTAAGTTATTTGCAGTCATGCTTTCCCTGTGGATATCCCAGGCGCTTGTCTATGGGTCTGCTCTGTGTTGTGATGTCTATTTGATATCCTAGAATCAGCAGACAATTGAGGTTGGAAAGGATTTCAGTTTTCCTGCTGAAAATAATATCACCTATGACGTCAGAGAAGGCTGTGCAGGTGGTTTTTATATCCAGTCTTATATCTCACTGAATTTTCTGCACTTTTTTTTTTAAATTTATTTATTTATATTTTCACTCAGCAAAAGGCATTTCTCAAAACTGGTAGATAAGTAGGAAAAGAGAGACTGAATGTATGAAGTTGTGCATCATGTGTAAATTCATAAGCACACTGAGTATTCCACTAATATGCAACCCTTAAATTCAGGTCAGTCTATAAGGAGTAGTCCACTCTTCTGCAGTGCCAAGCAACATACACTCTTTACCAATTTCACAAGAACAGTTTGTACATTACAAAACCAAATCCAGAAGCAAATCCAGCAAATATTACTCTGGAAATGTGTATTGTTCTAAATCAAATTTTGAAATTTTGTTTCCTTTTGCTCTGGTTCTATCTCCTTCTACTGACCTGTTTCAGATTCCAAGCCTCAGTCACAGTGTCATCTCACAGACAAGTTTCCGTGCAGAATATAAGTCCACAGGAGGTCCTGCTGTCTTCCAGAAGCCAGTGAAGTTCCAGGTGGACATAACATACACAGAAGGGGGAGAGGCGCAGAAGGAGAATGGGATCTATTCTGTCACTTTCACACTTTTATCAGGTAACTGTAGCAAAACTGTAAAAGGGGTGCAAGCCAGATGAAAGAATATAACTGTCTTGACCTCAGGGGAAAATTCAGACAGAGCCAAAGAGGATATTAGGAGGCAAAATGGTGTGATGGAAACTCTGGGAAGGAAAAAGATTCATAAAGAGGTGGAGTTGCCACCACCATGATTAGTGCTAACATGGCTGCTTGGTGCATCGGATTTGAAGTATCTCTCTGTACTATCTCCTTGTTTTTACTCTGATATCTCAGTGTCTCAACTGGGCACTGTTTCTTCCTTCTGAGTGAAACTCACTCTTTTCTTCTGGTAGGCCACATCGCCCTCACAGGGATGAAAACAAAGTTTTTCCTGTATTTCCAAAAGAAACCCATAAGCTGTCCTTTTTCCTGTTAAGTCTAGCACACTTCATTCTCTGTAGCTGGGGGACTGCGTACTAATTCTTCAACATCATGCCTTTGGCTGAAGGGTACACTGTCAGTACGCTCTTGGGGACAAGACTTATGGGAAGCTACTTGTGATCCTTCCCCTCCAGTTTGTGTTGTATGAGGATTTGGCTCCCGCTCCTCTCACAGCCATTCGTACCTCTTCTCTCCTCACAGGTCCAAGCCGTCGTTTCAAGAGGGTAGTAGAAACCATTCAGGCACAGTTGTTAAGCACACATGACCAGCCTTCAGTGCAGCAGTTATCAGGTAAGTAGTTTCTACTGTTGAGCACCTTCAAAAGGGACAGGAAGGTGAAGTGCCTCTCCATACCAGAAGGCTGAGGGAGACCATCCCTCTGATAACAGCAAAAAACAAGCTCCATTCAGACAGAACAGTAACTGCTTGCACCCACCCTATCCTTCTCTCATTCCCACTCTAGTGCTCCCAGCGCATTCCCCAGCTGAACAACTTCTGCCCTTCTCCTGCCCAAAGAGCCATTTGCCCAATTCTCCATCAAAAGCTGCATCATCAATAGATCTTCCAAATCTTCTCCAACTCCAAAATCTTCCAGCATAGGTACATACTGTAGAAGAGACACCATTTTCAAACCCTTCAGGTATGCGTTAGAAACATCCAGCTATGGACAATCGCAGAACAAAACTGTGAGCTGCTTTTAACTTAGCCATTAACAGCAGCATTTTCAGATGGTCAGAAGGTGGCTAATAGTTTCCAGTAGCGTGGTCGAATTCTTGACCCAATACTATGATAGCACAAATCATATACTAAGGTTCTGCAGAAGGTATATTTTATCTATTTTTAAAGTAAATTTCAACTACTCATAGTGGTAGAGAAAGCCTTATGTGTGTGACCCTGTGCAATGACATCAATCTGATTCTGAAGGCAGCCTGAATTGATAATACAGAAACTGGCCTCATCCCACCAGTATGTAGCAGATGTTCTCTCTGAATACTAGTGGTCTCACACACACACACGAAATATCAGCCTTAACTCCTCTATCCTTTAAGAGGATAGAACAAAGCAGGAAGGTGAAAATTGAAAGATTAAGGAAGTTTAGTTATCGGAAGTGCTTCAAGGAAGGAAGAATGCAAGAAGCAGAAAGAAGGTACAGATAGAGGGAAGGAATAGGAACAAGGCAGAAAGCAGAGGATGCAGGAAGAAGACAGAGAGGCAGGAGGAGTGGGAAGAATTTTCCCATTGTATGATCATGAAAAGCTAGTAACTAAGTATTATACAAAAAAGCCAGATTCTATACTTGACCTTTGTGTGAACCAGCCAAGGCAAAAGCGGAGAAATGAAGTCGGCATTGCATCTTGCAGTTAAATCCCAGATGCCCTTGGCTCATTTTACATACGTGTTACATCCTTCTGGTCTAACAGTGTAGCTGAAGATAAAATAACTCAATCTAAAGGATTCTATGCTCGCTGCATGACAGGGAAGTATGCTCTGTTTAGGAAATACTGTTTTTCACTTTGCTTTTGCCCTCCAGCACTGAATGACCTTCTGCATGCTGGATTGCAAGAGTGCCCAGCACATGAGTTATTCTGTTAGGAGATAGGAAAGGTGAGGATACTAGAGCTAGGGTTGATTCAGGTTTTTGCTGTTTGGACTTCTGAAATTAAATTAAACGCAAAGAGGCAGACAGAATTTTCTGCCAGCTCTTCCTCTGGGGAAGTGCTAGAGCCAAGTGGGAGCAACGGGGATTGGATAGAAAAGCATAGTTCATATGACCTCTGCTGTGTGAACAATGTTCAAGCATTCCTTGTTTCTTGGGGAGAGAAGCATACCTTACTTTCTGGTCAGGAAAAAAACTGTTTAAAAATAAATAACGTGGTGATATCTCTTTAACTTTTTCACCCTAGTATTCACTTGCTACTGAGGCTTTCTAGAAAGATCTGGGTGCTGTTGCACACTTTTGCGTCAAGTTGGATATCTCCCTAAGGAAGTCACATTGTAGCAGGAATAAAAACCATTCATCTGACTAAGGCTCAGGGAGATGTTTAGGGCAAACTGTGCTGTGAGAAATGTGTCTTCTGACTTAGAGTTTTGATCTGGTTCTGGAACAGAGTAACAATATTGTAGACACAGAATCTCTTTCTACTGCCTAAAGCTACATGAGAGCATGTTGTTCTAGCAGGGAAAACCCAGCCTGATCTTTAACACCAAAGCTGAAGAGATAACTCCACAGGGAGCAAAACCAAAATAAATGGTCTCTTGAAACTTAAAAGTAAGGCTTCCCTCAGCCACAGAGTTTTAAAAGCAAGACAACTCATAAGATTGAGAGTGCCAAAGTATCCTGTATTGTATCACCTGACCTGATCGGGAGTACGCAAGTTTTCAAAAAAGAGGCAGATAATCTAACCTGGAAAAGTTAGGCTGGAACAGAATGCAAGGGAAAGAGAAAAGGAAAGGGAAAAAAAAAAGATTGTTACCAGGAAGAAAGAACCTGTGCATCAGAGTAAAGAAGCCCTGTGGTTCACATCCCCAGCCAGGGGGATATGAAGTAAGGGGAAATATGGGGACCTGTATTCAGCACCTTGCTTCGCTTGGTGGCTGTGCTTGGGAAGATGCTTGCAAGAGCTTCTTGGAAATTGCCATGGAATTACTTGGCATTTCTTATTAGAAACAAGGCAAATTCTTCTCTGTTTTTCTTCCTCTCCCATATTGCCAGCTCTGAACATCTCACAGGCATTGTGGTGGTTGGACTTCTATTTGGGTTCACAGCTTAAGAATTCTCTGTAGGCAGTCCACCGCTGCAACAGAAAGAGTTCACAGTTCACTTTGACTCTTCTCTATGGCTTTGAGGGTACTTCTGGCTCTGACCAGTGGTACTGACCCAGCGCTGGAGATTTTCCTAGCTCGTTGTGCACAGATATATTGTCTGTGTGGTTGTCTCCCCTGCCTTTTTGTTCAGATGCCATTACAGGTGGGATAATGAATACCATTTGTGAAAGGTGCATCCACGTAAAGTGAGACTTGCAGAAGGGAAAGATTAGATGAATACAGTATAAAGCAGAACAGCAAAACCTGATAAGCATATGGCACTGACAGTCATTTTCTCTCCTGCCCCTCTTTGATCTGTTATACAGCATGCCCGCCCACTAAGCTGGCTTGCCTGGGTTTCAGAACACACTTTTCTCTTTCTTGTTTCCTCCAGCTCACAACAGTGTTTGTAGATGTTGTATTGCCCATGCATTTCTGTGTGTGTGTATGTGAGCCTGATATGTATCTGATCTAGGCAGATATGTTTCTGTGTCACACTTGAGCACCTTTAAATCTCCTTTCTCTGGATATCCCTCCATTCACTTCCATTTTTTCCTGTGTAAGTTTTGCTATGCTTATTTCTTCCGATATACTCTGAAGCAAGAAAATAGCTTCCCTCCTTCACATGAATAAGTGTGTAAATATATGAAATCTATCCTAAAAGCTAATGTAATACTTCTGAAATCCACTGTCCAGCTGCCCAGATTTAGTGCAACAGATCAGCCTTCTCCCTTAATGTTTCAGGACATTAAATTCTCTCTGGTATAATTGCTGAGACAATACTGGGTCTACAGACTCATGACTGACATAGAACAGTAGCTAGGGATTGACTGTTTATTTTTCATTCCCAATGAAAGAACTAGAGGCCATTCTATGAAACTAGTGGAAACTATGTACCAAAAAAAGTACTTCATGTAATGTAAGACCTGTGGATCTCCTTGCTGAAGCAGGCTCAAAATTTGAGGAGCTTGCAGATGCTCATCTTCCTCTGATTACTTCTTACTCTGAGGGAGGCTGGACAACTACCTGGAAGAGAAGTCTTCATGAGGATTGCTAAAAAGAGAAACCACAGCAGGGTCAGGAAATCTGTGACCTGAAAGTGGTGGGAGAGCGAGGTAGTGTTAGGAGGAAGCATTCTGTATGCTTGACCTGCTGTTACACTCCTGTGTGCCTGACAGTGGAGATGGAATACCAGGTGGATTTGGCCTTTGACCTGAACCAGAATATCTGTTCTTGTTATGTGTTTCACAAAATCCATTAAACCCAGTGAGGAAGTGAAAGGATAGTCAGTTTTGGATCAAGAGTGAGTATTCCTGTCTGTAAGAGCAGTTGGCCTTGACTCTCATCCATGCCTGGCTCCGTCCTGGAGCCTTATGCTCAGAATCTCTACTTAGGTAATCCCTGGGCAGGACTGCCCTTTGATGGAATAAAAGGATTGCCTTTGTGCCTTTGTTTCAACCCGGTAGTACTCTTTCCATTAAATCATAATCTGCTTTCCTCCAATGCCTTGCACAGAAATGTAGTAGTAACAGCTGGTGAATAGGAACATGCAAAAACCATCTGTGATCATTCACAAAGTATCAATTTTTATTTTCTTCCCACTTTGGGTTTAAGCATGGAAAGTTGCATATTCTTTTTTTTCCCCCATTTTCCCATGCTCTGGGCAATCAGCGGTACTGAAATAGCCTTTATAACTTCTTCATAATAGGTTTTCTGTTTCATTATTATATTTATTGGCTTCATGTCAGATTTTAGCCATCGACATCTCAAAGTAAAGAGCATTTCAGCATTACTGCTGGAAATGCCTTTCATCAGCATAAACAAGTGTTTAGAGACCATATCCAGCTTCATATCCAGTGCAAATTCTTGTTCATTGTGTGCATCCTCTATATGTGCACCCAAGCTCTGTTATTGTGCTGGTGTACATCTCAAAAAGCAAAATGTGTTCATGTCACTCAGCAAACTTTGCTAGTGTACTGATCTGTGAATTCTGGGTATTTGTCTTTATGGCTCACAAGAGCTGTAGGTTGGCTAATTTGCTACAAAAAGTAAGAAAGAAACTTATAATTTCCAAATGTGCTAGGGATCTTCTCATCAAGACAAAAAATGGAGCAAAGAGCAAATGATATGCTTTGCAAGGTAAACTTCCAGCTGCAGACTTAGAACAGTGCCGTGCAAATGCCAATTTGGAGTTGGACCACAAGTCAGTTCTATCCAGGGCTCATTGAGGTCCAAGGTTTATCTTGTTTCCTGCATTCTTATGTGATCCTTTCAGTCTTACCACTTTTATAGGATCTGAGGCAATCAGCTCACCTAACTATCTTAATTCCTACCTGCACAAGGAGCCATGTAATGGCTAGTTGGATTGGCAGAACACTGCATTTTTGCTAAACAGCTTTAGTATTATTATTGAATAATACTCATTAAAATTCACTGAGTGGTCCTGAAGTAAGGTATGCAGAATGTAGTCTAAGCTCTCCAGAGTTTTGGTAGGAGACCAATGCATTTTAAATAAGCTCCTAAACACTAGGGAATTCAAATCTAAATGATAACTACCTTGGACAGACCAAAGGAGGTGGTGGCACCTTTGACATTGTCTTTCCTAATGGAAATGTTTATTGAGGACCATGAGCATCTGGCAAGAGATGCTCAGTGCTTTTGGGGATCCAGCATTGGATTTGGAGATCTCAGAGGAGCGGCTGTTCGGGTAAGATTTCCTGGGCTGGGACAACTCTCAGTCTCAGAGATATCACACATTGCAAACCAGGCATCTTGATTGTCAAATTTATGTAGGATAGAAACACAGAAGAAAAAGAAAATCAGGAAAGAAAATTCAGCAGAAAGCTAACATTTTTAATGGATTCAGAGCTTGTATGGCCTTTTGAAGTAAGGTCTTCTTTTAACCAAAGCATTTGTCATCACTTAATGAACTGATCTGGATGTCATTTATTAAGGAGTCTTGGTCAAGTCCAAAGTGTGACTGAGTGCCAGCAACCTATATGAAATGAGGAATTACCTTATCATAAGGACTGAGAACTGCCACTGCCGCTGTATTTCAATTAAAAAGAAGCACACATTAAAAATGCAGTTATGTGACACATCAACACTTCTTAGACAGCTAAAGTCTGGACCCTGCTTTTATTCACCTCACATAACACCTGGATCCCACAGTCACTGGGTTGTGAATTACTATCTGTCAGCAGAAGCTGACTGCCGAGAATCTAATTATAGAGAAAATTCTACTTTAAAAAGATGAAATATTTTATCATATATCATATATATTTAGTATTTACTAAAACAGATATTACAATATGATGGAAATGAAAGACATATTAAAGTAATTATTATAATAGAGAAGCTTAAGACTTATTAACTCTGTTAGCCTTCCAAGAGATGTGATAGGTGCTGCTGCTTCTGGTGTGCTCATGTTTACTATGCCTTAGGTATGGGGGAAGAACAATCTGATGGTGTCTTGGAAAGACATTAAAAATAAAAATTAATTCCTGTGCAGTTCCTGGGACTGGCCATGGCAATATAGAGAATGCAAATTATAGTAGTGCATAAATGTTTTAAGGAAGACAAATCAGAGGTTTTACTAGTGTTCCTTTAACATTTTCCCATTGTCTTATGTTTCAAAATAGGGTTTGTATTTTTTCCTATCCATCAAAACTAATTCTATAACCTGCAAATTTAGTGTTTTAGGACCAATATGGGGTACAGAGTCCAAGATGTTATGCTATCAAGAAGCCTGTGTTGCAATTCTTTTTTCCTGTTGTAGATCTGCCAGTTTTTATTCTAATAACACGATTAATGTATGTAGCCCTGTTACACAATTGGCTTTAAATGAAATACTAGAAAGAGCTATGCTGACTGCAGATCACTTAGAAAAAGAAGACAGTATTTTTAAGTTTTAATTTCAGGAGACATGATTATTTTTAATTTGTTAAAATTAACAAGGAAACAGTAATACCAATTTCAGGAGAGTCTTACTAAACCATTGCAACATTTACTTCCTCTAAGACAATCCAAGTACTAACTTTTCTGTTTCCAGACTGCTAGTTACTGCGTGGCCAGTTAGTCTGGATACACTCGAAGATAAAATTGCAGGTGTAGGAGATGAGAGTCAGAAAAGATCTCTAGGTCATATTTGAGACTTTCCTTGCTCTTAAGTGTTTCTTTCAAAGCATGAATTCTGCTAATCATTGATGAGAGCTCTGAGCTCCGCCACTGTAGATCTCTACTACACTGCATTAAAACTGTATTTGACTTGGGCAGGGTGGCGGGGTGGGTGGTACTGGACAGGAAAAATAAAAGGCATGAGACAACAAACTTCTCCAAGTACTACATTCAGTTCTGGAAAGATCAGCACGGGAACAACAAGGAGCAAGAGCTCCATCTGTAAGAGCAAGTCCAGAGGAGGATTACAAAGGTGATCAGAGGTCTGGAGCACCTTCCATATGAGGACAGGCTGAGAGACTTGGGCTTATTTAACCTATAGAAGAGAAGGTTCTGCGGAGACCTTTTTGCAGCCTTCCAGTACTTAAAGGGGGCATATAGAACAGCTTGGGAGGGATTCATTATCAGGGAGTACAGGGACAGGACAAGGGGTAATGTTTTTGAGCTGAAAGAGAGAAGATTTAAATTAGATACTAGGGAGAATTTTTTAGTGTGAGCGTGATGAGGACTCAGGTTGCACGGAGATGTCATGAATGCCTGATCCCTGCAGATGTTCAAGATCAGGTTGGATGAGGCTTTGAGCAACCTGATACAGTGGGTGGTGTCCCTGCCAATGGCAGGGGTGTTGGAACTAGATGATCTTCCAACCCACACCATTCTATGATATTATGATTCTATACTATGAAGTTATTAAAGAAAATAAGAGATACAAACTTGTGATTGTGATTTCTGGTCATTGTCTTAATTAGCAGCTGTAGGCACTTCTTAAACTTGTTAGGCATTATCAGGAAGAAATGTATTTGGGGAATTTAATCTGCCTTCACTCAGTGAGACAAGACAAAGAACCAGTAAACTCCTGGCCTTTCTGACAGATCTGATGCCTTTTTCCAGTTCTTGAATCCTCTCTTCTCCTTTACCTCCTTCTCTTTCTCTCAGTCTTGTGCCTTTCTGAGAGACCTTCCATGGGTATCATCACCCATTGACCTCTGCCATCACACCTCTAACCCAGGGGATGGAGAGCACAGAACTACTGCTTAGCTGCTTTGACCAGTGTCACTGGACCAAGTGCCTGCCCTCTCTGCTGCACCTTCGCTCTCTCATTCAGGCTTTCCCAGATGATCTACGCAGCACAGGCCTGCCTGCATCAAAAAACATACACATCCATGTTCTTCTAGCATGGATTCAGCTTACTGAGGCATATCCAGCACTCCTTTCTCCTTTTTTGAAATTATTTTTCTTGTAATTTAAGGGGAGGAATGCCAAGAAGTTTTACTTGCCTTTCCTCCCCTCTCTCCTGCAGACTTTTTAGCAGATAGGGAGTTACTGGAGCTTCCTAGCAGCAGAATTTTCAGTTATGTGTGCCTATTTCCAAGAAGCCTATTTCTTAAATACTGGAATGTTCATCGAGAGGCCAGGCAAGAGAATATCTGACACTGAACTAAGTGCTTTAACTCTAAGCCACTTGATCAGCAGCAAGTGGGTGCTCCACATTGCCCAACATTCATGGACATAATGATTTAGACCCCAAATGCAAAGGAATCCTGACTGACAGCAGCAGTTTTGGCTTACCGGCAGATTCCACCTGGAAGCATCCAGTATAGCTGGTCCTTTCCTCTCTAAAGCTGACATATAGAGCTCCTTCTGCTTATTGCACCTGAGTAAGAAGCACTCAGGGGCTGTGACAATGGGGGTTATACCCAAACTGGGCAGTAATGTCTCCAGGCCAGATTCTGCCATCCTTTCCAGAAGTATTTCTATTGTCTGTGAATAGTGACATTGAAAGCAAGAGGAGTAAGAGACTACACATGAATGAGAGAGGTAGAGTTATATTGAGGACATGGACTTTATCCTTTAAGGTCTAAAAGATGGTTTTGATTTGTATAAGTAGCCTTCTCATTCCACTTCCAATAGAAAAAGCTGCATTTTCTTCCTCTCACCAGGCTTTTGATGTACATGTATCAGCTGGCTGGTCTTTTCCTGGCTGTTGCAGGTTAAATTGCAAATCTGGCCAGGTGAAACAATGTATTCAAGGCTTTTAGTTTGCTAAATTGGTGGCAGAAATTTTCCCACATCTCATAAATACTTATAAATACTCATATCTCATAAATATTATCATAATGAGGTAAGTGGGAGCAGTGAGACAGGAAAAGCATCCATTCTTAGTCACAGGGCGAGGTTTGCACTGGCATACAGTGGGTGGCAGAATTTGGCCTGGGTTGTGCTAAGACCAAGATGTGTATATGTTTCCTGCTTCAGGTAATAATGTGCTAAGTTACTACTTTATGCACAGAGGTATGGAAACCTTTTTTTATGTTTTTCCCTCCCTCCCTCCTCTTTCCATTCTATGATCCAGACACCACTAACTGTATGGAGTTGATGACTGGCAGACTTTCCAAATGTGGTAAGAATTTCCTTCCCTTCTGCCTTTTCTCCTTACCCAGCCCCTGCTAAGCAACATAATAACGCGCCGTCCTGTCCTTTCCACCTGTTCCCCTTCCCTATCCCTGCTCTCCCATGCTCTTTTCAAGACTGCCTACCCTGTAACAGCCCACTGTGTCTTTCACTTACCTGGTGGACACAAGCATATACCCCTTATTCTGTTCCTCCCCATCCATGCACAGATGCACAGGCTCCACCACTGCTTTCCCCTTCATAGCACAAGTGTGTGGTGTTGCACTAATGACTCCCTCCTTCACTGTAACCCAGGCAAGTGGTTTTCTTTTTCTTTCCTGTTTGGGTTTTTTTCTCTGTTTTTTTACTTACTGCCTTTGATTCACAATTCTTCAGTCTCTTTTCTGCAGTGAAGCTGAATGCCGCCTTGCTAGCTGCTATCTCCCTCAGTTTCCTGCTGTTTATTGAGACAGGATTGATGTAATTTAGTTCCATTTTGCATCCACTCCCTTCTTCCCTGTATATCCCTGGAGAAAGATCTTCTTCAATCTTCCATAAGACACGCTGCATATTATCTGGTGGACACTTAGCTAGTGTAAATTGTCATGACTCCAGTCTGATCTTGGGGAAGGATGCTGTGTCTCTAGATGGAGGAGCAGGGAACCTACTGAAGATTCAGAATTTTGCTAGGAATTAGGGAAAAAAAAAGTTTCCTGCGAAACATGCAGCTCAACTTGCTTGAGGTTTCATGAATTTTGATTAACTTGTCTTGCCTCCCCTTACGCAGACACGGACTGTATTCTTTCTTTCTTTACCTGTGCTTTTAGTGAATCTCCCAAATACAGTAGTGTAAATTCCGAAATGCTGTAAGAGAGTTTTTTGTCCTATTATCTATATCTTGTCCAGAAAGGTTCTGTGCAAGAGAACTCTATTCTTGTTAGATTTCCATTCTAGTGTCTAGGTTGAGTTCAGATATCTCTGTGAAAGGGAACACATGCTGTTGAGGAAGTGGTCACTGAGCTAGTACTGCTGTCCAGCTGGACCTGTAACTCCTGCATCATCTCTTTGTAAAGAGAGGAAAGTTGTTCTGGAGTGGAGCCTGCAACAAAGGAAAATTGTCATGTTGGAGGTTTATGTGTGCATGACTGAGGCAGAATTTGGCCCATTTCCTGTATTTCAGATGGTATCTTTCCCTTATGTTGCAGCTTTGCTGGTGGGAGTTCTTTCTTTGCTCTGAAAGGAGCTCATTTGATTTCTTATTTTAGTTTTCTGGGCCATACTGTTTTCTTCTCCTCATGAAGTCATTCAAGTTTTAGGCAGACCTCCAGCTTCTTCTTGAAGACATCAAACAGCAAGTCCCTGTTCTTCCTCAGGCCTTTGTATCTTGCCTGCATCTGGCATTCACATCATACAAAAATGTTGAAATGCTGATTCTGCTAATTACTTGCAAGTTAATTGATCTATACAGATAACCAGCCAATACTCTGCGTTCTCTATATAAAGAGCATTACTGTTCACTCTCAGCTCAGACAGGTCCTCCATCTGTCACAGGGTCAGCATCAATAAAACAAGGGACAAAGGGGACAAAGTGAAGGTCAGCAGGGAGGCTATTTTGTGGCAGCTACAGCACAGGCAGAGCACACAGAAAGATCCAGAGAAGAGAAAGGATAGATTATGGGGGTTTAATGGAGCTCCTACCCTTAAATCACACATATGCATAACATAAGCAGTGATGACTGCTCCACACTGAATTCCATCGTTCTGTATGAATGAAGAGCTATTTCATGTGCCAGAGAGCTGACCTATAGTTTAGACAGGGGAATGGAAGGGAATTATGCCAGCATTTAGCCTGTTCTGAGCAAACTGTCCTCTATGACTCTGAGGAGAGGGAATCCCCTGGTGAAGTTGCCATAATGTTCACCTAGTGGCAACAAATAGAGTAGGAACAACTGTATTATGTGTCTTTTTGACCTCATCATTGTTCCATATTCTGAGAATGGGCACAAGTTGTCTTATTTTTGCCAGAAAGTTGACACTGGAGCAGGAAGAGCTAATCAGATGCTTTGTACCTGGCTCAGCCTTGTGAAAGCTCTGGTGGGAATGAGGAATATCTTTTCACCCACTATAAATTATTGAATGTCATAGTTAACAGCAAGGCAAATTTATTTAAATGTTATCTCATCTTCTGCTTGCAGTGGTCATCAGTCTGAGAAATTATTTTGCATATAGCCGTTGGCAGTGAAAAATGAGTTAATGTTGAACAGCTGAAGTATGTCAGAGGAGCTGCCAATATCCAAATGACATAAGAGCTGCTGTATTAACCCTACCTGTGCACACTAGGAAACCCTGCCAACTCTTAATATTTCATAGCAGAAGAAAATAATTTGGCTTATAATAAAGGTGATAAGCACATTGGGGTGGAATATTTCACTTTATATTTCCACTCATTTCAGTAGGTGAATGGGCCTTTCTATTTTCAGAAAGACTGAACTGGTTTCCATGAAGTCTTTCATATCTGTTTATAAGATTAGATTTACTTTATAAAAATTAAAACATTTACGTTTAAAATGCAGCTTTAATCTGAAAACTGCCTATGGGAGTGATAGTTTCCAACTTAGCTAATCTATTCAGAGCCAAATCAGTTTAGCGACAAATAAGTTTTATGTGCTGCCATTAAGCTTTATGAAATCAACACAGCTATAAAAGGATGAGCTGTATTCTGTTTCTTTTGAGGTAGGTTTGAGAGAATTGTTTACTACCATCTAATCAGATATTTCTGTCTATCTCACTGAAGAATAAGTTGTATAATTGACAATGAGTTTCTCATAGGTTCTGCAGAGCTTTTACATTAAAAAAAAAAAAAGTCAAAATAATACACAAATTGGAAAGCCCTCCAGTTTCAACCACAAAGCTGAGAATCAGAAGGGAAGTATCATTGTAGATTGAGCGCATTGGAGCTGGAGCCATTGGTATTCACCACACAGAAGCTCACAGTGCCATGTCAGTGGTCCTTGTTCAGGAAAGAGTTTGTCTTCACAAACTTCAACTATTTCAAGTTCTTTAAACAGTGAACTGAAAATTTTTGTGAGTGGTTGACTCAGTAGTAAAGCTGATGGGTAGCCATTGATAGCTCCCCTTTCCAGCCATCCCCATTTTTTTTGAGTCCTTAGTAAGTATGTTTCACCAGGGTGCTGGCTGCTGGCAGAAGGCTCTCAAAAGCCTGCATTATTCTTGACTTTACCTTCTGAATAACATTTAGCAGGGAGCCTGTAGACTTTACACTGTCTGCACTGTGGCTGTCTAGGGCTGAATTTTATTTCCAATACAATCCTTACTTGCTGCTTTTCATCACTCATGACTGTCAGGAAAGTCTTCAGTTACATCAGTGGCACTTCCATGGAACTGGGTGAGGATAAGAGAAGGAAAATGTTAGTATGTATAACTAGTGTGGTCAAATCATGCTATCATGTTGGTCACTGCACAAACATACATTCCTGCAAAGCCTGAGACCATAACCCTGTGACAACAGGGTGGCCAGAACACCTCATGTTTTTAATTAAACATACTGTATTGCTGCTTACAATCCAAAACCTTGATTCCTGGCACCAGATATGAAGCAAAAGCTTTATGGATCCTTGTGTGTAACATTGGCTATCACCAAAATTATCTAATCAAAGCAGAAGCACAGCAAATCCAGTTGCCTTTCCTATCTTTCCAATGCATCACTCTCAATCTCTTGCTTCCAGTATTTAGGGCTTGACATAGCATCCTATTAAGAGCCATCTGGCCTATCCCACATGATCAGTCGTTGTCCATGTACACAGAGTAACGGCACTGCAAGTAGAGATTGCTCTTCACAGCTTCTTGCAATCATAGCTTGATTCATACAGGTGCAAACCCATGTCAATAGCATCCCAGGCTACTTGAGACATTAGGAGACATTAGGGGACATTTTGTAGTTTAAAACTGGTTACATTACATCACATTTGGGTTGCACTTGGAGCATGCAGCTTTCTAAGTGCTAATTTAGAGACTATTGGTGTTACTAACAGCACCAAGTGACTGGGCTTGGTGCTCTTGGAAGTTATCCTGATCCATATTGGCATTAATTAGAGGAATTCTGCTTCTCATGAAGTAGATGTTTGGTGGAAGAGGATGTTGGTGATTTGAATTGATAAAGTCGTGACTGATGACAGGACCAGTGATGCTGAAACCTGCAGAAAAAAATGCCTTCCCAGCTGAAAGGTTCTTCTCACCACTTTTACACTGTGAGGTAGTTAGAATGGTAATTTTTTTAAAACTGGGCTGGCTACTGGTCTTCCAGTGACCCAAATGAGAGATAAAAGGAAAATGAAACACCTGAAAGATCAGTTATTAATTCATAATGAGCAGACCACGATAAGTAAGATAAGTCAGATTTGCCAAAGAATTCAAGCCAGGTTTCCCAGTTATTCTTGCTTATTCCAGTGGTGTCCCTTGCTGTCCAAATGATGTCTCTTGATGCTGTCATATCTCTTCATTCTAGTGTTGTGTTGGGAAGATATTTCCTTTCCAATTCATTACTCATGTTTTTGTTCTGTAGAAGAAGGTAGCAACAAAACTGGCAACTTGGTACTAAAGATGAATCCAGATGTCTTGAACTTGGGTACATATCAGATCATGCTTGGATACCTATGGCTATTTTTTTACTGTCCAATACAAGAACTATTCCTTTTTCTCTGTAATAGTATTGATCTTTAAGGTCCCTTCCAACCCAAACTATTCTATGATTCTATAAATATCTAATACAGAAAACAAAGATAACTTCTCTCTTAATTAAGATCACAGTACTTTATTTATGGCAAGCAGTACTTCAGGATACTGCATGTGAATATTTACTTGGCTCTACTAAGCGAAATTTGAGATGGCCTCAATATTAAATCAAATATCTGAATGTTTAAATCTAAATATTAAGTAAATGCTTTAGAATCATAGAACCACAGAATAGCTTAGGTTGGAAGAGACCTTAAAGATCATCTAGTTCCAACCCCTCTGCCATGGGCTGGGACACCTCCCACTAGACCCAGCTACCCAAGGCCCCATCCAACCCGGCCTTGAACACCTCCAGGGATGGGTCATCCACAGCTTCCCTTGGCAACTTGTTCCAGTGTCTCACCACTCTCATGGTGAAGAAATTCTTCCTTATATCAAGCCTAAATCTGCCCCACTCCAGTTTATACACATTTGCCCTTGTCCTGTCACCACAAGACTTTGTGAATAGTCCCTCTCCAGCTTTCTTGGCGGGCCCTTTCAGGTACTGGAAGGTCACTATAAGATTTCCCCAGAGTCTTCTTTTCTCCAGACTGAACAAACCCAACTCTCTCAGCCTGTCCTCATATGGAAGGTTTTCCAGCCCTCTGATCATCTTTGTAGCCCTCCTTTGGACCTGTTCCAACAGTCCCATATCTTTCTTATGTTGAGGATTCCAGAACTGGGCACAATACTCCAGATGCGGCCTCACAAGAGAGGAATAGAGGGCCGGAATCACCTCCCTTGATCTGCTGGCCACGCTTCTTTTGATGCAGCCCAGGGTACAGTTGGTCTTGTGGGCTGTAAGCACACATTGCTTATGTCAAGCTTCTCATCAACCAGCACCCCGAAGTCCTTCTCTGCCGGGCAGCTCTCAATCATGTCATCCCCCATCCTGAAATCAGGGATTGCCCTGACCCAAGTGTAGGACCTTGCATTTGGCCTTGTTGAACCTCATGAGGTTCTCATAGACCCACTTCTCCAGCCTGTCTGGGTCCCTCTGGATGATATCCTGTCCCTCTGGTGTGGCAACTGCAGTACTCAACTTGGTGTCATCTGCAGACTTGCTGAGGGTGCACTCAATCTCGCTGTCAATATCATTGAAGAAGATATTAAACAGCACTAGTCCCATTACAGACCCCTGAGGGACACCACTTGTTGTGGATCTCCATCTGGACTTTGAACCATTGACCACTACTCTTTGAATACAACCATCCAACCATTGTCTATTGAATGGCCCACCCATCAAACCCATATCTCTCCAATCTAGAGAGAAGGATGTTGTGGGGGCACCGTGTCAAAGGCTTTACAGAATTCTAGGTAGATCACATCCATCAGTTTACCCATGTCCCCTGCTTCAGTTACTCCATTATAGAAAACCACTAAGTTGGTCATACAGGATTTGCCCCTGGTGAAGCCATGCTGGCTGCCATTAATCACCTCCATGTCCTTTAGCATAGCTTCTAGGAGGATCTGTTCCATGATCTTCCCAGGCACAGAGGTGAGGCTGACAGGCTGATAGTTCACAGGGGTTGTCTTTTCTACCCTTTTTAAAAATGGGCGCAATGTTACCCTTATTCCTGTCACCAGGGACTTCTCCTGATTTCCATGACTTTTCAGATGTAATGGAGAGTGGCTTGGCAACTACATTTGCTATTTCTCTTGAGGCTCTGGGATGTATCTCATCAGGTCCCATAGACTTATAAATGTTAAGGTTCCTCAGGTGGTCACGAACTTGATCCTCTTCTACTGTGGTAGGGGGTTTACCCCCAGGTCACCATTTTGCTGTCCCATGAGGGAAAGCGGTTGTCAGTGAAGACTGAGGCAAAAAAGTTGTTAAGTACTTCAACCTTCTCCTCATGTTTTGATACGAGGTCACTATTCCCAACCATCAGTGGGGACACATTCTCTTCAACTTTCCTCTTTTGATTAACATACCTCTAGAAACCCTTCTTGTTAGTCTTTACTTCCCTTACCAAGTTCATCTTTAGCTGCGCCTTGGCCTTCCTGACCTCATCTCTACACAACCGGGCAGCATCCCTATACATGTCCCAGGTTACCTGTCCCTGCTTGCACTGCCTGTGCAGTTCCCTCTTCTTTAGTTTAACCAGCAGGTCTTGACTCAGCCATGTTGGTCTCTTCCCTTCCCTGCCTGATTTTCTACATACAGGGACTGAGCGATCTTGTGCTCTATGGAAAGCATCCTTAAATATTTGCTGGCTCAGTTCTGCTCCCTTGTCCCCAACAACCATGTCCCAGGGCATCCTTCCGAGTAGCTCCCTGAAGAGCTGGAAGTCTGTTTTCCTAAAATATAGGGTCCTGACTATTCTCCTTACCTGTCCCATATCCTTCTGGACCTTGAACTCCACCAGTGCATGATCACTGCAGCCTGGGCTGCCTCCGATCCTAATAGCACTGATAAGTTCACTTGTAGTAATGACCACCAGGTCCAGCATTGCATCTCCTTGGGTAAGGTTCTCTATCAGCTGGACTAAGATATTATCTTCAGTGCACTCTAGGAGTTTTCTGGATTGCCTACAGCTTGCCATGTTACTTTTCCAGCATATGTCAGGGTGGTTGGAGTCCCCGAGTAGGATGAGATCTTGTGAGCGTGAAGCTTTCTGTAGCTGGAGGAAGACTTCATGGGTCGTCTCTCCTTGAACGGGTGGTCTGTAGTATACACCGACCACAAGGTTCCCGTTGGTTCTTCTGCCTTTAATTTTGGTCCACAAGCTTTCAACCTGTTGTGGCTACTCTTCAATGACAGCTCTTCACATTCTATCCCTTTCCTAAGATAGACGGCAACACCTTCATCCATCCTACCTCATCTTCCCTGTCTGAACAGCCTGTAGCCATCAATAGCCACACTCCAGTCATGGGATTCATCCCACCACATTTCCGTGATGGAAACTAGATCAAAGTGTTCTAGTAGCACAGTAAGGAGATTTTGAAGGGGTTGATTCAGGGGAAATGAGGCAGCATACCAAGGCCATTTCTCTCCTTATTAACAGGTCAAAGAACTTAAATATATAAGATCAGACTTGAACATCCATCTAGCAGTAAAGGACAAAATAATATTATTAAGTGCATACATTTCTGGTATTTTTATAGAGGAAAAAAATGGAATTGAGCAGCAGAAGAAATCTCTGAAGAGAATGGGTAACAGTGATACTATTATCTGCAGTGGTTTTACAAGCATAGGTCCATCACCTTCCCCTCTCATGCGTGCTTGTGCAGGCAGATCTTTGTAAAATGAAAGGCAGATGCAAAGAATTCTTGGGTTGAGTCCTTTACCAACCAACCAATGTGCCAAAACAGCATGATTCCACAACAGAATCTGGTATTTCTTCATCCCACCACTATCTTGCCTGTTCTTTCAGTGCCACCAGATGTCCAAACAAATGAATGATTGCCCCCTCTCGGTCATGATCTCTTTTTTTGAATGTTATGTGGTGATGTTGGACTGGCCAGAGTTATTAATCAGTAATAGAGACATTTGTTTTCTGATGCTTCTTCTGTCTGAGTCTTTGCTGCCTGTGTTCACCATTCTCTCTCTCATTGCCCAAGAGCTACCTCTCTCCATCATACTGTCTGTGACAGGAGAGGTTGAACTGGGTCTCAGCTTTTCTCTGTGTGTATGAGAGAGAAAAAAAATATGCAAGACAGAGAGGAGAATGTCCACCTGGATGCATCTGCCTGGTGAAAAATATTGGGCCACTCTCCTGCCAAGGAGACAGAATGTTTTAGGGGAATAAGAACAAGGATGGGTTATAGAGCATTTAAATGTCAGGTTGGTTGTCCAGATCTTCCCAGGTGTGTAGCAACTGAAAGTTCCCACTTTGTGCTGGTAGCATAGACACCTGTGCTAACAGTTTGTGATAGTCTGAGTAGTTCCTACGAACAGTGTTTCTGCAAACACTATTTTTAGTTGGCATTTTTACTGGCAGAGTCTAAGGACTCATTGGAAAATAAGCTCTGTTGTTACCTTGGCAAGTCATATTTCCCAGCTGCAATTCAGGTGTCCTGCTAAGAAACTGTAGTTGTTCTGTGAACTGTCTCAATTTTTGAGTCCTAAACTGAAATGAAGTCAAAACAACTGTCCCATTAACTTAACTGAGGAAAAAAATGTATGGGAAAACTTGTTCTGGTCAGTCTGTTGTGACAATTTCTAAATCCAGTAAAACCCACATCCAGGTCTCTTGAAATGCTTTCCTAATGTCCCGTATTTTTAGAAAGTTCCTATCTTGGGATTTCTGCAATTTCTTCAGCTCACTTCAGACAGCCTAGGGTGGCTTCATAGACTAGGAGGACGTTCCATGTGGTAGTCTCCAGCAAGATATTGCAGTAGCCTTTCGGTCACCTTTCTCCAGTCTAGAGGGAAGCCTCATACATCCAACCATTAAAGGAGCAAAAAATTCTCTCTGTAGCCTTCTTCAGTGGTTCTATATACATAGTTATTTATGTATACAGGTTCTGTATAGCAGGTTCTGTATTTTAAGGCTTCTGTTTTCAAAGGCAGAAGGGACCCTGCCAACAGAAATCAAGCAAACAGGCAAAAAAAAAAAAAGCCATGTCTTAACAAAGAGGACTAGAACTCTGTCGAAGAAGCAAGATGGGTTTGAATGGATTATCACTGATCAAGAGAGTGTTTAGATATATTATGTGAAAGGAGTTGGATTTTTGATACATGATTCACTGAAATCACAGCTGCTATCAAAATACAGAGAAAGCTAGGGATGAAAAAGAAAAGGTAAAGTGAAAGGAAGGAGTACAGGCAGAAAACCTCAGTATCAGAGGCAGGCAGAAGACAGAAAGGGTGAGAAAACAACAGTGGAAGTAATGTGGGAAGTCAGGTTGACAAAGGATGTCTCTGTTTCCAGTGGAGATCTATCTTTTCCCATTCACTTTCTCCCAAAGCCTAAGTAAAACATGCAGGAACTCTAAATTTCTCAGGCTATACAGAAAGGAGAGGCAGAGGATGATCCCATAGATGGCATATTTGTTTTGTGCAACTTTGTGTTCAGCACCACGAGGATTAGTGCATTAAAAATATGTAGACTTGAGAGAGATGGTTTCACAGAAGGGAGTGCCTCAGGGTTTGCTTCAATTAAGCAATGTTGCTATTTGCTTCAATGAGAAGGGGACCAAATCCTTATCTGACTGTCTCAAAATGTTACAAAACAGCAGGCTGTAATCAGTGACTGAAGCCTCCAGGCTCATACTGAAATTGCTAGTTCACCATCTCTTTTTACTTTCTATGGAGGACTCTGAGGGTCTTTGCAAGGTCACAATAGGGTCTTTGCAAGGTGCTTCCTTTCCTGGTGTCACTTCTGGTGCCTGAAGTGAATCACCTCGTTCTCTCTTCCCTCTTTTACCTGTGTGCACCACATCCACTTTGTTTCCCAAACCTGTGACACTGCTGTGGCTAGGTGAATGTCAGGCTTACTAAGAACAGCAGATGAAGTACTCAGGACTGTAAGGGCTGATACAAGCCACGTGCCCAGCTTCTCTTTACATTTTTGTTTCAATCTCCAGCCCTGTTTCTTCCTTTTAGTGCCTTTAATGCATCTGCAGTTTTGACTTCTTTCATAATGTTTGGCCTTGGCAGTGCTGCACACAGGTGCCACAAACCAGTGCCTTCTCCATAAATACATTTCTCTAGCATCCCTTCAATACATGACCCTTTCATAATTTTCAGTGCTTGTTTTCAACTCATTCCCCTTCCCCATCTTGCAGCATACATCTCCTTAGTCTAACTCAAAAATGCACATATTCATCTCCTCCTAATAGATGTAAACCTAATGTTCTAAACCTTCCCTCCTGCCTCTGATCCTTCTAACGGTTTCTCACCCTTGCTACCCTTCATACCTTCTTTGCTCTGTGTTGATGAACATTTGCTCTCAAGAGGAAAGAAAATCTTAGTTGCAGGTGCATGAAACACCAGGAAAGTTGTGAAGAATCAATGAGACAAACCTGCATCCCTGTCCAGAGGAAATGGGATGTCACCTCACTTTCTGAAATGAGAGGCAGCTTTTTTGAGACCCATAGTTGGACTTAAAGGTGTAAGAGCCTACACATATTGCACTGAAAGCCAGGAGTGGAATATTGCTGAAAAGTCTATTCTAATCCATCATCACCTGCATTTTCAAGTCTTGTTTTACTGAATGTATAATCCCAAAGGGCACTGAGAACTAAGAGGAGCGACATCATGCACCATTTTAATGCTTCCAGCAAAGCTGACCCATGTTTACATATCTCCAGAGAAAAATGTGAGGACTGTGTCTATCCAAAGATCAATATCTAAACCAGCCCAAGAGCGGGCTAGCAAGCTGTTGTGCAGACAACATCAATGCAATGGTTGTCTGTATTTTTTGGTGTAGTATCGGGTCTTTCTTGACTGCAGGATAGGAGACTGTTATTACCTAGTATTTAGTTACAAGTCTTGATACTACAAAAGGCAAAGGAAATAAAGGGTTAGTAAAATGGCCTATTTTATTTTTCAGTAGCTCTCTTTGAACATCCCTAAGGATTTCTTACCTCCTGTTAAAATTCTACCTGAAAATGCTGATTATAAGGAATCAAGTAGTGATACAGGCAAAGAAGAGCAGGCTGTTAAATACTTCTGCTTTAATAAATCTCCAGGCACTTGAAAACTGGTAGAGCATGGGGAGGAGAAAGGGTGGATTAAACAGGGGCTGCGTATTTTAATAGGACAATTAAAGATACTGTACCAGGATGCAGTAAATACAAGATGTATAATTTTAAAAATGTTTTATTGCTCCATTCTTGGAAGTTGTACTTTTGTCTACTGTTCCCGTCTACATGAAAACAAAAAACTTCCCCAGTTCTTGCAGAGCCCTGCTTACTCTGCCATCTTTTTTCCCTCTATGCTTGTTGAGTAACTGCTCAGCTGAATAACTAGAGATACTCCCCTGCCCTCTTCTCCCAACCTAGCAGTCTTTCCCTCTCCAGCATTTTTTTCAGTGCTCTTTTTCATTCTCTCTGCTGACTCCATTTGCTTATGAAGATGAGGGGTCCAAAGCCACATAAGAACTAGATCTGCCCATATTCCTGCATTCAAGGCTGAGTGTTTGCTTTCTTTTTTTCTTTCTTTTCATTGAAAAAGAGTATACACCTAAAATAAGTAGAAATTAGCATGAGTGGATAGAAATTAGTCTGAGCAGAGCATGCGCCCATGAACCCCAAAAAGTTTTTTGAAGGCTTAGGGAAATCTCTGTATAGAAGTCACAGATGTGGAACAGATATCCCCCTTCCAAAGTGTTTGGATGCATGTTGAAGGAAGCAGGTGGAGCTCACAGAGGTCTGACCTCCAAATGACTGAGAGTTTGATAGGCCTTCTCATCTTAGCCAGAAATTGAAATATGTGCTTCACCTGGCTGTTTGTTTGGGCCCATCTGTAAGGTTTCAGTCAGTTAGATAAATGATGCCCTTCCAGAGACTAAAAGCCATTTGCTTGTGGTATTAGTGTAACTGAATTCACAGACAGAACCAGGGCCAGCAGTAAGCTAACTACAAAGCAGCCAGTAGAAGACAGGAAATCAGACTAATAAGATTGAGATCCTCCACTGTATATACCAGCTGTTTGATTTTTCTCAATGCCTGTCAACATGCAGAGGAAAGCTGCAACTGCCTGGTTAACAGGGGCAGGAAAAAAAAGAGTAACATATTCAGGGGTCAAGTACTGCAAACATTACATATATCTTCTTTCTTTGTGTAAGAGCAATTGATAGATGTCCATCTATCACTTTCCATTAGAGAATAAGAAAGCACTCAACAAGCTCTTCAGACAAGTTACTGTGCACAGAAAGTATTTGCCTGCTGTAGTAACTGGTTTGCTTATGTTTGTAATGAAAGTGAAGGGAAATATGATAGTACAAAGCCACCCATGTCCACTAACTGTTGGATAAATGGCAATCTTTTCTTTGTAGAAACCTCTTTGCTTCTGATTGAATGTTCCCATCTTGGGGATAGAAGTTTCCATTTTTCACAGCACACCACAGCATTGGAAGGCAGATACAAGGAGCCTGCTTCCTTTTGGGAGCTGGAAAATGAAATTGCCTAGGTTACATATTGTTTGAGTTTGTTAGAACAATGGAGCCAACAGTCTCAATATTGAAAAAAAGTATCATGAAGTTTTAATGATCATGAACAGGCATCACCTTCATGGCTTGTGTTAGATTAAGAACACCTTCAATATCCATATTCAGAGAATTTAGTGTCACCCCTCCTGTGTCTGATCAGGGTTGATCACACAATCCAAGAAAATTGAAGGGATTATAAATGCCAAAAAAGGCTACTTTTCCCATAGTAGCTGGTCCCTTCCCCTCAGTAGCACCCCAGAGCCTTTCCTCAAGCATGGTCTCCCAAAAATCCCCTGACACAGGACTGGACTAACAGCATACAACTCTGCTGCCTGGAGGTCCAAATGGCATGAAACATTTGTGTGTGCACGTGCCCAACCCGTGTTAATATTGCAACCTGCTCTAGTGGCTGGCTTAATGAGATACCTGTTCTACTAGCATGCTACCCTACACCCGTCTCTGCCTCCTCCTACCTCCACTGAATGTCAGCACTATGGAGGCTGCATTGTAGAGAGAACATAAATTCAGGATAATGAGGAAGCAGTTCCTGACCCTGATAGGTCCCAGAATCAGTTAGATGCTTAACAGCCTGCTTCCACGATGCATTCAGTATCTTCATTTCCAGATACCTATTGTAAGAGGGATCTGAAGGTGCTTAGAATCCTGCAAGTACAAACCACACATGCAAATGGCAATGCTCATGTCAGCCCTAGCTCATTTTTCAAATGCCCTTGGAGCACTCAGGTGCTTCAGACTTAGTGACTGAAAGGTGAGCAAGGAGATACTCGTAATGAAAATGAAGACTAAGAAAGCCTAATGATTGATGCAGCCAGAGCTTCACAAGGCTGCAAAGCAATGCATCATTTGGCAACCGCATGTAAATACCTCTTGTTTGTACAGCAAGATGGGATTTGCCTGTACCCAGTCTTATATTCACTGACATCTGCAAAGTGGCCAAGTGACTCCAAGTAATAGACTGAACTATTTCAGACACAGTTCTGTGTCCTCCTGCTAGTTGAGACAGTGAGGCTCCCCGACTCAGGAGAAAACTAAGATCTTCCCCCAGATGCTTTATGCTCCTGGCCTCTTTATTTCTGTAGGTGTTCCATCCTAAACACTCTTCCTCTTCCTGCTCATTGTCTTCATCCCCCACACACCCCCAAGCACGTGGCTCTGGATCTCCTCATCATGTTCTTCTCGTTAAAAACCCCATTGTTCATTTGTTTGTTTGTTCTCTCTCTTTCTCTCCTCTTTTTCTCTCTTTCCCTCTCGTTTTTTTTTTTTTCTTTCTTCCTTTCTTTCTTTCTTTTTTTGTCTCCTCTGTTTTGTGTACCCAGGCAGCCCATTGAGTAACTTCTTTGACGTAATTAAACAACTTTTTTCAGACGAGAAGAACGGGCAGGTGAGCCATCCCCCCGGCACGCCAACCAAGCATAGCGCAAACAGCAAGCGGAGCGATTCCAGTTCTAATGACTATGGGTCTAGAGGAGACAATAAGTACCCTGCTGGCAAAGACAAGGCAAAGATGGTCTCATCAGTCGGCCTACAAGACCAACCTTAAATAAACACATGAAAAATTAAATAACTTAGAAAAAAACAAAAACAAAAACAAAAAAAGCAAGAAAGAATGAAAGAATATTCCTTAGCAAGCTAGCCTCTAAACTAGAAGGATGTATATACCTTGCCACAACAGTACAAAACTGTCTATAGACAAATTTTGTATGAAGGAATGACTGTATATATATACATATATATATTTATATATGATATATAATATATATCTCAGAAACAAACACAAAAACAAATGAATGAAAGAATGAAAAGAAAAGAAAGAAAAGAAAAGGTAGCACAGATGACAAACCCAGTTCACCAGATCTTGGGTTGTGGTTTTTTTCAATTGTTTTTTCCTCCCTTTTTTTGAATGCTTTGCTTTTTTTCTCCTTCCTGATTTTTTGGGATTTTATTATTATTATTATTATTTTGTTTTGTTTTGTTTTGTTTCTTGTTCTGTTCATGCTCTCTCTGTGTTTCTGATGACACCACTTGTTTCCGCTCTGCTACCAGGAATTATCCCGAAAAGTTAACATGTCAGCCACGGCTTCACCTTCTGTGCTCTGCGGACACTTGTTGACGGAAGGCAACCGATGTAGACTGTCCAAGGACCAGTCCTGTTTGAGGTTCCCAGCCTCCCCTCTCCCTTTAGGAAGTGGGTTTCTCCCCCACTTCTCCCCAGACACCTCCCCAGTGCACGCCATATTTTTTTTTCCTCTCTTTTTCTTTTTTTATGCTCCCACAAGAGAGATCTGCTCAGTTATGGGATTGCAGAGTCTAGGCTGAAAGGAGGTTGCAAATTGTTGGAGCGAAAATTTTACCCTTGGCAACTTCTGTCCGTGCAGGTGAACTCAGCCTGGAGGGGAGGGTGTGGGCAAGGAGATGGGTGCAGCGGGAGCACAGTGTTTCATGAATCCAGAGCACGTTCAGAAACCAGCCAGGAGCAAGTCAAAACTAAGCATTGAACCAAGAAAATATTGGGGAGCTTCATCACGGGATTTTTCTTTACCTTCTTTTTCTCCCCACCACCTTTTCCTTTTCTTTTGCCCCCTTTTTATATATATACATGTAAATATGTGTGTATATTTATATATAAATATACATACATGCATACATATATATGTATATACAAAACAATTGGTTTCTTTATACTGTATCATTTTGCTTTTTGACCTGCTGGAAGGGGAAAGGAGTAAACTTAGGAGGGAGAGGGGGTTCAATGAATAAACACATACAAACAAAACATTAAAACTTAGGGAAAAGGCAACTTCTGGTAGCAAAGCAGAGGGACAAGACTCTGCCAAGGACTGTCTCTCCCGCCACCAGGCACAGTTGCTGCTGCTGCTACCGCTGCTCCTCCTTCGGCACCTTCCTCCCCACCTGTCAACTCCCTGCCACTGTGCCACCGCGCTGGGACCTTCTTTGACCAGCTGGATCCTCCACCACACCCTGCATTTAGAGGCAATTGTTGTGTTGCTAGTGCTGCATTGATATCAGTATTATTATTTCTTTAAGTTACCAGTTTCATTTATTGACTTGAGTGATTTTTATTCCAAAAAAAAAAAAAAAAGAAAAAAAGAAGACGAAGAGGAACAAAAGAGACTTATCTTGGGTTTTATTTCCTCTGTGTGTGTGTGTGTGCAAATCACTGGCACTTAGTTCATCAGAGGAAGACAAGGTGGAGTCAGGGCAATGGGAGACTTAATCACAAAGCTACTGTAACTTTAAAAATTACTGCAAGATATTTTTATAAAGTTTTTGGTTTGGTTTGGTTTGGTTTGAAGGGGAGGAGGGTGGGATTGGGTGGATGGGGACCTTTTTTTTTTCGTGTTTCAGTTAATAGGTCTTGGTTATTTATATATACATATATATATATTTAAAAAATAAGCTGTTAGATATATCTTCTGTTTAATAACTGTGTAGAGGCAACATTGATTCTTATTTATTTTGGGGAGGGGGGGGAAAAGACACAAAAACGCTGTAAGTGTTCATCTTGTGACTTTGAGAAAGAAGAATTGTTGCCTTTTTACCTCCTCCTCAAGTTATGTGACCAAGTGTAACTTATTCTGGCCCAAGCTCAAAGGTTAAACAAACAAAACAAAAAAAAAAAAAACCGTGGTTTTAGACGTGGAAGACAAAACACAGTGAGAAGTACTTCTTGACTGAGATTTTAAGAATGTAGGCTTAGCATTAGTGTTCTGCTCTTTTATGACCTTCGATTGCTGCTCGTTGGGTTCCTATGAGTGTATGTTGTATTGCAAGATTTTTTTTTAATAATAATGTTGAATGAGTTATTTTTTGTTGTTGTTGTCGTTGTTGGTTTTTTTAATCATTTTTTCCTTTCTTGGACCAGTTTTACTTGTACATAGGTTTGAAGATTAAAAGAATTTTTAAAGACACAATTGGGGCAAAGTCCTTTGGCTTTTGCCTCATTTCCCCATTCTCCCAAATGGGAGGGATTTATTTTTGGTTTTGTTCTATTTATTTATTTATTTTCCCTATTCTTAAAACTTTTCTCTCTTGTATTGCTGTGTGCATGTCAGACACCAGGGGTGATGGCTGGGGAGGGGGGGAGGCAAGGGTGCAGGAGAGGTGGGCAGTTTTAATTGCATGACATTGCTGTAAATTAGTCTCTTTTGCTTTCGTTGTCTTTCCTGCCTCCACCCTCTCTCTACTTCTCCTCCGAGCTCCCCTCCCATCACCTCCGTCCTTCTTTTCCCTCTTTTCTCTTCCCTTGTGTATAGATTTTGATGCTTCTGTTACATTGTACCTCTACAAAAGGCTGGGATTTCAATACAAAATAATAATAATAATTTAAAAATACCTATATCAGCAAAACCCATGTGGTACAAGCAGGAAGGGGATTACTTACACAAGATATAAGAATAAATGAAAGCAATACCTCTTGTTATCCTTCCTATTTTGTACTTTGAAGACACACACGCGCACACACACACATATACAGACACAAACTGACATTATTTAATGGTTTAAAATGGACAAAAAATCTGATGTATCCCTTGTTAAATAACTGTGAGCAACTTTAGTTCAAAAACCAATAAATTCATTCAGTAAAGATACTAGCTGTTGAGTGTCCTGTTTATATCCGTGAAAGTGAACTACTTGCTGTGGCCAGACCCAGTAAGTACCGCGTTGTGACTTTCTACACCAGAGGAGTTGAAGATGGCACACACGGCAGCATCCTCCTGGTCATGGAATTAACATGACCTACAATCCTACAGCGCTGGATGCGATGGCTCTGTGGCTAGCGTGCTCCACCCTCACAGCACAGACTTGCCACAGACAGGCAAGGAACAAGAATGGATCGACCCTATATGCCTGGTTTTCCACAGTAACATGTTGAAAAAGATTAATCCAAATCACAGAGCAGTCACACACACCCTGTATCTGATCTGGATGGAAACCACTGTACCAAAAACTGTCGCTGCTTGTGGTCATTCTCTAACCTGACCTTCTCACGTTGCTTTCAGATTTAGCATAGGAAGGATTTCTCCACCCTCCCTGCCTGAAACACTCCAAGTCACATACATTTGAAAAAGCTTATCAGGTATGTCCCTGACTTGCATTGGTTTGGGGGAATTTCTTTTTTTGATGTGGTCCATTGGTTTGCGTGGCTGCTGGGCTGTCACACATCACTCAGTTTTTGGGTGTTCGCCGTTACACTGGATTTGTAACTTCCTCTAGGTAATTGTGAGAGGCTGGCAATTTGCCTCTTGGACTTGAAGGTTCGATGGGTCCATGCCCTGAAACCTGTGTGGGTGCTTCACTGCACAGCTGGGGTAAGCATGGCAAGTCCTAGCCCACAGCGGGTCTGTGGCACCTGTCCTACAGGTATTCAGGCCCCAACCTTGCCCTCCCCATGACTTGGCTGCCTGCAGCAAGGCCTCTTCGCAGCCTGAACCATGGAAGCCCCAGCAGAGCTGCCCACTGTGGGGTCCACAAGGGGCGGCTACTGCCCAAGGTGGGGGAATCCACGTGCACCAGTCGTCGAGCATGGGTGCTGGGGAGTTGCTGGTGGCAGAGGGTGGCAGGGAGTGAGGTGGCAGAGGATGTTCCTGGGGCACGGCACAGTGTGCTGCAGGGCAGCAGAGCAGGGAGGCCTGTGGGACAGAGGCGGCTGGCAGAGCAGCGCTGTCCCTGGGTGAGAAGAGCGGGCATCATGGCAAAGCACCATCTGAAGGCTCCGTGGTGCTGCCCCAGGACCTCCTGCAAGGTCAGCAGGGCTGCACCTGGGGACCCATCAGCATGACCCTCGAGGCCTCCCAGCGTGATGTGTGGCTTTGATTGCTGTTTCCCCACCAGGGTGAAGTGTGGTGTCCTTTTGCACGCCCTGTTGCAGAAAGCAAGGGCTCACCATTTCATTGTTGGTGTGGCCACCATTTAAGGCAGTGAGCCATCTCTGTAGGGTGCAGCTGGAGTTGCTCCCCGGGGGGTTGTTTCCCAGGCTTGTGGGCAGCAACCTCTCCACTGAGCAGTCTTGTGGTTAGCGGTGTGCAGGGAAGGTGCGTACACTGAGGGGAAATGTGTGCTGCAGAGGCGCTAGGAACATTGTGGTAGCTGTCATCATCCAGGAGTGTCATGGGGATACTTGTGATCTGTGGCATCTTCCACAGATGTGTGCATGAGCCTCTGGAGCACTGTGTAGGAGTAGTGCTGGGGCTGATAAAGCTCTGAACCTTTCAGGTAGGAGTGACAGAGGCCACTCCTCTCAAGGACACCCCCTGCTGCAGTAAGTTCTCAGCAGGGTATGAGACTCACAGCTGTAGCCGCTCGTGTCCTCAGAGGCTGTGGTTCTGGCAGGCAGTGTCTACAGTGTCTCCATCCCCTGTGGATGCAGAAGAGATAGATGCAGTAGAGGTTCCAGGTCCCAAAGGTGATTGTGATGGAGGGGGTGAGGGGGACAGGAGTGCAGTCACTTCAACATCATGCATGTTATTCATACAAAACACACTTTTTTCTAGAAAAAAGCCAGAGTGTTTGCAATGCATTTGGGGGATGTGTTGGTCTGCTAAAACCAGAGGAGAGGGAAAACCAGAAGCCCAAGGAGAGTGGACAACCTAACAAAGATGAGGAGAATCACAAGTGTTGCAGGATTTGGCCTCTGTATCACTGGGAACTAGCTGTGTATTACTTGCAGCTCTGAAAATGTATGTGCTGGACTGGAGTGTTGATACAGGGGATGGGATTTAACAGCAGTGTGGCAGCAGGTGCATGCTGCTTCTAGTTCTGTTTCTTTTTCTCCACGTGTTTTCAGAAATGTTCTTAAGCTTATCTTAGCTTTTTATGTCTCCAGTAGTATTCACAGTTAGGGTCCCCAGTATTGCTAAGCATGGTCTCCCAAAGCTGTAAGGAGAAAATAATGAGTTTGCAAAGTGAAGGACCTCATGCCTGGGGCCTACCAACATTTATTCTGTCTTGTTGGCCATATTTTAACAGTCCCTACCTATGTGATGTTGTATTATCACCTGTAGTGCACAGGAGTGACTGCTTCTGAGTGAACTGAGTTTATTTTTAAACTATCTTCTGCAGAACGCCCTTCCTATTTTGTAGCTTAAACCAAATGGCAAGCAGAAAATGCGGCAGAGGATTTTAGTAACCTCTGTGGTGGAGGTAGTTGGATTATCTCTGCTGTCAGATGCTGGCTATTCTCTTCATCCAAACCCACTACCAGGTGAAGTCTACTGAGATGCCATGAGTTGTTATATCTGTTCTTCATTTGATGTGGTTCTAAGCTTTGTGAATCTTTGGTTCTCTTGGAGAGCACAGCTCCTTGACTCAGTACCTAAAAAACTCACTAGTTTAACATTCATCTGTCTGATATTCTCTGGGTAAAAGAACACATCATGTGAACTTCTGAGCATAATGTGAAGACAAGGCAAGTGTTTAAGATGCTATAGTTTGTCTGCACACATGTGGATATTAATTTTGTTTAGATACATGCGTATATGAAAAACATATTTGTGCTCAAGGCGAACTGTTGTTAATTGAGCCAGTACCTGACGTGCTATATAAGCAATAGCTTGTGTACAGGCATCAAATGAGCAGCTGAGCTCATAGTCATGAAGGTAATTCTCATTGCCATGTGTCAGTGTGCAGTGTGAAGGCTAAGAAGTAAGTTGTGTTTGAGAGCACTAAAGCAAATGGCCCAAGCCGTGCAAGTGAGGCATAAGAATTTCCTCTGCAGTCAGGCTGCTATAGTGGAAGTGGTCAGATACAAATGACTGAGTTTTAATGGTTCATACGAGACTAGGCCTTGCCTACAAACTAGTGTTTGCAAAGAAAGGGAAACTTCCACTGAGGCCTCTACATAGTGCTAATCATTGTGCCTACTGCTACGAGGGACGCCTTTATTTCCTGCTGATTCTGACAATGCATTTAACCCAACAGGCAGGCATTATCTTAAATACTGCAATAGAATCCTACAGGGATTGTCTTCTGTATGGAAGTCTGCAGGACTTGTCCCCTTACCTTTGCTTCTTTTCAGCTGTATACAACCAGTTGTGTATGAGTTCATGACAAAAGGGCAGTGTGTTTTGGTAAGGAGGCAGATTTAGCTCCGAGTTTCTTATTATAGAAAACAACAGAGGGGAGAGAGATGCTTGTTTAAAAACTGGAGTGTCTTAGCTCTTTGTTGTACCCTTTAATCTTCTTATTTTATTTAAAACCATTTCAACAGCTGCAGCTCCTGTTTAACTCGAAGAACAAAACCCTAGCAGTTCAACTGTCTGGGGATACTTGAGGCCACAAGTGGAAGGGAAACCCACATTGAGGGCAAGTCCTTTCTTCTTCTAAATGCACAACTTATTGTGTGGGTTATTTTTAGTGCTGTAATCTCACTGAGTGCTGCTGAGAGAAACTGTGCCAGGCAGGCTGGCAGGCTTTGAAGGGCTTGAGAAATGGGATTTCCTGTTCCACCGGCTCAGAGCTGACTCTTGCCATTGTCAGGAGCTATTATCAACTTCTCGCAGCCAAAGCAGATAATGCAGCTTCAAGGTCAGGGAAGACACAAGCTTTCATCAACAGCATTAGCAGAAGGAGTTTGCTTGCAGTCAGGGTGAATGTTTGAGTAGCTAGCGTAGGCAGGGACTTGTGTCTAGCAGAGGGGTCTACATGTGGATCATGGAACCACACAACAGTTGAAGCTGGAAGGGATCTCTGGAGTCCTGCTCAAAACACGTTCCTCACTGCTCTGTCTGGATGAGTTCTCAGTGTCTGGGAAGTGGGCACTACACAGCCTGTTCCAGAAACAGCATCTAGGGAGAGGAGAGAAATTTATTTTGCTTTTTTGCTGCTACTAAGCATTATCTCTCGTGTGGATATACCTGAGACTAGAAGGCAGTACAGGTCCAGCCCTGGTAGCGTGGCACATTTCTCTCCATGCTGTCCAGAGTTGAAGGAAACAGGTTGGTCTAAGGAAGTAGCAAGCCTTAGTATAGGAAGCACTTCCAGCTAGAAGAACTGTCAGAAAAAAAAAAAAAAAAAAAGAGCAGCTGTGTTTATAGTTAAGTCTCATATGCTCTTGAAAAATATTCAGATTGAGACAGTGGCTTCAAATTGCAGTGTCTGTTCTGGATAGTTCCTCAGTGGGGCATCATTGTTCTTAAAGTGAAATCAGGTTTCAAATTGGATGGAAGTAAACTGGAAAAAGGCACTCCTGACTCAATAGCAGGGTGTGCACATTGGAGTTACCTGGAATTAGGTTCCAGTATTATATTGTTGGTGACGATTGGCTCAGTCAAGTCTCACTATTTATATAAATAGTAGTCTGGAATAGTGATTTCTCTCCCGTCTGAAACAAATTACTTCCATGGTTCTGATCTAGTTTAATGAATCATACTTCTCACGATTAAGTGCATGACTGCATCATCGAGTGTCTTGGAACTACCTTACGTTGGGGATGCTTTGAAGATATGTGAAACACCATTTTTTATATTGTGTTACAGCTGGAGTCCTGACTGAGACCTCCCATCACTTTATGGGAGTGCTGATGAGCTGTTATTCACGTAGGGTTCCTAATATATACTCTCTCTGCCTTCAGTTTTAGCACTGATTTGCACAATGAGAGCAGAAATGGGTGTATGCAAGTAGAGCTTGTGTTTACAGAAAAGTTTTTTTAAAAAGCCTCGGGACTTGAAGTCTGGTTCCAAAATCTGTTTACTGAGCCAATGTTTTGATAAGCTGTGATATCTTTCTGCAGCAAGGGCTCTCTGCATAGGATGGTGAAAAGAGGATTGGGTTGGGGCTACGATGTGTCCTGGCTTTGGCTTTTGCCTGCTGTGTGACAGTGGGCAACTCCCCTTCCTTACCACCACAGAGATAATGAAGCTGAGGAAGGCAGCAGCATCTCCTCTGCTTGAGGATCACTGTTAAAAGTGTAGTATAAGTAGTAAGGAATTTTGTTGGAACATTGCCAATTTACAGCACTTGAAGAGCAGAAAGTAGGCATTGAATGTGAAGCTGACTTTTATCTGAAACACAAGTTTGCCATGGGTCCCTGAAGTTTCTGGCTGCTAATAGAGATATCTCAGTGAGATCTATTCAGATGCTGTTATATTTCATGTGAGAGTTACATTTTCTTTTGCTTGCACCAAGATAGCTCAGAAATGTCTCTGAAGTGACCCTGTAGAGAGGAGACCTGAACCCAGCATAGGGGTCTGTGGCACATGGTATAGCTTCGTAGGTCCTGGTCTTAAATTTCTGAAGCTAATTTTCCTATAGGGAATAAATATGTAAATTCAAATAACAATTAACCTTAACCATTCAGTGTGAAGGTGCTTATTTGACAGATACTTGGATGGCACAATGGTGGCAGCTTTGTCAGCACTTTACAGAATGGATGACTGAAGTCTTAATTGGGCTAGGTAAGAGCAGTAGAGAAGGATTCATCTTGCTCTGCTGAGGCTGTGAGAGCAGGTATCTGAGAGGAAAAGCACATAACTCTCTTCCCTTCTTATCCTCTTCCCATGTGTTGCATATATAACCCCGTAAGTGTGGAGAAGGGGCTGAGTAGTTCATAAATTACAGCTACAAAATAGACTGTGCAGCCTGCCTGGAGTCAGAGCTGGTGGGTTTCCTGATGCTAGCAGCACTGGGCTTGGGTGTAACAGAGCAGAATTGCATTTTAAAAAAAGGGGATGTCCATGCTGCTATTTCCTTGTTTCTGCCTTTAGATGCAGTATAGCTTGCTTGGGCTTGGTGCTCAGCCAGCAGTGGAAGGGTCAGTGCTCAGTTTGAGACTCAAGCGTTGTCTCAGTAGCACTGTGATGGTGCTAAGACCTGGCCAATGGGATCTGTTTACCATTCCATTAAGTTTCCTATGAATTCTTTTTTAATGCAACTGTGTTTTTTACCCATAAAGTAGCAGATTGCTGCACTGGCAGGGGTGACCTGTGGAGGCTGCTGTCCCAGCCCTGGGCTGCCAGCCAGTGGCAGAGCAGCATGGGAACAGGTGTGGGGGAGCAGAGGTGGGGCAGTTTGCTGTGCTCACACACAGTGTGCTGACACTGACCACTCTGAGAAGCCAAGTTCTTCGGTTCTGGTTACGCTACTGCCCTGCTTAGCATGTGTTTTGCTTACCAGGGTAACCCTGCTCTGTACATTGATGTTAACAGAGCATAACTCATAGGTGACTTTCTAGCATAAGATTAGCACACCCTCAATTTTTTTCCTCAGCTGTTATACTGCGATTTATCTGCCTTCCCTGATTCTCTGCTTTTCCTATCATTCTTTTACAAATAATGACTCAGCAGTGTCTGACTGAGCCAACGCTGCCCTCTGCATCTCAAGCAGGGGTACATTTATGAGATGACTTCTGATTTGGCAGTAAGAGGAGTGAGTAGGAGCAGCTCTTGAGGCTTCATCCTGTTATGTAGCAGCATGACTGAGTGCTGGAGCTCTGGAGACAGCAGCTCCTGTGCCAGCCCCAGAAACATGCCTGCAGGAGTGTGGGACTTCTGTGGGGATGGAGCTGGAGAGCCAGGACCTTTCATAGAGGGGGGATTGTGCTCATTATGTTCTGACAAAAGGCTGTAATAAGTTTGTACTTCTTATTTTAAGGACAGTGTTTGCATGTGTTCTGTGCTTCTGCTTTGTCAGATATCACAGTTGAAGGATAACGCCTGTGGAAGAGCTGAGATCCGATTTTTTTACCTAAAACTGATAAGCTTGGTGAATTTGAACAACCTGCTTAATCCCTTTTGTTTCTATCATCTTTCTCTATATGTTATCTTCTTCATGTGGTTTGTCAGCTGCTCTGCAAGGCCTCCAGCAGAAGAATTACGACTTGAACCTGGGAATGATGTTTGGCATTGGCCTTGATGCAGCCTTTAAATGCTCCTGTTATCCAGATAATAAATATTGCAAAATATCTCTTGTTTATTATTGCTGCACTACGCAATGAAGAAGCAAGCCTGAACTTCTGATAGTAAACCTTGTGGGGAGTCTTTCTTGCAGTAGGAAGAGGCAGCCTGCTGCTTTTCCCATAGGTACAAAAAGCAGAGAGTGCAGACACATGCCTGCTGAGAGGCTGGAAACAATCCTCTGCATAGAGAAGCCCGAGCTGGCTGTAAATGAGCTGGTTTGTGTGCGGGAAATGGTTGAGCTATGTTAGCTGGCACAGCTCCAGGGTAATGCAGCTCAACTGGATCCAACACCCAACCAGTTTATCTGCAGGTGCTTTGAGTATCACTGTGTGATAGAAGCGATTCATTCACTACTGCTTCAGAGTTCCCAGGAGCTGAAGTTTCTCTGTACCATCTGAGGCAGCAGAGACACACTCCCTCTCTTGGATGTGTCTGTCTCCTTGGTTGTGTAAATTTTGAACAATCTTTCACTTTAAGATATTTTAAAATAAGAAGCCCAGACCAAATGGGAGCATGAGTCAATAGGAGTATTTGCAAGTCTGAGAAGACGGTGGTTTTCTATTTCTTGTTCCCTATAAAATCCTGGCATATATAGGGTTTGCATCCTGGTCACATACAGGGGGCCACATGGGTAAAGAGAGAACTAGCAAGTTCTCTGATGAAGGTTCTTCTGATCCCATTCAGTTTCAAAGAGGTGTGGCTTCAAGCTGTTGTGCTGCACAGTGGTCTGTGTACTTACCAGAAGGTATCTCCACTCGAGTTGAGTCATTGAAGGTGGTGATGGTGCACCAGTTCTTGTTTATGTATCAGGTGGTGATGATAGCACTAGCTGGATTTCCAGCAGCTTTGAACTTGCAGCACCTTGCTTTGCATAAAGGAAGTGGTTCCAGTGGTTAGCCCAGGTACTAAGGCTGAGATTTTTTAAGTGCTGACTTAACTTTTCCCTGCTGTTATGTTGCATAGTTAAGCAACCCTCAAACTCTCTAAAAAGTCCATGTTACCGTAGTGCTTGTAGGAGCTGAAGGAAGCCCTGAAGTCGAGTATGCCTGATCCACAAGTCAGTGAGGGAGAAGAGGATGATTATAAAGAGATTTTGACTTGAGTTTTGCCCATGCAATACCCAGGCAAGCCATGCTCTGGCTTGGCCTTGATCCTGCAATGCAGTAGGAATGCAGAGTTTGTCTCTGCAGCCTTTTCTTACCAGTGTGCAGACAAGATCCCCTGACACAGCATGTTCTGCGGAGCGCATTCCCACACAGCGCGCTGCACCTCTCTTGCACTGGGGAAAAGCATCCAGCAGGTTGATGGTTTAAAGGAGGCAGGAAAAAATACAGTCTTAATCCATGGTTAGGCCATCCTTTTAAGGGGCACGTGGAGACTGTGTGCCCTGTCCTAGGAAGAGGTAGTCGCTGATGTAGCAGCACGCTTTCCCGTAGCTGCTGCCCTGGTAGGGTGCTGTGTGTGTTAATTCAAGCAATTGAGGGAAGGAGGAATTCATATTTGTACTGCATAAAAGAGGGCAGTGATTTATGCATTTTCTAAAAACTGAGTAGATGTACTTGTTCAGATTAATGTGGGAATGGTACTAGGACACAGAAAGGGAACAGTAAGAAATATTTCAAGACAGACTGATAGCTGTTGCTTCAGCTGGTAGAAATCCATATAAGGCCATTTTCCTCATTGGTTTAAACTAGTTGTAAATTGGCCCTGAAATAGTAATAATTCTGGTTCCAGATTCTACTTCTGTCTTGCCAACTTCTCTTCTGCTGTGTTGTGTGCTCAGCTCAGTTCAGAGTACTAGATTATCAAATAGTTCAAGGGCAAATGTTTGGATTTTGGCTTAGCTGTCAGCTGGAAACAGAGACTGAAACAATGCTGCTCAAGAAGAATACCCTCAGCCATGTTTTAAAGTACAGGAGTCTTTGGGACTGTTGTTGAGACTTATGATACCTGGGAGTTCAGAGCAGTGGCTTGCAGTGTTCCCTTCTGACCCTGAAATGAATGGTGCCATAAATGAAAGTGGGCCTGCTTTAAGCTAGTAAACTGCAGGTGAGTTTATATCATGGTCTACCCTGAGCATTTTACACTGGAGCATTTTAAACTAAGAACTTTCGAAAGTGCAATTTTAATTGCTTGGCATATTAGCTCTAGTTACTGATCTTGTGGGGGTTTGGTTTTCATTAGTGACCTACAAGCCATTAAAAAATAGTTTTAAAAGTTATTCTGCCAGATAAGTTTGCAAGTATGTGGGTTGCATGATCATAGATGTGTGAAAGTAGATACAAAACTGATCTCCAGTTTCAGTGGAGTTGCATTGCAAATTTGCTTTAGAAAAGGGGGAAAATAAGAAGAGAGTTTGACAGTATCTATAAGCCAGAACTAAGAGGATTGCTGCCAAATGATCTAATTCAGGAAAGGGGGACAGATAGCTTTTGTCCCCTGAATTTATACTGTCCTTTAATAGAAAGAGCTAACTATGTGTTGAGCCATATATGAAGTTTGCGCTTGGTCTCTGTTTAGTTCGCTCCAGGCTGTGTTCACGTGCAGTTTCACAGAATCATAGAATCACCAGGTTGGAAGAGACCCACCAGATCATTGAGTCCAACCATTCCTATCAAACACTAAACCATGCCCCTCAGCGCCTCATCCACCTGTGCCTTACCCATGTTTCTGCTTGCGCTTGCCCTGGGGAGATGGGCTGCATTAAGATGGAGTCAGATAGAACCTGTAGATCAACACCAGCTATGTCTGGTATGAAAGGTTATTGCAGCCCCTGAGGTTTGAGTGGTAGTGGGTAGAACCAAGTGTCATGATGTCACTTGCAAGTACAGACTGTGTGTCTTGCGTGTTACTTGTGTTTTGCATGAAGTTAAACTGCCCAGTCCACCTGTGAAGCAGAGCTGCTGCTGTTCCTCTCTCCACAGGAGAGGGGTGGAGAAACAAGGTGACCTTTGCAGCATACAAAAATCCTGTAGAAAAGCCAAACATAGTGTCACCCATTAGATGTTATAGGAAGCAGCTGGCGATCAGTTACTTTACAGTGCTTTCTGCTGGGCCTTGTACCATGCTCAGATGATTAGCAAGTAAGGAGAACAATGTCTAGAACACAGGACCTTCCTCACAGAGAAATGCGTAGCAGAGATGCTGTCTGTTCACTTCCTAAAGTCTTCTACAAGCTGTATCAAGTGCCTGCTGTCAGTTGTGTGGTGCAAGAGGCAGGAGAGGATGAGAGGTGTGGATACGCCTCTCTCTAGCCTGTGTAGCTTCTATGTGGCTTTGTAGAGACATGACAACATTCCTTTTCAGTATGACAGGAACACAGCTAAGCATCAGAGTCTGTTTGCATGAGGGGAAGGACCACGCATAACCTTGTAGAATTAGAGCCTGATACCACAGGAGCCTGGACAGGTAAATACTGTGGCATAAGTCTGCTTTCAGTAGCACATGAAAGCTACGAGTCTGTTCCATTACATTCTTGGATAGTGCAGCAAGGGACAGCTTTGCCCATGTAGGTGTGAATGATGAGGAGAAGGAAAAAAATGGTATGTTATCCACATTATACAGATTCAGGAATTGAGATGAAGACCAATTCAGTGATTCGGTTACTTGCTCAAACTCTGTGACTTGGGCTGGAACTTGAATCCAAATCTTAACCTGGTCTGCAGACCTCCTTGGTGGCCTGTCCCTAAAGACAGGTTCTTTCAGTGCATTGCTTTGGAGTTTTAGATGCAAATATTACAGTTTTCTTTGATAATGAAAGAAGAGTTGTTTGGGCACAGTACTTGTAGCACAGCACTAAGATCCAGCATGGTACCTGCAAACTGAGAGCAGGGGAACTCTGAGTCACACAGACTGTCCCACTTATGCAAGAAGTGAAACAAGTGCTCATATTTCTTTGTGGTCTATTCTGAGCGATTCCAAGTCCTGTTGTGTTTTGGGACTTCTATGAATGTGTGTTCCTGTGCAGGTTCTTCGGCATGTACTAAGTTGTAATTTTTACCTTGCTGAGGAAACTTAAGGGTTTATTTACAGTCTCCCTCTTCACCTTCAACAGCTCTGTTTCTGCAAAACTTGTAAAAACTTTCTAATTGCATTGAGACTCCGACCTTTCTCCCCAGTTCATTGAAATCAGCCAGCAGTTCAGAAGTGTGGGGTAAGCAAGAAAAAGGGACAGGCAGATGAAGGCTTGCTTAAACTTTCTTCATTTTGGATATCTGGCTTTAAAAAAATCCCATTTTCAATTCATAGGCCATAAGTCTTTCATTGCAAAATAAAATAAGCCACGTGAGATATTTATATGAGGAGCACCTGGATCAGAAAGTAATATTAATCCAGTAATAACAGATACTTAAACTGTTATAATGGGTTTTTTTTAATCTCTCTTCTCCAGCTGTAGTTTTGCCTTTTACCTTCATCAATGAGATTAAAATGAAACAGAGGACTTCTAATCCAATCAAAATTCCTTGATGGATTGTGCTATTATTTGTTGTGCTTCCACATTTAAGCAGTGGTTATGGCAAAAGATTAACTTTCTACACAGGATTGCCATCTTGTTACTGAATTCAGCCTAGTGGTTTGATGTAGGCAGAAGGATGTAGGCAGGGTACTTGATCTCCACAATGGTCTGTGAACATCCATGGAGCTAAGTTTGCAAAGGTGTCAAAACAGCTCTCAGACAGGTGCTAGCGGGAGTCCACAAAACCAGCACTCATGTCCTATCCAGACCTACCAGCACCCACAGGTTCCTGGCAGTTCTATTTGGCCCCTGTCCTCAAACAGATCAATGAGACTGTGAGTGGCAAAAAGCAGCTGCAGCCTATCTCACGGTGCCTTCCTGTGAAGGTCTGCAAAATGTGCATTCTTTCTTCAGTGGCTCCACTTGAGCTACCTTATCTGCATGCGCAACACAGCACGATTCCCTTTACCAGGTAGCCCAGAAGCTGCTCTACAGGGCAGTTCAGACTCTGCTCTGCTTCATTTGGAGCAGGACAGGTACTGATCAGTCCCTGAGCATCTTCTGTGCCTTCCTGCAGCATGTCAAAAGTGTGGCTCTTGACTTTCAGTCCATCACAGCGTGCAATGGGGAGTTCAGGGCTGGGAGTGCAGGATATTAACATGCCCTGTATCTCTGTGCTGAACGTCTATTGCAGAATTGCTGGCAATTGCAAGGGGGCAGGTTTCATGATTACACTGTGTAGTCCTCTGGTGCCTGAGTGCTGAGCTTTATGTGAGCTTGAACTGATACGGCTTAAGCCCTGAACTCAAGCAGTGCCTTTGTAGTTGAAAATCTCATGTGGAAGGAGCCTTACCTGTCCAGCTGGAAATAGTGTGACTGCTTCCTTCTCCTCTGTGGATGTCATCTTGTTTTCCCAAGTATCTGAGCTTCAAACTGTGATTTCTGTTTGGTAGCAGGATGCTAACAAATGCTGGTTTGCTGTGCCTGACTTCCTTCCTGCTACCCACTGCTCAATTGTTGAATGTCAGTAAAGCTGGCTGAAAAGGATTAAGAGTCCTTTCTGTTACAGGTTTTATGTAGATTTCACGTGATTAAAAACCTTGGATTATACAATGTCAGTTTCCAGCTCTGTTCCAGATTATCCTTCTTAAGTGGAGCCAAGCACAGGGTTCTCCTTATTCGTAAAAGTAAATTCTTTCGGTAAGCAGATGTAATTATTCTGGCTGTCTGCAGTACCACTGTCCCCAAATTTGTTACAGAAGACTTTAAAAATCAATGTAGTTCCACCTTGCAAAGTAAAATTATCTCACATTTAGCCATCTAAAACCAGACATACTGTCTGCACAGTCATGACAGAGGCAGTCAAGACTCTAATATTAGCTTGCAATGAAACCAAACACCCTAGACTGGTCAAGACAGAGAACTGGCATAAATTTCTGTATCAATAGCTATTTCATTGTCTACCAGACATTATATGAGAGAGTTAGCTCTTCTAGCAAAGCTACTCTGTAAGCTTTGATGCTTAGGTACAGAAGGAGTATTCCTTGGGATGATTTTTGGGAATGAATCCTGTGGAAGCCAGGTTTTTGGGTTTGATACTTGGTCAAGTGCAGTTAAGGAAGCAGAGGCAGGAAGGGGGAAATGGCATTTAGGAATTTTCATCTGCTTGGAAACAGAGCTTTAAGTGCAAGTCCTTCCTGAAGCAATTCAGTCTATGCAGAAGGCAGCAGAATGACACTCTGTAGCCACTATGTGGCCTTGTTGGAGTCCAAGGACTATGCAGTGCTACAGAGCTGCACAGCTTTTCTTTATTAGACTGAGGATTCACCTTGAACTCCTTGTACATCTGCATTAAAGCCCTTCTCCAGGAATCCTGGGCCATTACATTGGTTCAGTGTTGTGGTTAAATTAGTGACTGGTGCCAAGGACCAGTTTGTTTTCCTTTTTCAGTCCTTGAGGGCAGTACTTGCTTCAGGGCAATTGTCTTCTAAGCCTTACTGATGTCAGGTGAAGCAGTGGTTTCACAGGAGTAGACATCCTTTGTGAGATGGCATTTGACCTTTCTGTATCTCAGTTGATAGTGCAGAGGGTTTGCTCTCCACTGAGTGGAAAGGCTGTCAAGCTCTGTCTCTTTGCACCCTTTCTTTTGAATTATCTCAGAGACTGTTAAAAGGAGAAATTTTATGTAAGTGGGTTGCACCACTATGTGAGAGAATGTTAACCATCTGTGCTGGTGTATGCAAAAGTGTCAGAGTATTTTAACACCCCTTTTAGATATAATGTAAGGAACTGCAAGATGACGACACATGCAGATGAGAGGCTAGTCCTTTTTCTTTTGAATTTATTTAGGCTAGACAAAGCTCTCTGAATATTCTCTCATCTGAGCGCTTGGCCACAACAATTTCTGTTTTCTGAGTCACATGCTAACCTAGCTTTGAAAAGTCTTATTGTTCATGTCAGCTGTCACAACCAGAACAGTTCTTCTGTCCATGTAAAGAATGAAGACCCCATTAGCACAAAGACAGGGGTTGCCAGGTGGTTGGTGTTTTTCTCACTTTTTCATCAGTTCCATCAGGAATATTGGGATTTGTTTGTGCTGCATACAGCTATATCATGTAAAGATACCAGATCTGTCTTTAAATCCTTCAGGTACTGAACTTGTATTCAGACACTATTATTGCCACAGGACCCAGCACCTGGGCAGTAGATTTAAACTGTCTGATAGCTGCCATTTGTGCTGGAGATGCGAACATTGGTTTCATTTGTTTAGTAGGTTCAAACAGAATAAAACTACAACCTATTCTTTTGTCCTCAGTTTAGATGATGGAAGAGGATTTCTGGATTCGAGTCTTTGTTAACAGCTGGAAGGGTGAGCTAAGGAGTGTCTGGGACAAGTTACATGACAGATGTGACTTGTTTGGTGTTAGCACAGCTTTGTATGAGATCAGCATACTTAGTAAGCACTCATGAAGTTGGCTTGTTCTTTTGTAGGATTATTTTTTTCTATGACAGTTGTAATTTTCTGCTCATGTACAGGAGATAATTGTTACCTGACAGCACCCACCTTTAGCCTCTGATCCCTTCTGGGAGCACCTCAGTATGTGCATGGTTGGCCAGAACTGGGGGTACCTCAAAGCTAGAACACATCTTTCTCCCTCCTTAGACTTTTGTGTCAGAAGAGTGTTCTCTAAGAAACAAGGTCAATTTTCTTAACATTCTTGGTTAAAAAAGGTCCATATTTATATATAAAATGAGTGGGTTCTCTGGGATCTCAGACTTGATAATTGGCTGCAGTTCTCAGGCAAGAAAGAAGGGTATAGCTCTGACTTTGCTAGGTTCAAGTAGAAGACGGCTGACTTGATTTACAGCTTGCCACTTCAGGACCTTTCTTAGGATTAGGGTGAAGTGGGTCCTATGATCTCTATGCAGCTCTGTTGCCTTGAGGTCAAAGCTGAATGTGCCTGTGTGAAAGGCTTGGTGGCACTGTTCATGTGTGCCATTCCCGTAAACGGACAGAGGTAGCCCATGTAGCAGAGAGAAACTACTGAGCTTGGTGCCTGCTTACCTGCTGCTGGTATTTATTGTAGATGGTATGTATGAAGAAATCTATTTTCCTCCTGTGCTTACTTAAGGGAGCTTATGCTGGGACTTCCTAATGGCACTGCAGCTTTAAAGTCTTATTGATAATGAAAAATGAGGAGGCCGAGGAAAGTTTCAACTTGCTGTAACATTTCACCCCATTGCTCTAAGTTAATGCAACCTCAGCTCTTCAGCACATCATTTGTCTCCAGCACACCAAATAACACAAATGCAATCCTACAAAACATCCCCATGGCTGTTGTTGACTGTGGCCCTATGACAGCCTGTGCTCATTGCCATGGTTTTAGGCCCAAACATTGGTTAGAGCTTCTGCAGTAGCATGTGTAAAGCCAAGAGCCTGGCAAGGCAAGGCCTGCAAGAGGCATGTACAATGAGGGGGGGAAGGGGTGTAGTTCAGAAGGTGTCTTCTAGCAGCATTCAATTGTTTTCTCTCGGGCATTTTATGTTTTTTATTTACTTCTATTTATATAGCAACCTTAAAACCACGGTGTGGTCCCTCCTGATCTTTAAGGTGGGGAGTGGTGGTGTTTGAATGCAGTATAATTAACCTGCCTTCTACACCACTTTATAAGCAATTTACAAAACACATTCAAAGCAGTAGTATGATAATTTCCTCTGTGTTAGAAGACCTAAGCCTGTCTTTTAGATACAGGGAGATTCAGGTTCAGTGTTTATAGCTACACAGTTTGAAGACTTGGTAGCACTTCTGTGTCTGATGTTACCACACCATAATTCAGTAATCTCTGAAATATGCCTGGATACCTTCAGCCTGAGCTTTACAGTAGCATTTACTGATAAGAACAACACTAGTGTTGGCACGATTTGAGTGCTTTTTCCTTATTGCCACTGCTAAAACAAACAAGAGTGGCTACACTGAAATAGGGTTCATTATTTGTGTTGTAAAAATATAAAATATTACCCTGCTAGATGAAGTATCCATGCTCTCAGGAATATCAGATGTCTGCAGAATAAACTTGGGACAATTGCCATGAACAACAGCAAGCATGGGTAACATGGCACTTCACTGTTCTCCTGGTAGCTGAATAAAGGTTTGCTGCTTTGCATCAACAAATGGGTTCCCAGACTTTGTACAAGGTTCTGTCAGCTGTCCTATGGGAAACTGAAGAACAGTCACTGCGTTGTGATCTGAAACTTAAGAGCTATTTCAGAGAGTTGAACTGCCTACTGTGCAAGTCAAACCTTTCCCAAACATCTATCATTCCTAAATAGTATGTTAGGAGATCGCAAACGCATCTTTACAAGTACATCGCCAGAAATACTTGCATTTGTGTGGTTGTCCTTGCTATTACTTTCTTACCCTGAACTCCACTGTACGCTTTTGTTGCAAGTAGGACACGGGTCTTTTGAATGGCATCTCCAAGATCTGCTGCTGACCACTGGTTTTCTTTTCATACATTAGTGTAGGGAAGTGGGATGCAAAGGGTCACAGCAGCACGTGAATGGAGACTGAATGGGAATACTTGTCTGGCTATGGAGGCCATGGCAGAAGGAGGTGGTGGGGAAAGAGTGCTCTTCAAGAGCCTGTGTTAACAGCACCCAGGTGAGCAGGTCAGTGACTCCAGCACATCTGCCTGCAGGTTCACAAGGTACCCACAATCTGGAAACAAACAACATTGGACAAGTCTGGGCACACTAAGTTTGAGGTCATTTTCCCTTACTCACTCCTCCACTTCCCTACTCCTGTGCTTGCCCCTTTTTTGCTCTCTTTTTTTTCCTCACTTGCACATTTTGCTTCCTTTCTCTGTTGTTGCTCTTGCACACTTCTTTACAAGCCTTTTTCTTGATCATGCTTTTTTCCTTTTTCCCTCCTTTCCTACTCATGCTTTCCTTTCTCTTTTTTTCTTTGCACTTGCTTTCCCTTTTCTTCTCTCCAGTGACTTCTACTACAATTGCAGACATCATTAAGGAGAACTTTGATGCCAGGTCACTTATTAATTATATATATACACCTCAGGAGAGTGACTAAAATCAGCGACAAGCAATTTTCAGACGTTGCCACAGATTTGACAGAAGCACAATTGCAAGCAAATTTGGCATTTTCATTTCAACTGGAAGTGCTGACTGTAAGAATCTGGTGGAAATGTGCAGGAAAGTGTAATACCACTGTCCAGACACAATACTAATACAATCCTGTATCCACAGATTGTGTGATACAATATTTCCTCAAAATATCCAGGTGCCCGCTGCATTTGCAGAATTTAATTACAAAGAAACAAGAAACTTCTCCCTTTCCACATGTTGCTCATCCTTGAGGGCTTGCTTATCTTCAGGTTACCTGTGGAAGGAGCTTCCTAGCACTACCAGAAAAAGCAAGGAATTGATTGTAAACATAAGATAACAGGGTGGAATACAAACAATTATCTACACAGCCGTTTGACAGTGGGGGCAACAACATACAGTGGTAAAAGGGAAGCTTTTATGAAGGACTTCTGACGCTGCAAACACAAAACCAAAGCTTATGGCTGATAGATTTGTTTTTATTATTATAGAACAGATGAACTAAAATAAGCCAACAATATAATTTTATGCCAACAGCCATCTTTCTAGCACAGGCAGTGACTGATTCAATGTACCCTTCTCCCCACCTCCTGGGGCCTCTGTTCAATGGGAAGCAAACGATGGTGGCTCTTTCACACGGGTTTTGGTCTCCAGCAATCTCACTCTCTTTACTTGTAGAGGTGTGCCTGAGAAAAAGGAGGTGGAGGAGCAGAGAAAGGAGTATATATGTTGTAGGAGCAATAAGCAGAAAGGCTTGTGGATCCTCTCACATGTTCACATGTTGTGAACAGATAGATGGGAACAACTGGAGAATCATATTCACTTTCAACTTGTAGCAAGCCTCTAGTTGCTACTCTAGTCAAGCGAGGAGTTTCTTCCCATTCCAAGCTAAAAAAGGGCAAGATGCACTCAACTGGGGAGTTTTTGGCAAGGTAAGGGGCAGTCTATGTAATATCAAACCAAAAAACCCCCCCACCCCCCAAAAAAACCCAAACAAATCTGCATTTTAAGCCACTTCAAAGTAAAAGTCACTTCTTATAATATAATAGATAATTTTTAAATGGCAGGACCACCATCCTAGAAAGACAAAGGGCTTGCACTCAAGACCAAACAAAGAAAACCAATAAACCAACCAACCAAACAAACAAACCAAAACAAAAACCAACCAAAAAAACCCAAGAGTTGCCCCACTCAAGCTTGGCTCTTCTCTAAAAACAGCACTCATCATCCATCTGAATAGGTGAAAGGAGGAGTGGACAGAAAATAAAACTGGTGCAACTTCTCGCCAGGTGGTGTATTAAACCAAAGCTCCAAAGTCCTGTATGACTACACGTCCTGTGGTGGCAGCATAACTTCTTTCATTGCTGTATATGTCTGTATGTATATCTGAACATATACATACACATACACAGAGAATATATAATATTGTTTTAAATGTTAGTTCTGAATGTGCAGGGGGGCTCATCTCTCCTTGACGTGGTTCTGTGCTCCTGCGCTGTTGCTGCTCCCATTGCCGCTCCCATTACTGCTGCTCCCACTGCTGCTGCAGAGGACCTCTGTGAGGTCGTCCATGACGGTGGTCTCTTTAGGGTCCACGAGGTTGAACTCCCTGATGAATAGGATAAAGTGTGTGTAGAGCGTGTTTAAATGTCCGTGCAGCTCCAGTGCTAAAGTCTCCTTAAAGTGTGAGGAGTAGATATGGGCCAGCACATGGAACAGGTACTTGCAGATCTTCTTCACTAGGGACTCAAACGAGTTTGGGAATTCCTTGCCTGAAAGGAAGATGCAAGAAACACCATGATAACTCCATCTGCTCATCTTCAGCCTTGCAGCAACATTTGTACAGGCTGAACTGTGGGTGAGGACAACTAGCCTACCTTATACAGCAGACAGCCTGTGGGCCCTGTATCATCCTCTCATCTTGTTGGGGTGTGGTTTTTTTTGTGCTTTTTTTTTTTTTTTTTACAGAAACTCAGAAGAATCTAAGTAGGTTTTAAGCACTTTCAACTGAAGTTAAGTTTTAAACCCTAAGGGTTAAAAGAAATCAGGAAGCAAGTGTAATCATTCTTTAAAACCACAACATATTTTTGTTTCTGGCTGTAAAAATGATGGGAGGTTCTTCTGGATGCTTATCTAGTTTGTCCAGGAGTAGCAGATTGTTCCCCTGGAAGTACATAATGCTTGGGAGACTAATTAACAGATCCTGAAGTGGAAGCTAAGGTATTAGGCTGGTGCCACTTTGTCATTGTAAACTCTGATGCTTATTTCGTATTAAATAATTATTTAACTATGTTAATGTAGTACACCATTTTAAAGTGTGACATTCACTTATTTGTCCTAGTGGTTTTGTTTTCACTGTTCTTTCTTTTCTATATTATGCTGTCAAATTAAATATTAAAAAAAAGAAAATTCAAGCAAGTTTGTTTTATGAGTACAAAAGGGGAAATGAAGCAGCAGAAACTGCTGCAATATCAACCAAGCATTTGGCACGGGAATCAATGGAGGTACAGCTTCACATCAGTTCCAAGAATTTCATAACAGAAAAGAGAGCCTTGCAGTTATGGCATGTGACCAAGTGGATTCCATACAGCAATTGATGGCATTCTGTGCAGTGGCTATACTGAGGTGAAGCACCAAAACACTTCCTCAAACCAAAGCTGCATCAAAAGAAGGTTGTGGTCATGTTTTGGCAGCCAGCAAGTGAAATCATCCACTACAGCTTCTTAAATCTTGCCAAGTAATTGACAGAATGCACCCAGAACTGCAATGTTTATGTCTAACTTTGGTCAACTGAACAATTCAACTCCATGAAAACATGCAACTGCCACTCTCACAAATGACTCTGCACAACCTGCATGAACTAGACTATGAAACTACCTCACCCAGCTTATTCACCAGGGAAGGTTTTCCCCAACCAAGCAGCAGCTTCAAAGAATTCATCAGTTCCAGGACTCCAGAATTCTACACTAAAAGAATAAATACACTTGTTTCTTGTTGGCAAACATATTTCTATTAATAAATTTTATTCTGAGATGAGAGACAGTGCTTTTAAAGCTGATGATTAAAAATGGCAATTATTTTTGCTCTGGCCTAATACGGGGGCCTTGGTAGCGTGCAGCAGTTTGACTAACGTGTAACAACTTCCCTCCTTTAAACACTGAAATTTTATCAAATGGTAAAAGAAAGCAAAGGAAATACGGGGTGCCTTCTGTCAGGTGCAGTTGAAATAGTGCTTGCTGGAGCAGTACTGTGCCTACCTAGTAAAAACGATTATTGGACAACTGGCAACATCAAAACTGAGGCAACCAATAAAGCAACACCTGCCATCCTGTGCATGATGCACAATACAAAGTATGTTTCTGTCCCAAAGTTCACCTTGGCCACAGGGACAAACCACTTGCATGAAAGGCCCTCGCTGCCCTTGAACAAACTTATTAAAAATAACAACAAAGTCAACTGCAGCTGGCTTATTAGACATTGTCTCAATCCAAATTAAGATGCTTGTAAGCAAAGGCTGATGTTCTAGTTCCCCAATAATCTTCGAGAGGGTGCAAAAAACCAGCTGATTTTAGTCAGTAAGACCACCAACCATATGCCAACTTTCAACTTATTTATGGCATCTGGAAAGAGGCAGTGTCCAAAAGCAGACTTACCGTATTTTGTTGGAAAGACGTCCTCATCGGTCACTAGTTTCTGCACTGAACTCATGACGAAGTCGACATACTGAGGAGCAGTGCACTTGATCTTCTTTCCCCGCTCATCATACCAGTAGTACTGTCTGTGGAAAGAATTGACAGTGTCACCACATTATCAACTCCTGTAAGAGGTGAGTGTCTAAATAACATAAAGCAGCTGCAACATTACCAAAATATATCACAGCTGCTACAGAAGAAATTCACTTTGGGGCATGTCTTCTTTCAAAACCCTTGAATTTCTATTAGCCAGTTTTGTTTCTCCCTAGCAATTTGGTAGTAGTACCAAGCACAGGAAGCCTCATGATATGTCTCCATGGAGAATAGCTCTGCTGAGACAGTGGTAACTCCCTATTCATGACAGACTTAGGGTTTACTTACAGCTTATAGGACTCTACAGGAAAGCATTATGTAACTGTTTTTAAAGGGCAACAATACTGCACAGTGATAAACTGGTGATCTTCTAATGCTTAACATCACACAACTGAAATTAGTTTTGTCGTGCAATATCATTAAACAGACAGAAGGTGGCTCCAAAATACTAGCTTTATCCCTACCAGTGTGCCTTAGAACTCTGCTTCAGTTACAGACACCACAAAACATCTGGAACTACATTTGACTTCCACCAGTCATTAATTCTGTTGGATCTTAAAGAACAAGTGACATTAGCATATCACCTGGCTCTTCAAAACAACTGTAATTCCGGCAGTTAGCCATAATCATCTTGATTATCTGCAACTATCCCTCTCCTGACAGAGAATCTGAAGGCTACAAAAGCACCAAATATTTGTTCCTTTTTTTATTATTAATTAATGCACGGTTAATTATGCACCTCTAACTGTTACCAGGAGCAGTTATCTATTGTGTTAGGCACACACAGTGAGAAATGTTCTAGAGATATGGAATTTTGCAAAACACTTTTTAATGATGAGACACTGACACAGGTTTCCCAGGGAAGTTGTGGATGCCGCCTTCCTGGAAGCGTTCCAGCCCAGGGGCTTGGAACTATACAAACTTTAAGGTTCCTTCCAGATCAAACCATTCTGTGATTCTATTTTTCTTTTCTTGGCTACATCACGTTAGAGGAGTCTTGAGTTCTAGTTCCTGAACTTCTCTTTTAAACAGTCTAAATTCCAAGTGCAGTCCTATATTGTTAAGGCACTGATAAGAAATCCAGTGTATTTGTCTTCCCAGAACATAGCATAGGTGAAATCTGCTGACTATCTTTGGAAGCAAGGTTGGAGTGGTTAGATTGTCAGAATTTGGCTAGAAGGACACCTCACCTAATACAAAAAAACATAAAACAAGGGTATCATTTTTTGCCTGTCAGTTCAGCTCCAACTCTGCTGCTGATAGCTAATGATCTGTTAGCTGACATTCCTCATACAAATCAATAAACAAGACTCATTGTAGCCCCAGACAAGAGACCACTTCAGTGTGACACTTAAGTCAACTCTGCTCACTATTTTTTTGGCATAGGAGATAAAGATTAAATGTTTTTTCTGTGACTAATGGGACTAGACTGCATTGAACTGCTAGGATCTATGTATGCCACTTGGAAAGTGAAGTTTTATACATCTGAGCAGCAGAACAGTCCTGAAGCAACTAAAGAAAAATAGTAGCAAATGAAATGTTTTGATTTACAATGTGTTTTCATTGCCCTAAACAATTCTCAGGGACCCAAGGACAGTGAGGTGAAGACATGGCACTTTTAAAACCTCAAGCCATATGAAAACAAGACAAAGATGCAGAAATGAGTAGTTCAGACTTTAAGACAGAAAGGGCAACTGAAAACTACTTTGGCAGACACTTAAAGTGTCAGCTCATTTTCAGCACGTGGGGCTTGGTCACTGTTATGTACTGGAAAGAGCAGGACTGACTGCAAAGGGGTATAAAAACATGACCAAGGGAATGAAAACAACAGGAGTCTAAAGCTCTTTGCAGAACTATGTCAGGCATCACAAGCAGCATTTAGGGCCTTAGGCATAGACTGATATTCATGTCTACTTCCTTTATACAATCCACATATAAGGAATTCCACAACATAGTAAATGAACACAAGCCACCTCATTTGCCTAGTCCTGCAATAGGAAGCTGAAGCAAGACATTTCTAGGCAACCCAGGCTGATTTGGGGTCTTAAGACAACGCCTGTTGCCAAGAGCAGAAACAGACTATCTTAGCACTTTCCTCATGCCACAGAAATCCTCAACTGCAAGATAGAAAGCATAGTTGCCTTAGGTGCAAAAATGAATCTGAATAATTGGATTTTACTTAGAAAAAACAGTTCGGCAAATGTACCGAGTTCATTTGCATGTAAATATAAGTGAATAAATGTGCTGTAACATCCCACTGCACACTCTTTTTGCCTTTCCTTGAAAATGAGGCTAATTATGCAAAATAGGAATTTAAAAGAAGAATCATTAAGAGTAACAACAAGGTTTGTCCTTGTGATAAGAACTGTGTCTTCCTCATGTTTCAAGTGTTGTGAACAGAGTATTCAAAGGTCTTGGAGGAAGAAAGAAGCCCATCTCACATCTGGCACATCTCCCACCTGTGCTGGAGTTATCTCTTTTAATAAGATAAGAAGCAGGTTGGGGCCATCGAAGGGCTCGGTTGGGCACAGAAGCCTAACTACATTCCACCTCTGGCACTGTGACAGTGCAGTCCCATATTAGGCAACAGATGGGAAGCAGAAAGGACAAGACAACAACACTTAAAGGAACTTTTCAAAAAGTGCTCACATGATAAAAATTTTGATTATTTTAGTTCCCATTTAAATTCTGACAGATTTCAACTTTCCCAGCATGAAGAGCATGAGGAATTTATGGCTCAATTCTAAATTCCAGATTATAGGAATTTAAATGATTATAGGTTTAACAGAGAAAAGCCTATGATGCAAATAACTATGCATAACACATTGGAAGTCATGGTGCTGCATTTTAATCTATGCACACATTTTATCCCTTTTCCTGTAAAATGTCCTGGGTTTGTGCTGATGACAGAAGCCAATACATCAGTACATAAGAAAATCTTTTGGAAGGAGGGAAAGGCAACTGCTGTGGAAATTGTCTGGTCTGGAAAGGAAGGAGAGATAGTCTTGCTGGAAATACCAAAGACGGGCTATGAAGAAAGCAGGATAGCAAATTGTATCAAATGCAAAAGTGGTAATATAGTGCTTGTCAATAACTTGGAATAACTTTGAAGGTTTGATAGGGGCAAGCAACATTTAGATGAGGAGGGGATAGGGGGAAGAAAGGAGACACCCTGTAGAAGCATAAAGCTCGGAGAACTTAAATATAAGAAAATGCAAAACATTGCAAGTCTGAGTTAAGATTTCTAAAAGGAAATACCCTCCATATGCAGAGCCACTAAGGACAAGGATAACGGAGATTGTAAGATAAGAAAATATAAGTGATAAGGAATTATGAATTAAGGGATTTCATTGGACCAAAGTAAGACCTTTCACTTTTATCTGTGGGCTGCCTAGAAATTTGCAACCACCCTTGATTTATGCCTCAGGAGTTTTGTAATATCAGCCTGATGAACAGCACGTATACACACTCTTAGTTACTCCATGCACTTCAGCACTTTTGAAAAGCTTTGCCCAAATGTCAGCTAGGAAACCAGTTTACAGCTCATGGTGCTTTACAACTAGTTTGTGTAGTAACAAGCTATAAAACTTAACTAAATTGAAACACCTGTGTTAAAAATACAGTACTTGCTTTACAGTAAGTGATAAAAAAACAAATGAGCAAAATTGAGTAATTCCCAAAACCACTTTCATGCCACCCTCATTAAATTTTGAGGATAACTGGTTGTTCTGGTATTCTTCTTGGCATTATTGCATCTTGCCAACAAATGCTTCTATCTGTTCTACAAGGAGACTAAGTTTTGATCAGATGTCTCTTTGTAACCCTAAGGAGAAACTCCCTTCCTCATTGTGAGCAGATGGCTGTGCTATATCACATATCTGACAGAGGGCTGAAAGCTGCATCTGTCTGCAGTTTGTCAGTTGGCTGGAGCTCCTCTGAGATGTTAAAACCTTACCTCAAATATTTAACTGCAACTGGTGTTTATTTTGCCAGCAAATTCTCTAAACTTAGGATTCTGAGTATTTTCAGTGCATTTGAATGCAGAGTAACCTAAAAAGCAACCTGTTCTCAATAGTTAATTCAACATCTCCCCATTAAATACAAAAAGCCTGCCTGAGATATGACCAGAATGGTGTGATCCAAAACGTGCCTTAGAAAACTGGGCAGGAAAAACAAAAGAGGAACAGAACACAGATGTTCATACTGAACTACTACTTAAGAGATTAGAATTGAAAAAAGCTGCAAATTGCACCCTATTCCAAGGTATTGTAATTCTGTGGCAATTTAATTTGGACAGATGCTAGTTTATTCCAAAGTAACTGAATAAACACATCAAAGCCGCAGAAGGTCAAACCTGGAGTGTCTGTCAAGTTTATCAGCAACTGACTCTGATGTTTAGGTGATACTCTTCATATACGGAGACATGTCGGAGGCACAGTAAATAAGTGTTTATCCAATGCAATAAGTATGTCCTTATCTTACTTTATCAGGGTAAGATTTCAGGGAAAAAAAAAAAGAGCCGACATACAGCTTTGTCACAGTTGTAAGTGAACATGAACAAATTATCATCTTCAAGGTAGTTGTCCATGTTCCATTTAGGCATATCTCTTCCAAAGGGGAAGAGCAAGGAAAGGTGGAACATAAGGACTATCGAAAATTGTCATAGAGATATCTGAAGAACACAATTATGGACAGTCTTCAAAGGCGAACTGTACTGAGGTGTGTAAGCAGGTAACCTCACCTCTGTGGTTATTTCATTGACCCACACACTTCATACGTGACGACAGAAGAATGAAATATATGGCTTACAGTTTGCAAACATGAATCAGTCACCTGCCCCCAAGTAGAGGAAGACTTAAGTTGTTATAATTTAGCTAAACACAGGCTGTTTCATGTGCTTCACACAAGTGTACACATGATGCCTGTTATTCCCAAATAGCACAATTTTTCAGTTTTTTCAAAACAAAGGATAGGAACATTCTGCTATCAGTCCTCACCACTAAAAATATACACTACAGGTGGAGCTGCCTACAGGCGCTTCCTTTTTTTACTCTGTAGCATAAATTGCTTACAGAGAACTCTTGTTTAAGACTAACTAGCATAGAATGGAGCAACACTTGAAGAGGTTCCCTACTACCGCCTCCTTTTAGCCACTATTTCCCATCAGCCAAGTGGATAAACAGTTAAATTCAGTCCTTTGGACAGCCAGTGCTACATCAAGGATTAAAACAGAAGAAAGCTTGGGAGCGAGAGTCAACAAAATACTTACCTTACTGATCACCATTTCTCATTTACAGACATGCTGTCTCCCTTTGATAATATCTGGGTCCAGAACAGATTTATTATTTTCTGTTTCAGCCTGCTTTCAAAGTCCCTAGCACAACCTTTAATTCTCTAATGACAGTTATCTTTCAAACTTCCCCATGCAGAAATACCCACCATACACTATGCATTTTTCAGAGTGCTTTCAAAGAAAGCTTCTGATATTCATTTCAAGTGTACAACACAGCCCAGTGCATTAAGCAGGGATTCCTTTCCAAGCCCTACGTAATTATTGTCAGAGATAGAATATATCGCTCTGGTTCTGTTGCATACATTCTCTGAGATGTTTGTTTGATGTACTACTAACATTAACTACTCGGTCTTCCGCTTTAAAATCCTTCTCAACTAAATTAAACCCAGCATATGCAAGAGGAGGGAAGAAAAGAACTATCAACACATGTGCTGGAGAAAAAAAAACCCAGAACACAACAGGCTTATTCATACTCAACTGGATCTCGTATTCCATCGTGTTGGACTGTGCTAATCAAGAGAAGCAGTTTATGGTAACTATTTCTTATATGTACCATATACAGTACAACTACAAAGCTCTCTTTCATAAATGACAGCTAGTCACTTAAAGAAGTCTACTGTAAAGTCCTACTGGGGGGAAGTGCCAAACCAAAACGTTTTCCTTACTCTTCGCAAAGCTGCCACTTGTGTCTTCTGTGCCCAGGGGGTCAGGCAGAAAGCCAATGGCTCGTGTCAGGCTACAGATTGTCAGCAGTCTGGTGCTCAGTCAGCATTCCAGCTATCAAAAACACCCTCTGAGGTTTTCATGATTCGTTTAACCTTCCCGGCCTTCTATGGAATCCAGGCACTGTAACCAGTAAGGACAGTTTTCTCTTGCTCTCCTTCCCTTTTCCCTGCAATCTACACATGTGTTAATTTGCCACTTTAATCTGACCTTATAAAGCCAGCTTTGAACCATCAGATTCTTGTCTTTCTAGTCCTCCACAAAAACAGATTTCCACCACCCTTCACTGTTGAGGGGAGAGAAAAGGATAACAGCTGCCACATCCTCACTAAGCAGAGCTCTGCTGTAAAATAGTTGCCCCATGTCATCTAAAACCAACTTCCTCCCCCTGTCAAGCCACTCTGAACATTTCATGGAAAGCCTGTAATTTTAAATATCGACTTACGTATTGCACACTGCCATGGTCTGACATGACTCTCCTGTACAGAATTCTGAGATTGTACTATACTGTAAGTTGATGTGATGAAAGAAGGTTGTTGCTGAAAAATAAACAAAAAGGAAAGGAATTCAGAAGTAAAATCTTTTCAAACACTAGTTATCCTCCAGACAATTATTTAAATAGAGTAAATAAAGAGACCTCAGAGTCTTGAGCCTGTATACAAATCTAAACATGATTTAGCTAAATCAGTATAATGATGAACTGCAAAGCAAAGAGGTATACAGAATAAAAGCTCTTGTTTTGATTTAAGATGAAAGCACCATGAAGCATCAGCTCTTATTACTCACTAAGAGGCAAGACTGGAAAGTGTCTCCATCATCAGCCTCACCTTAACAGTAGAAAACTCTACTACAAGCTGACTGCATACAATTTGCTACATTCTTTTGAAGTCAGACTTAAAATTAATAGTTCTTAGCATTAATAGTTCTCAAGACTTCTCTCCTTAAGAAAAAAATAACAGCATGAAAGCTTGTACATTTCTACTTCTTAAAAATCTCCTGAGATTATTTAATATCTTAATACTCATTAGGGTCACCTTGCTTTTTCCTAATGAGTCTCTATAAAATTTGCCAGTGTGCCGTTTAAAGTAGTTCCTTGCTACTACCACATACTGCTGAAAATGTAAACAATACTGGGTTATAGCTGCAGGTTAGTACCGTCAGATAAAGCAAGAGCACAGGAAAGTACCGTAAATGAGAAATGAGGTGCACAGATAGAGCATTCAGTCACAGTAGTCAGTCACATCTCCGAGTTCCAGTTTGACTACAGTTTAAATTCACAGTAATTCCACCAAAGCTAAGAAGGAGGGTGGAGAAGAAATCTAGCTTTAAGCATAACTTGTTTTACATGCAATTATTAATATATTAACTACCATTTTTACAACGCCTCTGGAAGACCAACGGCTTCAGTCAGGAATGTGCTGAACCAGTCAGTTTAGCAAATGGTCAAAGGAAATCTGATGGTCCTCAAAAGAGCATCAAAAACTTGAATGCCCTCAGTACCACAGTGAGGGAGCGGGAAGGAGGAAACATATCAAGTCTTCCACACTGCTGAGCACAGTCGATTTGTATGTGACAGCTTAATTACTATTCAAGGTATAATGACACGCATTATGCAGTAAGCATAAATACTTATTGAATGTTTTCCTAAGCGCTGAAAACAGTAAAACGAAATAGAGTAAACAAATGCCTTCCGGGGCATGGACAGCTTAGAGCTGTACAATCGCAATACTCACTGTTGCTGGCTAGCCACTCGTTGAGATCTATTTCTCGTGGTAACATCACTAGCTCCTTAAATTCAAAGTCAGTAATTCTGGATTTTGTGTATTCTGGCTCTAGATAAAGTTTCTTCTCTTCAGGTGCTGGCTTTTTACCATTTGGCTTTCCCTTGGACTTCCTGCAAAAGATTAAAAAGAGGAGAAAGGTCACTTCTACTGTTGATGAACAGCTAGATACCTGAAATAAGATGTTATATCCAAACTCCTGTATTTGTGTTTACACTGCTCCCCCTGCCTTCTCACATCTTAGCTTAATTTTTTATTTTATTAAAGCAAACGATAGTTTCTTAAAAAGTATATTTGAACTCAAGTCACTTTTTTTCAAGTAGCACTAGAAGTTTTCAGTGGCATTAAGAAACTTGAGACTGAGCTTGAAGCAGAAGATGTATTTAATGGTGACGGACAAGTGCTGAAGACAATACTTGATGTGTACTATCACATGAATACTAGGAGGAGACGCCAGAATTTTTTAATGTCAGGTTTTCTTGGTTAAAGAAGTTTTCAGGGATCTGTAAAGCCAAGACAAGTCCATCTGTGCAGACTACATTAAGTTTGCTGTTGAAACTTATCTACACCTCATCCAAAAGAAACTGACCTCACATTCTGGTTCTTAACTTTAAATAATCTCCTAACCATGCCCCTTGCCAAGATATATACAGATTTGATTTTCACTGTGAGGTCAGGATTCACATCTTTCCTTGAATGCTGCTTGAAGTGTCAGTGCTTCCCCAAAGAAAGAATGATTATTCAGATTTCCGTCTTTATGAGCTCTTTATGATCTCAAGATTGGTTCATTAAAACCGATCTTGAGAATGACTCATTGTCCACATTGTCAGGACTGCAGTTGGATAATCAAGATTCATTCTTGAGAAGAAAGGAACACCATAACTTACTACCAAGTCAGCCACCAGCACTGCTACTTACTTACTATCCTGAGCTTGCACTGAGTCTTGCAACTTCTCCCTACCCAGTATTTTAAGACTGACAGGTCTTTAAAACTTCAGGAAGGCCATCATCAAGTTAAAATTAAGGAAAATTTACAGCAGCACAATACACATGTACATGGTCACAATATATTCACAAGTCATAGGTGTGCAGAAAGCACTGTAAGAGTTCTCTGGCAGGAAATTTCCATATGCTAATGAAAAAAGGAGATTTCATAGTTAGATAGAAGATGCCTGTGACATAGAACTAGTCTTTAAAGAATACAAATGCAGTATGAGAATAAATTAAAACCAATATACATGAAGATGAACTTAGCACACAGTTACTCAGGCACATTTCTCACTGTCTCCTTTTTCCACAGAAGTGCATTCCAGTTCAAACGAAACCTCCAGGATTTGTCCCTTGCACTTATTTAATGAATCAATCTGGACTAATTCTCATAACTGTTTCACAAACAGATGTTTTAGGACATGCAAAGTAAGATGTTACTCAGTGCAAGGCCTTTCACACAGAGGGGTTACTCTGCTAGACCAACAGCTCCTGATAGTCAGCTAAGTACTCCTTATTAATAATAATATACTTTCCTTATTATATTAAGATATACTTAATCTATGCTTAGGCCTGAAACTTCAGAGTTTCACAGAACCTGAGATGATATTCAAGGAAAAAGTTGTAGCATTAAAACAATAGCCTTGTTCAATAGTCTGTAACCTGACTTTATGGCAGATGAAGCAACATGTTTGACCTCTTCCTTCTGCAGGCATACCATGTTAAGACTTGAACATGAAACTACCTTACCCTGAGAGTCAACAGCATAAATTCAGAAACTATACACTTGGTCCTGAGGTGAAAAAAAAACCCACTCCAGGCCACTGATTTGTTTAATTCCTAGCACAGGCTGCCTTACTCCTGTGCTGCTGAAACCAAGCCTGGCATGCTCCATACAGCACCCTCATACTTGCTGGGCCTCTGACAGACAACAGTAAGATCTATATTCTGAATATACTCTTTGGAGTTTTTTTCAGGTGGTTTGGTTTATTGGTTTCTGGATTTGGTTTGTGGGGGGAAGGATTCAGGAATTCAAGGATAAGTTGATTTTTTTAAGAAAATTATAGTTCCAGTAACTCATGCATAAAACACCTTCAGCGACTATATTGACAAATGTCATTAACCAAACTTCAGGAGAAAAGTTATCAGTGAGAAGTAGTTTGGATAGAACAGATTTTGTGTCTTTGCTTTACTTCAGGACCAAGGGCCCCAGGTTAGGCTATGTCATGTCAGCTAAGAGCAGTCTTCTGAGAAGTGGAGGAGGGGAGAGAGAGAGACAAAGAGGTCAAAGACAGTCTGTCATAGAGTCAGTCTGTGGTAAGAAACCACAGAAGGAAGCCAGACATACAAGGCTGAGGCAAACCTTCCACTGAATAGAAATAGATAGGGTGTATCTCATTCTCACTTCAGCATCTTCTTCCCATTTCAAGAAAAGAAACAAAAAATAAACACTAAATATATTTGACAAGTATACTAATGTAAACAACTATACACAGTCCTTTTACAAAAATCAAACCCCCTTATTTCGACCCAAATGTCACTTCTCTGTTAGATTAGTAAATGCAGCCACTGCGTCTTTTCAACAGGTTGTCTTAAGTCTTTCCACAACTGTCTTGTGCTGGAACTGGAGCATTTTGCACAGAAGCTTCCCAAAGGACCCCACACTCTGCACCTTCCCAAAGCTGTGGCTCAGTTTAAAAAGGAACTTGACTCATGGGTATCATCACTGAACCTGCAAAATGCCCGTAATCACTGTTACCAAAGGATTTAGTCACACTACCAAAATTTAAACATCAAATCACCATATGTGGTACAAACTTCTCTTTAACCTTTTACAGCTGTTGAAAGTTAAATCAAGGCCACAGAAATTGTTTCTACCAGCAGATTCTCATGACCTGCATGGAGTACAGCTGGGATACCACATGGCCCGAGTACTGGAAGTATAAATTAAAAAAATTTCCAGTCTTACAATGGAACTGGACCACACATCTTCCCTCCATTATGCAGAACTTAGGTTATAAAGTCAGAATTACTTGTAATTGAGTCAGTCTAGGCTGCAAATCTGTGGGTTTAGTTTGGAAACTGTCAACACTAGTCAATACTAAAGCATTTTCTTAACAGACTTAAAAGCTGGAGCATAAACAGTACAGATAAAACAGTTTTAGAAACATGATTATATATGATTAAAAATCAATAAAATAAGAGTTCTATGTTCTAGACAAACCTCACAATTGCCAGAATTACCAAACAGCCTAAGTTTAGATGGTAGCTTCCTTCCTTCAGCTCTCCCCCTGCCTCAAAGTTCACTGCTGTTTCAAAGACTTGTAAGAAAAGACCACCTACCTGAAACCAACTCAAAATGTTAAAAAACAAAGCATATGTTATTTCCTTTGTTGTGAGTAGTTCGTGTTCAAGATACCTTCCTCAATTTTTAATCTTTAAAGTACACAAATATGAAAAATTATGTATAGCCATTTCTGAGATGCCCCAGAATACCCTAAGTGAAAACTATAGCAGTAAACATAAAGTGGCACATTCAGCAATAGCTTATTCTGCATGCTTTCAGTTAAAGAACAGTAGAGTTTTACTGTTCTACTTAGGTGACACCAAAATCCATGACCTGTACATGATTACTGTCAGAAAAGCATAACTAAATCTTATGTAAGACCACAAAAAAGGCAATACCTTTCAAAATGCTGCTATAGGCACCCTAAACCAAATTGAAGTCCTGATTTCTGTTCACCTATGTCTTTCTTAAAAAATAAGAGAAATCTGGTGGATGTTTCTTAACATATCTATGTCATGTCAACTGTATCACCAAAGCAGGAGGAGGAATAACTGTTATGCAACAGTTTTGTAAAGGTCTGTCAAGAGGTTAGTTAGACCAAAAGCTGTCTATCAACGCTTAACCACTTCTTAAGGAAAGAAACATTTTTAGTGAACCCAAGGAGATGGCACTCAGCAGTTTTTACTGACAGGCAAACCAGAGTACAAACTAATTTTTTAAATAGATTTGTGTCTATGAGGTTTTAGATACTCAATGGAATATGATGTCACAGACCAAATCACCAGACTTCCAGAGAGAGAAAAGTGATGGAAGACAGTAGAAGAGAGCTCTCTTGTCTAAAGTCTTAGAAGTTCAACAAACTGGATCCAGCCAAAGACAGTACGTTCACTAACGCTTCTAGGAGGGCTTCCATAGGCATCCATACGTGGGAAAACACAGCAGCTGGAACTTTGCCTAGACTTCAGTGGAGAAAGATGTATAAGATGCTTCACCAAGTGACAGGCCCATGGGGCGATGCCGACTTTTATCCCTGGTCTAACTGCTTTGTTAAGATAAAGTAAAACTGCCAATTTCCAAGCTTGTTTTCCTATTAATAAAGATACTCTTCTAATACTTCTCTCTTGTTTCATTTTTGATTGGACATCCAGTACTTTCTGAACTTAAAAACACCCCACAATTTGGACCATCTTCAAAGCACCATCCAGGTATTAATTTAGTTTTAAAATCATACGAGGAAAGTATTATTCCTATTCCACAGCAGGAACTGGCTGTTCAAATTACAAAAGGTATGCCTCAGTTTAAACTGATACAGTTTGTTTGGAAAGAAACGCATATGAAGCTATTTGATTGAACTGAAACAGTATGAAACAGGTCTTGTCCACTATGTGGATGCTTCATAACCTGATGTAGTTCACACCACTTTGGAATAGTAACAGGCATCCATGGTTTTGGCCATGAGAATCTGATTACAAGGTTGATCATAAAGAGGGAATACTATTCATTAAATGCCAAACTTTCCTAAACCAATCGTGCAGTTTAAGATTATCTCTGCCAGTTCAGGATTCCTTTTACCAGCAGGAACCAGTACATCTATAACAATGTCTTGCTACCTCCAGCAAGCTGTGCAGTTTCTTACACTGCATCTCAAATGGAAATCTCTTTGAGGACAACTAATGATACTTCTGTCACCATTACCTGCCCTTCACACCCAACTACCCTTAGGGTGACTGGATGTTATTTTTTTCTTTTTTAACTACAAGTAACCAGTAGCTTTTCTATCTTTAATGCTACGTATTGAAGTGGGTTTAGTACCAGAAAAAAGAATGATTTCAGAAAGTTAGAAAAGTACAGGAAAAAAACATGTAGTGGTGAGGAGCAGACCTGCAGGCAAATACTCCAATCGCTTTGCGCCCTCTGGATCATGCATCACTTTCAGGCTCCAGCCCAGACTCAAACACACTGATTTCCATCTGAAAATTGACAGAACTGGTCCAACAGGCTTTACATGGCAAATCTGTCTCCCTATTTGCAAACTTCAAAACTCACAAGCCATCTCAAATCTGTGAGAATGAAAATTGCCAGAGATTATGAACCTTACAGGACGAAGATGCTTAGTCCGTGATTAATCATATTTAATTTTCTAGTAACTGACCCTGGTTCTTCCCTGAGGTTAACTGGTATAATTCTAGCAAATTTAGAAGAGAGCACATCTTGACTTCAACAATCCAGCTGCAATGTGTTCAATTAGTGTTGGCAACAGGAGAGTAAAAGCCCCACGGCTCAGTGCAATGCATGCAAAAATAGTACAAAAAGAAAAATGTATTTTAAGGAAGATCAAAAAACAAGATGCCCACAGAAATGTTATCAAATGATATTTTAAAAGTCACTTGAGGTTTTGGAACTTACTTTCAAGTAACCTAGTTTGCACCTTATAATTTGCGTAGCTCATAATCTGGAAAATTTTGGGGTTGAAATGGTGAGCTCCCAATCGAAACATTTATGTGGAAAACTTCAGGTCTGCAACAGCGACACCATATTCCACCTCACTCAGGTGTACCTCTACCCTACTGAACTACTGGATATATGAAACTACCTGAGCCTTCGATTTGTATCCTGTATTTTTTTTCCTTTATTTTTTAAGTATCATGTTTTAAAATATCCTCCACTGATGAAGTATTACAAAGTGAGCTACTCCTGCCAAAACCTTCTTTCTTGGTAATTTGAGAATGGGGGTTAGCTTCTTAAAACATAAGCCAACACAGAATTAGAAAGGCAGTAAGCCAACATTTTAACAACATCTCTTTAAACCAATCTTTATGAACACTTTCATGTTTTTATATTTTCCAGTGAATAAGGGTTTACAATTAAAACATATACTGCATATTTCCATTTTAGCTTCTCCTCCCTTCTTTGGGTAAGGAGTCAAATGGGATATAAGAAGCAAAGCACATGGCAGACAGGGAAGTGATTTGAGACAGCCAGCATGAGTTCATGAAAGGCAAGTGCTGCCTGATTAACCTAGTGGTTTTCTATGATGGGGTGACCATATCACCGGATCAGGAAAAACAACACTCACAACCCATCTGCACTTCTGTAAAGCCTTTGACATGGTCCTCCACAACATCCTTCCCTCTAAATTGGAGAGATATGGATTTGATGGGTGAACTGTTCAGTGGATAAGGAATTGGTTAGATGGTCACATTCAGAGAGTACTGGTCAATGCCTCAATGTCCAGATGGAGATCTGTGACAAGTGGTGTCCTTCAAGGGTCTGTACTGGGACCGGTGCTGTTCAGTATTTTCATCCGTGATATAGACAGTGAGATCAAGTGCACCCCAAGCAAGCCTGCAGATGACACCAAGCAAGTGGTGCAGTTATCACAACATAAGGAGAGGATGTCATCCAGAGTGACCTGGACAAGTTGGGCCTGTGTGAACCTCATGAGGTTCACCAAGGTCAAGTCCAAGGTCCTACACCAAGGTTAGGGCAACTTGTGGTTTCGGTACAGGCTGGGAGAACAACATGCTTGAGAGCAGCACTGCAGAGAAGGACTTCAGGATGCTGGTTGATGAGAAGCTTGACGTGAGCCAGCGACATATGCTCATAGCCCAGAAGGCCAACCATATCTTGGGGTGCATCAAAAGAAGTGTTGCCAGCAGTTCAAAGGAAGTGATTCTCCTCCACTCTGCTCCCGTGAGACCCATCTGGAGTGATGCTTCCAATTCTGGAATCCCCAACATAAGAAAGGTATGGAACTGTTGGAACGGGTCCAGAAGAGGGCTACAAAGACTACTGGAGTGCTGGAGCACCTTCCATATGAGGACAGGTTGAGAGAATTGAGTTTGTTCAGCCTGGAGAAGAAAAGGTTCTGGGGAGACTTTGAAGTGACCTTCCAGTACCTGAAAGGGATCTTCAAGAAAGCTGGAGAGAGACTGTTTACAAGGCCATGCAGTGACAGGATGAGAGGGAATGGCTGCCCTATTGCTGGAAGTGTTCAAGTCCAGGTTGGATGGGGCTTTGAGCAGCCTGGTCAAGTGGGAGGTACCCCTGCCCCCATGGCAGGGAGGTTGGAACTCCCTTCCAACCCAAACCATTCTGAGTGGAACAGAAGAGAGAATAAAACACATCAAGGTAAAAAAATTAAATATGCAAGCTCTCTCCTCCTGCTGTACTCCCTTTACAGAAGTGAAACACAAATATTTCAGCCATCCATGGAGGCCTACAGCTTTGTAAGGAAAATCACATTGGTTGCTCATAGATGTCCTTGTTTTCCTTTTTCTTCCATGACACTTTTACTGGAAAGTTATCATTTAATTTCCAGTCAGAAATATTCTACATAAGTATGGGAGTCCTGAACCCATTCATAGCAGGAAGGAAACAGTTTTATGACCTAAATTTTATGACTTGTAGTGACAAACTCCCACCAAGAACAATGAAGCAAGTTATGCCAGTTTTTGCAGGACAGGAACAAAGTCTTGAAGACTGTCCAGTTTTCTACTCCATCAGCCCACAATCTTTTCCCTTCAGTTAAGAACAAGGACTGGAAGTTTAGAGGCACTAGCAATTTTAAAAAAAAAAAGAAAAAAAGAATCAAACTTCTTTGTAATTCAAAGCCTTTATTTGTATAGCAGTCAAGTAAAGAGGAATAACAAGTTTCATTTGAACATCGCTAGAGTTGCCCTTCCTTTGAGAAAAAGTAGGGGACAGTATGTGTTTTTACCTCTTTCTTTAAAACTGTACAAGATTATTAACTCTGTGGAGATTCTTCTGCAATCACCTGTGCTGTTTTCACTCCTATCACTGCCACATCTTCAGCTGAAAGTACCATATGACAGCACATCCAGAACACAAATCCTAGATATATATACACATGTTTAGAATAGGGAAAGAAGAGAAAAGAACATCAGCATAGGAAAGGAAGCTGTGTGAGGTTTTGGAAAGTAAGCTCAAATCCCAGTAAAGCATACAGTACAATTGTTCATGGATTGCTGCGGTCAGACTGTTTCTCCAGAGTCTAGGGAAGGGAAGGAGACTAAGCTTTTAAAGACAGTCTCCATTCTGATTTTCTCTTGCCCCAGGTCTCTGACAGATCCCCAAGACCTCAGTTTCTTTCTTCCCCTCTCCTGCCCAGGGTTAGCTCCAGGGCTCAGCTGCTGTGCTGATCTAAGGGGGCTGCACAGGATGAAATGTCTTTGGCAGAATTTCTGGCCATGCTTCTTCATTTTTGTTCTGTTTTTAAAAGTTACTAATAGTTTATTTAAGAGGAGGAGGAAAGAAGAATGTACCCTACATGCCAGGGAAACTTTTTCTTCTGGATTCTCACAGCAATTCTTCGCCTTAAAAGGGAATCTTTGTTTGGCCTCCGGATGCTCTGCTGTAAACAGTGGTGCCAAGGCATGGCAGGCATGTTAAGGGTGACAAGTGCCATAACATTATTTCATAATGCTGCTTCTCAACAGAAAGCCCAAAACATTCCAAACTGAGTTCCAGTTGGTGCTGCTGGCAGGGCAAAGAGAACATGGGGCACCCACACACAGTACATCTCTGTCTCCAGTACATCGGGTCTTTCCATTTCCTTTTGTAGAAGTCCCCATCCACCTATTGGTGAAGCATTGGGATCGCAAGTCTTATGAGGAGTGGTTGAGGGAACTGGAGTTTAATCTGGAGAAAAGGAGGCCAAGTGGAGACTTTATTGCTCTTCACAATTGTAGCAACATGGGTGTTGGTATCTTCTCCCAGTTAACAAGTGATAGGATGAGGGGAAATGGGTGCAAGTTGGACCAGGAAAATTTTGCTAGATATTAGGAAAAATGCCTTCATGGAAAGAGTTGTTAAGCACTGGAACTGGCTTGCCCAGGGAAGCAGTTCAGTCACTGTCCACGGAGTTGTTTAAAAGATGCATAGATGTGGCCAATTAAGGACACAGTTTAGTGGTGGAATTCACAGTGCTAGGTTAATAATTTGACTTGATGACCTTAAAGGTCTTTTCCAACAAAAATTATTCTACAATTCTACTTCTCTCTCTCCTCCTCTCTTCTCTTGCATGTCACCTCCCTGTGCTAACTCAGTATTTGACAATACTGTTTGCCCATAGTGGTAGGTCAGCTGCATATTAGCTGCCTGAAACTCCCAGGTATTTGCCAGTGCTCAAGTACCATTGCTGCTGCTGCTTCTATTCTGCTCAGGATCTCCCATCATCTTTAATGCAGCTCTGGGAAGAACAGCTACAGAGGCAAGGCCAGGCATGCAAACAGTTCAGTTAATGCTACAAAAATGTGCGGAGCACATTCTTGTGGTAAAACATGCTGGACTAGAGTTTTCTTTGTTCTTTGGGCGTACCTGACAGAACTCCTCCCTCAGACTGAGAGGAGGTATCCAGCCTCTCTGGTTGTCTTTGGGGAGGGTCTTCTGTACATATATAATCCCTGTACTGGTTCAGATTCCCCTCCAGCCAACACACTTGGGAGGGCTGAGTGGGACAGAGCCCTAGGAACACAAGGAATTGAGTGTCAGATGGGAGACTAAGATTATTTCGTTCTAGGAGCTAGTGATGCAATGTTAAAGGAACCATTCACTAGTAAAAAAACAGAACACTACCTTATCCAAGCAAATACCCTATTCCTAATTCTGAAATGCTCTCTTTTGCCTTTGTGCCATAAAGCCCTCATTTTCAAACCAGGAGGTGCCAATATGAAGCCAGTTCTGGGTCCCTCACCACAAGAAGTATGTTGAGGCTCTGGAGTAAGTTCAGAGAAGAGCGACGAGGCTGGTGAAGGGGCTGGAGAACAGGCCCTATGAGGAGCGACTGAGAGAGCTGGGGTTGTTTAGCCTGGAGAAGAGGAGGCTGAGAGGAGACCTCATTACTCTCTACAACTACCTGAAAGGAGGTTGTGGAGAGGAGGGAGCTGGCCTCTTCTCCCAAGTGACAGGGGACAAGACAAGAGGGAATGGCCTCAAGCTCCGCCACGGGAGATTTAGGCTGGAGATTAGGAGGAGGTTTTTCACAGAAAGGGTCATTGGGCATTGGAATAGGCTGCCCAGGGAGGTGGTTGATTCATCTTCCCTGGAGGTGTTTAAGGCAAGGGTGGATGAGGTCTTGAGGGACTTGGTTTAGTGTTAGATAGGAATGGTTGGACTAGAAGATCCGATGGGTCCCTTCCAATCTGGTTGTTCGGTGATTCTGTGATTCTTTTGCCAAGTGATTTGCTACAGTCCAGACTTTTAGTAATCTGGGGATTAGGAAAGAAAAAGGAAACAAATCTTTCCTAATGTTTATTCTCAAGAGCTCTACACGGAGCCAAATTAGATCTGTGGTAAGAGATTCAGTAGGTCATAGATTAACAGTGTTGCAACAATTAATTTACACAACATGCAGAACACTGCATCATAGGGTGCCCAAAGTCCTGAGTCTGTGACAGACACAGGGTGGTGTTTCTTGGGTTTGTTTTTGTTGTTTTCGAGCCTCTAGCTGTAGGCAAACTCTGGCAGTCTGACAAAGGAAGGCAAAAACCAAGCAGAAAGAGAGTAAATCCCTGCTTGAGAGGGTGTCTCAGAGTATATTCTTGTTTGCTTGTGATACCTTCACCCCTATAATTGCATCCTCAGAGCAGACCCTGGTGCAGGGCACAAAGGGACAAGAGAGATCTTGTCATGTTAACATCCCAGGGCATCTCTGCCCAGTCATTCATCAATCCATCAACTGGAGCTGTGTGTTCTGGGGTTTGTCCTGTTAACATGAGGCTCCTTTTAGTCCCCAGGCGTGCTCACTCTAAAGCCCCTGGGCCCGAGCACAATACCAAGATAAGGATGCTCCTGTACAGAATAACACAATAGTTCAGGTTGGACAAGTCCTTTAAGGGCCATATAAGCCCAAACTTCCAGAATCCTCACCTCTCTGAGAAAAAATGTCATTTGTATTCCATCAACACAAATGCTTCTTTGTGATACTCCACTGCTAAATATACTTCCATACTGCAGCTAGACCCTATGAACGGTGTTCATTTAACCTAGCCAGGGATACCTGTGTATGTAAGTATTTATATCTGAACCTGCTAACTAAGGTCCTTCTGAATTCAGCAGAAGTATACAGTTTCTTTATACTGGAAAATAATTCAGAGATCTTTAGTATCCCTTAAATTCTTTAATTAAAATACACAGTCAAAGGACAAAAGTGGCTGTGAACTGAGAGCAGACAATGGCAGAGCTATCAAGCCAGGAGCTCTTAACAGATGCTACACACTGCAGTGGGGAGATCTCCCACACTACAGAGCCATGAGAACAAGTCATCTGCACCAAGATTTGAAAGTAAGTAGGTTTTAGGGTAGCTTTTAACACCTTTTTCATATCTAGGAAGGCAAGCGTAAGCCTGTCAGGCTTATTACAATACTGAGGATAGTGTATTTTCCACAGGTGATTTGAAATTTTGGAGACCAGAAAAAAAAGCTTGCAAGGAACAACTAAAAAGAACATAATTGGCAAAAAAAGTCTGTATCTCTCTGGCAAGGTTTTTAAACTCTGTAAATTGAAAGAAAATGTAAATCTACTGTACTAAAAAACACAGGAACATACTTCACATACCTATTCTCCAGTTTTTTTCAGACAACTCTTAACTCGAGCAGTGGGGGGGAGGGGTTCGTTGGGTTTGGCTTTTTTTTATTATCTTGTAATCTTCTACTGGAGCACACTCAAGAGTTATTTTGACTTCTGTGCCATGATTAAATTCAAGTTCTGACAGCAACTGCTCCTCATGGTTATTCTGATGCAGCCCTGTTATCTTTCTAGAAGGCTAGGTGCAGTACACTTTGGTCCACCTTCAGGGAGATGGAGTTCAGCATCAGAGCACATAAACTACTAGATCCTGTTTGTTATCTTCCAACTCTTATGAAGTTTGTAAAGCTAGCAGTTTGCAAAGCTATCTTTTTATTTCTAAACCAAGCAAAATTGATTTGGAAACCTCATGGCGTCATAACTGTGGGATTTCACAACACAGCTTGCATAGAGCTGCTTTTCAGGACAGAACTGTGCTTTAATTGCTTGGAATTATTTCACCATGGCAACTTGGTTTCAGCAGTCAGACTTCTTGCTATATAGACCAAAACATACAAATGCAGACAGTCTATTCTGCTCAGAGATTACCAGGGTGCAGACAGGTTTGCCTCTTTAAGATGTGTTTTCATTGCCTCACAGCCTTTTTCCTTGCAAGCTCTATTGTTAGATAAATGTTTGTCATTGTATAAAGATATACTAACCAGTTTTAACTACTACTGTAGCCAAAAAAAATACCCCAAAAAGCTACTGCAACAAAGGAAATACATCAAATATGCAGGTCAAGCTCCCCACCTTACCTGCAATATTATGTTTGGGAGGACAGGCACATGTAATATCTAATCTACTTGTAATCTGAATTTTACAACTCTCAACTTTTAGTAGTCTACAAAAATGCTTAAAATATATTTTAGGATTATACTGTGCAGGATGAAAGAAGGTAACATGTATTGTGGGACAGTCCCCAAACAGTTAATGAGAATACTCACTCCAACAGTCATGCTCTCAATAGATAAACATTTTTCAACATAGTGCAACATGTCAGCTTGCAGCTGAGTTCCTCTTGTAGTTGTCTCCTCAGCTCCCCAGGGGTAAGAAACAGTAAAGGACAGACTGGGAAAACTACTACTACTTAGGCACAAAGAGTTCCTTGCACTGGAAGGATAAGCCAGTTATTTTTGTTGCGAAGAGAGTGAAAACAAATCACCTGCCTTGCTGCTACAGTTCCTATATGAAATCTCACAGTAGGAAGGACTTGCACAGCTGAATCCTTCACATAAACACAGTTTGGTTTACACCTAAAAAGCGTAGTTTAAATAGGGTAGAAAAGTGCTAGGGCAATACTAGAAGTGAAAGTGTACACAGAAACACGGTTATCAACACAGACACTTCAAACATCACAGCTTTTTTTCTAGCAGCTTCAGTAAACAGTATCAACTCAATTAGATATATAGCATGGAAAAAAACAAGTTGTTTTCACTATTCATAAGCAATTCTGTATGTCTGCACCTGTAAGCTCACTTTTAAATATTTGTACTAGCACATACAAATACATCTTGTTGCACTGAGAGACACAGCTGTGAGGCAGGCTGGACATTAGGAGGAGGTTTTTCACAGAAAGGGTCATTGGGCATTGGAATAGGCTGCCCAGGGAGGTGGTTGATTCACCTTCCCTGGAGGTGTTTAAGGCATGGGTGGATGAGGTCTTGAGGGACTTGGTTTAGTGTTAGATAGGAATGGTTGGACTAGAAGATCCGATGGGTCCCTTCCAACCTAGTTGTTCTGTGATTCTGTGAATTCCATTATCTACCCAGTCATTAGTTATTGAACAGGCTGGGCAAACAAATACCAAGGTGAAGAAGAAGCAGCTCCACCTGAAATGTTCATTCACTGTATCAAGCTCCACACATCTCATTCTTTAAATTAACCACAGCATTTTATTTAGAAGGATATTTATTTACCAGAAATGACCATGGGTCAAGGTCAATGTTCTCTCAATGGCAACTTTGAAGATCAAAATTTATCTTTTTCATTTCTTAATATTTTGGCTTTATTTTAAGGCAAAGTTCATTCACCAGGGAAGTCCCATCTCTCCTGGCACGCCTTAGATCAGGATCCCATGATGAGAAGTGGTGCCTTTCAGTCTTACTATCAACCATCTTGTTGAACAAAAAAACTGAAATCCATAGTTAGAAGGCACAAACTGTCTCCTCTCACAGGATAAGAGAGATGAAGGTTAAAGGAATCAAAGCATTACCTTAATTAGGTAACTTTCATTAGCAAATTACATGTACAAAGCATTCACTGATCTAACCATGTAGTTAATTTTTAAACTTTGTGACAGAATGATGTAGTGCTATTTGTTTGGTTTTTGTCATCAACAGCACACAATTGTTTCAGTATTTCTTAAAAAACATCCTTTTGCACCACAGAAGAAAAACCTACTTAAATTACAGACTCTGTGGAATCATGGGTCAAAGTAAAAAAATCTGTGAATGACTAATTGTAAAAAAATAGAAAAATGGATAATAGTTTAATTACTGGTACAGTTAGATTAGCCACTGTTAATTATCTCATGAGACAGCAGCGATTCCCACCCTAATTTACTACTTTTCAGAATACACCATGGGAGATGAAAAAGCTCAAGTAGAAGCACCTTTACGGACACATACTGATCCACTAGTAATCAGAACCGCCCCCCAAACACAGATACATTCAAATTCATAGAGTTATCAAAGACTTGCTGAAATACATATTCATTCTTTTAATTGAGAAGCTAAGAAATGTGTTAAAGAATATTAGAAATTAAAAAATTAGATGTGCAGTTGTGTGCTGAATTTGTTTCATTCCCTGAGCTGCACGTGCAAATTACAAGCAGTGCCTTTAACTGTTCATTTGGATTTGCAATTAATCCTCAAAACACTGTGTGAAGTCATGCTTTTTCACTAGCTTTTGCAACCCAGTATCACACCTCTAAACAAGGCTTGGTTATGTCCAGTTAACCCTCTCCAAACACTGTCTGCATCACTCGCCTGAGAAGCCCCATTTCAATTCCTGGCTACAACCGAAAGTTCATACTGGTTTTGCAGAGATGGAACCACACTACTCGTGCACAGCTGCACTAGCAGTTTCACTGTGAAGAAATGAAAGATGGCGCCAAACCAGCAAAGAGAAGTCTCTCTCAAGAGCGTAGTTTACCATCGTTGTTGGGTGATCCAGTTACTTCTTAGTATTTAGGGTTCTACTTCAAAAATCAATAGGAATTCTTCTCCAAAAGCTTGTAACTGAAATCACTTAACAGATTCATTAGCTCAGCTACTAATATGTGTGGGTCAAAAAAACCCAATGAACTATGTAACAAAACTTTTTGTATATCTGAATAATGTCTACATGAAAAAAAGCTTTGAATACTGAAAAGAGAAAAATAAATACTTCATTTAACATAGGATACAGTTTCCCCTCTGTCTCACACAGATGGTGTTCTCAGAATCCCAGCTTTATCTTTTCCCCTGCACAGGTTTGTTCTGAAGAAATAAGGTAGTCACATGAAAACCAAGGACTTTATATAATGAAGAATCAGCAAAATCTAGTTTATCATGTCTTGCCAAATGCACCCTGCTGATTGTCAGCACTTATCCCTCTAAGGCTCTGGCATACCGAATCTGGGATCTATGGTCACATTGAACTGAAGAACAGATCTGGGTGTGTGAAGTGTAAGTGGTGCTACCAAGGGCACCTAATGTCACCTCTCCTCTGTGTGAATTTTCACAGATCACCAGAAAGAAGCCCAAGTCTTCTTTCTTCATTAATTCCCATCCTTTGTATGGTGTGCCAAAATTAGGACTTTTTTCAGGTATTAGACTGTCTTATGGGTTTTTATAGTCTGTCACTACCCGCTGTTCTGAGGATGGCTGTGCACACTGCTGATTCTTCCTTTTTTAAAAAAAATCAAAAGAATTGGAGACATCCACAATGTTCCTTTTACCTGGGGAGCATCTGCTATCACCAGTCCCTGCTGTCTGAACAAGGACACTTCTAAACTTATTTCAGCACCAAACAGAAAAGGACCTGGAAAACTAACGAAGTAGCATTTTTTGACAAGCTCAAACAACCTAGCTCCAATGCTAATGGACTCCATTAACTCCAAGAAGGGTTTTTTCTTTCTTTTTTTTTTTTTTTTTTTCTAGAAAACTAGAAGAAAGGGATAAGCCATACACCCAATATCCTTCTCTTTCCATAGACTACGTGCTGGCAGCTCTTAAAAGAAAAGCAAAAGCTCATCTTCTCTAGATGCAATTTGAAGTCTTAGTTAAGATTCTGTTGAGCCTCACAGAACCCAGGATTTAGAAAAGAACAACAAAAGAATACTATCTGTTTTTGTGCAGTCACAGGGAAAGATGCACTTTTGGGGAACAGATACATTTTGTCTTATCCATAATAGAGACAGGGCAACAACTGAAGGGAGAACTTCCTAACATCCACACCTTTTCAGCAAAGATCATCAAGGACAGAAAGAGAAAAGTTCTTCTACAGGATTTTTTCGGCCTATAAATCTACATAGTAAAGACTTGGGTGCACAGATGGTTGGGGATACCAGAGAACAGCAGATAGAAATTAAGTGTGAAATAGATACTTTCTCTATAAAGGGCAGCACCAGAAAAATGGGCTATTAGAACACAGAAGCAAAGCACGATTTGCAGTGAATTCCCAGAAGGACGTATATCGCACACCAATACTTTGCACTTACATAGACTTTAATCATTTTCCAGGCACAAACAAGCAACTAAAATCTGGAGCAAATCCTACAGTGAAACAGACACATAAAAAGGAAACAAGATAAAAGAAGGGTGAGGAATTTCAGAACTTTGAGATTGCAATCAAATCTGTTGTTCTTGGAGTGTCCACAAAAGACCTTCAGGAAAAAAAGCAGCATATTTTTGCTCCTCACACAGAGGAAAATGCTGTTAAACACTGGGGCAGGTGCCCTTCCTATACTAGTTCTGGAGACACCTTACAGAGTTATTTCAACACACAGAAGAATTTTAGCAGTCCTCCCTCTCTGGCTATTGCTTCACAGAATGCAGAATACATTAGAAAAAAATATAGCAGCTCAATGTTGCAAACACCTCTGAGGAGAGACACAGACTTATTTAAGTTAATATATTGCACATGGTTCACCAACTTTAATAAACTCACCAGGGTCATGACACTCCTGCAGCAAACAGAAGTGAACAAACAGATCACTATCCCCAAAGAAACGGAGGGGTGCACGGCTCACTGGACTGCTAGAAAAAGACAGCATAATTCCAGACCACATCTTCAGCTCCTGAGCTCCAGAAGGAGACTGCCTTGTTACATGCCTTTGTCAGAAGTGTCCAAAAAACTCCCAGTGGGGTTGAATGTCAAGGAAAGTGCTAGGAGTTTTGTAGCCACTACCAGAAGAGACTCTGCTACCCAAGTATGCTGAGGAACACCTGCCTGCGCAAAAAGGAAGAGCCAGCCCTCTGGAAGGACATCTCGGCAAAATGAGTCCACCAGGCTGGCAATGCCACCCAGGCTAACCTCCATTGCAACCTGCCCTGTCCTAAGGACAGGACACTCATGTCAAAGAATAATCTCCACAAGCACAGCTATGCTTTCATACACACAGAAGAGCTGTCCCTCCTGCCTTGTCACACCTTGACAGAGCACCAGATGTTACTGCCCCATGACATCACCAGTCCTTTCCAAGCAGCTGAGTGAGAGTTCTGGAAGGCTGTCACTGAACAAGGAATAAGCTCCTGTTACAGCAAGGCTGAGTGCAACTATTAGTGATGTCAGCTGCCCTAAACCATAGACATTTTAAACTATTTTGGTCGACTGGAAAGTTGTGGGAGGGAGAAAGAAAAAGAACAGGATAAAAATAACTGATGTGGTTCTGAAGAGCATTTTGCCTATAAGCCCCTTTCCTGCACACTGCCCTCCCTCCTTCCCTGCTCTTCTGCCTGTCCTCAGACTTCTGCATTAATCAGATTAGCTAATGTTAAACAAGGTTTTTCCTAATTACTTTCTAATACAGTAGACCTGACTAAATTATTAAAAAATATTCCTATCTAAATCAGGATAAAACAGCATTGATTTTTAAAATATTTGCTTTAGTCTTCTCACAAGCTTCATGGACAACAGCGATCCTGAACATTAAGAATCAAGGCAGTGGAGAAGAGACAGCTACATCAAACACACTGCCTCTGTTCACCTACATCCCATTTCAAGAATACGGTTATGACAACTTTGAATGATTACTTGTGAAACAGAATCTAATGTCAAAATTAACTTGGCTTCTTTCTGATCTTGTTATGAATTCCTTTGTTACTAATGCCAATGGCATACCAAACCAGGAAGAGTGGGGTTGGTTATTCTGTTTTTTGGTTGGTATCCAAAGTAATCCCTGCTCAACGCTGTAAGAAAGGAAACTCCTCTTTCGTGAAAAAGGAGTTTTAAGTTATCTATTCCCACACTATATGTACACATAGTCCAGGATGAAACTGTACCATACTTTACTGAAGTCATTACACAATGATATCGCAACTCTGTAGCCCCCATCATTTCTCTTTCCTGACAGCATATCACTGATTATTGGTCAGCTATACCAGAGGGACTCCATTTCACTGGAGACTTCAAAAGAAATGCAGTGATGACAAAGCTGCATGAGTAGTCTCTGAAAATCCCCTGTGCAGGACACGAAGTGCCACACAACAGCAAATGTGGTGCAGTTCTGAGCCACACTCAAGCATCTGAATTGTGATACAAGCACTGGCACAGTCAGTGAATACTGTGTTCTGAAGACAGCAGTATGTGACTCTGAAGAACGCATACGGTCAGCTCAGTTATCCACTGGAACCAAAGAAGAGAGATCTCACATACCCAAGTCCACCTTCCACTCGTCCCACACGAGGGCAGCGAAAAGGACATCTCTCCAAAGAAGCTAGCAGTACTCAGCTGCTTCACAAAAAGCTTGAACAATTAATCAATTAATGTTCCAAAGCAGAACTATATGCCTATCTTTTTACACTGTATTTTTCCCCTTTCCCCTCTACCTCTCTGTAGAGCCACCAACTTATAGAAAACAAAAACTACAACAACAAAAAAAACCTAGTAGAATTGCATCCATTCTGTTTTCCCCCTTCCTAACCATAAATTAAATAATTATGTAGTTACAGGAGAGGGGAAAAATATGATTAGCATATTTCAAAAGCATCTGAAGTGAAACAAAAGCCCTAATTTAACACTGTGCTAAGGAATACATATAACTTCATCTCAGCTACGCTATTACTAATTTAAAGGGGAGATGACACTTTTCTAATGGTGTTTTAATTTTTTAAAAACATTATACACACGTAGTCTTGGTCCCTGATGTATTAAACAGTTTACTAACCCTTATGATGAAAGATACAAGCATCTCCAGAATTTCTCATAGCTGAATCAGTAATGATTTAAAAGAGTAATAAACCTAACAGTGGCTTTCATAAAAAATTAATTAGAAAGGCCGAGAGCACATCTGTTGCTTTTGTTACATTTTCCCTCCTTTCTGTTTTAGTCGTCTTTCCCCACACTCTTTTAAACCTTCCTCAGGTTCTCAGAACTATTTCTTCTACTTCTCAGGCCTTTCTGCTTCCTCACACTTGACTCCTTGTTTCCTTCCTGTACCAATTTTTCCTTTGGGAGCCATTATTATTGGTGTGTGGCACCTAGCAGCCAGAAGGACTCAGACCTACTAACTAATGAAAACAACTTGCACATTAAAAGCTTCATGAGACTGAGTAATTTTGTAAATACAATTCATGTAAATAACATACAACAAATCTGCTAAGGAAGAAAATCATACTGATAAGGTATCATACTAAAACAAGTGACCTTTATATTTCATGACCAGGAGAGACAAAAGTTGATGACAATTTAGAGAAAAGACGGGCACTCTATCCCTTGTCCATTGTGATTTTCTCCAAGTCCTTGGCAGCCTGCAGAGGGCAAGGAGAGAACATGATGATGGTTCCCAGATATGCCAGAGGAAAAAAACTTAAAATGCAGCAGGCTCTTCCTAACACCAGGCTATGCACAAGCAAGATATCCTTTGATCTCATCACCAAGCTGTTTGTAGGTCTGATCAACAGAAGAAAAATTACTTCATCCAAAGTAATCGAATTCATCTTCTGTATACACTACAGAAAATGCAATCAGTAGTGTCTAGGGGCGGGAGGAGGTAGACTTAAAAGTGGTATTCGATATCCTTTGTTCTACACTTACTCTGAAATACATGGTAAAGCATTACAGTACTGTGGGATTCATCTCATTTAACTTCATATGACTACGACATAATACTAAGAAGTGAGCTGGTCACTTTGTTAGGCTGGCATGGCACCTCTGCATTCAACCACTTCCTTAAGCTCCCTGTTTTTCTCAAACAACAATAAAGTGGACAGAACTCAGCTGTGGATACCTATGCTCAAAGAAATCCCACCACATCTGTCACCACAGGCCACCTTTTTTAGGCTAAGTGAGGTCCTGTATGATTCATTCTTTTACCATCACTAGACTTGCACCTTAAGCACTGATATCCCCTTTTTGCAATAAGGTAACTTTGATTTGACACTATATTTACCTAAATACCTAGCTAGCATGCTTTTATGCTGTCTGAGCTCTTTGCAGAATACAATGGGCTTGTTTTACAGAACAAAAACTGAAGCAACTGAAAGCAAGATGAAGCAACGCACAGCCAGATGAGGAATCTTAAGTATATTCAAGAAAAGAAGAGCGAGCACTGTGTCTGGCATCGTAAAGTAGGATTTTGTGTGTCAACATTTCTCTAAACGGGTGCAAAAGGAGACAACCCGAAATGAAAAGAAGAAAGACACATTAAAAAACCTCTGCTACAAAACAGTGATCACTCCCATCTAGTAACAGTTTAAGCAAAATAAAGCTATGGTACTAATTGCCGAGTCCAAAGTATTTCATGTACACCAACTTTTTCCTGCTTTCACAACTGTTTCATAGTATATGCAGAAAATAAAACTTGGGGGGAAAACGCAAATAAAATTATGCACAGTTTCTGCACATGCTCCAGTTGGAGATGGCAGGACAAAATTAACATTATACTTTTTTCAAAAGTGTGCACTGACCAAATCATAAAACTATATGTTTCATTGCTAAGTCACAGGAAGTTACCTATACTTTAAAATAAGATGCCATAGATGCTGAACAAAAGGTTTGGCAACTCTTCCCTACAGAGGCACCCATCTATTTAGATCTGGGAGTGCTGCCAACAGAACAGCTACCAAAAACTTCAAAGGGTTCACAGCATGAATAGCAAGTCAATGGCCAAAGGAGTTTATTATATGACCAGCTGTGTAACACCATATTGAATTATAGGCATCATCCCACTACCACAATACCCCTCCCACCCCCACCCCCCCCCCCCCCAAAAAAAAAAAGGCAAAGAAGGGATGTTAAACTTCTTTAAAAGTTGGAACGAAAAAAAAACCTGAAATCCTTAAACTAATGTTTTCTACAGGAAAGTATTTTTAACGGGTGGGAGCCGAGAAGTACTGCAACAGAGCGCTTCTTTAAGAGCAACTCTAGGCAGTTCTCATCAAGTATACTTTAAGTCAGTGAACTTCTATAGTTTAAGTCGCAGCCAGAGCTCAGCAGCTTTATGATCAGAACACTCTGCTTTAATAAATGCCTCTTCTAAACTTGCCTGGGGAGAGAGGAGACATGAGTCAACAGAGGAAGAGAGGGATAATGTTTCTGTTGACAAACATTTAACAACTGGCAACCAATAGTAGGAAACAGGGACAAGGGAAGGCTTGCCAAATAAAGTTACACTGGAGGAACAAGGCTCCTTTTTGAAGAAGCACTGTCTTTCTTCACAGAACCGAGAAAAATATCTGAACGTGTTTCACCAAAACAAAAAGCCGCAGTTGTTGAAGAGCAAGGCTGCTAATCCTAATATTTCTGGTGACATTTTCCCTTGCAAACCAGAATAGGTCAAAATTCCTCTGAATCAAATTACTGTGCATCCTTTGCCAAAGCGTCTGGTTTTGGTCTCAGTAGTCACACACATCTCAGCGTTCACCCGAGTCCTTCTGAGCTACATGAGCAACTTTTTCCCCTCGCCTTACGACATTTCTGTATAAAACATGCCAAAGCACATGTAGCGTCTCAGTCAGACTCCTTATTCGGGAAAATCGGGTCCTTCGCCGTCTGCTCACGTCCTGGAAATTCAGTTCTCGGGAAGCACAAACAGCACTCGACTGCGATATTTCGGACGGACCGACGTTTCTCGGCAAGCAGCGAGCGCTATTCCACTTTCGAGCCTCCCCGAACGCCTCAGGGACCCGGAGGGAGGCCGGAGCAGCCTCCGTCCAGCTCCCCTCTCGCCCCGTCCCCCAGGTCCTTACCGCAGCACTTTGCCCACCGCCTGCAGGACCATCTTGCAGCTCAGCCCGGGCTTGGGGCTCTGGGCGAGGACGGGCCGTTCAGCGGGGAGGCTGCAGTGATCCCCGACCATGGTAGGGCGCGGGGAGCACGGCAGGGGCTCTCGCCTCTCGGCGCCGGCTCTCCCCGCCCCGCCAGCCGCTCCGCCCGGGGCCGCCTCCGCACCGCCCCGACGCCGCGGGGAGGGCAGCGGCACCGGGACCCGCCGGCACCGCCCCCGCACTAAGGAGGCAGGTAAAACAGAGTCCAGTACCAAAATTAACCTGGCTGATTTCTGATCTTGCTACGCGTTATTTGAGAAACGGTAACGAACGGGATTTTTCAGTGTTAAATGTCAGACAGGGCACTTCCTAATTACTTTCTAATACAGCAGACCTGACTAAATTATTTAAAAATATACCTATCTAAATTAGAATAAAACAGCACTGATTATTAAATATTTGCTTTAGTCCTCTCAATATACACAAGCTTCAAGGACAACAGCGATCTTGAGCATTAAGAGTCAAGGAAGTGGAGAAGAGACCACTATATCAAACACTCCCTCTGCTCACCTACATACCGGTTCACAAATATGGTTACAACAACTTCGAACTTTCTGGAGAAGAAGAGGCTGAGGGGATACCTCATTGCTCTCTACAACTACCTGAGAGGAGGTTGCAGAGAGAAGGAAGCTGGCCTCTTCTCCCAAGTGACAGGGGACAGGACAAGAGGAAACGGCCTCAAGCTCTGACAGTGGAAGTTCCGGCTGGACATTGGGGAAAAAAATTTTCACTGAAAGGGTCATTGGGCACTGGGAGAGGCTGCCCAGGGAGGTGATTGAGTCACAGTCCCTGGAGGTGTTTAAAGGACGAGTGGATGAGGTGCTATGGGGCATGGTTTAGCGACTGATAGGAATGGTTGGACTCAATGATGCAGTGGGTCTTTTCCAACCTAGTGATTCTGTGAATGATTACTTGTGAAACAGAATCTAATGTCAAAATTAACCTGGTTTCTTTCTGATCTTGTTATGAATTATCTGCAGAATGGGCAAGTAATTTAAGTTTTCAAAAACCTCTAAGTGCTGGATATAAAGACATCTAACACTATCCAGGATGCCAACATGAGTTTGCTCATACCTGGCTGAAGCCATCATTATTGCACTAATGCTGAAGACAAATTACTACACTCTTGAAAAATATCTGTAAAAATTCCACTTTGTTACTAATGCCAATGGCACACTGACTCGGGAAGAGTGGGGTTGGTTGCTTTGGTTTTTGGTTGAAGGACAGTGATGCCACCGGGCATGGAGCAAACACGCTGCTGTTGCAGGGCAGGCTCCGTCCTTAACAGGCCCATGCTGGACTCCTGGTGAGAAAAAGGAATAACAAGGCCTTTCATGAACAGGACTTTGCATTGCGCTCTCAAGAGTCTGTGACAAACAAAGGCCTGGGCTGTCCCAAGAGCAGAGCTAGACACCTGCCAGAAACAGTTTTACATAGCGAACATCAGCCCAGCAACAACATCAAAACTTTCATCAGTAATGTTTAAATAGACAAAGGGTAAAGAAGAGTAAAACCATAAACTGCAAAAGACTCCTGCCATTACAACCAGAGTTAAGAGTAGGCACTTGTGTAATGATTCTCAGAGGACAAGTGATGAAGCAGCACCCCTTGATGTAAGCCTTGTTGTGGCACACCAGCAGTTCTACAGAGAGAAACCACTTTACCATGAGCTTTCCCAGCAGACCTTAGAAAGGCACCCTGTGTCCAGTTACTTTACCACACCATGTGACCACCACTCCACATGCCTTTTGGACAGGCAGCTGTGCCCATGGCTTACTCGGGTAGCATTTAGACCCAAATCATAACAAAAAATGTCATGGGTGTGGCTTAACATGACCTAGAACACAAAGCTAGCCATGAGGACATCACTTATTCTGACATGCTAAAACCTGACCCATGCCATCTTTGAGAAAATGGTGGGTTTGCCATGTATGTACACCTGCAACACTGGCTGCAGCAGGAAGGGACAGTTCCTCAGACAGTTATTGCCAAGCTCTCCAGTTCATTTACTAAACAGGCAACTTCCCCTGAAAACAGAAGGCCAACAGTCTTTTTTCAATTAATCCTAATAAAATCATGCCACTGTAGCTGTCACCAACCCAGCATCACTTGGTCAAAGTGGGTAGCAACGTGGCTGCCATTTGCACAAACCCAAGAAACCACAGACATGTGACGCAACTTGGAGGAATAATGTGCTACTCTCAGTCCCGAACACCCACCCAGGCAGCGATGTTTGTCAGCTACACACTGTCTTTCAGTCACACCTCCAAGCTGGCCTCCACACCCTTGTGAAGCAGGAGATATTTTTATTCCCACTCTCCAAGCAATCCATTTAAGGTGGAGTTTTAATGAGCTCACTGATAGCACACAGGAAGTCTGCAGTTGAACACAGCTCGGTTTTCCACTCTGCAGTCCAGCACTTCATACAGAAGAGCGTCCAACCCTTGAAAAACCTGATACTCCCTCAATCTTTTCCCCAACTAACAGTGACTTGTCACAGTAACATTAAAAAGCAACAGCTTTGGCAAAGGGAGAAAGGACACCTGCCAAGAGGGCAGTTGCCCTCATTTCATTCAGCAGCGAAATCTGCACAGAGAGAATTTTGTTTGTTAAAAAACCACCCTAAAACCAACAATCCTGTGATATAAAGCAGCTTATGTTTTAATAAAAGTCTAACTATCCAAAGTAAATTAAAGAAAAATCCAGGGGTCAAACCAAAATAAATACACCTCTGCAGTGTTATAGTTGTATTAGGGAAGCTGGCCCCTCTGCAACTCCAATGGCTAAATATTTGCTCTTCAGAGACCAAGCTTCAGTGGTCTCATGCAGGTTAGGAACTGATGCTCTGCTGTTAAAACTGATAGATCAACTGAAACAAAATTTTTAAACCTGATATCTTTTGGCTTTGACCCAGATAAATGACCCATTTCTCTATTTTGTTAGCTTCTGCACCAAACCAGACTTCCCTTTCCTCAGCCATACATGCCGTACATCTCCACAGCACCCTTTCCACTCTTTCCTTCATTCAAGCAATATTCCCTTTTGGATCAACTGCATGCTACAATTTACCTGTAGCACTGGATTTCATACAAGTTGTGGGAAAGCCTAACATCTCAAAGTCAATTTTAATGCTCCAAAATTATAACAATGAAACAAGGTTATTATAGGTAGCACTACTTAAGCACATACAGGTTATTTACATGACATCAACCTATGCAATTCAAAACACATGCAGTATGGATACTCACAGCTTAAGAAATTTAGAGCATATGTGCAAACGCCAACGTGTTTACTTGACAGTTGCTGCATCCAGAAACAACAGTACTCCATCTAGAAGCCCTGTATTTATCTGAACAGAGCTGCTGGTATGATCTCTCTATATATGCATATTCTGAAGGATGTATATTGGCACTTCCTCAAGGGTGTGTTTTACAGCCATCTGATATCCTGCCTATTTAAATCCATCAGTAGCTTCTTTTTTGCTTACTTCCTTTACAGCCTCTGCACAGAACAACTGTTGAATCAGACCTCGGCACAGGTGTGCAGTGACATACTTCTTCCAGCATATCCCTTATCCACCAGCCAGGCCTGAAAGATCACAACATTGTATATTGAAATCTTGCCTAAAACATTAACAGAAATATCTGTGAATGGATCTATCAACAGCTTTATGACTTCTGCTCCTACAGACACATCAGCAAAACAGTATCTCCAGTGGCGAAGCATAAAGGCATAAAACAGGATGCTGGGAAGAAGGGAGCCCCATTTCCCACCACTGACATTACTGTAAGTACTTGTTGTACACCGATAGCAGGTTTTCTACATTGATCCCAACTACTAAACCAAGGAATGATATTTATAAACTCAATGAATAATGCTCTGTATTTATAATGCTGTTATAAGCAGCAGTTACACAATTATATATTTACTTGTCTCTCTTAGGATTCCATAAAAATTACATGCAAAGCAGTCACCGCAGGGATGTATACTAGTACCCTGAGGTCTGGCAAAGAGGCAAAGAAAGTAAGTCATATCAACCCAGACAATCAATGTCAGGAAAAAAATTAAAATCATAACCATTACTTTAAGGTACAATTTAGCATTTATATATACAGAAATAAGGCCTTGTAACATCAGATTGTAAAGTTATGTTTTAAATTAAACTGAAGTTTATTATGTGTCCCTGTCTAACATACATTTCAATTTTGCCAGCTAATTAACCCTTTAACTTCAGCATGCCCTGGTACCACCTAGCCAAATACCCTTTCCAGTTACCTCGCAGTGCATCCCAGGTCTCTGGAACCATTTAAAAATCGGCAAAGAAAATATTTTATCCTTTAGCTTGCCTCTAAGAAGTATTTATACTGAGATTATATTTGTTTTCCATTTTGTCATCCTCACACACCAGCAAAGATAGCATGAGTAGCTCCATCCAATACAGACAGTAAAGGCATGGATTTGGGACAGAAGACAGACTGAAGTGAAAGGTGTCTCAGTATCAAAAAGTAGTTAGGAGGTGGTCATAGTGAAGGGGGAATTAAAAGATTTCAGGAGCATACTTTCAGCTCTGCTCTTGAGATAAAAGCAGCAGCAGGAATCTGTTTCCCTGACCACACACAGTGTTGTGACAACCTCATGAATAGTGGCCACACATTGCAGCAAGTTTGAGGTGATCAGGAAGTTTGGGTGATCAGGCCCAGTCAGCACGGGTTCACGAAAGGCAGGTCTTGCCAAACTAACCTGATCGCCTTCTATGACAAAGTGACTCAGCTGCTAGATGAGGGAAAAGCTGTGGATGTTGTGTTCCTGGACTTCAGTAAAGCCTTTGACAGTTTCTCATATCATTCTGCTATGGAAACTGTCAGCCTCTGGCCTGGACAGGCGCACACTCTCCTGGGTGGAAAACTGGTTGGATGGCTGGGCCCAAAGAGTGGTGGGAAATGGTGTTAAATCCAGCTGGAGGCCATTACAAGCGGGGTTCCCCAGGGCTCAGTGCTGGGTCCAGCCGTCTTCAATGTCTTCATCAATGACCTGGGTGAAGGCATCGAGTGCACCCTAAGCAAGTTTGTAGACAACACTAAACTGGGTGGAAGTGTTGATCTGCCAGAGGGTAGGGAGGCTCTGCAAAGGGATTTGAATAGGCTGGACCACTGGGTTGAGACCAGCACCATGAAGTTTAACACGGCCAAATGCCATGTCCTACACTGGGGGCACAACAACCCTATGCAGAGCTACAGACTAGGAGAAGTCTGGCTGGAAAGCTGCCTGGAGGGGAGGGACCTGGGGGTGCTGGTCGACAGCTGACTGAACATGAGCCAGCAGTGTGCCCGGGTGGCCAAGAAGGCCAATGGCATCCTGGCTTGTATCAGAAACTGCGTGGCCAGCAGGTCTGGGGAGGTTATTTTCCTTCTGTACTCAGCACTGCTGAGATCCTTAGTCAGCTCATTCACCTGAAGTGAGAGAAGCCCTCTACAAACTGGCAGGACACTTGTTTCCTGAGCAGCTGTTTCAGGCAAGTTTGTGGCAAGTAGATTCTGAGTCAATGAATTTCCATGGAGTTGGAGAGAAACATCAGACTCCGAATTCACGTTTGCAGTATCCTTGGAAAACCTACCACTGTTACAAAAATAATTTCCATTTTAAAAGTCATTATTCTGAATCCCAGGTAAATTTCCAAGATTACTGCATTCTGTTTAAAGACTCCCGCACTTTCAGTTGAAAATGCTTTTTGCTTTCTGTATTAAGGGTGTTGTATATGATTATACAGTACCCTATTTCAGTGACAAATACGGTACCTTTCTTTCTTAGTTCATTCCAAAAAACCAAAACATCATGACAACACAGCCTTAGGAGGCAGAGTTTTCATCTTTCTAGTCTGCAAAACAATATGTTTGGCACTACTATAAATAGGAACAATAAACTGGAAAACATTTACAAATGAACAGCTAAGCAGCTTGAATCAAACACCCTCATAAAAATGCCTTCTGTATAGACAAAGATTGCTGGGCAAAATCCTGAAAAAACATTCCTTCATCAAGGGATGAGAACAGAAGCAAGTAAAGATGCGCCAGTGAAGCTAATGCATTTATCATTATGAGTGCCCAAAATGATGTCTTTTGACATACACATCTCAGATTAAGCCAGATAAATAAGTCTTATTAAGCAGAGTACCTGCTGACAGGCTGTATGGGGTGCATACTGTAAAGACTGACGTGCTCAACTTATACCATTGCAGCTGCCGTTAGTTCCAACAGATAACACAAGTGAGAATTTCATCTCACATTTTATCATTCCTTTTTTTTTCTTGCCCTAATTTTGAAGTTTAACTAGGCTGCACTCCAGGGAAACAGTACAGTATGCATTTCATACAGAAAAGTTAAAATTAAAGACTCCTGTACTTTTCCTTCCCTCCCCTAAATACACAGGACCTCAAGCTTCATATGAAAAGGTAAAACTTCTAAAACTTGGCTAAGAAGTTCTCCCCAAAGACTGTTTAACATATTCAGAGTTACTTGCTACATATATACAGAACTCTCCCTGTAAGTCCTACACCACAGCTACTGTTTTCACAGGCTTGGGTAAATATGGCATGGAAAACAAAACTCTAATTGCAACTTGGCACAAAAACCTAGACTAAGGAGTCAAAGGTGCAATCAGCACGGGAAAGGAGGGTATCTGTGTCAGCACTGTTATTGGTCAGGACTATCTCTGCTTGGGTGGGAAAGGCATAGAAGGAAAAGAGGGAGATGTTTGGAGTGAAGTTGCAGACTTTTCCCAGACAGATGCAGAGCCACTAAGGAAATACAAGCTTCCCTCCTTCTTAGTGCTAGAGAATGTCTTCATTTCAGTATATTTTATCTGGTAATGTCATGTTTAGATGGCAGCATGAGGGAAAAACAATTAATGAAATAAGCATGAAATTTATTCTAGGAGATTTTTCTCCAGGAGTGCATTACAAAATATAATACACAGTTTACATTATGTAAGATTAAACAGGGAAAACTATTCACTGTAATTCCTGGCACTTACAGAATAATTCCTTAGCTACTACTGCTGAACAGCAGGACCACAAAATCCAGTAGTCACAAAATTAACTTGGTTCACACTCAGAACAGTGCACATTTGCATTCCACATACAACTCAAACAAAATATGCACGCTTCATCCCAGCTAATTTGATTTCTTCCACAGATCACAGGCACAGGATGCCAATAATTTCTGCCATGCAAATGATACCATAAATTATTTAAGCTAACCCCTGAAATAGTTCAAATTTATGAAACATGAAAAAATTTCCAGCAGTCATTAAGTCTTGCAAAGCCATGCAAATACTGTTTGCATTGTGCCAGCTCGGCCAAGAGGAGGGGCCACTTCACAGCTCTGAAGTAAAACCTGTTTGGTCAGGTCACTGTGCATGTCAAGGTGTGAAACAGCGAGGGACATTGGGCAAGGGGAAGACACTAACAAGTAGTTTGTCACAAGGACTTGTCTCAGCTAAAATTACATAGCTGCATTTCAAACAGATGTGGAAGTAAAAGCATGAGGATCTTGCCTTTGAGGAATTATCAAGCCTAACAGATTTATAAATTTACTGGAAAAAAACCTTGACATTTTACAGGACACTTCTTGACATTTGGTTATATTTAAGATGTTATACACAAGAACCCATAATATTCTTATAGCAGTGCTGTCTTGAGACTTTGCTGTGCTTCCAGTCTCACCCGTGTGAAAGCTCAGCTGCATGTGGGACAAACTTATGCAGGCACAGCCACACAAAACTCCACACATTAGTAACCTGCTTCTAATTTTCCTAAAATTTGTTTTAAAATTTAGCCAGTTTTCATGCTTTGATTTTCTGATAAAGAATATGGCTTAAGAGCATTCACTTACCCACTTGATTTGAATTTCACACTTTAATGGTAGAAAACTTCAAGTATCTTACAAAGCCCAGCATGATCATATGATCTTGAGCTCAACTCTCTCCTACAAATTCTGGATAGATTTGGATAAAAAAAGTAGCAGGATAATACAATTTAAGGTTAAGATTACCATATACTTTTTTTTCAGACACTGTACTAACTTATGCTGGAAGCACACTGCTCTAATTCAGTAAGGAATTGGTGGATTAAAAAAAAGCTTGTTGATGTAGGGTTGTTGGATTTATATCACATTTATAGTTTCTAAATAACATTGCTTCAAAAGCAAGTTAAGATAGCCACTGAGTAAAATCACACTAGTAATAAGAAAGTCTACATCACATCTCTCTACAGAAATACTTGAATTAACTCAAACCATCAGAAGTTTCTTCTTAGGCTCAGAATATTTGAAAGCAATTGTTTTTAAAACACTCCCTCCTAAAAGCATATAAACATCATGAGAAGGTCTAGTTATATCAGAACTAATTTCCAAAGTATGGCTTTACAGGACGCAGGCATTTTCATTACTGTGACATGGTTGCACTGCTGTAAACCCTGGTTAAGATGCAATCATGAATTACATCTGAGCAAGAACCACCATAAAAGAAAGTAAACTTCTATGAACCCAAGTCTCATCTGAATGCACAATGGAAGAGCCCCAAGTTTAAGCCAGTCACGGAGGAAAAAAGAAGACATAGGTTTAAAAACAACATCAATAAGCACAGATCTGCCTTTGAGCAACACTGCTGTATATAAAGATTTTGTGATGTGGTCTCTTGCTTAAAATCTCCAATTTGTCTAGAATTTGTTCTACAGTTAGTTCTACCCCTTCCCCCCACAGTCCGTTATAACTCTTGCATGAATTGTTTATTCACTAGGAAAACAAGGAAAAGCACTGGCTAACAGAAGAGCTTTATCATTCTAGTTAGACAAGTTTGCCATTCACCATGTTTTACTAATGCAGTAAGAAAGTCAGTGCCATCTGCTCCCAAACACAAAAAGGTTGCATTTAAGGTACTGGACAGAAACTGAGGAGAGGGCACTACTGCATCTGCCAAGACTATTCTGCATGACCTTTGCTAAATAAGTCTATAACCCAATTCCACAGTTAAAATAAATTATTGCAATCTACATTTTGTATGCCTTGTTTTGCATACTCTTCCTAAATAACCTGCTTTCAGAACTTTGTATCAATATGTACAGACACTAGGATCAGTGGGTGATAATGTCACACTACCATATTTCCTACTTAGCTACTGAGAAACTTCATTACCGTGAACACAGCATTTTTTTTCAAATGCTTGATGAAAACCTCTAAGATTTGGAAAAGTCCCCGAAGATGAACCGCAAAGGTGCATTTTTCTAGGTTTCTTATTGAGGAGGTGAAAGCAAATACTAGAATACATATTCATTCTGCATCTTGAACTACTTTTGCATTTTGAAGGTACATTATTTGCATCAAGCAAGTGTGCTCCAATACATAATAAACGAACATTATTCTTTTGACGTTCTGCTCTAAAAATGGTTTGAAACTAGAGAAAACATACTGTGTTCCACAATGCAAATAGCAACTTCCTAGTACAATCCTAGTACCTTTTGCTGAGAATTGCATCATGACTAGGACACTACCAAGAGGACAAACATTTAACCACTATTCTTACTTTCTTAGAAAATTTTTCCCATATTACATAAACACATACACACCCACACAAGGGCAGTGCCATCAATCTTTTCGTAGTTTTTACTCTGTTAAAGGAATAGTTTTTTCATTTCGGTAGCTTTATTTTTGTTAGCATTATGAAACAGGTATGAACTTTCCTCCTTCAGAATTCTTCACTATTATTCTTCCCTTGTCTTTATTATAGTTGCCGTAATTTTCTGTAAGGCAAGACCGTAAAACAGGAATAAAAAACTGGCATGTTGATGCCAAAATATCCATAAAACTTCAGTAAAAGAATTAACTTTTAAGTGTATACTCAACAGAAAAGTGTTTTGTCAAGGAGTTTCTCCTGATGTTTTCATAAAATAGATGTGCACGTGACAAAAGAAGAAACAGTATATATTTCTAGTTTATATACATTAACCAGAAGCACTGGGTACAAAACTTAGCACATTATGTAAAGTATCATCTGAACTTTACAAGTTTTTCCATAGGTTGGCCAGAAGTATAACCCATGCAAAATTATTCTGAACAGATGCAGCCTTATATCATTTCACTCATATGCATATCTCTGTCAAGGAGTCAGTCAGCTCAGGGTGTCCACACCTGAGTAACAGTCACATTAAAAGAAGAAACAGAAGTACTAAGAAGAAAGTAAGCAGTCAAAAGCTAACCTTGGTATATCTATTCATATTATGTATTCAAGTTTCTGATTATACTTCAGAATTAAATTTTTCATTTATTTGACCGGAGGATTGCCAAATACAAGATATAGATTCTGCTCCTGTTTGCTCTTCTACATGCTCAGTGCTAAGCCTAGAAGAATATGTGAATGCTGTTAAGGATCAAGTCCCAACTTTCCCAATCCAATAAAGCTGTTAGAGTTACATATAAAACTGATCAGCTTCCAAAGAATTTGTGTGTGTTCAAGTGCTATATTAAATTGGAAATTAAGAAGTTGTATCTTAACCATTTTCAGAACTGTGTTCAATGTGATACAGCTTTCTCAGAGGGTCAGGAGGCAGAGGGGAGGAGGACACGGTATTTTAGCTCTACCAGGCAGAAGACAATCTTAATTTTCTTCCCAATACATGGTCTAAATTTATACAATGAACACACAGCCAGTTAAATGCAAACTTTAAAAAGAATTATTCTCTCATTAAAAAGTATTTTTTTTAATGAGACAACATTCAAAACATTACTTTCAGAAACATCAGTAGTGAAGTATTTTATTCCACAAATTAGGCTTCATTTTGTTTGCATATGCAACTGTTCATTCATATCTGGAACCTGATCATAATTATACTGCTAGCACTACTGCTTGTACATCTGTTGACTAACAATTCTTTTGCTAAGTATCCTTCTGCTTGCCTTTCCCTATGACCAAGTTTATAAAGAAACTGGTAAAAACCCACCTAATTCAACTCAATATCCTTACACATCACAGTTTGGGTGCATGTCAAAACAAAGTAGACACAGAAACAATACCACTGGGAAGTGAGTCCTGACTATCAATCAGCTGAGCAGTGACAGACACTCATTACTCTGTAATCCCAGGCCTCTCTCAGCAGCACTGCAGTTCATCAAGTCCTTCTGGCCTACCTGAAGGAGGAGAGAAGACTAGGGCAGGAGGGGTGCTTAATGGCTACTTCCTACACAAAAAGAAAAGGGACAAGAAACTGTGCTTCACCACCTGAAGATTCATTAAGTCTTTCAAAGAAACAAGCGTCCACAGACCGAACTTTGCTTCATAAATAGGCAGTTAGAGAAGGAATAAATCAGCATGAATTCAGCTGTTGACAACATGCAGGTAATGCACAGCTCCTTTTATCTTTCACCTCATGTGACTACTGTTTTGTCTTCACAAATGGTTTGTTGAGGGACAGTAGTTTTAAAGATAAGACAAAACACATAATACTTATCACAGTTTAAAATTTACACAGAGATTATTTCAGCCAGGTAGGTACAATCAGCGTTGCACACCCTTCCTGGGGCTGACTTCATCTATTTTAACCTTGTAGATAAACTAAACAAGTTGTGTCCTCCCCATGGTTTTCATAGCTTACATATTCTAATTGTTTCACAATGAAAATGTGTGCTTCCTTGACCCGAGAAGATATTTTGCCTACACAAACACAGCACACCAGCAAAGAGCAGATGCTACTGGAGACCTAGCACTTCCATGAAACATGTGCTCTGTGCACATAGTTAAGAAGCCACCCTTACCCATGCCTCCGAGCTGTCCAAGTCAAACAAGCTATACTGGTAAAAACACATTTTGCCTGTAACTACACTTGACTTTCTTCCAGTGCAGGTGTACTCTCAAAACCCTCCCTTCATACTCCAGCCAACAACGCTACGAGACATTTGGAGCAGAGACAAAACATACACAGGTAACGCCCAATTTTTCCACTGAGTGATTCACACGTTTCCTCCAGTGGCAGGCTAGGCTCATACACCACAGTACCTACCAAACACTTCCCTGAAAAGCCTGATATACTGGGATTGCACAAATCAAAGGTACTACACGTGAGGGGACAACTCAGCCACCTACCTCCTGTTTGTAAGCCAACATGAGACAACAACCAAGATCAGGTGGCTGCCCCTGTCCAGAGCTCCCTTCCAGGGGCCCTCCATAGAATCATAGAATAACCAGGTTGGAAGAGACCCATTGGGTCATTGAGTCCAACCATTTCTATCAAACACTAAACCATGTTGCTCAGGACCTCATCTACCCGTGCCTTAAACACCTCCAGGGAAGGTGAATCAACCACCTCCCTGGGCAGCCTATTCCAATGCCCAATGACCCTTTCTGTGGAAAAACTTCCTCCTAATCTCTAGCCTAAATCTCCCGTGGCGGAGCTTGAGGCCATTCCCTCTTGTCCTGTCCCCTGTCACTTGGGAGAAGAGGCCAGCTCCCTCCTCTCTACAACCTCCTTTCAGAGGGGGTTTCAATTGCTCCATGAACCAGGAGCAATTAGGCACCGGCCACAGAAAATGCTACTAGACCCCAGATGCTCAGGGTAAGCTGTACACCAGCACACCACAGCAACCGGAGTGGTAGGCTCTGACGTCAGAATCAGTCTTCAGCAGTTCTTGTCTGCCTTCCATTTAGTTACCTCTGTAGTGAACCCAAAGCTTAATTAGCCTAAAGCACACCTTCCAGAAAGGCATCTGGTTTTAACTTGTTTATCTGATGAGAAAGAAATGTTATTTTGCTCAGTAATTTGGTTCAACGTCCATTGTTAAACACACGTCCTTTCACTACTTGAAACCTCCAAGTTTTAACATCCATTTATGCTTCCAATTATGATTGTTAACCCTAGATTACAGCTTTCTTCTTTCCCTCTTTCTTTAAAAACTTCATTAGCTACTTATTATATTCACCTCTTGCCCTTATGAGAAACTGAAAAAAGAATCCCATGTCTCAGTAGCAGAAATATTTTTACAGTCTTTTAATACCGTAGGTCTTTTCTGCCTTTCCAGTTTAGAAGGGATCCAAGTGCCTACCATGACAACTTAGACACAACTCATCAAAAGATCAGGAACTTGTCTTAAAATCTTATTAGGGATGAACAAGCACACAGAACTTAATCTGGGTCTTCATTCCCCAAAAAATTAAAGTACCACTTTGCATTTAATAATTTTGCAAGTTAAAAACATTTAAGCTCCTAACATTTAGAAATTTAAATATTATTTGCATCCTAAGACCACAGAAAGAATGCTAGTACTCCTACCATGCTCAAATAATGAAAAATCTGTAAAATCAATTTATTTACATTCTCCAGACAGAAGAGCTACAAATATAATGTAGCCCTTATTCTATAAATATTTAACCAGTTTTGTAACAAATAGGATCATTACATCCCACACTGGCTGTGCTACACCTTTGATTAAAAAAATCAAGGGGGGAAAAAAGGAGTTTGTTTCTCTTGTAATGCATTTTCTTCACTTTCTCACTCACAAATGGGACAGGGAAGCCACAGCATGATAATTCAAAATTAAGTTGTAAGAAACAAATGGAGAGCACATGGCAAAAGCGTTATGTCCTTTTCCACATAAAATTAGCTCCTTATCACTGTGTTGCTTCTGCTGTAATCCTTGAATACCCTTAAGTAAAGAGCAGTATTGATTCAAGACAAATTACCTGTACCAAAGAACTGTGAAGAAAGGGGTAGGGGAGATGATACAGCCTAAAATCTGAATGAATGTCTTATCTACTCATACAACTCTTAGTGTGGAAAGCCACTCAGTTCCACTTTACTGCCCACTGTTTCCAATATTCTCCTCATTCTTCCCCCTTACACTTAGTAAGAAAAAATGCCTTCTCCCCTTCTTTACAAGGAACATATTCAGACAGTGTCAATGAAAAACCTGAAAACAAGTTGCGGCCCTCTGACTCCCTCAATACTGTCCTTTGTCTCACTTTAACAATGCTCCTGTTAACACACAGAACTCAACAGAAAATATATCCATCCATACCTGAGCTCACTGAAAAACATCACCCACCCTCACCCTCTCCATAAACACACATCCTATACTGTCCTATACTTCATGGATTGTTGGTTTGCCTGATAGATGAGAAAACCAAGGCATAACAGATTGCCATTATGCAAGTCAGAACTTGCACACATTTCCCAGCTTCAACATGTTACATCTCTACTAAAAGCAAAAACTGCAGTTTATCTTCTTTGGGGCTTCATTTACTGCCTCATTTCAAATTCCAGATATCAACTTCCAGGAAAACTTGAAAGCCTATGCTCTCTCACTGTGCCACAAAGGAAGCCAGATTGTCCTCCTGTACTGTACACATCTGCTTTTGTACCTCAACTTCTATTAGCAGATTGTTGCTTAAAAACAAACTAGCAATGAGAAACGGATCAGCAGATTGGTGTTTGTTCTACTTGTATAACCCTTCAAACAGACTCACATTTCCATGAAGGCAAAAAATAGCTGCTCCATGGGAATACAAATACAAGATAAGCTGAAAGCTAAAAGATTGTTCAAAAATTGGCTGAGTAGATAAAGAGAAGACAAACTAAAAAGAAGTTTTAGGAGTATTTGAATGTCAAAGTGATTTTTTTTTATTTCTAAAACCCATTTATACATTTACAATAAACCGATATTTAAATAGTAGTCATGTTTACCAATACAAAAAGCTGCTGGGATTTTCTGAAATCCTCTGAGGGCATCTTTCCGTGACACAGCTAAACCACTTTACCAGCTACTTTCTTCAGAGGATTATTCCCATTCATCCCTCCATGCCCAAACCAACTGGAAATGGTGCATTTTCATGGCACTCATTTTCAGTTAGTTTAGCCAGCTCACCTACAGAGGAATTTCAGAGTCCATGCGTATATAATAAACAGCAGAGATCCAACTAGGGATAGGAAGTCCCTTTCACAGGAGGTTTGCCACTGTAGTGACTTAGCCATACTGTTGAACAGCATGCTTATGCAAACAGCTTCACACGTGTGCTTGCAGACAATACTGCCTAGCATGTGTAACCACACCACAGCCCATGAATAAGACTGACTGAGACTCTATACAGAGGAAAACTACACTTGTTTCATTGTTCCACACTGCCAGGGTGTGGCATTAAATACTGCTGTAGGAGGAAGACAGAAGTGCTCCAGAACACAAGAAAACACTTGGAAACAGGGGACTTGGACTCCAGACTGGAAAGGCAATCCAAGTGGAGCTGTTTGGCACACACTCACATGTCAGAGCAGCTCAAGGACCATGGTCGTAGACTACCAGTAGGCAATAATTTCCTCCCAATCTTGCAGTTTTCTCACCACCTTTTGAAGGATCACTACGCAATAACAATAGAGAAAATCAAGCCTGAGCATTATATCTGAATCTTGAAGGGTGTATGAAGCTTGAAGTATGGATTTTGGGCAAAAAGGGAATTACTCCCCTAAGGATGAGATGAAGCATGCTCTTAAAGAAACACTTGGCTTATAAATCTTTTTTCAATCCTCAGAGATTGATCTATTTGAAATTGCATTTCCATATTCCAACGCGTACTAAAAGAGAAACAGACAAACTGAAGTTATTTTTCAAGAACGTGTCAAGAAAAATATTTAACTTGGATTGCAATACAGTTTATAATGCAGAAACTGCCTCCTTATTATCATACTTACTCATGCTACATTGATGATTTATTTTGATACACTATCCCAATACATACAGAACTGGAAAGTCATTCTTATTTCCTATTGACAACATTGTGTCAGTGAAGTTGAAACTTAATTTATATTTTCAATACATGTAAAATATCAAAAGCTCTGTTTATTCCGTACACTTTTCTCTGAAACAGTAAGACATTCTCTCACTCCCACCAAATGCCCTTCAGAACCACCACAGACAGACTGCAAGCTGATAGAGCAAAAGCAGCAAACTTAGACACAACATAACACCTTTCCTGAGCATAACAGAAAAGGGAACTGATAATTCCACAGGCACATTCTGAAAATCCCAAACCCTTGCTTTTCGTTCTTTAACCACCTTAGGAGAGCTATTAGTATTCCTAGACCTTTCTAATACACGGTGATGCAGTACTGCTTGTCCCGTAACTGAGCACTGTGATTCTACTATTGATCATGCACTGAATTATTGGCAGCAAATTTCTCCCAGCAAAAGTATTGCTTTTTCCTTAAAAGGAGAGCATAAAGAAGAGACATGAACTTTAAATTGCTTGAAGCAGCCTCTATGAAAGTAAAATTTATTTTCGTAACCAGTGGAGTTTACTTTAAAACACAGCATTTTAAATCAGGATGCACAACTGTGAATAACGTTCTAAATTTAAGGTGGGAAAAGGCGGAAGCTACTCTTGTTTACAAACATGGGACAGAATTGGGACAGCAATCAAAATGAATAGAGTTGGCCCTGGAGAAACAGGTCACACGCCACATCTACACTGGCACCCACTGAAGTACATTTTTACTTTTGTTACAAATTGATTAGCATTGCACCTGGAAAGGGGTACAGTTACTCTGTAAACCACTTAAGCATGTACTCCCTCCCTGCCACCATATCCTCTGTTCCCGCAAAACTCAGTCTTCAAAGCTTAATAATCTGTGACAAAACCAGACCTGTGAACCTGAAAATAAGCACTTGGGGAAGAAATCCTAGAAGGAAACGGGGAAGATACTAACAATTTTTCTATACTTCCAAGATTGGGTCAAATTGACATAATAAAAACTACTTCTCCAGCTTTGCTATCACCTTTCAGCCAGTTTCACTCATCAAGTCCCAATGAAGCAGACTGCAGTAGGTGTTTTGCCAAGAGTCGAGGAAAGGAACTTGCTGTAGCCTTCAGCTGTTTGCACACTCACGCTTAGACTGGCAGCTGATGCAGGGTACATAGTCACTACTTGTCTTTTGTTTTTCAGAACAAGGAGAAAACACATTTCTCCCCTCCCTTGTCTGGGAAACAGGAAATAGATTCTTCAAGACTCTCCCACATACAGACTGGGCAGGAAAAAGGTGGAGTTTGGCAACACTAAGATTTGTTCTTCAAATGCAGACCAGTAATTATTCTACGGTAAGTGACAGGATGGCTGGGCTTAGTAATGTTTACTCACCGTGGTGCTGCTGTTTTCAAATGTATTTATAATTCACCCAGACTCACCCACAAATTTAAAAGTCGGTTCTTTTCACCTGAGTTTTCGGGTGGTTAGACCCTTGCACAGACTTTATTTACCTTTATGTAAAGGCAACAAATGCAAAGAAATACACCTTTTTAAATAACTGTACAAGCTTATTTGTTCTTGAACTCCTTATCAAGCATCTAGACATTTTTATCCCTGTTTTCTAAATCAGACTACACTGTTTCAGGTGCACAATAGAGCTCCTCAGAGCACACGTTCTACACCTCCACTTCAAAAATCTTAAGCTAAGTAGCAATAGCGTTAGCTGAAGGGGGGGAAGAGGGGAGAATTCATTAGGACAGCCCATATGGGGGTTTTCTACAAATGTCAGTCACTTGTTAATTTTAACTTGTGTGTTTGGAAGGACAGATCTTGTTGATCTTATGTATTCCAGGGACTCGTATTAAAAACTATTAACAGAGAAAAATACAATTAGCACAAAGAAAGCTCTCCACTGAAAAAACTTGAGATGCTAGTTTGAAGCTACCTGTGTATGAGCTAGGCAAAAAAAAAAAATCCTAAGATAACTTACTAAATCTAACCTTACATTTCTATATGACAGGGTTATTTTTTTTTTACTATCCAGAGTCCAAACGTTTCCGCAACTGCCCACATCACCAATAAAGAATCTGTTTTATAAGCCCGGTAAAGTCCTTTCTAATTTGCAATCATTGTGGGAGGAGGCAGCGGAGGGACAGGGGTCGGGCCCATGCTTAGGAAAAAAAAAATCAAAAAGTAGAAGACACTGAAGGAATACAGTCATGACTGTTTTCACAATGAGTACCAAGTTTACCCCTTTTGGTTTTGTACAGGATGTCTCAGACTACTTTCGAAATGCAAAAATTTGCATGAGATTATTCTTTGTAACACACTCCAAATTGAATTTAGGCTTAGAGCTTTTTGAAAGTTTTTCATCACACAGGAACGACACACTTCAGTAAAAAAATGTGCCTCCAATATAAATCTCCATAATATGCCTGTATTGCATATTCTTCCATCATAGCACACAACTTCCAACTCATGCTAGTGCAGTCCATGCGTGTACCCTGACAAGAACCCTTTGCCAGTTTCCCTCCTTTCCCCACACATCAGAATCTCTAATCTTTCCAGGAGTCTCCAAGTATGAAAAGACCATCCAGCTAGTTTTCCATCTTGTTGGCTGGAGACAAGGTCCTCCTGCCTTGCTCAGGACAGCAGCAAGGAGCACATCACATAGCTGGCTTCCATGCTAGGATGGTGATCAGTCAAATTCAGTGCAGGCAAGCTCCCTCAGCATTAGCGCAGGGTCCTGCATGTAACAGCTCTTTCTACACTGCTCCAATGTCCCTGGCTTCCAGGTCACTTTGGAAAGGCAGCACTAGTTTCAGAGTTCAAGGCATTCCCTAGAAGGCATTTCACACTCTGTGGCTTGGAAATAGCTACAGAGAACTATTAAAAAATAATTTCTAGATCACAAAACCTTCTCCAAAAGAACTACCAACCCCCTATGTAAATCTGCCCAGTCCCTTTTATGTCAGATAAGAGGAGGGAAACCCAACAAAGTGAATGCACGGTACGCTTCTGTGAAAAAGGTGTTACAGACATAGAAATATAATTTGAAAACAGCACGTTTTGTTTAAACTATACTCTGGAGCACAAAAAGAAAGGTTCCTCATGACACAAACTGTCAGTACAACCAGCACAAATGAAAGAAATGCTCCTTTGGCAACATGGTTAGTTTTCTGTAAAATGTAAGTTGCTTGGTAAATGTTTGGGTACCTCCAGAGAACCCCCAGTATCACCTAGTGTTGTACAAGCCAAGATGCAGTGCAGAGCTCCAACTGGCCCTGGCCTCTTCTAAAGTGATCTTTCCTCACTTGATTGCATCACACACAAAGCTTGGTATGTTAACTACCTTCACAGAAAGCATCTAATATCCAAACTGTTTAGCGTTAGATTGCTAAATTGGATAGAAGTCAATCTCTCACAAAAAGCCATATTCCAAACACTGAGAAATCAAATTCCTTTGGTAAAGAGATGGAATGAATCTGCCAAAAAAAAAAATCTGATTTCATTTCCTTAACAGCTACTTTAACTTATGCTTGTCGAGGTCGGACTGTACAGTCCTTTAGCACTAAAAAAGGCACTTTTTAATAACCGTAAGTTCATGGGAGTCCAGAGCTTGTTACAAAACACAGCGTTTAACACCATGAAAATATTTAAATATGTAGTCCCTTTTCAGAGTGTTCTGAGCCACGACTCATTACAAAAATCCCATAACAAGCTCCACAAAATCAGATTACAGTGAACAAATTATTGGAGTAACATAGCAGTTTTCTGAAAGCAATTTATCAAGAATTTGCTTGTAATTAAAACTGACTGGTAAAGCAAAGACTTTCAAAAGAACAGGTTCAAGACCTCTGAGTAACATAGCTGCATGACTGCCATGAAATAAAACTCCCAAACCAATAAAACCTGACATGTACATAAAGTCAGCATGGTATTGTCAGCTACCTAACACTCAGCACCAGGATCTTTCCTGCCAATGCATGATGCTTCATTATGTTTATCATTCATCAGCATTATTGCTGTTCTCTCCCATACAGAATAAGCTAAAGAACTCATTTTCTTTTAGCTGAGCTAGCAACACTGCGTAAAGTGGTGGTTCATCCTGCATTGCTGGTAGTACAGAGATTTGGGAAAGGAAGATTAAAAAAAAAAATCATTAACAGGTTTGGCTTTATTTTTCTTTCTTAGTTTTAGAGTGGACCATAATGAATAGCTCTTTCAATATAGCTAGGAGGAAAGAAACCTCATTTTCCATCATCATTATTGTAGGTATGGTTTGACGGTGGATAAGGGAAGAAAACAAGCTCCCGTTTTTTTTTTTTAATGGTAAGATGGAATTAACTGAAAAAAGCTTTTAGAATGGCTATGGTTTATGCATTTGTTCATTATGCCTTCACAGTGATATCCCATTAAAAAACTCTAGTCCTCAGAGTATCTTAGTGAGAGGAAGCAAAAAAACTTTCTGTATCATATATGCTATAGAATCTACAATTCACAGTAACCAGTATAAAAGTTTGGAGTGACTTTATTTACTGCCCCTAATTATTATTAATGAGCTATAAATTGGGGCACTACTATTTCTGGTGTACAGCACATGAATTATACAGCTACTTTTAGTGGGCAACTTGTAACCTGCATATATGCTACCTTCATTACAAACCCTGATCACACTCATTCCATACTCCACAAAGCAGTTTACCTGAGGGGAGGGAGGTTTCATAGAGGGTGACCAAAAAAAAAAAAAAAAAAATTGTCTGACGTGTTTTGTTGTTCCCTGTTCTGGCCCCAGGTTGTTAATGGAACAACATCTAGGTAATGCTCAAGCCCTAATATGAGCATTTATCACTGCCTGAGATTCTGTATAAGAGCAAGCAGGACAGTTTCTGTGAGCTTATGCCACATGGTTTTATATCAAGAGGTGAAACATTTCCAGTAAATGGAGAGAGGAAAAAAGGGAGGGAGAGTGGAAGCGGGGTGGGGGGAGGGAGGAGGGAGAGATGCCTACACACATATTCTGGACTTTTGAAATAAATTTCTGCTTCTGGTAGAGATTAATAAAGTATTTGTAAAGAGTTACTGTTAGCTGCACATAAATTAGGTACGAGAAAGAACATCTATTCCTTTAGGTTATTCTTTGATTTAACTATTTCAAAAAGGTGGGAGACTAACTGATCAGGGTAGTTTTAAGAATGTATATTAAAATGAACACTTATGTCACAGCCCTATGTTTTTATTTCTTAACCAGTTTTGCATATAAAAACAATAAATATTTTTCCAACTCAAACACAATCTGGCATAAAGTACCACACTTACAGAATTACATTACAAGATCACTCTCTACTCTGTGCCTCACTGATCTGATCATCTGGCTGATTATGAGGTTACCAAAAAAAAAAAAAACAAACCATTTTGTATTTAAGTACTTATTTTCTTCAAGCATCTGCACCATTCACCACAAAGAAGGCCCAGTTCCAAATCCATATTTGGGAACAGCTCTATTAATATAACAACAATGACTCAGAGAATAAGTTATAATGAAATCTTCTATTTAGGAAGCATTACGTTTATAATACTTTCCCCATATAAGGATTACAGTTTAGATCTTTACACATACATTGTTAATGAATATAAAAATGCTTAAACTACTCTTTCCTGTTCACACATGCAAAAAACTTCCAAAGAAAACACATGTAGGACCATACATCTTGTGTTGCAGGACAAATGCTACCAAAACAGCCAGGTTGAATAGAGAGGACGAAAAGTTACAAAAATGATACCCACAACTTCTGCAAAAGAAGCCCCATTCCTGAAGGTGATGACTAACTCAAAACATGCAGAATTACAATTCTAGAAGTGGTTCAGCATTTTACATCAGGTTTCCATCTCTCTCTACTTGGCAAACATACTGTCACCTTCTCATGTAAGGTAGACAGTACCAGGACTGCCTAGGATACATAAATGATGTCAAAATGTGATGGAATTACTGCAAATGTTAAATTCTTTTCACCAGACCATGACAGTAAGATGAGAGTCAGCCCTTACTGCTTGCTTTCAAGACCCTCGTGTTCACCACCACTCTTGTACTCCAGCTTTTGATGGCTCCATACCCCTCTCCACAGTTCCTACAGAAGAATCAACAGGAAGGTAAGAGGGGTATTTCTCAGGCAGAGCACTGGGAAGGGCACAGCAACCAGAAATTGCAGTAACGAACCTTCAAGGCACAGAGCATACAACAGTGGTCACAAACACCTAGCAGCCCTCCCTTGCTCCACTGCTTGCTGCATGTGGGTATAGGTGTTAGCCAAATGATCAGGATAGGATATCTGCCTACGTCACCAAGCAGTAACATGACAACAAATGTGGGATGCAGGGGAGCATAGTGGGAGAACTGGAGAAAATTAAAGGAAACTTCTGCTCTTTGTCAATATTTGCTACATTATGCTTGTCCTCAGAGGCTGTTGTCTCTCCATACACACAAAGCAGTCAACATATCCACAGATCTCAGACTACATCCAAACACACTACTGAAATATCATTCCTGCATGCACTACAGTAACCTTCATTCTCCAGAAAAGAACAAAATAAGGGGCCATGTTAGTGACACACTTCACTTTGTAATGAGGCATATTGAATGAAAATCACTGTCAGCTCCTGAAAATGGAAGAGCAAACCTCTAACTGAGATACAAATGAGCACAAAGGGCTGACCAAGAAAGTACTAAGGTCACCTCAAGTCAGGCAGCATTCAGTCAGTATTCAGTCAGCAGACCTGGCATACTGCACTTTGGCTTATATTTTTTGATACTATAAAAGCATTCTAAAGAAGGCTCTTCAAAAATGGATCCCCAATCCAACAAAAACTGAGGTGGATAATCTACTTTTTTTTTTGCCTTAATTTGATAATTCTCTGCTGTGCTTTCCAAGGATAAGTCTGTATTGCTACCCTCAGACATCCCTTTTTTTCCATGATAAAAAACTGTGGTAATTTGGCAGTTCAAGCAGCTGCTTCTCCTCAGATAAGATACTGGGTGTTCATAATACTTCTGTCTGCCAGATGAGCTATTTCAACAGGCTTGCACGAGTTGTTTGTCACATCCTTTAAAGCTATTTTTCCTGCAGTTACAACAATACTTAAATAAAAATGTCCTCTAAAGCAGACTTACCATGCCCTTTCTGCTTTTTTGGGCAAAACAAACGCATGATATTACTTTTTCTCCTTGGCTTACTTTGTGCCAGTACAAGATGGAAGCACATAAGAAAAATAATTTTTTTTTCAATTTCAGTGCTTGGCTCCAAATCAAGACTTATTAGTTTAAATAAGTGGCTTGGAACAGAAGAAACAGATCTTGAGGCCAACAGTATTTTATCAGTATTGGTTAAGCATTCATTAATCACTAAGATATTCCTAAATATTTTGCCCCGTCCAACTTAAGTTTGTTTCAAGGCATCGGTTACTTTGGCCTTTGATTATATACAATCACGTATATGTGCACATAGTGCCAAGATGAAAGGGTGGGGTGGGAGGTAGGGAAGGGGGATCTCTACAGAGCAGAACTCAGAGCATTTTCAGGGCAACACTGAGCAGGAGATTGGAGACGTCCAACTATCTGAATCCTCAGTTGAAACACTGACATCACTCAAGTTACACACAAACTTTTCAAGAAGGTCGAGCAAGCACTACTCGGCAGCAAAGGCACTTACTGAGATGCTAGCTGAAAACACTATTTTCAAAGCTTTCACCCTGCTATACTTCTGCATGCACAATCTAGTTAGGTTACTTTGGCACTTAAAGATGTCACAGGAAAGCATGCCACACAGCAGTACAGTCAGGTACAGTCATAATGAGAAGATAAAAAATATTTCACTAATGTTTAAGCATTTTCCTTTGTGCTATATATTTGTTTCAACAAATAAACTCTTGTATAGGCTATTCAGTTTCTGTGACCCATGCATAGCAGGATGGCTGCTATGCAGAGATCATTGCTTAGTTTTAAAAGTCATCTTTAGGCAGTTGTTTCTAAGCCTGCACTGTTTAGAAAATACTGCAAAGTATGCTGCAAAGCCTTGTCAAAATTGCAATGCCAAGCAGAAGAGGGGTGAGGTTCACTGACCAGGCTCATTAGAAATCCCAATTCAGGTGCAATTTTACGTAGTAGACTGTTTATCAGTACATCCTATGATATCTGAAGCAAGGTCAGCAAGTTGCCAGCTGTTCGAAGCTCTTCACTTCTTCAACTGCATGAGCTACTTAACACCATAGCAAAGTTCTCCTACAGTGGCAGGTAAACCAGCAGGGGCACAGTTCTGTCTGCACTACTACAAAGGAATGCGTAGGCACAGGAATCTTAAATCACACCAAAGTTCAAGCTGCATATTTGTTTCGGGTGGGCTGAGGTCATATCTTGTGAAATGCGTGCTTGGATTTACACCCTTCCTTCCATCCATCAGGTAGGCTGAGGTCATACCTTGTGAAATGTGTGCTTGGATTTACATCCTTCCTTAAATCATTAGGAGAAAAAGAAGAAATAAATATGTAATAAACAGTATGTTATTTGACACCTTACCAGTTTGCATAGACTTATATTAACTACAAGTAACTCCAAATGCTACAGGGACAAGACAAAAATGAAGCGTTTGCAAAGAGAAGAAATTATGCTGAAATGATTACAGTGCCAGTGCATTTTTTACTGTCAATAAATGCAGCACCAAACAAATAAAGGGGTACCTCCCAAGTTAAGATGACCTTCAAAAGAGATCACGTAGAAAAAGAAACTTTGCATTGCAAAGAAACATAATCAGTGCATTGCAGGTCAGCACACAATAGCAATATTATCACTTAATACTGTCAAATGGATGCAGGCAGGCAAGACTACTGCCTCAGTCTCAGCAAGTTATGGTAGGTCTCCTAAATCAGGGTCTCTTGATGAATCTCAGCACCAGACCCCTCCCTGTCTCCACAAGAAACAGGCATTCACCAGAAAATTGGTTCAAATATCTGCAGTCTCGGGGAGTACTTTGTGATGTCAAAGACAGAACTATTCAAAGGAAAAGTGATCATCTTCATGCAAAAGACAAAGGTCCTCACATAATCTCTGTATCCTAAAGGCTTTGCACTTCCTGGTTGCTCCATCCACAATACCAGCGCTGTCTCAAATACGCTACCTAGAGCTTGATAACGCGATAGCTTAACGAATTAGGAATGGTTTATTTACTTTTCAAGAACATCTGGATATAGTAAAGAAGGGGAACAAGAAGTTGCACTTTCATTTTAAAAATTGAGAGTTTAAACAGAATTCTTGTTCTCCATTACAGATGCTAAATTACAATCCTCAGTATGAACTTTCTGCAAATTCAACCGTTCCAGTTTACAAACTAAGATTCCATACAGTCGGGAGGTGCCACACAAAGTGACTTTTAACATAAAAAATTCCTTCATATTGCTTTTGATGCACAACTTCTACATTTTAATATATTTCTAAGCATTCAGCAGATCACCTTGTCTGATTCGGAGTATACTGGGAAAGTTGATCACATACTCTGCAGCTATATCTCTGAACACACTGATTATTCTGAGGTATTCAGACTCACCTGTACCTAGATCACTGTTTTGTTCTTTTGGTAAATAAAAAAGCCCAGTTTTCAAGCAACACACTGAACATCAATCTCAGAGTTACTGTGTCCTTGCTCTGTAGCTACCTTCTGCAGCAATGTTCCTGTTTACCCTACATTTCACCCCAATGGTGTCTCCTCTCCTCAAGTGACCTGTGCGACGAGGTGTCATTCTACCCAACAGCCGGAACACACTGTCACAAATGAAAAACACTAAATATCAAAACAAGTCTTTCTGCTGACATGCCAAAAGTTTAGGCTAAACAGGAAAACATACTTCAAGCTCTTTTTCCATTGCTTTGCATTATTAAATCATCTAGGCAAGAGATAAACATAAAAGGAATTTCTTTAATTAGATTAATTCACTCCTCAGCACCTGTTGTTTAATAGAGCAAAGTGCATCAGCATGTTAAATAATACTGGAGTCTCCCACAAACTCACAGTGGTAGCTTCTTTTTCATGCAAGCATTTGGGCGCCACTGGTTTTACTCACTGTAATACAACACTGGGCTATGACAAGTGAAATTCCTTAAAATGATTATGCAGCATCTTGCAAGTCAGAACAAGGCAGAACAGACACATAGGGTGATCATGCAAACTTATTTCCCTCAAGTTCTATCCCATGTATTCATTTTTAATAAACCTCAAATCAGAGATTGTTCTTGTAGTAACTAAAATCTAAACAAATACGTTAACATAAGCAATATCCATTATGTTTTGCATTTCAGTACCAATTCTTAACTGACTCTAAATTAAGACAATTTCTCAAAGGGTCAAAAATCTTTGCCAAAACCCAGAAGTTAATGGTAATATATTCTTAACCTCTATCTATTATAAACTCAATCCCATTGAGTGACAAACTCATCTTACAGCTTAAAATTAAACACTAAGATAGTAACTTTCATTAACGTTTGGGTTTGCATACAGTCAGAAAATGGGGGAAAAAAAAGTTATGGATAAACCAGGAAGATGTTAGCATCTATCTACTTCAACATTAAAAAGAAAAAAAATCAAACCCCATAAAATTAAAAATAAAAAAAATCAAATGTTGGCAAAGCGAAGGACCCTTATATAAGTGGCACTGTGCATGCCAGTGCAGGCAAAGACAGTGCAGACTGAACAACACTGACAAAGTATTTCTGATCTGATCTGCTTGCACTGCTATATGCCTCTCTTGTGCAGAGACTGCAAATCAATTGTGCAATGGAGCACAACTTTAAGAGAACTGGGCAGTTTTGGACTAGTCTGCACACTTCTACTCTGAATATATCTGGACTTTTCAGGAATGCAGCACTAAGTCAACTGCACCATGAAGCACTTATCAAAACATTTAGTCAGTACAGAAGGTTAAATGCAGCAAAGGAAAATGACTCTCTGGGATTAACGACTTTCTTAATTTGTAAAGTCACCTGTGAAATACTAAAACAGTTAACAATGCTGCGGAAATACAAGTCCTCTTCAGTTCATGTATGCTTTGCTGAGAAGTAAAACTTACATTGTATGAAGACATATGAGAATCTACTTCAGTGAAATAAATAGCAATTACAAAAAAAACCCCACTCATCTGAAAACTCTGTTTTTAATTACAGAAAGTTTCCCTAAACAAGGAATATCTAGTTATCTTCTTTACAGTAATTGTACATTTGCTGTAACTGAGACATTTTAACAGCAATTGGAGAGAAAAGAAATCAGTATTTTTAAACTCACAAAGCTAGTGAAGTAACTCAGAGTAGTTATAAGTACTTGGAACTACTTAAACTAATCTTTTAGACTGACTAAATTTAAAGTAATTTGTATTCCCTACCAGGAAGCAACACATTTAATGAGTTTAGCTCATGTTCATATCAAAAGCACGGGTCGCTGGCAAACGTTTAAAATAATTATCACAGGCATCTCTGGGAAGCACACAATTCCTATGCTTTGGTGGTTTTACTGAGCAGATCCACTTTGTTTTAATACATACACAACTTTAATCTGCACCCACCAAATATACATACTTTAAAAGCAAATCTAACAAACCGTAGAAGAAAGCATGCTAAATAAGTTGCATATTTCATATGTTTCAATCCTTCTGCAGGACAAAAGACTTGGTCATTATTTCGTGTACCCTGTCACAGTTTTTGTGATGAAGATTCAGAGGATGCAGGCTCGCTCTTACCCATTCAGCGTATATGAACCATTCCTCTTGAGTCTCATACTGGCAGATAAGAATCTTAGGAAAAAATCCAGAATGAGATGGTTTGTCCTCTGCTAGACCAGAATGCGGGTACCTGGTTGGTGATTGCGTGTTCTGCTCACCAGGGGATCACTTTCCTGTTTCTCTGAGTCATCAGTGAGGAACAATGCAAAACTGCCACCAAAGCCACTTTGCAGGAAGCCCAGAGGAAACTGCCTGCAGCCAAACAAGAGTCCGGAGGTGTAAAATCTCCCCAGTACACATCTGACAATGCCTTGGAGCCCACCAAGGAAAAGTAGCAAAAACTCAGAGGTTTAGGGTTTTTTATAAAATACCTTAACTCCTCCTTGCACATGCAAAAATAAATCTTGCAGAAAACTGTATTTTATTGCTGAACCACTCTTCTTCTAGTTACGTCTGTAAGTGGCTTCAGATCTCTTCTTTCCCTCTCAATAGTCCTGCTGTGACTATCACTCAAGTATTCAGCACTACCCTCAGAGCACAAGGCAACTAAACAAGAAGCCCTAAATACAAATACCCAGGCTTTTTCCTCTTTCCCTCCCCCCAGCATGAAGTTGGAAACTACACATATGGAAAGGAACACACAATTACTAGCCAGAAGGCTTATTTGCCTTGTAGAAAGTTAAAAACAGGCAGATCTGAAGTCATGCCTGAATGCTGCAAAGAAAAATAATATCCTCTATCATGCTGGTCCCAGGCAGGCTGCCCTTCATAAATCACACAACTGCACTAACTCCAATGAGGCTGTTTTCCTTCACTTCCTGTTCACCCTAGTGTTCCCTGATAGCCATGAACCAAACAGCTGTACAGCTTTATGTCTGGACCAGAGGAGTGAATCACACAGAGTAAAGAACACTCCAAATCGTTGATCATTTACTGCCGGTGAATAAATCAACACTGATTCAATTAATAAATCACAACACCCCCCCACAAAAAAAAAAAATTACTATTAATAATGAGTATTTAAATGACCGTCACTTGTGGCCTAGGTAAAACTACTCTAGTACAGTGGGTAAACTTAAATTATCCACATATAGATAAAATATTCACCACATGACAGGGAGGCAACAGATACAGTCCCACATAACTCTGGCTTGAGTACATTATTCTGTATTTAATGGCCCAAATGTCTAAAGACAGAATGTTTCTGAAGCTGAATTTTCATCTTGATCCCATCTTCACGCTGTTCTTTCAGATATGTCATCTGAAAATTCAACAGTTGTAGAAAAACAGTCTAAAAAATAAGATAATTGCTGAATTTCTTGCCCAAGTTTATACATTTAGGCATAACCAAGTATACCTGAATAGGAACTGACTGGATAACAAGCGTTGAGAGGAAAATAAAGGGTTACAATGAACCATTGATAATAAAACAGTGAGGTAACTAGACCAAGCAGTATAAATATCTGTAAAATGGAAAGTAACTCTCAGCATCTATCAGGCTTCATCTGGAGCATTGTGCCCAACCCTTAGCACCCTTGTTGAAGAGCCATGTAGAATAAGCTGGAGCCCAGTGAGCACCAAGAAGAGCATTTTCTACCTCACAAATAAGAGAAGTCAGGGAAGAAAACAACATAACATCTTCCAAGAATGTAGAACACTGCTGTAAGGAGAAAGGAAACAATATGTTCTTCCTCTTTTATCACAAAAGGACTTGAACTATGAAAGAAATAAATCAGGTTAGAATTAGAGGATTTTGTTTGTTTGTTTTATAAGAATAGGAAGGGAATATGGAGTCTCTATTATTGCAGGCCTTTCTGATGACCTTGATCCAGAGCTGGCACCTGACTAGGTAGCTTCTAAAGGTCTCGTTTATTTCTGCGACTTGGAGGCAAACTAACTCAAGTCAAGCCCCACTACACCATGCTATACATTTTATTTTCCCCAAAAATAAGTTATACTGGCCAGGACTCCAAACAGGTCCAATGCATTACCATCACATTGGTAGCAGCACACTGCTTTTATCATATCCATCACAGGAAATAATTATATTTCACGCTCTTATCATCAACTTTACAAAGATCCTACCTACATGCCGGTTGGCACCAGGGCCTCATTATTCCAGTTGCTATAGTCAGGCCCTGCTATCCCTCAGGAGCAAGTGAAGATTCTCTTTGCCTACAGATTACCTAGAAGTTAGGTCCCTGCAGGCAGCTACCTATCAGCACCAAGCAGAGACATACACTCTTGAAACGTTATCAAGGAAAAATAGGATGATTTATTTCATTAATAATAATGAGAAGGAAAAAATAGTTAAATCTAATAAAAAAATTACATAAAGATCATTTCTAAACAATCTGTAAACCCAGAATGAAATGAAAATTGCAACTCAATTTTCTTCATGTAAGCAAATACTTCTGGGGAAAAGCTTTTTGAGGGGTGGTCTTAAACCCATGCTCAGTTGCATCTGACAATATGTTTAAAGTAAACAACACTGTCTTTCTTTGGTTATCTGCAGGTTTGCATCAGAAGTTCACCAGCAATATGGAACACAGGAGCTATCCTGAAGTGGTGCCTGATGCTTAATAGCAATTGAGTACCATCGTAAACTTAGCGATCACAAGTTTTGTAATCTAAAAAAAGTAGACCTTTGCACACTTTAAGCTCCTTTCTGGATACAAAAAGTAGAATCATAGAATCACCAGGTTGGAAGAGACCCACCGGGTCATCGAGTCCAACCATTCCTATCAAACACTATACCATGTCCCTCAGGACCTCATCCACCTGTGCCTTAAACACCTCCAGGGAAGGTGAATCAACCACCTCCCTGGGCAGCCTATTCCAATGCCCAATGACCCTTTCTCTGAAAAACTTCTTCCTAGTGTCTAGCCTAAATTTCCCCTGGCAGAGCTTGAGGCCATTCCCTCTTGTCCTGTCCCCTGGCACTTGGGAGAAGAGGCCAGCTCCCTCCTCTCCACAACCTCCTTTCAGGTAGTTGTAGAGAGCAATGAGGTCTCCTCTCAGCCTCCTCTTCTCTAGACTAAACAAACTCAGCTCCCTCAGCTGTTCCCCATAAGGCCTGTTCTCCAGCCCCTTCACCAGACTTGTCACTCCTCTCTGGACTCTCTCCAATGCCTCGACATCCTATTTGTGGTGAGGGGCCCAGAACTGCATACACTACTCAAGGAGCAGCCTCACCCGTGCAGAGTACAGAGGGAGAATAATCTCCCTGGACCTGCTGGACACACCGTTTCTGATACAAGCCAGGATGCCAATGGCCTTCTTGGCCACCTGAGCACACTGCTGGCTCATGGTCAGTCAGCTGTCAACCAACACCCCCAGGTCCCTCTCCTCCAGGCAGCTTTCTAGACAGACTTCTCCAGGCAGCTTTCTAGACAGACTTCTCCTAGTCTGTAGCACTGCATATGGTTGTTGTGCCCCAAGTGCAGGACCTGGCATTTGGCCGTGTTAAACCTCATGCCACTGGACACAGTCCAGCGGTCCAGCCTGTTTAAATACCCTTTATAGAGCCTCCCTACCCTCCAGCAGATCAAAACTTCCATCCAGCTTAGTGTCATCTGCAAACTTGCTAAGGGTACACTCAACGCTTTCACCCAGGTCATTGATGAAGACATTGAAGAGGGCTGGACCCAGCACTGAGCCCTGGGGAACCCCACCTGTAATGGCCTCCAGCTGGATTAACACCATTTCCCACCACTCTCTGGGCCCGGCCATCCAACCAGTTTTCTACCCAGGAGAGTGTGCGCCTGTCCAGGCCTGAGGCTGGCAGTTTCCATAGCAGAATGATATGAGAGTAAGCAATGTACCCACAGATTTTCTGAGCATTTTGCTTTTACTGGCTAGCTAATTTCTTAAAAACAAATTTCAACATTCTGTTGCTGCAAGTAGCTGCTTTTTTTCCCCCAAACTATTTCTGCCAAAAGACATGAATGCTTTTTTTTTCTTTTTCACTTCCCCATACTCTTTCAGGGATTACAGCAGCACAAGAGTATGTGTTCTTTAACATCTCCATCTGAAAACTATTATAGGAAACCAGTAACTAAATATAAACTGTCCAATCAGAGCCAGAGCCAGCCACACTGATGCTGTGATCCCAAACTGCTATCATGAACAAAAGACTTACCACAAGAAATACAGTGAAAGCCTATTTGTCAACACAACTGCTTCAGAAACAATGAATTCCTGCTTCAGAGAGGTCTTCTAGATAAACCTGTTTGGTTAAGAAAAACAAAACACCCCTTATTTTTAGTCAACATTAAAATAAAGACAATAAACTCGCTGCAGTAGGCAACTCTGTGATGAGGCACTATGCTATACACATTATCTCCTACAGTACTTCCAATTAGTTGCTCCTAAAGGAATCCTTTTCTCCTCTATCTCCCTACACATATGCATTCCAGAGAGCATACACAAGCTGAATCATCATTACTGTGGTAAAAACACATGGGAGTCAGGAAAACATCTTTACATCTCCTTAAGATCCCTTCTGACAAACAAAGCATTTTTACAGACCGCACCTCTATCATTCCTTTCCCCAAGCAGAATTCATAAACTTTAGCCTGAATTTGTTTCCAGGCTAAACGTTTATCCAATCACTGCTCTGCTTCTGTAGGGAATTTCAACAGGATCACTTGGCCCAGTTATTCTGGACATCAGCTTAAAGTAAAGTTCTCTAGATAACTGAGATTAATATGGATGATTAACCATTTTCAGCCCTCTCCTAGCCACGCTGTACTTTGAAAACAGTGTTAAGAGACCTCCATTTCAATTTCTGTTACACAAATTAAAAAAAAAATCTCCATTTAATACAGAAACACGTATGCTAAGTAAAAAGCTGAGAACGGCAGAGAATGGCTAGTACCCTACTATTTGGAATAACTTAAAGTACTCTCAGAGCATAATTATTCATCCAGGGGAGTTTTGCATACGAATGAAACATCTTTCTACACCTAAAAAGAAACACTCACTATCAATCTCAGTTCTTCCTATCTGGTCAGGGAAGAGGAGACTGCCCATATGTACCCTACTTTCCAAAGCCATAGCTTTTTCACAAGTGTTAAGGTTACTTCTACAGCATTTAGTGGTATTTTATACATGTATCCTTGACCCATTCCCTCAAAAGTTTGGTTTTAAGATCTACTTGAATTTAGTCCACTATTGAAGAGAACAATCTACTCCTTTTCTTCTGGGAAATGCCCACTAACCTAATGTTTAAATTTGTTTTCTACTATCTTACATCATAACTTGCACTTAAGGGTGGGCCAAGATAATTCCCCAAGACAAATAATGAAACATTGAACTGTTACGAGAAACAAATTTGTGTCTACTCTTCTGGTCTGGTTATAGGCTTGGTATTAGTTCACATATTACACATGGCTCCAAAACAGTGGGTCAGTCAGGTTTACCTTACTTCTACTTGGCTAACTCAGGCTTAACTTAAACACACATTAGATAAACAAAGAGCTTAACTGTCAGTATCAATCATTGCTGGACAGGGAATGAAAAAGTAAGAGGATAAGTAGAACAGGAAAACAGACCCTGAGACATAGCTGGAATTAAATCTTTTCCCTGAACTCTGATGATTCATTCTGCACATGAAAATTGTGCTGCCTCAACTTCAGAGATGAAGAGATTTCTTTGTTAAAGCTATAAAGAAATCCCATTTCAGTGGGGGTTTTGGCTTAGTATTGAAAAGAAGAAAAACCCTGTGCGGGGACACTACTGTTCAATATACAAATGAAAGCCATATCACATTCCCCATATGCAAACAGAAAGTTTTAAACACCTTAGAAGTCTTAAGCTTGCTTTTTAAGAGATTATTTTTTAATAAATACAACAGCCAGACCTGATTTAAGGCAAAGATGACAGCAGCACTGAAAAGGTTACTGCAAGCACTTCATAATAAGCAAAACAAGACAGCTTGGAGAAAGTTGCAGAACTGAAATAACAGAAAAGCAATCCGCCTGGAAACGGAAAAGGGTGGGTGAGCAGTCTACCGGACAAGGGCAAAAGCCAGGGTTTATAAATGTAGGAAAAAATACACACCCACACAAAACTTCTCAAGTGTGTGTGCGTTGGGGAGCAGATTGAACAGACAGGGATGGGATATGACACGAGAGAAAAAAAACCACCACCACCACAATCACACAACATTTTACAAGGCATTTATATAAATTTTGCCTATTCATTCTTAATGGACATCTGCCCATGGCATAGTACAAGAAAGACCAAGCTTTCAGCATATGCCAGACTGTCTGGAACACAAACCTTTGGCACACTGCCAGCATTGATCCCCCATTTTGGGCAGTTTCCTGGAGATAGGTTTGGAGTGAATGAACATGGACAGATCACTCTTTGAAAGGGCTGTCCAAAAGACTTAATGTAATGCAAGTTTGGTATCAGACTTCAAAGTGCTCATTTGCATTATTTCTAACGTAGATGATTTCTAGTTTTTAAAAACAGAAGCAGCTAGAGAGAATTTAATAGTTATTTTCAGAGTTAAAAACTTAGAATTCCTTACACAGGATTAGCAAAGTGCTGTGGCAAAATAAATTTTTCAGTGACAGGTGAAAGTTGCAGTGCTTCATGCAGATCCACATTACGACCAGCCACGTGGACAACAATTATTTATAGAACTGAGTTAAATGGCTGTGGAGTATGAAGACCTCCATTCAGATCAGCCCCCAAAACTTTGTCCATCTCAAAGGAAGGCTCCTAAAGTAACATAAATATTAAGAGAAGATTGATATTCTTGGCAAGAGTAGTAATTTACAGTAGGCACTACCCCTCAGTCCGAGAACAGGAAAGAACTGTACACCTTACCAAACGCCCCACCCAAGAAAGTCCTAGTTGGTATAAAAACTCAGCTGCAAAATTTAGGTAATGATACAATCCAGAAGAATTCTGGAAGTACCACAGAGGGAGAAGAGGAGAGAAATTTCTCAGAAACAGACTTTAAAATTAACTGCATATGACCAGGCATACATGAATCCTTAAGGCTTATAAAACAAGCAGAAAGAAAAAGTAGTTAAGTTTTCTACTACATTGTTTTCCCCTTTTCCTTTTTTTTTTTTTTAATTTAGGTAAGTGGACTCACACTAAGGTGCTAAAATTACAAGCAATTTTTATGCTAAAAAAGGGGTTTTAAACTACATCGGTTTTGCTAGTAATGAAATAGTACCCAAATTCCAATTCAGAATGGTACTCCACAAGCAAAATTTGTTTCCTCTAAAAAAGGAAAGGAAGAAAAAACCTTCAAATATTTTTAAAGGACTGTCATTTCGGTCAAATACAGAACAAATTAGTTTTATAAGACAGACTGTGTGCCATCTATAGGTTAGTGAGTAAAACATGCAGTAAGGTAGGCAGTAAGATAGCCAGTAAGCGTGTGTGTGGTCACTAAAATCTTTTTAATTTGAAACAAATTTGCAATGTCAGGCCCTTACCACTCTCTGAATATCCTTTTAAACATGATTATGAGCTTTCCCTTGCACATCCTCACACCATTATAGTCCTTGTCATTCCATATACTGATGGGACTCTAGAATGCTCCTCTTGCACTAGCGTAAAGGAAATTTAAGTTCCAAGTTCAGGATGCAGATTCTTATTGCCAATTATTATAAGCAAATAACTTTAAATTTAAAAGAAATTTAACATTTACATCTCAACGGGGAGCTTTGCTCTCACAGCAAAATCATAGACAAAATGTTGTTATTAGATTCTTACCGTATATGTTACCGTTCTCAAGTCAGAAAATAGAATAAAAAATTGTACCCCCACCACTAAATTTCATCCAAACTTTGCACAAATGCTGCCTGGCCACAATTCTAGTTTATTCAGAAACAGTCCATTTAGCTTACTCAGTGGGAAAACCTACAATCCAAGGCAATTGCTAAGATCTCACTTTCATATTTTATCCCATCCCTATATGCAGTCTAATGTCCTGAAAGTGTTTAACCTAGAGAGTTGATCTTAAGTGCCTACACAGATATGGTAACATACTTCTTCACTAGCCAACTGATAATCTGAGAGAACAAAGCAAAATAATTCTACTTTAAGAATGAAATATCATCTTCCTGGCAAAAGAAGGAGTAACTCAACATTAAAAACAGAACTTGTAAGCAACAACCAGAACTTTCATGCTTCTACTGTGCCACTACATCGAAGGACAACCTAATGGGAATAACTGATTAGGATGCAAAGACCCAGGTTAGATGACAGAACCAGGTTTTGGTTGAAAACTTCAATAACCAAGAAGCAACTCTGTTTAAGTTTGAAAAACTGACTGCCAGATTAATGAATTCTCAAAACTTCATATTACAGGTTAGAGTTGCCTGAAAATACATGTTTTCCAGTTGGTATCACCCTTTCATTTGAAAGGCTCCTGAACATTCTTGGAAGACTTTATCCATTATCAGTTCAGCCCTACAATACACCCTGATATTCGCATATGACGGTCAATTACTCTTTTTTTCTTTATGGGTACATACCTCAGAAACCTATGCTTTCCTTACAAGAATTCTCTTCTACTAACTTAACCAGCTTACTTAAGATTGCACTTGTGTTATGCTTCTATTCTTCATGGATTCCATCTTTATTTCTTCCAGAATTTAAAAGGTATCCTATGACTACAGTCATATCTTTTAACTGTCTAGTTCTGATTACACATATACTTCCACTACAGCACAGCTTCATTAACTACAGTGGGTGAAACACAGGCCTGACAATCACAGATTGGGAACTGATTTTCAAGAGGAGGCTGGGTACCTCTTTGAACCATTCCTTCCCAGCACATCACCGCACAGAAAGTGGGGGAGAGCGCACCTTGGAGCAGTAAAGAGGTACAGGCACTCTGGTGCAAGCTACTCCAGTTTCCAGGCAATTGGGAACAAACACTCTTCCCTCTAAGAGGGTTGAAGGCTCGGCAGCTAAGCCGAAGTGCATTTACACCAATGCACTATGATGCTGTTGCCATCAGGGAAACGTGGTGGGATGACTCATATAACTGGAGCACAGGTATGGTGGGGTACAAACTCTTCAGGAGGGATAGGAAGGGTAGGAGAGGAGGTGGGGTAGCCCTCTTTGTAAGGTAGGACTTGGACACCATAGAGATGGATTGTGGTGTTGAGGAGATCGAGTGCCTGTGGGTTAAAATCAGAGGAGCCTATAAGAAGCTAGATACATTGTGATGGGACTCTGTTACAGGCCACCCAGCCAAGGAGAAGAAGCTGATGAGCTCTTCTATAAACACCTGGGGTTAATCTCTAGGTCAATGCCACTTGTTCTTGTGTGAGACTTCAATCTCCCTGATATCTGCTGGGAGTACAATAGAGCAGAAAGGAAGCAGTCTAGGAGGTTCCTGGAGTGCGTGGAAGACAACTTCCTTGCGCAGCTGGTGAACAAACCAACAAGGGAAGGTGACCTCCTGGACTTGTAGTTTGTGAATACAGAAGGCCTTGTGGATGATGTGGCAGTAGGAGGTCACCTAGGACTAAGTGATTGTGAGATGATAGGGTTTTCTGTTCTAGACGAAGTGAAGAGGGTGGTTAGCAGGACAGTAGCATTAAATTTCCAGAGGGCAGACTTCAAACCCTTTAGAAGGCTGGTTGGCAAAGTCTCCTGGGATACAGTACTTAAGGGCAAGGGAGCCCATGAGGGCTGGGAGCTCTTCAAAAAGGAGATCCTAGCAGCTCAGGAGAAAGCCATCCCCGTGTTCCAGAAAAAAAGCCAGCAGGGGAAAAAGCCAGCTTGGTTTAACAGAGAGATCTTGAGTGACATCAAGAAGAGGAATATTTATAGGCTCTGGAAGAGGGGACAGGCCTCTTGGGTGGACTACAAGAGGGAAGTGAGGTTGTGTAGAGAAAAAAATCAGAGGGGCTAAGGCTGAACTAGAAATCAGATTGGCAAAGTCTGTGAAAGATAACAATAAATCTTTCTATAAATATATAAATAATAAAAGGAAAACTAGGGAGACCATACAGTCCCTATTGGACACAGAGGGAACAACAGTGACAGGGGATGAGGAGAAGGCTGAGGTACTTAATGCCTTCTTTGCCTCAGTCTTTAATTGTAAAGAAAATTCTTCCCTCTGTGTACAAACCCCAGAACTAGAGGAGCAATATGAGGCTCCCATGGTCCAAAAAGGGGTGGTCAGAGCCTTGCTGGCCCAACCAGACATCCACAAGTCTATAGGGCCAGATGGGATTCACCCAAGGGTATTGAGGGAGCTGGCAGATGTGCTGGCCAAACCCCCTTCCATCATCTTCCAATAGTCCTGGAAGACTGGGGAGGTTCCACTGGACTGGAGGTTGCCTAATGTTGTGCCCATTTACAAGAAGGGTCGCAGGGAGGATCCAGGGAACTACAGGCCTGTCAGTCTGACCTCAGTGCCAGGGAAAGTCATGGAACAGAGTGATCTTGAGTGCTATCATGAAGCACATGCAAGAAAACCAGGTGATCAGGCCCAGTCAACATGGGTTCACAAAAGGCAGGTCTTGCCAAACTAACCTAATCGCCTTATATGACAAAGTGACTCGACTACTGGATGAGGGAAGGGTCATGGATGTGGTCTTTCTAGACTTCAGTAAAGCCTTTGACACAGTTTCTCACAGCATTCTGCTACAGAAACTGCCAGCCTCTGGCCTGGACAGGCGTACACTCTCCTGGCCCAGAGAGTGGTGGGAAATGGTGTTAAATCCAGCTGGAGGCCATTACAAGTGAGGTTCCCCAGGGCTCAGTGCTGGGTCCAGCCCTCTTCAATGTCTTCATCAATGACCTGGGTCAAAGCATTGAGTGTACCCTTAGCAAGTTTGCAGATGACACTAAGCTGGATGGAAGTGTTGATTTGCTGGAGGGTAGGGAGGCTCTATAAAGGGATTTGAACAGGCTGGACTGCTGGGCTGAGTCTAATGGCATGAAGTTTAACATGGCCAAATGCCAGGTCCTGCACTTGGGGCACAACAACCATATGCAGTGCTACAGACTAGGAGAAGTCTGTCTAGAAAGCTGCCTGGAGGAGAGGGACCTGGGGGTGTTGGTTGACAGCTGACTGACCATGAGCCAGCAGTGTGCTCAGGTGGCCAAGAAGGCCATTGGCATCCTGGCTTGTATCAGAAATGGTGTGACCAGCAGGTCCAGGGAGGTTCTTCTCCCTCTGTACTCAGCACTGGTGAGACTGCTCCTTGAATACTGTGTTCAATTCTGGGCCCCCACCACAAGAAGGATGTTGAGGCTCTGGAGCAAGTCCAGAGAAGAGCAACGAGGCTGGTGAAGGGGCTGGAGAACAGGCCTTATGGGGAACAGCTGAGGGAGCTGGGGTTGTTTAGTCTAGAGAAGAGGAGGCTGAGAGGAGACCTCATTACTCTCTACAACTACCTGAAAGGACAGAGCTGGCCTCTTCTCCCAAGTGCCAGGGGACAGGACAAGAGGGAATGGCCTCAAGCTCTGCCAGGGGAAATTTAGGCTAGACACTAGGAGGAAGTTTTTCAGAGAAAGGGTCATTGGGCATTGGAATAGGCTGCCCAGGGAGGTGGTTGATTCACCTTCCCTGGAGGTGTTTAAGGCACAAGTGGATAAGGTCCTGAGGGACATGGTATAGTGTTTGATAGGAATGGTTGGACTCGATGACCCAGTGGGTCTCTTCCAACCTGGTGATTCTATGATTCTATGCACATGTCCTTTTTATAGGATTTCATCTTAGACACTGGGGACTGAACCTAAATCTCGGGTGTATAAAGTACGCTTTCTGGGGTCACAGAGTTACTTGGCATTCATGATTCAGAATAATCAATTCAAAAGTCAATTGTCACACCTACTCCAAACAACATTTTAGATTCATGACAGATGGGGGGAAAAGGCAAAAGAAAGCCTGCACGGCAAATTGAGAAAGGGGATTCTCCTTACATGCTATTCTGTAAAATATCTATTTATCTAATGCTTTATTCTTGTCAATGATTACACTATTTATTTTGCTTGGGTTTTTTTACTCCAAGTCCATGTAATTTTGCTTAGTTACTAAGCTACCATCATAAAAGCAGTCTTGCTTACAGTGCTATGAACAGGATGCAAGCAAAAACTATACAATTAGCATATAATTTTCAAAGGTCAATTATCACATCATTAGCCAAGCCATTTACATCTCTGCAGTGTGGAGTATTCTCCAATTTTAGACAGCAAAATGAGACAAAAATGGATTAAATTAGGGTCAAATAGTACAGTGTGTTGCTGAGTAAGAATTTAAACTCTCCAGTAGCTTGAGTAGCTCATAATGGGCCATTTTCACACTATGCCCTTGTCCACCTGACTCAGTTTTCCATCAGATGTTTAAAGAGAGCAAGCTCATCTACTAAGAAATGTTAACACTCACTTATACTATGACTAAACCTTATTTCTCTACCTTTAAAAAATGAATCAATTAGCAAAAATTGTCTGTCTGTATTTTTAAAGTCACATAATTTTAAAACTACATAAATGCAGCACCTATATCTGTCACATCTAAAAGCAAAACCAACAAATTACTAATATGCAGTACAAGTTGTCATAAAACTGCTTCTAGTCCAATGATCAAAACTATAAAAAAGTATACAGTTAGAGCACAATTTAAGCGATGTCACTAGTGCAATAAATAAGGTTGCCCCAGGGATTTTAGCTGCATAGTACATATCCAAAAATACATATATTAAAGCAATTTTGGGCATGTAATGTCAAGCAACTCAAGCTTCAACATGCAACAACTGATGACTGCAGGCCTTAAAGCAGTCTTGTTGCATTTATGGATTGTAAACTATTTTTTCTAGTGCTAAGTATCATAGATTATACAACTGTTTCCTATTAAACACATAAAAAAGTAATTTCTATATTGCAAAACTATCATCTTCCGATCCTGTAAGTGTATAGATGTCTGCAGGTCTGGATCCATGGCAGACCTCTGCCACCTGAGCAGGCACTGCCACCATGCTCATTGTCAGTATCAGATGTGAGTGTCTTTACAATGGCATTTGCCCCGCTAGCCTAGACAAGCAAGCTAGGCAGAGAACTGCTGGGTTCAGCTCTGCCTAATGAAAGAAGGAAACCTCTAATAACTGGAAACCCTTCTGCCTCCAGTGGAGATGGCATTTCTTCCCCTATTTATCCTATACTCATTCTGCGATTATATTTAACCTTTGTATCATACTCTTCTTCACATCTACACTTCAAGCTCCTGCATCAAGCACAGGATCCTTCAGTTTTTCAGGTCCCCATCTTGCCACTGAAAGGGCATATGAAGAAGTACAAAGCAAACTTAACTGTGCATGTCTTCATCAGCTTTGACCTTCCTTTTGCCCAGCTTGTCACCCTCACCTCTTTATTTACTGCTACTCCAAATTTTAAATCTTTAAAAAGATTTAACCTTTAAAAAGGTTAGCAGAGCTCTCCATTTCTGACTAATTCATACCCAGGGCCTCACCAGAACAGATACTGAACTGATTGCTGTGTTCCCAGAACATCTGTTTACAGTCCAGTTCAGAGCATCAAACAAGCATTACACTATAATCCTATAAATCACCTTGCACACACAGTTGAAACCCCATTTCTTGTTTTAAAACATGGGCTAGATCATCGTTCAAAAAAAAAATCATACCTGTTCTGTTTCTTCTTTTTAATTCAATGAAATTCAATGAAAATTATACACCATTGATATACATCATGGGTTCTCCACATCCTAGTACAACAATGGGTTATGTGCTTGCTTCAGAAACAAAACAACTCACTACACTACCATAAAAGAAGATAAAGCTCAGCTCATAACAGTGAAAGCTACAAAGTAAAGTTACTGTACTTCTGCTGTTAACCTTTGAAAACATAACCAGTTAAAGTTTAAGTGATAAAAAGAATGGTTGGAAGGGACCTTAAAGATAACCTAGTTCAACCCCCTGCGTCACAGGCAGGGGACACCTTCCACTGGATCAGGCTGCTCAAGGCCCCATTCAACCTGGCCTTGAATAGTCCCAGGGATAGAGCTGGAGCCCACAACTTCCCTGGGCAACCTGTGCCAGTGCCTCACAACCCTCACTGTGAAGAATTTCTTCCTTATGTCTTACTAAATCTTCCCCCCTCAGATTTAAAGCCATTCCCCCTTGTCCTATTACTACGCGCCCTTGTCCCTCCCCAGCTTTCTTGTACAATGCCCTCAGGTACTGGAAGGTCACTATAAGGCCTCCTCAGAGCCTTTTCCAGGCTGAACAATCCCAATTCTCTCAGCCTGTCCTCATAGCAGAGATACTCCTGCCCTCAGATTGTCTTTGCAGCCCTCCTCTGGATGTATTCTTATGTTGAGGATTCCAGAACTGGACACATCGCTCCAGATGGGGTCTCAGGAGATCAGAGTAGAGGGGGAGAATCCCCTCCCTTGACCTTCTGGCCACACTTCTTTTGATGCAGCCCAGGATATGGCTGGCCTTCTTGGATGGTTAGTCTTAACCCAGAAAGGAAAAATATTGTTCTCCAGTAATGTAACACTTGAAGAACACCAAAGGAATAAAACATCCCATTTCACTGGCTTTACAACATGAGAAAACTGACTGAGGTTAGCATAGTCCACTCAGAACATCACCTACCCTGATCACAATAGACCCCACCAACAACCATGCTTAAGTAACACACGGCTTTGTGACTCAAACGCAGCAGCAACAAGACAAAATTTAAGACCAACTGACACCATTCTTTCTATAAACCTTTTCTATTTCAAAATTCCCAGTAAGCCAAGAGTCACAAATGTTAGCACCCGTTCCTACAAAGGGATAAGGGCCAAACCACTCAGATGAACCCTTGTAACAACTAAAACACCCTCACACAGAAAGCGGTATACAGACTGGAGTTTAGGCCTCAGAAGAAAGGCTGTGTACCTTTGACAGAAAGACAGAAGCTCCCTTTATCTGCCGCTCATCCCTACCAGTACTGTGACCTACAGGGCAGAGATGCTAAGAAGCTCCCCTCCTCCAACGCTCGATGTCTCAGACACTTCCTGTCTCTGCTGGCATTTATTTTCAACCCTCAAGATTCCTTTCTATATGTTCCAGGAACCCTCCAGCCATGCCTCTGTCCAGATGGCAGACTTGAGATGAAGGGAACAGGGTCCTGGAGACTCTTTTCTTGGCGGGCTTCTCAGCAACCTGCTGGAACTTAGAGGCAGGCTGAGTCTTGCACAGACAAGGCTCTGTTGCACTGCAAAAACCCTTCAATCCCTCTCCACAGTTTTCCTCAATGCTCTCTTTGTCCTCAAACAAATTTGTCTTAAAAGATTTAAGAGCTTTATACAATCTACTCCCTAACAAGGCTGCATAAAGCAAATGGAAAAGAAAGCCAAGGAAAAGGATCTTAATGCTGTAACGGACAACCAGAGCCTCACTTTTTACTGTGTACAAAGCAGATGCTATTTTGAAAAACAGATGCAGAAGAAAAAGGTGGATGAGAGATTTCAGTCCCATTGATCTCTGTCATCTGTGAGAGATTTCTGAAATGCAACAGAAAGTCATTTACATACTTAAATTCAATTAGGACTATCACCCTACAATGAAGCATTTTCAAACTATGACTCTCCCCATTAACTAGTCCTTTTTTAAGACCAACACAGCTATCATCCACACTATACATTCATATAAAAGCTTTAGAGAATGACATCTATGTCTTGTTTGAGAAAGTCAAATTTTTGTCAAAGTCAGAAAAATACAAAAAAACCTCTTGTTTCCAACTTAATCTTGACAGAGCATGGGTTTCATAAATTTTAGTAAGATTCATTTATGATTTCTCGAAACCCATTCACATCAAAAGCTATTACTTGATTTATTTTATATATATATATATAATTAAACCACTTTCAAGACCCAAAAGGGTTTAAATCTAAAATAAAGCTGGATGCTTCAGTGTAGAATATATTTAGGCATGAACTATTCTGAAATCAGATGCAGTAAGCAAGGCCAGTTCCCCATATAAAGACTTGAACTATTAGGAAGACTCTTAACATAGCTCTTGGCTAGAAAGAGAACTTTAAAAATCCAGCATCTCAAAGGAACTGTTCAGAACAGTGCAGTGATGGGAAAATTAAGCAAAACATGGCCTTGATCTATGAAGGTTAATTGGAAAAAAAAAAAAAAAAAAGCATCTTCCTTGGTGGGAAATGCAAGACAATCTAGAGGCAATATTATTTACTGCAGTGGCACTATCACACTTGTGATTTTGGGGGTTTTTTTTCAGTCAAACACTTGTCCTCTAGGTTTAGTGTTGATTTTAAGTCATTCAACTATCTCCTTCTGTCCCTTTCAACATTTACATTTGTCATAACCCTGCCTGTGAGAGGGTATTTTTGGTCTCATTTTGACCTAAAAGAAGTAACTTGAAGAAAACTAACCATTCCTTTAGGGGGTAGTTTGAAACCCAAATGCTATAAACAGGCTATATTTGGTACCCTGGTACTTTTTATCATCTATACTACCTTTTTATTTTCTTCCTAACACTTGTACAGTGTTAGAAATCAACTTTTGCAGAGATGCATGAAAGATTTACAACTAATTTCAAATAGTTCAAACCCTTTTCAGATCACACCCCTTAAATGGAGTTATCTATTTACTTGTTAGGATAATATACTAACTGCATGGTATCTATTGCTCCTCCCAGAAACATTTGGGATTGTTTAATTGAGATTTATGTGCTCTTATGAAATGTCCACAGTGTGATTTACAATCATTTACTGTGCTATAGCTGTTGCTGATGAACTGGTTTTAAGCTCCTGTTTTGTTTCCTCCCTTCTTTAGCTGCTCAACAAATAAAAAATAAAGATGTACCTCCATCAGAAATTATTCCAGTTCAGTTCACACATCCACAACCAATGGAGAGCTACTACTAGAACATCACTCAACTTCATGAACTGAAAAGCTGATCCAAAAATTACGCAGCTAAAAACTGAAATCAGTTATAGACCACCTATAAACGGTAGCTGAAATAAACTAGGGAATAAAATATAGATGTTGTAAGCCAGATACAGAAATCACAGAAAATTGAGTATATCAGCTACAGAATCAATGCAACATAAGGTGACACAGTAAATCATTATGATCCAAGACACTCATCCCTTCACCACTGAAAATATGGATTCTCTTTACTTAAGTTAATGGTCTACTAACCAGACATTCAATGAAAGCTAGCGACTTGTGAGGATAAATTACAGAAAGTAGACTGAAATCCAGCAAGTATGGTATGATACATTTGGCCTCTGATTTGAAGCCATGCCATCCAATAACACCCTCTGCACTGATCCTTCACACTGACCTTTCCCTGCTTGCTCCTAGCCAGCAGGTATCTGAAAAGCTTTCTAAGAGTATGAGACTGTGGAATGAAAAAAAGATACATAATAATCCTTTTAGAACTCATTCAATTCATCATGCTTTGAAGAAAACCTAGGGAAAAAATCCAGAAATTAAGTATACAAAGAATGTCAAGGGAGCAAAGTGACTGCAAGAAAGTGGAGAAGAGACAAAAACTGCAGTAACTGCTGTAGAGACACTCCATAATCTGTCAGGATACGTTAACAGAGCAAACCAACAAATATGAATGAACGTGTACTATTATTATTAATGGTTGCCTTATCTGTTAAATTCTCCCTATTGTTGCTTTTTAAAGTTGGATGGGAAGAGCACATGCCTGGTCCAGTAGTTACAGCTGAGTTGTAATAGACTTAGGGGTGAATGAATAGACAAAAAATTTTGCACTAGCTGGTTTTGGCACAGTATTGGGAAATACAAGAGGTAGCTGCTTTGGAACTTAAATATTACGTCCTCATACTCAATTTCAATTCTTGTTTTAAAGCAAAGATAGTCTAGCACTTATGGTATAATGACCATTTCCCTTCATCACAGCAAAGAGTTATGCCGGAATCAAGTAGGAACAACTCCCAATAGCACAGGACAAGAGCACACTAAGAGCAGGAACAAAAGGGTAAAGTTTACAATGCAATTCTCAGTTTTACGAGCAACATGAAAAATAATGCAAGAGAATCATACAGAAGATGGGACAGTAATCCTATACATTAGTAAACTTGAAAAGAGCTGAAGCCACAGGCAGCTTTATTATAGACAGTATCTGTCTTCCCAGTCATGACATTTTCCACGATCATCCTAAAAATTCACTGTATCGCTCTTCATTTTGTAAGCCACACAGGGATTTTTTTGCACTGATTCAAAGTTAAATAAATTACTATGTTGCATTTCTTTCACATTCTATTGCAAAAATAGGATTTGCAGAGAAAAGAGACCATAAGGGAATCCAGCTAAATAGTCACCAACTGCCTATTCCATTCTCTACACTTAGGCCCCTTCCATGTGTATTCCCTGGAAGCATCTGGTTTCGGCTGCTATTTTGGTACCTTCATACCAAAATGTAAATATAGCAACTATGATCTTTTGGCTAGTAAGTGCTAAGAAAATCTTTGCTTGGAGACAACTGTATTCAGTTACCAACAGGAATGCCTCTGAACTGTCTGTTGAGGATGTTTTATCAACAGGCCATTGGTCTGTGTAATATAAAAAAGAAAATTTATTCCTAGTAAATACACTCTCAGTTTCCTCCACTTTATTATTATCTCCATTCACCCTTAAACTCTCTGGAAATGAGTAATTCTTTATCCATCTTTACAAACCATAATTGGAGTTTGAAATCAACTGTTATAGAACCACTCACTGTTAAAAAGCTTAAAGATTATGCAAAAGCCTGCATCTATAATATTTTGAAGTAATTGATACTGCCATTGCTTTCAGAAAAGAAAGGTATTTTCTGCTATTGCAAGGAAACAGGAAGGGTGGAGTACTTTGAGAGTTCTTGGAAACTGGACATCCATGTTGGCAGAAGCAGTGGGAGGGAAGGGCAAGAATTCTTGCCCATACACAGCCACATGTCCCATAAGATCTCTGAAAAAAGCCTATGATTTCAAGCTCACTACAACACCCTGCTCATATTACTTTATTTTTTTTGTGCAAGACAAATATCTGCTCTGAGGTTGTGGTTTGAAATCTAACCTAATCTTATATTACAGGGAAGGGTTCCTCATAAAACTGTCCAAACAGCCTACCATGTCTTCTATACCTACTCAGTTAGTGATGATCTGACACTTCAACAGATCGCATGTCAAGGATACATGAAAAAAATCAGAGGTTGAACCAAAGGAAAAATAAACTGAAACAGTTCTTAACATGTCATGGCTCTGATAGCATCAGAGGGAAACTGAAGTTTAAAGAAGAGTTCTTAACTTAGATCTGCAGCAGACCGAGTAACATGAAGAAGCATTACAGGGTGGTTCAGCCACAAGCCTACATGAAGCCTAGAAACCACTAGTACTGAGTCTGTGCAGAGACTCTCATTTCATTGGAATAAGGGTTAAAGATCATCTGCTTTTTACTGCATTTGCCATATCCTGTTTTCTAAGCCTAAAACTGGAGAGGACCATCAGATGGGGGTAGCAACATTAGAAAGGGAGAAAGTGGATTTCTGATATGCAGTTTCTGTTCCAAGTTCTTCAAGTCCTACTTGCTAGCCTAGGGAGACTCCTGAACCACAAAATGAAAAATCATAACCAGTTTTTCTCTGGCTTACTAGCATACCACCTGCAAAGCATAAAAGGTATAGCACAAATAATTTACTTTGAGAAAATGTTTCATAATCTTCAACTGCAACTCTTCATGTCAAGCATGGAGTGACAACATAGGCCCTGCAGAAAGTACTAATAAAGTATCTTGGTCTAAACATACATAGGAGTAATATAGAAGTTTACTGAAGAAAGGCAAGATTAGTACTTGTAAAGAGTTCTCATTAAACTGCTTCTATCTTCAAATTTTCTTTCACATGAAGAGATGTGGCAAACATACACTACTAACATTTGTTATCATCAGAAAAGGTTAGCCTGAGGCAGAAAAGCTGGACAGGAAAGACACTCTTCAGTTTCTCCCTTCCTGTTGCTACCTGCCCCTGTCCAGCCCGTCTTCCCCCTCTCCAGCTAAGCTGTTTCCCAGCTTTTGCCTGCACGGTACCAGCTCATGTCCACACACGTCTGTGGTAGTTGATGTATAAAATTTTCTTACCAGCAGCAGCACAGTGAGCAGGTGATGAATTCCATTCCAACAAAATTAAGAGCGGGGGATTTCCACCAAGATGATAATAGAGTACACAGTTTGGATAGTCAAAGAAACATGAGAAGCTCAAGATAACTGATTACTGAAACACGGTCTGAAATATTGGTAGCATTTTTCCAGAATTCAGCAAGATACAACTTCTGACACACTGAGTATAAACAGGAAAAGGTTCTTTCCTAGACAGAGGGTATTCATATTTTTGAAAATACAGCTGCACAAAAGAAAGGAAAACATTTTCTGCCTTTCTTTTATGTTATAGCTGTTATCTAAAGTTTTATCCTCTTCTTTTAGGATAGGACTGTTTAATTAAAAAAAACACCCTACTCCTCCCAATTAATGAAGACTTCGCAAGCATTTTGATAATGCTTTTCTCTATCTAGTTCTGCCTACCTTTCAAGTCAATTTGGAAGCAAAGGCAGAGTAACTCCAAAAGAATAAATAAGTAATGAGAACTATTTGTTCCAATCCCTCCTTTCCTCTTTTATAACATTAATTTCAGTGACTCAGACATATTAAAGAGTCCCAAATATCTGTTGAGGTTTTTTTTCCTAAAACCCACCCACTTTCTTGAAAAGCATTTAAATGGCTGTTTTATACGTGTTTAAAGAGATTTCATAAGCTCCATTTATCTTTCTGCTTATTAGTCAAGGGGGAAAATTCCCAGCTGCAGAGCCTTAGAACTCCACCTTGTGGAAGATGCCTATAATACACGAATAGGCTCCAGAGGGAAAAGGACTCCAAGCTGGGCTTACAATTAATAACTTGTTTGACAGTTACACTTTGCCGTCAGTTATACAGTAAGTTAGCCTCTTCGATGCATTCTGCCCCAGTAGTAGAACAAACAGTGGGGGATTACCAGTCAAATGAAAAGCTGCTTTTATTTTGCAGCAACAGTATAGTCATCCTGCATCAAAACAGCAGATAACACCAGCAGCACTCCAAAGCAGGTCTTGCTTTCAACATGCTTGCTAATTCCTGCATGCTGGACTTATTCTGTCCATAAGCAGAAAAACAGAGAATCACAGGCAGGTTTAGTGGGTCAGCGGGGACACAACCAAAGTATATGTCAACCCTGCCATTAAGAACAGATAAATTACTAACCGAACTACATTTTATGATAAAAGATTCACTGTAATTTTACATGGATATTCTGAAAGCTACTCATAATCCTCCTCCAGCCTATTACAAGCAATCTCTATTCCATATTTGCATTCAACCACTGCTAAAAGCTTGAATTTGGAATAGCATAGCACAACATCTGCTGCCTATACATCTAGAACTAGTGCCGCCCTCTACTGAAAGAGGAGCCTGCCCTGCACATGAAAATTGCAGCAGTTTTTATACCATTCTACTGTGGTTTTCTGCTTCATTTATACCTCCGGGTTTTGTGTTTTGTTTTTTTTTTGTCTTCCTTCTCTCTAAGCCTTTACAATATAAAGGTTCTGCTTTATCATGTTTTTTTCCTGCTCTCCTTCCCCATAAGGGCTACAAACACAGCAGACATGTTTTTAAGTATATACTGTAGTACCATGCCAACACATACAGATTCCAGAAATCAAATTGCAGCAGTAAAGCACTGTAGACACAGCTCTTGTTTCTAGTAACATAAGAACAGACAAATAAATGAAAAAGAACAGAAAGTGAGGTGTTCAAAAACAACCCCAGGAAAATTAATTTAAAATTTTCCTTTGTCATCTGCAGCACACCAGGCATACAGCAGCATCATGAGATGTTCATGTGTAGTAAATTCAAGATACTAAAGAACATAAACCCACATTGATTCAATACTTATTAATTAATAAATACACCATAATTAGTAGTTTATTACATTCAGTAATCACATTACTAATCACAACTAATAAACAGTAATCACATTACCTTCTCCAGTATAAACCCTGTAATGTTTCCATCTGCAATGAGTTGCTCCACTTTGATATTCAGACATTGACAACAATTTGAAACTCTGAACAGCTTAGGGATTGAAATACTGCATAAAAATCTGAAAGTGTCATACTTTCAGAAACAAATAATTTGCCTGAATAATACATTGGCCTGGAACATTAAGGAGCACAAAGTTTGAACTGGTGGAATGCAGGATCCCTGGACCTGTAGAAAAGATGTAAGCGTGCCTCCCTTTCAAGATAGAAGGGAAGTCCATCACTTCAGAAGCATGCAAGTTTTCTTATTCCCAGGGGCTCGGGGAGCCTGTATCTCAGCTGGGAATTCCCAACTGTCAGTGGTCACCAGAAGTCACTGTGCAGACACTGTGTGCACTTCAGCAAGTTTCTGTAGACTGAGACTAACTCCATTCCCTCAAAACCATGCAGAATTCTCCAATCTCACCATGGTGCACCGGCCTCCACAGGAGTTCTGGCATAGAGAGACTGTAGAGGGAGTCCACAGCCAGGCTGGCAGCCAGGTCCCCTTCCCCGAAAAGGCAGTGACCACCATGTCACACACAGTAATCAGAGCCCAACCCTGGTTTTATCAATAACAAAATCACTACGTGTAGACAGGATACCAAAAGCCCCCTTGTATATTAACAAAGTGAATGATCTCCTTTTTGCCCCTCTACTTTGCTTCAGCTATGCTTGTGTGTTTGTATCAGATATGGTGGTTTGCATTAATTTACTTGCAGTTCTAATCACAGCATTCAAGAATAGACAGACCACATTTCACCTCAAGAAAGGTATACTTCACTACCACAGACCTGAAGCAACACAGCAACACACTGAAGCTGAGAAGAGAAGCATCTTCAGTAATATTTTAATTTTTTTTTGGAAGGCCTATATATGTCCTTTAAAAACCAGAAGCAGCCAAATAGTTCCTGCAAAAGTGGAAGCAACAACACAGCTACCCTAGCCCAAGTCAGTCTTGTTGAGATATAACTACATCACGTTTCTAGCAATTTCTTCCTTAGAAACCAAAAGCATGGTGGCAAGATTATCCTTCTGCAAGTCCTGAGTGCCATAAGCTTTGTCACTACAGCAGTATCATTATGCTTGGCAGCCTCACCATGCTTTATCACTCTCTTACTTCAGCTACCATATGCTTAGCTTCTTTGGATGAGTGATATTATGCTTGCTGAACCACTTTTTCTGCAAGTGTAAGAAAAGCATCCATTGCATGAAAGGGCTAGCAGGAACTGGCATACAACTTTGGAAATCCACAACTTCAATTAGATTTATCACCCTACAAAATAAAAATTCATTAAATTCTTAAGATCCCTGCAAGGAAACACAGCAGAGACCTAGCTATCAACATAAGCATATCCTAAAATCACTTTTCAGCATATCCTCTCCACCATGAATAGTTAAAACAGCACAACTTATTAAGGCTGGGCTCAGGCTACCAGGCTATACAGAGAATTATGTGCAAATGATATGATTACAAGAGCGTTCAGAGCAGATAATTCACTCACAGTATGAGAAAGTTCAGAACAGCAAGAAATTCATGCGTGTTTCACCTTACAATAATAAAACAAACAAGTTTATTCACACCCTCCTTTCACAGAAATTGCAGCCCTGAGAGGTTCGGGGCATGGAACAAAATGCATCAATTTGCCATAATAATGCACTTTGACAGTAATACACATACCGTGACCTTTAATCCATGTATGCCTCTTCTGTATGTTTAAAAGGAAGTCACATGAGAAGTGTGGACTGCAGTGACAAATTATATGAGCCTCACACTGAGGAGTCTTTTTATGTATTACATGAGTTTCATATATTTAGTAACCGAAGACATTAAAAAATTCCCTAGCCAGTATCTTGACTCATACCCCTCACCCAAGATTTCATGCAAAGTGCAGTTATGCTTATGGTGCCTGCAGCTCTTGGCTGGGGGTGGGGTGGGGGTGGGGAAGTGATTCAAATATTCCAGCAAAGGAAGTGACGCAGTTAGAAGAAAAAAAAACCAAAAACCTTGTTAGTAATACTGTGACAGAATTTGACCACTACAATTTAGAACAGCCAATCAAAAGAGGTTTCCTAAAAGAAAACTATCTGGATAAAGTACTAACTAGTTTCAGTCAGTCACTTCCTTGGAAAGTAATACTAATAAATCTAAATTAATGGAAAGTATTTCTGAATTTACTACTGATATATATGAAAGAATGGAAAGAAAACATTTTTCTTCTTAATTAGTATGCTCACATTATCTGACCTTTGAGATCTTTTCTATGAAGCCTAAGACTGATATATTCTGGAACACTGTCTGTCCTCTGCCAATGTTACAGAAAAATTCAATGCATGCAGTTCAACAGGCAGACTAGTTTGTTTTGAACCTTCACATCTACTTAGATAAAATAATTAAAACCTCAAAGTCAGCCAAAGAAGAAGTGATAGCAAACTTAGGTTTCCCCCTCCCCAATATAGCCTGTGGGGAAGGGTCAACTCCTGAATCAGCCTTTTAAAGAAAAGGAATTCTATGTTTTGGTTCACTGGGTAATCTGTTGAAAAAGACATCAACACTTACATAAAAAGGTGAACATGTAGTCTGTAATAAACACAAAAAAGATGCCTCTTTATGCACTTGGACAATTTAAGCATTCCTTTTAGCTAACATTTATATTAATATTTCAAGCATACCTAAGGCACAGCACACAGATGCAGCTGGGCTCTAGAAGCTCAGCTTCTCCTTGCTGCTTTTGATCCTATTGTTACACAACAGACCAGCTTTTTTAACATGACTGCCATACTTGCCTTCGGTCTCTGCTTTTAAGGAGTCTTCTATGTTTGTTTTATTTTACAGTAACTTAAAACACAAGATCAGTTATCATAAAATCTTCTGTATGTCTAATTGGCAATGTTAGCATTGTAAGTTTAACAGAGAATGACCTAATCCATCTTCATCTGCATTGGAAGTAGAGGGCTCGTCAAATATCTTTGAATACATGATCTTAAATATACTGCAGTTATTAGAAGCAAACACACACCCTTTGGGTTGCTGGGAACCAGTACTGTTCTAGTTTGCCTGGCTTAATACAGGATATCCACACCTGCAGGAGAGCACAGTAGAGCACAATGACAGAAAAATCAACTTGGTTTTCTTAAGGTACTCTTTACTTTGATTAAAAATAGCTAGAAGCGACAAGTAATTTTAACCTATGGTTACCCCACCTCATTATGACTACAGTATATTTTATGCTGAAAATTATTTCATAAGTGATCCTTATGACCACTCAAAAAAAAAAAGCCAAAATAAGAAAAACTAGCATCAAACAACAAGGTTGAGCTAATTAAATCTGGTAACTCTCTCTGACCAGCTGACCGGTACAGTAATACTCCTCATTCACAGATACAAAAAAAAAAAAAAAAAAAAGCGCACTTTCCAAACTCTGAAGTTCCCAAAGCATTTCCCCTGCTACCTAGTGTGCAAAACCACATCCCCACAAAAGCAGAGGTCAAAGGCAGACAAGAAATAGCCTTCATTTCTCCCTATGCCTTAAATAAATGCCTCAAAAATCACCCTTTGATCGTCAATGCCCCAGACCTTAATAAGAAAAAAAAGTCATACAGGCAAACTTCCAAGTTAAAAAAGAAACAAACACCAAGTTGAGTAAATATAAAAACACTCGCTAAAGCCACTGTAAAGATATTGTAAAAGAAAACATTGAACAGGTGAACATGATTATCACTTAAAGAGTCACCACCAAAGCCAAAAGAAAAGACATTTAGTAACATGTCATTGATTCACTTTATAAACCCATACTGAAGGAGTCAAATACAATCATTAATCAGCTAGTTTCATCCAGTACAGCTTTAAGTGCAATCCAAAATCTAGAAACCAGATAAAGTAGTTCAGATGTTTCAGAAAGGACTTAAAGTAACTATCTTTCCTCAGCACACCACATATATCCTGAACTTTTTTTTTCAAATACAATGAATCCTTTCCAACATAGTATTTCACTCTTTCTTGCTCAGAGATATCTCACTACTGTTAAAAGACCTCATTAGCCTTTTCTGTCTCCCACTTTACACAGACCTTTTACTCACACGCTAAGTACTTAAGTTTACTGTGGAAGCTTTGCCCAAATGGGTAAGTCTAGCACTTACATATGTCATGGGAAGAAAAAAAAAAACCAATCAAAAAAACAGACTTACAATAAAATAGAGACACAAGTAGCACACTTGGTCATTATTACTGTTTTTCTGACTTCCAGGTTAACAAAAATGCACGCAGCACAGAGGTACATTACATTGCATTTCAAGAGACTTATCTGAGCCTAAAAGCTTTTATCAGTTGTGTAACACAGCTGCAATTTAGAGAGCCCCTTCACATAGCCACAAAAACTAATGCAGGAAGTCCTCCACTTCCTCTCATTGTCATTAACACTCCCAGAATTATACTTGTGATAGAGGCGGCAGCATCCTTCATGTAAACATGTATCTTCTTGATTTGCCAGAGGCTGCACAATACTCCTCTGGAAATACGTCACTAAGAGAATAAAAGCACAATACACTCCATCTTCTCTGTGCATGCCTGGGAAACAATATTCACCTCCAAAGGTCATTATGAGGAATACCATTTATAACTTGCTAAGCTTAAGAAGCTATACAGCTCTGCATAGCTGTCAATTTAGGGCAGTAGCTTAAAGATGACAGCAGCAAAGCAAAAGGAAGAGTTCCACCCTCACAAAGGGCTCTGTTCTCTCACAGAAATCTCATATTTAATGAGAAGCACCTCATACAGCAGGCGGTATTCTTACTTGACAAGCAGAAAGTTGGCTTTAAATTAAAAACCTGAAGCATAATTCATCTATAGGTCAAAAAGATAAATTAACATTTCAGATCCTTAGTATTAATAGTGGTTTTCCTCTTAAAGTTTTCATCCCAAGATCATTTTCCTTTCTGACAGAAACTGCTTCTTTAGATATTGGAATCTTTCAAAGAATTACCTCCAGAGGACTGTAGTTAGTAAATACTTTTAAAGATGCCGCAGCCCACAACAGAGGGAAATTGCCCTTGAGTCATGTACAACACATTGGAATCATGTCTTATCTAAAAAACTATATTTCAGAAGTAAAAGTCAATAGTGAAGATATTATTTAATGAAAAACAGGGTACTGCATTTTCTGAAGACGACTAAACATAAGTGGCTTAAGACTAATACTTAATATGGCGTTTGCTATTATTATAGCCATCTTTTTGGACAAGCATGTCCCAGGCTACTATGGAACCATTACTACTGAAAAGGTGCTCATAGCTATATTAGCAGTAAAAAAACAATAAGAAACTCAAACCCAGAGCAACAACATAGATGGAAATCTAAGCTGAAGTCATAGGACCTGAGAGTGTCACGTTTCCTTCTGACTCAGGCCTGGAGATATTCTAGGCAAAAATAACCAAAAATTCATCCAGAATGGTAAAGTATGTGTTTGACAAACCTGCTGCATCACTGCATTTTTCAGAGACTTCCTTGAAAATGTGGTGCAAGGAAGAGATTTATCTACCATGAAAAATCAAGTACTCAAAACACTTTTTAGAGCTTCCAATTGTAAATGCTGCCAGAACTCATTCAATTTATTGTAATGCCAGATGTATCTTAAATTCCTGGTAGCGTTTCACAGATAACTTGGAAACATACAACAGTACCTCTGTTGCCAACTCTTGCTTACTTTTTTAAATGTATAAACAAGCAAAGCTGAATTGAAATCATTATGTTTCAAAACTTGCTCTTCACTATCACTTACTTCATGGGCTACAGTACAATTATTTCTTATTATCCAGTTAATCAAAATATATGCATTTTTGATAGCAAAAACCTGACTTTATTCCTAAGCCAAACTAATTCAGCGAAAAGATTCCATTTATGATGTATATTTATGTGGGTTCCTGGAAAATTATATCTGGTCAATACAGAAATTTCAGCTTGTTTCTTCAAATGGTTTGCTGTTAAATTTTCCATTTAGCTGGAATCTGACAGTGATTCGATGTTACCTAACAAAATAACGCCTGTTAGGACCATTGTGGTTGAAGGCAGATTGGGCTTCCAAGGAGTTGGCAATGAAGTGAATGAAGGCATCTTCATTCCAACCTACTCAAGCTATGGTCTCAAAGTCTATAGCCTATGTATAAGTGACTCTCTCTTACTGCTCTCTACAACTACCTGAATGGAGGTTGCGGAGAGGAGGGAGCTGGGCTCTTCTCCCATGTGACAGGGGACAGGACAAGAGGGAATGGCCTCAACCTCCACCAGGGGAGGTTCAGGTTCAACATAAGGAAAAAATTCTTCACAGAAAGGGTCATTAGGCACTGGAACAGGCTGCCCAGGGAGGTGGGTGATTCACCTTCCCTGAAGGTTTTTAGGTGCGGGTGGATGAGGTACTGAGGGACATGGTTTAGAGATTGGTGGGAATGGTTGGACTCAATGATCCGGTGGGTCTCTTCCAACCTGGTGATTCTATGATTGCCACTGCAAATTGCAGTATTACCCAAACAAAAATCTACCTGTTGGGCCGAAGAGAATAAAATGCACACCAAACAGTCACTTATAAAACATACTTTCAATGTGATTTGCAAGATTCTTTCTAGCACCTAGTGATTGTTCTGACTACTGCTTCTTTCTTGGACCTACAACAGTGCTGCTACAATGGTACATGTAGGTTTATTAGCCATCACTTGGGTAGTATGCAAGCAACTACGGTAGAACCAACACTCAGTTTCCCCAAAATTAACTGGATAGAACAAAGCTCATATAAACAACTATACCCATAATGAGCGGTTGGAAATAAACTGCAACCTATGTAGCCCAGTCTTACGCTGGGTAAGTTAGTCAAACAGCATGAAATTCAACCACAATCTAGAGTTACTGGTGGCATTGCTTTACTAACATTAACGATGTGCTGCATTTTATGGTACCATAGTCTGTGTAAATACTCATGGGGGGTGGTGGGGGGTGGTGGTGTGGTGTGTGTACACAAAAGAAAAAACAGCTCCTTTGCCCTTCTGCCTACCCAGATGTTTAAATACACTTACCAGTGTAAGCTCTTACCATCTTAAGATGCACACTAAATATCTCAAGGATATAATCATGTCCAAGTATTTTAAAATTAGTTTTATCAGCAAATCTCAATGACTTATCTGGACTTAACCATTTTAGAGCTAGCAAGTGAAAGAAAAAGGAATTGGAGAGAGATGTCTGAAGACACCTAACACACTAATGGCCAAATTCAGTGTAAAAATCCAGATCTCTTAAAGCCCTAAACTAGTACTCTCTGGCCACAGCAAGAAAATCTGTAGCCCAGTAAGTCAGAACAATAGCAGCTCTGCTTCTAGAAAGGAGTATTTTACTTCATATTCACAATCATTTCTTAGAAAATTCTCCTAGCAAATATTCATAATAATATGAGTACAGCAGAATTCCCTTCCTCCCACCAAAAACATAAGGAGATTAACTTGCAAGGAACAAGTTTAGACATATTTTTATCATCAGGAGTAGTTCCGCAAGGATTCAGTGTGGCTAGTGATTTAGATAACTTTTCACACTAATTTCTCTGTGATAGGTGTATGATGCCTGTTCAGCATGACCAAATGCAGGTTACATTTTGTGCCACCTGTAAGACATCTGCTTTGTATCTATTTCAGCTTGTACAGTCATGAATTCAACAACTCCCACAAACACCAATATTTATTGGGGTTTTTTAGGTTACGCTGAATTAAATACTATTCAGTATTCTTCAAAATACTTCATTACTTATTCGGTAATTTCCCCAAAAAGACTTGTCACAGCTTGCCAGAGTCCTGCCTGCAAATCAGAGAGCACTCTGGCACTAATAGTGCTCCCCATTTCTCTTTCATAGTGCTCTGTCCCTGATGCATTACAATATCTAGAGGCAACCAAATAGCTACTGAGGATGAGGGGCTGTGAAAAAAAAGCCATTCTTCCCTCTCAGCAGTATTACTCCATGTCTCACCTTCTCATTTTTCAATCTGAGGATCAAAGAGCTTTGGAAATTACTTTGGAGATAGTTCCTATTCAAAGCATACACTCTTTATCTTTTTTTTTTTTTAATTTTTATTTACTTAAGAACATGGTTGAAAGAGGGATCCTGCATTTGAATTAAAAAAAGCCAAACTCCAACTTTTAATAGTTCAGGTTACTTTGTTACTACTTATCTTACACATTTTTATAACAAAACCCTGATGAAAATGTTGTTGTGAATTACTTCACTTTTCATTTACTCACAGATGTGCAGGTTGAAGTACAAATACTGGAAGAGCAACGCACAGTTGCTGGCCCCTTTCATCACATGGAAATACTTCTAGTTTACAGTTGTATTCTTTCACAGCTGCACAGTCCCCATGAATCAGTGCATCAGGCCACAACACAATCGTGCAAGCCAAAGAAATCATTAAGAGTTGATCGTTCCCTCAGCACTCTTGCACTCCGGGCGCCCTGATGATAGGTACTGGCACACTGGGTGTGTCCCTGTTTTAAAGGCTTTCAAGGGCTGACCAGGAGCCTCTGAAAGACAATCTGATTTCTGCTTTGTTATTCTAATATATGGATTTGCATAGCATTCCTGAAATATTTTGCTGGACACAGAATCACAGAACAACCAGGTTGGAAGGGACCCATCGATCTTCTAGTCCAACCATTCCTATCAAATGCTAAACCAAGTCCCTCAAGACCTCATCCACCCGTGCCTTAAACACCTCCAGGGAAGGTGACTCAACCACCTCCCTGGGCAGACTATTCCAATGCCCAATGACCCTCTGTGTGAAAAACCTCCTCCTAATCTCCAGCCTAAATCTACCCTGGTGGAGCTTGAGGCCATTCCCTCTTGTCCTGTCCCCTGTCCCTTGGGAGAAGAGGCCAGCTCCCTCCTCTCCACAACCTCCTTTCAGGTAGTTGTAGAGAGTAATGAGGTCTCCTCTCAGCCTCCTCTTCTCCAGGCTAAACAACCCCAGCTCTCTCAGCCGCTCCTCATAGGGTCTGTTCTCCAGCCCCTTCACCAGCCTCGTTGCTCTTCTCTGGACTTGCTCCAGAGCCTCAACATCCTTCTTGTGCTGAGGGGCCCAGAACTGGACACAATATTCAAGGAGCGGTCTCACCAGTGCTGAGTACAGAGGGAGAATCACCTCCCTGAACCTGCTGGTCACACCATTTCTGATACAAGCCAGGATGCCATTGGCCTTCTTGGCCACCTGGGCACACTGCTGGCTCATGTTCAGTCGGCTGTTGACCAACACCCCCAGGTCCCTCTCCTCCTGGCAGTTTTCCAGCCAGGTTTCTCTCAGTCTGTAGTTCTGCATAGGGTTGTTGTGCCCCAAGTGCAGGACCCGGCATTTGGCCGTGTTAAACCTCATGCCGTTGGACACTGCCCAGCGGTCCAGCCTGTTTAGGTCCCTTTGCAAAGCCTCCCTACCCTCCAGCAGATCGACACTTGCACACAGCTTTGTGTCATGTGCAAACTTGCTAAGGGTACCCTCAATGCCCTCATCCAGGTCATTGATGAAGACATTGAACAGACTACCTGAACTTAAGTTTTCTCAGCATAAATGTCATCCCAGTCACTAAAGGCTTAGTGGAAACCATACCCCAGCTTTTGTACTTCCATCAGTCATAAGGAACAATTTCTTACCAAGCATGAGGAGGCACTGAACTACTACCCTACTTTTCAGTGTAAAGACTGCACTGTAGAATTAGGTAAAGTAATTTGCCATACTATTCCTAAAATTATTTAAACCCAAAAAACATTAGGTACTCTTCCTCCAGATTCTAAAACAATACGTGACACTGATCACAGAATTTAACTACTGAGCAGCTACAAAATATCATTATCACATCCTTCAATTAAGGATATGGTGTTCTACTTCCTTAATGGTGACAGATTTTGCCTGCTAAATAACTACAAAGCATCATTATTATATTAGTGTCTTGCTTTCTTAATGGTGACTGACCAAACAATAACAGGTAAAATACAGGAAAAGAGTGCCATTCCTCTCTCATGCTACATGCAGATCTGATAATTCGTAAGAACCTGTTATTGTAGTCAGCGCTATAGACAGCAAAATGCAAGATAGCTCAGATGCATACCTGGTCTTGCAAGAAGCAGCATGTTTCTTCTGTAGTCAATCATAATACATAAAATACTGAGACATCAGAACAGAGTTTGTGCAAATCAGTGTTTGCAAGTTTCAGTACAAGTAGTATTCACTTTTATCTAGAATTAGTACTGATCATCTCAAAACACTCTCTCTCAAGAGACAGATAGATAGGCTGAGGGGAGACCTCATTGCTCTCTACAACTACCTGAAGGGAGGCTGTGGAGAGGAGGGAGCTGGCCTCTTCTCCCAAGTGACAGGGGACAGGACGAGAGGGAATGGCCTCACGCTCTGCCAGGGGGTTCAGCCTCGACATAAGGAAAAAGTTCTTCACAGAAAGGGTCATTAGGCACTGGAACAGGCTGCCCAGGGAGGGAATTGACTCGCCTTGCCTGGAGGGGTTTAAGGGACTAGTCGATAAGGTGCTGAGGTTTAGAGATTGGTGGAAATGGTTGCACTAGATGATCCGGTGGGTCTCTTCCAACCTGGTGATTCTATGATCAGTCTGGAAGTACAACCAGCTGTCCCAAGTGCTCCTGAGCAATAACACTGATATCTGCTATGTGGGAAGCATTATTTCATTTTTCTTTAAAGCAGAAGGCCAACATTTTGCTGAGAATCAGAAGAGGTGACTACAGAAAGACAACTCTTGAGGTGATGCTTGTGCTCTCTTCAGACATGGATTCTGGAACTTTGTTAGCTGCAACATGCCCCCAGACCAAAAGATGTTATTCTAAAGATGAAGATCTAACTAACATCTGTCTGATGAAGGAATTTGGCTTATCCTGAGCAAACAAAGACTAAAACCATTGTGTAATTTTTAGAAACACAGGAAAACAGTTTTAATTGATGATGCACTACTTTTTAAAGTTAGCTTCAGTTCCATTAAATCACAAGCAGCATGGTCAAAAGCATGGCATTTTCTGCTTTGCTGGGGTGGCTGGGGTCCAGGCCATCCGTGTGGAATGAACGGCAGGACATTCCACCCTTCCGCCAGCATGGTCAGCGGTGCCAGTCACTCCTGCAACCCGCCGAGGGGACAGGGAGGGATCTTCTTTTGTTTTCCTTATTTGTTTATTTGCTTTACCCTGGCAGCAGGCAAAGGGCTCTTCTGCCAAGTTTGTTACCAGTGTAAAACAGCCCAATTTACACTGAGTAGAGTACTACAGCAAACAGGAGAAAAACCTGTGAATTTACAATTAAACCGCACAACTTTGAAGTCTTGATTTTAGGAAACTGTATTTAGGAAACTGAGAGCTGTATATAGTCCATCTTTTTTTCTCAAATCCACACATATCACTCATTCAAATGACTTCATCCAAATTTTTCAGTCTTTTGTTAAATTAAAGAATCATCCAAGTGCTATCAGCCTATTCACTAAGCGATCCTCTACAAACTCCTTCCAAACAGCTTCCAAAACTTAACAGCTTTGTGTCTGTATCTGGGACTATTCAGTCATAGAAGATTTATTAAATACTATCTTATACAAACGATGATCAGTTTGTTATTACCAACATTGAAAGGCATGACTGTACCTCTCTGTTCCCCATTAACTCCCTCCTTTATCCCACAAAGTTCTTGCCCCTCACTCACTGAGTGCAGACACAAATTGTTGGTGCAGCATCTCTAAATCTCCTAAAAATGACAAACTAACCAGCAGCAATATTCTGCTAGTGGGAGAACTGATTCAGGAAAAATTCATCCTTCTTTTCCTCAGTGGCACCACAGCCTCAATCAGCCAGTTCGTATGACTATGCTCTGAGAGAGGGAAAAACACTACTTAAAAGCATTTTCAAGCAAGCACCCATTATGCTTAAAAGACAAGAAGTACTCCAGTTACATCACTTACAAAACTCTGGACAACAAGCTGACTGTCACAGATATAGACAGTACATGCGTAGGACAAGCTCTTACTCATTTCCAACACAGAGTTGTTTCTATGTCTACCATGGAATTCAAACACTGCATGTTTTCCTCTAAAGAGATTATATTTGTTGACTTGCCGTTTATGTCTAACATACAGTCCCAAAATACGTCTATCATTCTCCCACTTCTCAGATCAGCCAGTGCTATAACAGCAGGGCCTAGCCTGCAAAAGACAGGGGACTTTCCTTTCCGAGAAAGAGTAGTCCATTTCTGCGTAGTAACTAGAAATTCTCCAAGCAAAGCAAGGGACGGTACAGAACTACAATTTGACATGCAGAAGCAAGTCTGTCCTATCAAAGATAAAGAAAATCAACTAAAATATGGTATTTATTTGAAAAGCATTATTCTCAAGTCTGTTCTGCTCAGTTGGAGAGCATTTGCTTCATATATTAGCAAACGATAGAAGACCCGAGCATAGTAATAAGTCCACATCAGTCTACAACGCTAATGATCTCACAAAACCCATATCACTTTCTCCAAATATGAGGTTCCAACCTAAAAATTAAATCCAGAAATCTTCCATTACTGTTTCATTGTGTGAAGATTTCACAGTTAACCTTTAATAGAAAAGGAAGCAGTAAGACGAGTAAATGGTTACTGTCAACCCTTAACTTGCACAAGCTTAGGAAAATGGATGAGCAGAGAAGCTGCATAGGAATGCATAAGGAATAGAATCAAAAGCAAGCACTCACCCACTACTTCCTGAAGTTAAACAAAAGGCACAGAAACTGATCGAGTTGCTGGAGGCCCTCTGCCCAGTTCACACCTGCCATGAAGCTTCTGCCCACATAATACCACAACATCAGATGTGAACATTTTGAGGACTGAATGTCACCCTTCTGTGAAACCTTCCAATATTTGTCAGCAAAATGTGAACAAGAAATGGACTGCTGTCTAGATCAGTTTACCTAAAATAAGCCATCCCTTCTTCGACACTCCCTCCCTACCCCAAGGGATTTAAGCAGCATGCCTTGCCATGATCTGGCAAGAGGTAATCCAATAAACCAGCTAGCCTCACTCCTGCCTGCACAAGGACACAGCTGCTTGGACTCCTCATCTAGGCCTCGTACGTCCAAATGTCATCTGTAAAAGCTCAGCCAGATTTTTAGTAAAGTAGAAAGTGTTAGGTACTCCTCTAATCAAGGCTGCAATGAGATCCACATGCAGAAAATAAAATCCTGAAGGCTTCTTCAGACACAAAAAGATTAGAAAAGCTTGTGTACAATTTTCAATGTCTTTTTTTCACCTCCTATCTCTGTTACAGTAGCTCTGCTAAAACTTGATATACTTCCCAAACAAAACTGTCACTAGCTAATCTCTAAACGTCACCAGCACATGCTCTCTCTCCCCCCTCCACCCCAAATGGATCTGTCCACAGTACAAAACCAGCTTTTCCTGATAAACCTACGCAGCTCCATGTCACAATATGCTGAAAACCTGTAAAGCACTGTGTCCGAGCACAGCATGCTTGGTTCTGTAACAAGTGCATTGACACACTGCCCTCTTGCATCATAGAAGCACAAATACTACTGGGAAAAAGTGCAATAAATCAGACACTTTAAGAGCTGAGTTCCTGAATCACAAGAATGACTATAGTCTGAACAGCAGACAGGTAAATTCAGGTTGAAGAACACTACAGTCATCTTCAGTGACTTGTACAAAATGTACAGCTTTCAAAGAAAGTAAGAATGTTCCATTATAACTGATTTTAGTCAAGAACTTCAAGTCTTTTCATAATAAAGTATACTATTGTTTTGTAAATTGCACGCTCAATTTTCACATCACAAAACATCTGTCTGGGAACATGTGGCAACAGATAGAATACAATACACATCCTACTTCCCAGCTTCTCTTTGGTCCCCTGACCAGCATGAGTCTGTGGCACTAAGAGATAGGGAGGACATTTATCATTATTATTCTATAACTGTATAGTCAAACATGATTTAATGCATAACAGCTGCATCCAGCAATGGACAATTTGTTTCATAAATTTCAGTCTTTTAACAGAAGGCTACATCTGACTACCCACAAAAGGAATCCATTTCTGTTCCGAGGATAACACTCCCTAACTAGGATGTTATGTATGTTAGCACTAAAAACTAGCAAAGAGACATAGAATCATAGAATGGTTTGGAATAGACCTTAAAGATCACCTAGCTCCAACCCCCCTGCCATGAACATGGACTCCTACCACTAGACTTGGGGTTGAGCTTTTTGCTGGCTGTTACCATAAAGGGTGAGAGAATACAAAAGAAACTATACAGAATAAGTCTGATTTGCATTCACTGTGCTGTAGGAAAGCAACATGAATATAAAAGAGCTAGTCTAATCTTAGCAGAAAATAAGCTGATGTACAAAGTATTTTTCCAACTATGATAATCAAGTTAGAAAGGTTAAATCTCAGTGAAAAACTACATTTATGGAAAGTGTGCTGAAGTATCTACTAAAACATATCAATTTAAAAGCATCTCCCCTCAAATTTGCACATGTATGTACACACCATCACCACAAACCTTCATGAGATCTGCAACAATTAAAAAAGATACCTGGCATGCCAACATACAGTTTCTGCAGTTTCCCTGATCTTCTGCTCTTCTGTTTACTAGGGCAGACTGATTTTACCATCCAGACTCATTGCACTCTGTCATCAGAAGTTACTTTTCTTCCTCTAAATAGAAACATATTCTGTTACAGTGACCTGTTACAGTGACTTTCTGAATTCACAGTTCTAGCAAATGACAGGAAGAACTCTATAGACATTTGAACAATTACTTATTTCTCAGAGGATGTATTACTTAACTGAAAGTTGATCTTTTTTAAATTTTTTTTTAGTCTGCTTTATAGAAAGTGTTTAATCTCTCCTAATACATAACAAGTCTGTGAGAAACCACAGCACCCAATGTCACTGTTTCACAAATACATTTAGCCAGCAAACTGTCACTACCACCATTACAGTTGATCCCACTCCCCCTGTACATTCCTGGCCTCTCAATCCTCCCTCTGGGACTCTCCTGTGCAGAGGTATTTCTGCAACAGTACAGTGCATTGGAATAGGAACTCGTCCTACTAAAATCAAAATGCTGTCTTCTTCCCATTAGTTTCAAGCCGCATGACTGGAGGGACCCAACTCCTGTTGAGATCCCTTAAGCACCTAAGCTGGCAAAAGAGGAGGGAATAAACAGCTGGAATAGTGATAAAGGAGCACATATCGTGGCAGTTCAGTTGGTCCAAAGAGCTCAGGGTACTATGGCATAAAATACATACATCTTTATGCGATATCAAGATTTTTGTTATGGGATATTGTGGTGCTATTTATAAAGACCTGTCACTCCTCCTGAATTTGTACATTTTAAGACCAATTCCACAGAAAAGTCTTCAAGGTTGCTTTTACATGTCCTTCAGTTGTTGCTAAAACCCCTCCTCTAGAGGGAATTGGTCTCAAGTTGTCCAGAGAACATGTGGACGTGTCCAAGGCCAGGATGAATCTGGCTTTGAGCAACCTCATCCAGTGTAAGGTGTCCCTGTCCATGGCATGGGGGCCACAACTAGATGACCTTTAAGGTCCCTTCTAGGATTCTATAATTTATATATTAGGAAATAAGATAAAAAAAAAATCAAGAGATATAGAGCATAGTGATCTGAGTAAGGTACCAAACAAGATGTTTATTCAAAGCCTAACAAAATTAAGGTTTCATGGCAGCCAACATCTCTCTTCTCAACTTTTCCAGAAGTGGAGGTTTTGAAAACAGAGGAATAATCGCAGCAGAAGTGATTGCGCACAACTCCAAACGCAGTCGGAGCTCACAGGGGCTGTAACCTGCCCTTAGAGCCCTACAGTTGAGATTATTACAGACCTAGTGGTGCCAACAGTTATACTGGCTGACACATTGTTGCAAACAGCAAAACAAATACATACTTGCTTTTGCCTCAAGAGGCAAATTCTCCTCTTCCTCCTCACCATTTCCTCCACCACATTTCCTCTTTCTCACGACCATGAAGAAACTTTAATGTTTTTACATCCTCAACTCCACATTGACAATTCCACATTTACCTTCCTCAGTCTCAGTCATGAAGCAAAGCAACACATTTGTTATACTGTTTGGGCTTTTAGCCCAACTGCTTGTTGCCCAACTGCTTGAGTATTACAAGAGCAAAAGCCGTGTATAAGACAGAAGTTTATAGATGCTGATTTTATACCGTAATTTTATAGTTTTCATACTTCAGTGTGCTAATGTTTTGCTCAAAATAAACCTAAATAATACAAAATGATAAGTTAAGCCTAGCATTTAATTTTCCAAATAGTACTTGCACATTCTGCATTTTGATACATATGCTAATATCTACTAATTAGAACCATAACAAAGACTTTAAAGATAGGAATTAGGGAGAGGAACTTTCCAAACCACATTTATTCATTATATGACAAAACAGACATCAGCACTATTTCTCCTGTATAATGATGCAAAATATTCTCAGTAGGAGAAACAGGGGGAGTGGGAATTCTAATAGGAAAAAACCTTAAGAAAATAAAAAATCTATGCATTTGCCATTTCACTATGTCCAGCTTCAAACATTGTTGAAATGAAAACTTACGTAAATTTTAATGTAGCTCAAAAAAAAGAGATACCACAGTTTCTATGTGGTACTGCACAAAGACTAGGTATACTATCAGAAATTAGTGAGAAGCACCATGGAAAGGCTGAATTACAAATTACAATGGTTAAATTTGCTGTATATGTAGCAAAACATGGTTGTATTATTTTATAGCACTAAAAGGGACCAGGAAAGTTTCTGCACTCACATGCTTTTTTACACACATGAATGCATATTGGTTATTTTATCAGCACTATAACTACATTAGGTTATGAGGCTGTTTTACAATAGTGTATAAAAGAAGATGAAGCAAAAAAACTTCACTGAATGGGATGATCCTTGCATTAGTGGTTTAATACCAAAGACCACTGAGACAGCACTAGAGGTTAGCATCTGTCTTCATCTTAATAAAACTTCTTTGATACATTCCACAAGCTCCTCCTTTTGCAATACTTAACTTGTACCAATCATTCTGCTTTATATTAAATACATAAGCAAAATCATATAAATACTTTCCTAGTGAGGATATGTGTAAAACCTCAAGGTATTTCAGTATGGCAAGAATAGATTGTTACCTTGTTAGAATTACAAATTACATTACCTTTTAGAAGTGACCAGCAAGCAGCCACTGGGAAGTGCTTGGTAGTAGATAAAAGGCTTGTTTTCACTGTAGTTAACACTTAGGTTATTGCTAACCCATCTCAACTTTGCAGACTTGTTTATCTCAGCAATCCGCACATTTGCAATAAATAAGGGAGAAGCTTATATTTCTGTTCCAGGCTGTTGTTTTCAGTACTCGGGCAAGTTCTTCTGTGGTTACAGTGTTCTATAAGGACAGCATGAATATTCAAACTGCTGCCAGATTACTTTTTTCTTAATATGCATCTTGAGGAAAACACTTAAACCACAATTTGGACTTAGATATCTACATCATCACAAAATACTCTGAAAAAGCTAGATCCATCCCTTCGTTAAAACAACCTTGCTGATCATTCAGCTTTCACACGATTTATGAACACAGGCACTTCCATACTTAGCATTCACCAACTTGCTCAGATACAAGTACAAGCAATCCTTCAAGCCACATTCTCAGCAGGAGCACAAGACTGAAGGAAATAACACAATCTGTAAACAGGATGTGCACAAGGGATTTTTTTTTTTTTATATGCACATTCCTAACTTACATCTTCAAGGAAGATTTGGGCAAGAGAAGAATAGATTCAACTCCAGAGCTTTACATAACCAGCAAAACAAACAGCAATAAGGAGGATGGAACAACAATATTACGCTCCGAATGCTGTTGTCTAACCAGAAGGCAAAACCAAGAAGCCCTGAAGGAAACACAGGCTAGAAGCAAACTGTCTTATTTGCTATTGCTTCTGTGTTTAAAAACATCCCCACTATGCATAAATCAAGATGTCATTGGCAGTGAAAACACCAGCCCAGCTTAACTCCATAGCTACAAGGCTCTGCTAATCCCTTTCTAACATTCGCGCTAGGGGCCTTAGCTTTCTTTTGTTCTCACAATATCAAGCTATGACAAGGAAGCTATGACAATGACACACGAAGAAATTTGTATTCACTTGTCAGATACTGGGTAAAAATATCTCCCTCGTAGGTACAGTAATAAGAATTAAAGCAAGCATAGGCTGCTGTGGCATATGGACAACCATTCCAATTTTTGAACACAAATTTATTTACTCCAGCACCCAAAACACCAAGAAACTCACAGCTACAGTCTAAGACAGATCAATATAAAATACCAACATTATTACTTGTTTGGGCTTTGAGTTTTAGGGGGGGGGGGGGGGGCGGGTTTTGGTTTGTTTTGTTTTTCAAGGTAATCAGTCTTCAGAAACATTCCCAGTTCATGCATATATCAGCTCTGCTTTTTAATATTTCAAGGTGCAGCAAGAAGAATACTGCCCTTGGTAAACTTACTGAAGTGACAAACCGGAATAATAGAAAGCAATAATTCTCCCCTATAAAAAGGAAATCTCATTTGACACTGCCATGCTAAAAATTGCGATAGCTTTTCTTTCAACAAGATGCATCATACTGAAGTTTATCACGGAGGTCACAAACATGTTGCCGCCACTATGTCTAAAGGAAGGAGGCACAATATTCTTAACTCTGTTTCCTGTCCAGTCCTATACATGAAATAATATTAAAATTATCCAAAGAATTTACCAGCAAATTCATCATTGTCTTGTTTTGGTGAAAGGTATACTTTTTGAGAGCAAAAAGGACACAGAAGACAGCACCTAAAATCTACACAACTTTTCATAATAAAGGCTTACAAGAGTTGCTACAGCCCCATTTGCTCCCTTGGCATATGATGAGGTCATGCTTTAGATGATAAAACACAATCTTCTCCAAGAGATTTTGGCAAATAAAATACCCAATCAAGTCAAGTTCTACTATAGCTTTAAGGAAATATAATCTCGCCAGGAAGAGCTGAGGTACAAGACTCAAATGTTGGTCACTGTCATACTTCAGTTATCTTTTGAACTGAGTTAGCTAATGAATGCAAATTCTTGTACTATCTAGACACACAATAATGTGTATGCAAAGTTTCTGTACTATTTCATTTAAAACCTACTAAAGAACAAAGCCAGGGAAAAGCAGTGGGTTTTCAAAAGCCTAAAGTGAAAACAGTTCCAAGGAACATAAAAAGGTCATTTCCAGTCACTACACAAACCTGATTTATTTTCAGTATGGCACCAACAAATCAGAGGCAGGATTCAACTGATCAGCTGCTTTAACTGGCTTGGTTATATATTACTTCTTGAGTACCCAATAGAATAATATTTTCTCCATCCACACTTCGCTACTATTTATATGTCTCCCAATCAAGAGTTTTCTCCTGTATTTATACTACATAAATAAAGGTGAGATTATTCAACAAGTATTTTACTACCCATAAAAATACAAAGCATATTTAGATGACACGCCAAAAACTCTCTTGTGCGTATACTAACAAAAAAAACCATGAAAAAAACACCACAGAAAAGCCACTAACAAGTAAAGTACTGACCTAATGAGACCAAAAAAAAAAAAAATCAATAATCTTCTCTATCAAAGATTCTCATAATTAGTAATTTGGGGCAGAGAAAATTCATTGTAGTTTACATAATTTTAAGTGGTAACTGCATTTAGTGAAAACACCTACAATCCATGACCTTTTTGTTTCATATTTCCACATGCTAAAGTAATTCCTACTGAATTATTATAATTAGCAAACCATGCTTAACGTTAACATCGAGGGATTGGGGGGGTTTGCTAGGCCAAAAAAAATTCACAAAAATTACCACAGACTGAAACCAACTCTTCAGACTGTAACAAAAGTTTATTAAAACTTCAGAAGCTTCTACTCAGAGTAGCCAAGAGGAATATGCAAGTTTTAAGTATTTAAATTGTTCAGGAAACGCTCCAGATTCGAGCCCTCAGCCAATGAACAACGTGGCATCTCTGAAAACACATCCCAAATCCAAGTAGATACTTGTTTTTGAGAAACACCTATAATTAAAAAAGTATGCTTTGATCTACAACAGTAGATCAGTAATACAACTCGTATGTAGAGGCAAGTGATCTTGTTTCTCAATTTAAATTCTGTTCTTGCTGATGTTAAAATAGACTCCATCTTAATTCTTACTTCCTTCTGGGGAAGGAAGAAAAACACTGGTGTATTTCACCTTTAGAAAACGAACAATAAAAGAAACACACCACCATGACTCACTTCCAACATCCTGAGATATATTCAGCTCCATAGAATTTCAAATCTTCTACCCCAAGAACCAATTGAATCTTTTCCCCTCACTATCATTGCATTATCAATACCATTAAAAGTTACTACAAGGATTAACATGCCCAATGACAGTCACAGTCTCAAAGGTGACATTTCAACCACAGGAAGAATGACTGTCATCCTTAGGAGCTAGATGGGCCTCTAAGCAAACGCAAGAATAGAATAAACTAACAAGACAGCTGACTTTATGAATAATATATCAAAAAAAAGGTTGACCTTAGTCCAAAAACTATTAATCTGAAACAAGGAAGAAGGCATGTCAATTTCTTAATCCTTCTGTAAAACACATTCTGGAGCAGCAAATGCACAAATAGCCCGGAATTAAAAATCAGGAGGAAAAGTATTCCATTAGCACTTCTTAAAGTTTTCCACAGTTAAAATTGAATAAATTGAATCATCAACTAATAAGTTCAGGACTTTAGTAAGAAGAAACAGATACTGGAAGTGAGCATTACAAGTTATTTTAGAAGAGAGTTACATTTTTGTCCCTCTATAACAATCAGATTTTTATGAAGTATTTCAACTACCTGTACACTGAAAGGGGAGGTGTTTGGAGAATATAATACCCAATCAAATCAAGAAAACATTAACATCATAGCACAGTAAAACTTAATATGTTCTGAATATCTACCTCTGCATAACCAGACTATGCATAATGCAAAAAAAACAGCCTACCAAAACAAATATTCCATTTCTGACAATAGCCAATACTGAAGTGAAGACTCTATAAATGTCTGGAAAGCAACTAATTGCCAAACAACATATTCCACGAGAAATTTCTTCCTGCCTCTGACTGCTTGGCTTTGATTCATGGAAGAAAAACCAGTATCAACCCAGCCAGTACTCTTGCTAATGTGGTTAATCTTTATAGAACTGTATTATTTACCTTACTGAATCTTATCATGTAAATCCCATGCCTCATCTATGGGCTGTATAGAAAAATTCTTCCTATTTATTAATATTCCAACCTTCTATCATTAAGCAAGAAGACAAAATTGTTCTTTATTGTAAAAGTATGACAACAAGTGAATTATCTTTAAACTCACTTTTGCCTTATACTACCCCCATTTCTGAAGCTGCTCTTGCTTTTCCACATGATGGACAGAAAAAGTAATTATTGAAACCTAGTTAATCTGAAGTTTTTCTGGACCTGATTTCATTATAAGAGTATTTTGGAGAATTTATGCTTTCTTTGAAGGTCTAAGACAGTGCCTGCTGTGATGCATTCTCATTTTTTTAACTGAATTCTAAATAACTGGTGCAAAGAAGCAAAACCAAAATGAGATTAAAAAGTATGTAACAGTTTGATGTTATTAGCTGGCTGTCAGTCAAGAATAATATTTGTTTTAGGAACCCTAAGTTAACTAGTAGTCTCCTTGAAGGAGACAATGGTTATCATATAGCCTGTCTCCTTTTTGGACAGGTTTATCTCACAATATTTTTACTCCATGACCTGTGCACTCCACCCACATCAGTAATCTCCAGGGATCCTAGGGAAACAAGCTACAGGAATAGCTCCTGTAAGCAGCCACATTACTATTTTCAGTGGGAACATGGATCCAATTTGGATTAGTTATTCCCACAGCTGTTTGGTCCTGCCTTTCCCCCCACACCATGTAAAATGCCCATATACTCAGGCACATACTAGCAAAAAGATAAGGCGACAGTCCATTTACGCTAGACACCTTGAGAAACTTCATCTTGGCAACATCCTCTGCCCTCCAGAAAGCAAAGGTTCTTTCCCACTCAGGTACGGTGTAGTCCAGAAGGGACACACTGATCTAGTAGTTACATGCCCTCAAATTCAAATCTCACATCATTCAGAATACAGAGTTTCTCTGTCTGAGCCTTTAAGAAGGATCAGTAGTATCTTTGGGCCTGACTTGTGAAATCAAATTGCATACGTTGATTTTTGGCGCAACTAGGAGTAAAACCTTTGTCTGCAAAGTCACAAACCCAAACAAATCACATCTGCACAGTACCTAAAGAATGTCCACAAGTAGAAGAAAATATTACACACAATCCACAGGACAAGAACTATTGACCCAGGAATTAAAGGGCAGGCAATAATATTTGCAGCCACAGGCAACTGAAAAGTCACACCAACAGCACACATGGGTAGCATGTTGCAGGCATCTATTTGCAGACTGTGCATGTGATGAATCAAGCCACAGGTATTTATCTAGATGAACAATAAATTACTCCTTTAGGTCAGGCATATACAGGAAATCCCTGGATCCATGTTATTCATGCATTTCTTTTGACAGCTACAGTTCAATTACAAAATGTAATTCTACATAACAATTGTGTGCAGTATTCTATTAAAAAATATGATGGTCTCAGTAATAATGGAAAATAATTACTTTTCTTTTATTGTGCTCTGGCAGGAGCTGATTATGTACATGTAATAAAACTTTGCTAGCACATACAAGCACCATCCTTTATCCTGTACTCACTTCCTCCTTGCTCAAATTCTACCTGCTTACTCTAATAGCAACGGCTGCTCTTAGCACTGGGGACCATCAGCTCAGTGACTTCTCCCATGGACCTTCAGATTTGTTTCCAAAAAAAAAAAAAAGTTTAATTTTTTCTCTCTGTCATTGCAAGAGCACTTTTCTACATAGGAAGTCAAATCAAAGTATTAGAGTAAAATTTAATCATATCTATTAAAACACATTAAAACCTTCATGGAAGTTATAATTCAGTAGTTAAGTAACCTCCATGTTAGCTTAAGTCTTGATGCCTACAGAAATATTGGGACACTTTTACATTTTAGGCTTAGCTCAGAAATACTGCAGATAGCTGACACACCCTGAACAAGTAGAACCAATGTGTTGAAATTAATTTCTCTTTATAACACAGTTACTTCCTTTTCAATGAATTTTTACCAACTAGAAAATTAAAAGAGCCCATGTTTCCAAACAAAATGTTTGAACATGGGAATTCAATTGATCTACTAAGCAAGAACTTTCTTATTTACTTAGAAAAGGGACTACACACATTTTTACTGAAAAACAAACCAGCAGGTGATTTTGTCCTGCAAGGTAGTGGATAATTATACTGGATGTGTTTTCATGAACTACAGAACATATTTCTCCACTAACAAAATGGCTAATTTTGAGTATTCCCAACCAGTCAATCTAGTAAATTTTCACTCCACCTAAAATAAAGATGAACTTGATTTAAAACAAAAGCATTGATTCCATTAACAAGAATGAGAAACTACAAGTCTGAACATGTAAATATTTTGCACACCTGGAAAGTTGTATACCACATACAGCAACAGCTGCCTCCATTACAATGGATGACTGAGTACATCCTGCCTGAAACAAGCCTGGAAAACAAACACTTAAAAAAAAAAATAAATAAAACCCATCACCTCATAGTACTGTGTGAAAACCAGAAAGCTACCCAATAAACTAACCTTATTGCCTATGAACTTACACCTAAATATCTAGCTATGTATTACAAGCATTAACACAGAATCCCCCAGAAATTTCTCACAGAAATGTAGAGATGAGTTTTCATAGCATTTTACTCCACCAGCTCAAGCCTCAACAGGCTCAAATGACTCAGGCCAACATCTCCATATTCAGCAGGGTGGGGCAGGAGAGAGAACCTCATTACAGACACTCTCATGTTGTAAGACTGTAAATCACCAAATTCAGCACTTTCAATAGCACTTTCAATAACTCAAAGCTACAAACTGTGTTATGCCGGATCACATGGTAAAAGTCTATCACATGCCTTATATGAAACATTAATAAATACATCTGAAAAGAAAGCCTAAAATTTCAGGTTATTCTTCCAGAATAGCTCGTAACAAACAGCACCACCATAATCAAGTCAGGAAGGGACACAATAACATCAACTACTATTTCATGCCCATCCAGGAATACTGTGTGGAAGAAACAGTACTTCTAAATGCCCAAAACATCAAGCAGCAGAGGGACATCCAACTGACATTTTGCTTTACAAGATGAATACTAAAACTGAACAGAAAACAAGCTCTAGTCATTAGGCTGAAGTGTTCCTTTCCCTGTTTCTTCTCTTCATCTCTCACCAGTCTTCTTCCAAACCTCAAAAATCAACAAATTCAAAAAATGGCACTATCTGGCTACAACAAAAAGGAGACACAGATGAGACCCATAAATATGTTAGAACTGCAGGTTAGCACATGCACCCCAATCAGAAACTACAAATGAACCCAGAAAGGCTGGTTCAAAAGCAAAGGACACATTGCAGGGGATTAGGTATATCTGAGGATGTGGATACCCTATATCAGAACCAGCAAATACTCCCATTTCTAATCTCTTTCCTTTCCTAGAAGAGATTCAAATAACCTTAAATAAAGGTGGGTTTTGTATGTAGGCTGGTCAGCTCCTTACCAAGGTACAGGCTGCTTGCTAAATCAGCAGGTGAGATTTATCCAGCTGACACAGAGCTATAATGCTAACACAGTTTTGTTTGATACAGTCTATCAACATAAACGAGAGATACAAGTAAGACCAGAAGCTTTTTTTTCCTTCCCCAAGTATATCTGTTGCTCTAATAAAAGCTATTAGCCCTCGCTACAAACTCAGTTTCTTTTATATATGATGGAAAGCAGTTACACGCTAATGCTTCATTAGACATGACAATCATAAAGATAGTTCTAGCCATAACGGGGTATCAGACAGAAGACTGACTGACAAGAAAGCTACTGATCGTTTATCACACCTGAAACAAACCTGAAACCACAGAGTTAACTCTGTAACTTGAGCCCATCCACAAAGCAGACACAAAACACCTCTACCCAGTTTTGCATAACCTGTTAAGATACACTGTACAGAACAAAGCCTTTCCTGAACAACTCCTTGCTGTTCTACAAAGAATCACACACACAAAAAAGTTCTCTAATTCTAGACTGAAGGAACATGAAGGTTGTAAAAAAATGAAGCAGTCGCAAAAAAAAATTAAAAAACTGTCTCAAGTTCACCTCTATGCTACCTCTTCCACACAAGTTCAGTGCTTTATGTATAAATGTTAGACTTCTCAGGAAGGTCTCAACTCTTTATGTGCTTCAGGGTACAGAAGGAACAGTAATGATCCAATCACTGAACACTGATGATAAAAACATTCAATTAACACCTTTCTAATCTGAACAATGAAGAAAAAGGCAGGGGAAGGAACATGCAGCTGTATTCCGAAGAGCTCAAGTTAACTGGACCTGGATCATTTAAAAATAGGTTTTTTACATGCTTACATTCTAGCTTAATGGATTTACTCTTTGAATGTTCAGAGTAAAAAGGAATTTGATCTATGACAGTCATATTCCTGTCTTGATTCCAGTTTAATTTCTGACATTCTTCAAGGCCTTGAAAATTGCACCCAAATTCTGAGTTGGCATTTTGTTTGTTTGGGGTTCTGTTTCATTTTAAATGCCTGTGTTCAATGCTCTTTCTCCACAGTCAGAAACAGAGCTTTGTGAACTGCGTGAAGAACTTGCACCTTGACCAGTTTCTCTTGGCTGGTAGAATAAAAGAAAACTAACTTCAGAAAAAAACTGCCAATTTTTCCCCTCCAAATGTTAAAAACATAGTATTGCTGCTCAGCCATTTACATTTATACTCATCGTTCTAACTCCAAACCTAAATAATGTAAAATTATTGTGCATTGTCTAAGGAGCAGAGAAGCTCCTAGAGTGCAACTGTTTGAAATGCCAGAACAAGGTCGTGAAGTAACAGCTCTTCCTTAAGTGGTTTCACTGATGTAACAGTCTCCATAATATTAGAAACAATATGTTCACAAAAATATTTTTTTTAAAAAATTGTTATAAAGCTTAGTACAGTAAAGGGCACGCTTGTTTTCTTGGGTGTTTTTTTTTTTTTTTTTTGCTTTGGTTTGGTTTTTTGCTTTTTTTTTTAATTGCAGTACAAAATGAGTGGAAAAATTGCTAAGGAGGTAATTAAAAAACTGAACTTTGCAAGTAAGATTTCACAACCTTACCACTGACTGTAGAAGGCTAAGCATGGGCTACGAATGATGCACAAGATTATTTCAGTAGTATTCCACTATCAGAAACCCACATTGGAGTTAACAGGTCAGCAATGATTGCAGAATATGCAGATCTGACAAGACCAAGTTCAAACTTGTATACATAGTTATCTAAAATTTGCAGACTCTTATCAACTTTACTCCTTCAAGTAAGCTTAATCTGGGCTCAAATCCAGTATATGTAACAGATGGAAACTGCCAGTGAAATATGGCAAAGCTACGTAGGCTATCATGTGTGAACCAAGCTTCCCAAAAACTCTCTTGAATCAGACTGCTGGATTCAGCCAGGCATCCAAACTGCCACCCAACTTCACATTCACATCATGACAGGGCCAGGACTTCTCTCAGGTAGATGAGAAGTGATCAAGAACAAATTATAAATTCTGAGTTTTTCATAAAGATCCAGTTCACTATATTTATAGTTTAGCCATAAACTGACTGTAACACAGGAAAGAGCAACTCTAACTGTACTCTGAGGTCATTACCTGCTCCAAGATACCAGCCTAGTAACCAGCCTAGTAAGAGCATCCCCTGTTTTCAGACATTCTGCAGTTCTTCCAAACAGTTTAAGCAGAAGGATGTATCATCAGAAAGTTACTAATTATTTGTAGAGTAGTTACCACTAATAATCACAGTACTATATGATTATATTAAACTGAATGAAGTCCTTGCTGCCACCAAAAAAGAGTATTCCTTAAGCTTTATGTTCTCACTAGTTTCACACTGCTTTTAACATTATTCACGTAGCTATATACATAGGCAGTAAGAACTCATCTATCTGAAAATTAACCTTAAAGAAGAAAAAGGGTGAGAAGAAAAAAAAGATTAGTTTTCAGTCAGATATGTATCTTAAACCATAACCTTTCGTGAATACTCATGCTGACACAAAAGGTAAGAGACACAAGAAAGGAATATTGCTACTCTTCTCCAATGCTCAACTTTTTCTAAGGAAAGTAACAGTTCATTTTACCTTAGGGACCTCGAGATTGATCTACTCTTCTTGTCCCTCAATAAAATCCTTGCTGAAAAAAGAATGTTCTTGTAAGAACAAATCAGAATTCATATGCATTGTACTGGCTAAGGGAAAATAACTGCCTCACTGATACAAATTCTGTGGTTTGCTAAAGTAATGCAGGTTTCAAAATGCAAGACTTTTGGCATCTCCTCACAAGAAATCAATAAATATCTATTGCAGGACACTACAGGGAGCAAGGCTCTGCAGTTATTTTTTAATTTGATTTGCACTACAGCAGAAAAGCTGTAATATAACGAAGCACTTTCAGAACCAGACACAAAAGAGAACAACACACCTAAAAAGTTTAAATTGCTCTCATCCAGTCCTGGCTCCTTTTCTACAATTAAGAGAGCCCTGGAAACTCACATTTCAAACTAATGGCACCTTTCCACTGCTATACTAATGAATATTACAAGTTAATATTTAATGGAGATATTCTTTTACCTACAGACTATTCTACACTAGTTGTTTTCACAGCTAGCTTGTAGTTTACCAGCGGTACCACTCACATCTGGTGAGTGTATTAAATAATATTGATGCTGCACGAATAAGCAGTGAATGGAGTGCAAGTGGCTTGCAGACAGACCTATATTTATCTGGGGAGAAAAACTTGGGAGCCTATAGGTAATGTTATATCTATAAATGGAAATAAATAAGGAACACATGAATATTTCCTGCCCAATGGGATTGGTTGTGTCTGGTTTACCGATTCTGAGTTCTTTTCAGCTCACTCAAAGCAGGGAAAATTGCTTGTGAAGCCAGGAACTTGCAGGGAATGTAATGCAAGGGAAACACCTGTTGTGAGGTCAGTTAAAAACCAGAACAAATATACACACCATGCAAGCTGTGAAAGGTGAGAGGTTGCGGCGGAGCTTCTAGGGGGAAGACTGTCTTCCAAAGTGGGAAAGACTCTTTCCTGAAGATGACTAAATGGAAGAAAGGGGAAAGCATTCCTTTTGGTTACAGTAGCTGAAGAACTTATATTGTTCTTCCTTTTCATGAAAATATTTGCTATAATTAGGAAATTTCAAACAGTACCTAGGATAAAAGTCATTAGCTACCTTGTCTGCAAGGTGGAGTTCAACTGTATTACACATCAGCCCAGCTGACAGCAAGTATGCTGCATGATTTCTCAGTTTCCACTCCAAGACACATTCCTTACAACTAATGGACGTGATCCTTATGAGTCCCTTCCAACTTGATAATCTATGATTTTGAGATAACGCATCCAGCTCAAAAGCAACAGATTTAGTATAACACCTGAAATTAGCATACTGTACATTCACTGACTCAGAACTAGAATACTAGTATGCTTTTTTCACATCTACTCCTTAGCTGTTCTAGGTCAAGACTAGATCTTCTCTGGATAACAATCCTACTCATATTTCACCATACTGTATCTTGAACTGGACAGCGTCTTAAGGCGTTATGAGGAACTTTTTAAAGACACTTTCATAAGTACAGAATGGAAGACAACAAAACAGTAGCATGTGTTACTTCTAGCCTTCAAAATCACCACTTGGGACAATGATGGGGCAAAATCCTACATCCAAACAAGTGGAAAAAACTGTGAGCTTTATTTTAAGTCCCTGACAGTTATAGCTAAATTAAATAAATGCACAACACACAGGTCTTCTGTACTAGACAAAGAGCAGTATGCAGACCTCAAGAATTGCTTCTGCACCATTTCTTAAAAATAATCAGTATAACATCTACTCAAAAAGACTGAATTTGAATAGTTATTATGCTCTCACAATGCAACATACTTTCCACCTACCCACCCTAGTCAGACAGAGACTATGCAAGGCAGCACACACTTGTGGTGTTTGTAATGGATTAATCATCATTCCTTAAACATTGCAAGTGTGAAGTCTATTAAATTAGATTAGACAACCTCCAGTTTCAGCTGTAGCCACTTCGTCTGTCTTGTAGATCAAAGCACACCTGACTAGACAGAATCTATAACTGCACTGTTTTCAGACACAAATATTCCGGATCAGGAGTTCGCTTTTTTGTCTGCTATCTGTTTTTAGCTAGTCTTTCTAGGTCATTACCTTTCTAATTGTCCTCAAGGCTGAAGATGTGGGATACAAGAAAAGGATAGCTTTCAAGTATGTTTAGGCCATCCTTTCCAAGCTACCAGGGCAGCACATGAGGAAACAGATAATTGAGCAGCGGATGATATGACAGTGTGGATAACAAGATCTATAGCTTAAATGAAAAACAGAAGGAATCCCTATTGCATGCAGCCCCTTCTCGTTTACTCCACTTGGACTCCAAGTCTGGGAGAAGGAGCTGTTTATCTTTAGACAAGTCACTGTAAGGCACAGAAAGGCAGAGAGAGGGTACACTTGTGTAAAGTCAGCATGTTCCCACAATTTATTTCTTACTGTCATAAATGCCCTCACAACGGCTAGACATCCCGCTGTCCAGAAAAAAAAAAAGTTTTATCACTTAACAGGAGTTTTGCAACAAAAAAAACCCCTTTTAACAAGCTGCTATGTGCTGCTGTCTTCCCTTGGAAAAAATTAAAAAAAAAAACAAAACCAAACCATCCTGAGTGCTACATCAAAGCCAAGCCACATGGATGGGGACACTGACATTTTAGTGGCACCTGAAGTGCCTGTAAAAGGAGTAGACATTGCAAATTGCAAGAGATGCTTACACTGATCCTGGAATAACACAGCCCTCTTACGTAGGGAAAACAATCTTCATTGGAGAGTTTAGAGGTAATGTTTCACTTCTTGAGTTTTTTCTTGTGCTCAGAAGCACTCAAGTAAGCATTGAGAGGGAATGCTGCAGTTTACAGCAACAGAAGCTTTCCTGCAAAGGAAAAAATTGAAAGAGTACCTTTTTATAGGGCTGGTTTACATGTTGAAGGCTTTTCAAATAGCCTCATTTTGGCAAAAGTAGTTTTTATCCCCCCTAGTTTAAGATGCATCAGCACAGGTCGTTTGCCATCACAACTATATTAAACTATTGCAGTTTTCTTAGTTGCAAACAGCATAGTCTTAGCTTGCTGAACTACTGAGTTCATAGTTCAGGTGTAGTTCTAGAGTATTTTGTTTGACAGGTAATTGGTAAAATACTTTGTTTCTCTCTCTCCTTTTTACATAACAGTTCACAAAAAGAAAAAGCCTACAGAAAAGAGTCCTCCCCTACTAGAAAAAAATGTGTTGCACCATCAGGCACCACAGCTGAAGATTAAAAATAACTGACACCATATCAGATTTACCATTACCATTAATCTGTCCTGCTCCTTTTTATCTATGAATTCTAAAATAAATTAAAAAGCATGTTTCATAACTGAAGGAACAATGCCTTTATTGCTACTTTGAACTTCAATAGCAGATCGATGCTATTCGTAACACAAGTTTGCAATCTCTTCCAAAGAGGGCAATCTAGGTATCTTTCAGATGTTGGTGAGCAAAGCAATTAAGCAGCACTGATCTCTACTCAAAGTTGAAATGAGAACAGATCCCATTTACAACAAAAAAGCTTTTTTTTTTTTTAATGAAGATAATGCACTGAAGGAACAATAGTGTTTCACTTGTGTTAGTATTAAGGTTACATTCTGCAGAAGGGCAAGATACCTACTAACAACAGAAAAAAAATTAGGTTTGTTTCGGTGCTTCACTGAGTACTGTAACATGTCAGTAGCTAATTTTTTTTCAGCTTTCTTCTCTAGTAATTAACTGGATTTTTGAAGCACTTGACTGAAGAGAAGGCAACACCCAGAGAAGGTTTGCTGTGTGACCTCGTAAGCCTATAGTTGTTTGTTAATCCTTAATAAATTCACTATTGTTTATAAGCTTCAACTTCCGTTTGTTGTATATTAAGCACTCTGAGGCAAACAGGGACACTTGGGCCGCTGCCTTTGTGGTCTGATTAGAATGTACCCTTCCCCCACATTCCAAGAGACCACAAGTGAAGGGGAGGACCAGCAAGGAATAAAGCAAATCTCACTCTAAATCATCTATTGGATAAAGGCAACACGAACTTGAAGGGTAGAAGATCTAGAACAGAAGCAATTGTTAACTGCTGCCTAATTGAACACACTTGAATTTGAAGGTTAATTTCTCATTAAAACAAAGTTAAAACGCAGTGCGTTTCTCACATCAACACATTAAGAAAGCAAAACTGATTACATGAGACATACAAGAAGCTCATGGAAAGTAGCAACTTCAAACCAGCAGGCTCCCAAAGCAGGAATAAGAAAGATCACAGTACGTTTCTTAGTGGCAACACTTACTCAGGAAAGAGTGACAACACCAACATTTGTGGCAAACTGACGGGTTAACTGAGAGTGACCCATTTTCCTACCATTTCTGCAGGCCTTTCCTTGGCAAAAGGGAGGCCCAAAAAGCTGAAGTTTGCACTGAAAGAAAGGCTGAGTAAGTGACATTACCCAAAATTCTGCCCTGGAAGACAAACTTCCTTCATTTTCTTTCTCAAACAGCAAGAAGGATGTTTCCACTTAGACACATACTTGGTAACAGCAGCCTGTAACTTGGGCAGGATAAGAAAGGGTCCCTCAGGCCTTCTACTCTTTCTCCCTTCACAATACCAATCCTCTTCCTTCCTGCCATAACCCACACCCACCCCACTCCACCCCCAAATTCACACCTGCAAATTTTTAAAGGAGAAAACATTAAGAACATGAGTAGGACAATACTGGGTTTGGTAAGGTAAGAAACTGTCAGGGAACAGCTACAGAACAAGGAATAACACACAAATGACTGGCAATCCATGCCCATTTCAAGGGGAAAACCAGGCAAGCCTTTTTGCACATAAGGATGGACCCACCTCCCTGGGTAAAAATGTACACGATAAATGCCACTTTTTCCACAGACACATCAAACACTCCAAAATATTTTTCATAGGAAAACCACCATTTAAACATAATGAGAATCTGGCTAAACTAAAACTTGACTCTTTTCTGCTTTACAACATAATTCACATGAAATAAGTACAACTGAATAAATGAAGCATTTTGAGACACCCAAATGTCTTCCAAAGGTCCTGGGTTTAACTTTTCCTGTAATTACAGTGGCACTTTGACACTTCAGCATTTACTTTTACAGAGTAAATATAACAGACCACCTGTGCTTTGCGGTCATTTTGAAACATCAAAACAGCCTCGTCATTTATATTTTCATTAAGACTGCGTATGACAGATGTAGCCCTCTGACTTATAAAACACAGATGTTGCAGTACACAGCATACAGACCTCTTCACATGCCACAGAAACTGCATTTCCACTGCCCATCCTGATGGATGAAAACCCAGCCATTGCTATCTGCCCCACAGATTCAGTACTCACTCCAACAAACTGACATGTCAAACTTACAATAAAATATAACTCGTATTGACAACTGGCTCAAGAGCCAGACACATCTAGTCTGAAGATAAGTAACACGTGTTGTACTTTGACAAAAGGCAAAACAGCCAATTGACCTTTCTAATACACCACACCTAGCAATAGTGACAAAATAGCTTATTTTGTATTCTAGGCACGTGGCATTAGACAAAGAGGCAACCTGAATGGTAAAGATGACGATTCAGGAACCAGATCAAGGTACTGTAAAGAAGAAACTAAGGGCAGCAAGTTATCACTGCCATAGGGTTTTTGTGGAAGCATAAATCTACTGCTCATGCAGTTTTGAAGCATAATTATTCACAGTTCACCTGGGTGCAGGTCACCAGCACAATTCACGCAAGAAGTAACCAAGTTTATCTTGCTTGGGATGCTGGTAGCATATCAGGTCACTCCAATCAACTGCATCTCCCTCTCCTGCATCAAGGTTTTCAGACCTAAAACCAGCAGCAAAGCGCTTCCTGCCTTCTGTCTCGATGTAATTAGCGCTATTAATCCCAGGCTATCCAAGCCCCCTGGCGGGGCTCTGATTTGGCTTTAATCTGCGCCGAGGTCTCTTCTTTATCTCCAAAGCAAGCCATTTAAACCTCGGCCAGCGTTTCGGTTTAAAGCGATGTTCTGTTGCAAAGGTATTAGTCCTACGCTGTACTGGTGGGAAGCGCGGGGACTCGCAACGCCTGGACCCCCCCAAAAAAAAGGAACGAAAAGTTACTTTTCCAGAGAGCGACCGCTCGGGACGAGGCGAAGACTCCCTTGCGCCTCTTCCTCCCGTCAAGCGCAGCCGGCTACACCCAGAGAAGCCGCCCCTGCACTTCGGCGCTTCCTCCCGCTGTCACCGCGGGACGGGCCCGCACCGCCCGTCCCCGCCGCGGGCAGGGCCGCTCGGCACCCGCGCCGCCCCGCTCACCCCATTAGCCAGTCCATGGCTGGTCCCGCCGCGCCGGGAAGCTCCCGCGGCCACCGGCTCGCCACTCAGCGCCCGCTCATGGGGGCCGTGCTCGTCGGTCGGTCGGTCGCGGGCTCCCTCCTCCTTCTCCGCCGCCGGCTCCCGCTGCGAGGCGCGGGCGGGGCGACCGCCGGCTCCCCGCGCCGCCTGACACTCGCGCACTGGGGCGGCCGGAAGTAAACACACGGCGCTGGCGGCCGCCCGCCGCCAACCCGGAAGCGGCCCCGCCTCCTTTCCCGGGGCACGCTGGGAAACGTAGTCCGCGCGGGGCAGCTGGAGGGGCTTCCCCCTGACTCGGGGCTGCTGGCCCGGCGTTATTCACAGAATCACAGAATTACTAGTTTGGAAAAGACCTACAGGGTCATCGATTCCCATCAACCACTAAACCATGCCCCTCAGCACCTCATCCACCTGTTACTTAAACACCTCCAGGGAAGGTGAATCAACCACCTCCCTGGGCAGCCTATTCCAACGCCAAATGACCCTGTCCGTGAAAATTTTTTTTCTGATGTCCAACCTGAACTTCCTCTGGCGGAGGTTGAGGCCATTCCCTCTTGTCCTGTCCCCTTTCACTTGGGAGAAAAGGCCAGCTCCCTCCTCTCTACAACCTCCTTTCAGGTAGTTATAGAGAGCAATGAGGTCTCCTCTCAGCCTCCTCTTCTCCAGGCTAAACAACCCCAGCTCTCTCAGCCACTCCCTGTAAGACTTGTTCTCCAGCCCCTTCACCAGCTTTGTCACTCTTCTCTGGACACACTCTAGAGCCTCAACATCCTTCTTGTGGTGAGGGGCCCAGAACTGCACACAGTATTCAAGGAGCGGTCTCACCAGTGCCAAGTACAGAGGGAGAATAACCTGCTGGTCACACCGTTTCTGATACAAGCCAAGATGGCCTTCTTGGCCACCTGGGCACACTGCTAGCTCATGTTCAGTCTCTGCTAACCAACCAGCCCTAGGTCTTTCTCCTCCAAGCAGCTCTCCAGCCAGACTTCTAATCTGTAGCTCTGCACAGGGTTGTTGTACCCCAAGTGCAGGACCCAGCATTTGGCCTTGTTAAACCTCAGCCCATTAGACTCAGCCCAGAGGTCCAGCCTGTTTAGATCCCTTTGTAGAGCCTCCCTACCCTCCAGCAGATCGACACTTCCACCCAGCTTAGTGTCATCTGCAAACTTGCTAAGGGGGCACTCAATGCCTTCATCCAGGTCATTGATAATTCGTCCCCATCCTGGGGCATTGCACTGCCTGGGACTGGGCCTCAGCACTTCAGTTCTCCTGGGATGCTCCATGTCACACCTCAGAAGGATGCTGGCGTGGTTTGCACTGACACAGAAAGTTACAATGTTATATAAAGTTATTAAAAAGTTATTAAAAGTGGAATATTTTTTATTTAAACTGAAGAGTTAAGTTTCATCTAAGTAGCTGTGCTCTTTGAAAGTTATACAGAATGTCCCTCTGACAGTATGCTTTACTTAAAACACTTTTTCCAGACACTGTTCATTCTTTGAAGATGACAACGTCTTGCATTCTGTATCATCTGTGCTGAACATACGTGTCTTCTATGATCCACTCTGTTTGCAGTATTTCTCTATCTCAAAGGCAAGGTCAGGCAGAGCTGGACCCAGTTCCAAATTAGCAAGAATGTTGACGGTTGCAAAGTTTCATAATAACATTAAAATCAGTCCTTGGAAAGTAATAGAATGTGCATAAGATTTCTTGGAAAATTTGTATGTATGTATGCAAGTGGGAAATACATTCTGTAACCAGCTCTTGGCTTGTTGCACATGATTGATGGCGATCACTCCCTCATGTTGCTCAGACCTGAGAAAGGATACTTACTTTCTAAAACTCCAAAATGAGTCTTAGAGAGTTTTATTTGCCAGCATTTTCTGTATTAATTGGGCCCCGTCCCCCTTCCTGGGGGATTTCACCATCTGGGACTGGGCCTTGACACTTCAGTTCTCACTACACCATGGGCTCCCTGAGGGATGCTCCATGTCAGGGCCCTACATGCAAGGCAAAATGTTTCAATTTGTAAGGCTGATGGAAGCCTGGAGCTCCACCAGACATTGTCCCAAGCCACTCTTGCATGGAGACCACTGTTCCTCTCATCGCTTCTGGCAGCCTAAGAGATTCCTGGAGTCCTGGCCACTGGACGCAGGCTGGTTGCCTCCTCACTTGCCTTATCCTTTCTGCTACTATTTGCACCTTATGCTCTAGAATCTCATTTTTCACTCAAAATCTTCCTTTTCTCAGTTTTGTGTAGTTGTAAAATAACCAACCAACTACTAGCTCCATAAACCCAGGAGACACCTGCCTGCACTCATACCCACAGACAGTCTGACATCACACCTCTCTGAGGTGTAAACCATCCTAACTGGTTTAAAGAGGCAGAACCCTTTCCATGCAAATCACTGAGGTGTAGCATTTCCAAAGGCTGTGTGAGACTGGACAGGGTCCTCACTGATTTCCCCTGATCAGCAGCACCTACTTAGGTGCTTAGATATTTACAGGGGCAGATCTGCTGGGGGTGATTGCATGTTTTGGGGATGTATATTAATTCTAAACTTTGTGTTATGGGAGAGTGATCATCACATCATTGGACTCCCTGCAGTCACCAGCTTTCTGAGGGAAGGATCATGTTTCAGAGGTTGGTTGAGCCATCTTCCTCCTTGCCTGCCCTGCTTCCTCCACCCCACCATGCCCTCCCAGCCCTGTGGTGCTGTGGGTGTGGGGGTCGCCACAATCCCTCATCCCACAAGCACCCACCCATGACCCTACTCGTCCGGGAAGGATCATTTTCAAAAAAGTAGCATTGTTCTGGGCCTAGTAATGCACTGCAAAGGGGTCTCACAAGGGTGATTCGATAGGAACATCTTGTCTCGAGGAAAAGCAGTAGCATGTATAACAATCATGTTGTGCTGTCATTTTTGGAACTGACCTTCCTCCTGAGGTCTGCCAGCGATCCCTTTGCACAACACACAACTGCTTTGTATGTTGCTATTCTCCTGTAACAAAAGGTTACCCTAAGAATTATTCAAGTATCCAGCAGAGTAATATAAGAAATGGAAGACTGGAAGTTTAAAATGTATGTTGTCTGTGTTTGAACTGGTTATTTTTCTTCAACACGCACATTATATGTTTTAATTGTTTATGGGTTTAGTTATCCTTGCATTTAGAAAATGTAGCAGAGAATAGGAAAGAGGTCTCTTGCAGCAAAACCCCACATACTTTACTGAGTGGTAAAGTTGAGAGGTTTTCTTACAATGTTTAAAATACCAGATCAAACCATCTGCAGAAAATAATTATCCTTTATGCAGAGATTTGATCCAGTCATTATCTGCAAACATTTGAGAACAGATGTCCCTCATTTGAATTATGTTTTCTTGTTGCCCTTTGTTAGGAGTACTTTTGGCAGGGCATTTGAAGATGAGCTCCATCCAATTTTACTGTGGGGTGCATTGTACCAGGAGTAGGGTGTTTAGTCATACGACACACATTTTAAAGCAGAGATGACTTCTGATACAATGAGTTTGTCATATCAGATTAGCTGTTTTCCTCTTGACTGTATCTAGGAAAATATGCAGCAAGTAGCACTAGGAGAATAATTAGTGCAAACGAAACTCAGACAATGAGCATCTATTTCATTAATCTTTTGTATCATACCTTACAATAGCACAAGGCATTTGTATATATGTATCTCACCTAAGGTGATTATTTTACAATTTTTTTCCGTTGTCAAACTGACATTATAACTGGTTTTGCCTTCTCCCCTCAGCCACTCGAAACCCCAGAAATCCCTCTGTCAGACTGAGAATTTCACATTTGTCCCCATTCAGATTCCTCTGCGAGCAGCTCTGAATAGCAAAGGATGTGTCAATCCCAGACCAGTCACCAGTAGCTGTCCTGCAACTCTCTTTCTTTTTCTAAACACTAAAAACTGCATCACAGAGATTATTGCTTGACAACTGCAAGCCTGGCAGGTCCTGGGCCTCATTTGTACTTGGCCCTGTACACATGCATAAAAAAAGGCTGCTTCTTGTTCAGAGCAACAGGCTGTCAATACCCTGTAGGACATGAATGTAAGGTGCTTAACAAGAGACAGTTCTTGGCATACAGATGTGGTAGGAAGCGCAGAGGATTGGGGAGGTTTATAATGCCTGACGTTGGAGGGTTTTGCACTGACTCTTCCCTGGATTACTGTCCCACAGCTTACTTGTGTGTAACAGGATTTAAAACGAAAGATATTGCCGGACAATCTAGGCAAAAAGTTGTAGTGCATCCCACGGGCTTGCAAGATCTAGACTATAAGGCTTTTGGCCTGTGGTATATACTGTGTTCACTCTCCCCTCTCCTCCTTGTTCTGCCACTGGCATCACCAGGCCTGGTTGACACAAAAGAATGCTGAAGAAGTGCTGCTCTACTTCTCCCAGCCTCCAGGCATAGGATGGCTTTGTTCCCAGGTGTTTCTCAGCAGCACTAGAGCTTTTCTGGAACTGATGGGAGGCTGTGGGGGATCCCAAGCAGAGCAGATCACAGGAGCTGAGGAAGACAAACCTCTTGCATGATTATGCGGCAGTCATGTAAAGCTCTGCAGAGGTCAGTATAAAAGCTAAGGAAGGGATCACTGTAAAAGCATGGACCTGAGGACTGTCCCAGTTTATTGGAGTGCTCTGTTAGGTCCTATAACCACTGCAGAGAAGAACTGCAGTCTTGAAACTGGCTTAGCACTGGCTGAGAGCTGCCTTGGAATATCAAGCATGAAGGTTTCCTTCCTTATTTTTCCCTCCCATGGTTCTCACAACCAGATTTGTGCAAAACAGGATGTTTGATAATAGCACAGACAATGCCTGTCATACAAGGATATAGCTGATTTTTGTACTGGCTTTTCAGTTGGCTTGCTTTGCCCGTCTGGCAATAAAGCAGTGCTGCAGAGGACAAGCAGCTATGAGGAAGTAATCAAAGCGCTGGTCTGTCTGCAACTCTGTCCCTTTACTGCCTCTGATTTTATTGTCATTACCTCCTGTAGCAGGAAAAGTGCAAGGCACAGGTGGGCAAACATCACCTTGCACGGCTGAGTGCTAAGGAGTGGGAGTGAACTTTGTTCCCTTTCTGGTATTACATCTGAAACACCTTTCCCTCCTTCTCCACCTAATATTGGTGTGGGGCTGAGCAGCTTTATATCTGATATCTCGACAAGAGCTTTGCACGTTCCCTCTTCTCTCCCGAAGTGGCTGTGATGAAGGAACAGGCAAAGAATGAAAGAAAACGTTGCTCAGGGCTGTATGTGTTTTCCTTCTCTTGATTTGAGGCAACATCATTCCCATAGAGCTTATCTTGCCCTGAACAACTGAGAAGACTCAGTAGGCAGGTAGACATGAACACATTTGCCTAGCTGAGTTATTTCCGGTGGATGGAAGAGTAGTGGAGCAGGTGATGGCTGCCTTGACATAGAAAGATTGTAGCATTTTTCATTGATCTGTAAATCTGAAGTTCAGGTCAGGGTCTTCAGCAACAGGAGACACACCCTCAGTGGGAAGATGAGGCAAAATGATGGATGAAAATAGTGTATTTGTGAAGCTCTGAATGAGGCACTGGCTCTTTAAGTCAAAAACATTCACAAAACTCCTTCCCTGGGACAAAACGTCTTTGTCCCTGTGCATGAAACATGTTACGGTTCAAATTCCTACAAAGCCATTAGAAAAAGCAAAGTACATGAGTCTGACAGCGTGGGCTTGCCTGCAACTCTGAATGTGAATATTAATCATGCTGGATATTAATAACAGCATCTCTTCTTGGTTGGAACATTTGATTTCTTTATAAATAAACACTGTGAGTGGTTATAAATATTGATTGCTGCCAGTAATAGTAAGCCATTTTAGATATAGTCTTCCAACAAGACAATCAATCCTGCCAAGGACCAGATAGAAAAATCTTGGTGTTTTGGGTCGTCAACTAGCTGGGAAGCATAGCTTGTATTCAGATGTCTGAGAGAAGGATGAAGCTTCAGGGAGGAGACCTTGGGGGTCTGCTTTTCCAGGAATGCTGGACAAAGTAGATCTCTGGGTAAACACTTGCTCTTCCTCCCGGTCACAGAAGAATAAAAGTATTAGACATTTCCTCTTTTAGACAACACCTTATGAGTGGATGTCAAATCACAAGACTAGCAATGACTGAGTTTTATTCCTGCCTACGCTGGCCCCCACCGCCTCCACCCCAGCAATGACAGTTTGTAAAGGCAAAGAACAACTTCATAGCATCATACTTCTCCCTCTGGTATAACTACACATAAAACTACCACTTAACCCTTGAAGTGACCTCAGAGCCCATGTCATAGAGATGGGTAGTCCATCTCACGTGCACCAGGCACTTCTCCACTTCTAAAGGGCAGCGTATGTCCCCCGCAACCATATGCACCAATGAAAGCAGCACTAGATTTGGAAGCCATGGGATGACAGTGAGACTTGCGTTCCAGGATCACATCCAAGGATTTGCATTGCGAATCTGGCATGCCCAGCTTGCAGCTGGGGCTGGAGAACAAGTCTTACAAGGAGCGGCTGAGAGAGCTGAGGTTGTTTAGCCTGGAGAAGAGGAGGCTGAAGGGAGACCTCATTACTCTCTACAACTACCTGAAAGGAGGTTGTGGAGAGGAGGGAGATGGCCTCTTCTCCCAAGTGAAAGGGGACAGGACAAGAGGGAATGACCTCAACCTTCATCAGGGGAGGTTCAGGCTGGACATCAGGAAAAGATTTTTCACGGACAGGGTCATTGGGCACTGGGACAGGCTGCCCAGGGAGGGGGTTGAGTCAACTTCCCTGGAGGTGTCTGAGGCACAGGTGCTGAAGGACATGGTTTAGTTTTTGATAGGAATGCTTGGACTCGACGATCCAGTGGGTCTTTTCCAACTTATTGATTCTGTGAAGCTGTGTGCACGCAGCTCGCTCCTATAAAGTGAGTGAGAGCAAACAGCGGGTGAGCTCCAAAGGTTGTGTTAAAGTGTTCCCAGCCCCCACCAATTACGAAGGGTGCCTGGCAGAACAGGAGTCTGTTTGTCTGCAGCGCTCCACACAAACAGCGGCTTTTGTAAATACATCTCAAATGAGCAATTAGCTCCAACAATGAAGAGGTCCCAGCTCAGCCGAGCGGTTCAGGAAAGCTGCCTTTTCACCGGGCGCCGAGGAAGAGCGCAAAGAGCTAACTCTCCTCAGCTTCGCAGGGACACCGCAGGTCTGGATGTGCGAAGCATCGTCTCCTCGCTGCCCCAGCCCTCTCTGCTGGGGCTCAGTGCCTTGGATGGACACGGGGGACGCCACGGCTCCCAAAACACTCCCCGGATGAGAACCGAGCAACGAGCAGAGTGGGGCAGCGCAGAGAAGGGCCACGCGTCGCTCTTCAACTCCAGTGATAGCCTGAGGGCAGGAAGGAGTTATTTTAAGGGCGTAGGAAAGATTATGCTATGAAATATGAACTGGCTCCCACCGTGCTTGGAAACTACCCAGGCCCAACTCAGCAGCCATTCTTATAATTGACTAAATACAATTGTAATTACGTCTTCTTTCCTTCTTTCCTCACCTTGCTAGCATTTTTCTCCTCTACCATCTCACAAAATTACGACCTAAAACCAATGCAGGAAAAAGCACTAATAGGTTATTATTCATGCATACTTGCAATGTCAGGTAGAAGTCTCTCAGCTGGACAGCAGGGCTGCCTGTGCCAGGCTCTGGTCATCGCAAAAAACCCAATGAGAATTGTTAATACCAAAGCTCTGGAAGTCCTGGCCCCACATCTAGAAGGGAGATGTCAAATGTGATGAGCACATCACAAGCAACATTCCTTGATGCACACACCTGTTCTCCATATAGTGCACTCTGCTAAAAAAGTGGGGGGACACGGGGAGAAGAGGCAGGGCAATGTGGAGGGGATATGGTCCCCCCAGCATCGGGAAGCCTGCACGTCTAATGTGGGCATGTCCTGTGTCCCAGATGACTGCCACGGAGGGAAAGTGAGCTTTAACTAATGCAGCTGCTCTCTCTCATTTCTGGCCCTGCTGCATGAGCTTAGTTCATCTTCTCTAAGTCTTTCCAGCAGTCCACAAAATTTTTTATTCAGGCAGTTTGCGGGAACCGAGGCTGAAATGCTCCTGTGCTGCTATCACTTGCTCCTACACTGCTATCACTGGAATCAAGCTGCAGGAAGATAGCCAGTCTTGCAAAACTTGTGCAAACAATACCCAGAAAAAAAGTGACACAGATGCTTGTTAATATTTTGGGGGACAGCAGAAAGCCCTCATTTGCATTACTTTATTAGCATCTATAAAGGAAAAAAAAAAAGTCTTTATTTTTTTGTATTAGTAACTGGTCAATAAAACTATTCCCTGTTTGTGAGATAGAGCAAGACGTCAGTGCCGGGTCCTTGGAGCTTCACATCCCAAGAAGACTCAATGGCACCATCCGATGGCAGCAAGAAAAGTAAAAGCTGCTCCTGGAGATGGAGTGAGTGTGTGTGAGAGATTCACATGAAATCTATTTCCCACCAGTAACATGATTTTTAGCTAGTCACAAATAGGGTGGTAGCCTTACTGAGGAGAAAAGGAGGTGTTCAAGGGTGTTGAGAGGTGGGATGGTTTGTCCTGCATGTTACCCTTTTCTGACACTGCAGAACCTGCAGCATCTCTGGAGTAGGTACATAGAAAACGGGGGTGGGTGGTAGCCAACTTGCAGGGCATAACCAGCAAAAATCCAGTGTGCTGCTGAGGCTTCCCAGAACCAGCTGAGAGCAGAGTGCACAATGCAGTGTCAGAATGCAGAAAGAAAATATAAACCCTGACAAAGAAGCCAGAGAAGGGAAGGCTGAGCTCTTGCTGGGGTTGCTGGGAGCATTTCATAGAATCATAGAATCACCAGGTTGTAAAAGACCCATCAAATCATCGAGTCCAACCATTCCTATCAAATACTAAACCATACCCCTCAGCACCTCATCCACCTGTCACTTAAACACCTCCAAGGAAGTTGACTCAACCTCCTCCCTGGGCAGCCTGTCCCAGTGCCCAATGACCCTTTCTGTGAAAAATCTTTTCCTGATGTTCAGCCTGAACCTCCCCTGGCGGAGGTTGAGGCCATTCCCTCTTGTCCTGTCCCCTGTCACTTGGGAGAATAGGCCAGATCCCTCCTCTCCACAACCTTCTTTCAGGTATTTGTAGAGAGCAATAAGGTCTCCCTTCAGCCTCCTCTTCTCCAGGCTAAACAACCTCAACTCTCTCAGCCACTCCTCATAAGGCCTGTTCTCCAGGCCCTGAGGCCCTTGTTGATGCAGGTGGTTCAGATCTATAGGGATTTGTTTGCTAAGTGGTATTTAATTGATTTTTCTATGTATAGGAAGTGTTGATGTCTCCAGCAACTGCTGTAAATGAAGGTCAGGTTTATTCCACGTCTACTTTGCAGCATTAGCAATGGGATACGATCTGTCCTCCTTCTCCTCTGATTATGACAACTGCAAGGACAGTAAATACAAGGAGTCAGCTAAATTCTGGCCCCTATGCATCGTAACATGCTGCTACCTGAATTTCAGGAGGGTAGGGTGAGGGTCAGAAAGCTTTGCCAACAGCAGATTTCTCAGATATATAGGGATTCAAAGGTACCATGACTGTATCATCAGCTAAAAAAAATACTGCTAGTTGTTACTGTAGGACCATCATTCCTGCACACAAAACTGGCTGAAACAACTCATTGGAGTTTATTTTCATAGGGATATGGAAATGCACCCATTTGTCTTTTTATAAGACCAGACCAGTGCTCCAAGACGTGCATCCCATCTGCAAATCAGGACTGTGTGAGCAGTTTTTAAAGGAAGATATTAAAACCTCTGTGCTGAGCACACAGCACCTCTAGCTGAGCATGGAGGTTTCCTCAAGATATCTGCAGGCTCCAAGGATCTCTCATCCACAAACCTGAGAGAATTAATTGAGATGAATTAAGTGAGTGTAAGTTTTGTTGTAGAATTTTTATGACTTTGTTGTTAACCTGCTAACTGTTGTACAGACAGTGTGTAAAGAGCAGAAACTGGTAAATTATGTCAAGAAGTTTCACTAATTCTGACAAAAGACTACAATCACTTCAAATAGTTTTAATCTTGAGCAAGAAGGTAAAAAAAAATCAACCGACCAACTGACTGATGAATCAACCAACCAACCAAGAAAAAACTGCTGCCGGTTTGAATGCCCCCTCCCTTCTCCTCCCTGAATGTCAAGATTACTTTTTTAATCTCTGAGTCCAAAGGAATTAACCCTGTTATCTCTGTGGGGGCATGCCAAGTTATGAGCAGTTTTATTTAGATAAAAATAATGAACACTGCAGTGATTATTGCGGAATTCTCAAACAGACCTTATTAAAATATGAGGGGGGTGACTCTTAAAAATTTTGATAGAGTACCAGTTATCAACTTATTCAAAATTTGTTGTGTGGTTATTTCTGCAGGCACTTTTATTGTCATTTGTGTAACTGGGGAACAATTATTTAAAGTTAATATGTTTGCAGCAAGTGTGCAAGCAGTAGTGGTCATTAGACTCGTGTTAAATGTATAAGCAACAAAGGCATGTGCCTCTGATTGGTAAACTTCTAAAACTCTGATCATCTTCTCAGAACATTGCTGAAATACAACAGAATCCAGTTGCAATAAATTTGGTAGATATTCCTCTGGCAATTTAATTGCTTTGATTATTTATATTCTAGTTTGAATCATCCAAGCACTGATATAAGAACTGTAAGATTAACACCTGGTTTATTTTTCAAGAGATTCAAGGAAGATTGTTCATTGTTCAACAGTTTGTGTGTGTGTGTGTGTGTAAGGAGGTAGAGTATTTGGTTGATCCTAACCTGGGGAAAAACCTTGAAATATTTTTGAGGAAATTGTTTAAAATAGATGTGTGATTTTGCAAGAAGAGGGGCTTGTTTTTTCCCTTTAGCAGCAAATTGATTGTTGTTCAGCCTCCCATAGTTGGGGGGAGAAGAGGGTGTGCTGACCCCTGAAGCCAATAATATGTACCTCAAAGGCAAATTGTGCAGAATAACTCAATCTCTTGCAGATTTAAGAAAGTGTGGACTGCAGCTCCAAACAGCACCCCTAGATTTTAGCCTACATCAGATGCCACTTGGACATGGGATCGTAGTGAAATCCTGGAAGCAGAATACTCTATCCCTGACAAGGGGAAGACCCTTCCTGGTACTTCTGACAATGCAAGCAACTATAAGGACTAAAAAGAAGGGTGGACTCATGTCACTAGAGAGAAGGGACCAGTGGCTCTGCCTTCTAGAAAGTGGACTGTGAAACCAGTAAGTGATCTTTTGAAGCTAACAATTAGGCAATAAGTCAGAATAAGTCGAGGGTGAGCAAAATAGATTTGTAAAATCTGTGAGGTGTTTACCTGTATTATTGTTTCTTGTTGTAAAGTATATAATAAGGGACTAGGAAAACTAAATACCAAAGGAGACCGGTGGTACTGTAGAGTGTGTTGGAAGTGATGGCCCTTTGAAAATCTAAAAGGTGATTTCAGGTATATGATGTGCGTTAAGCCAAGGGCAAGACTGGATTAGCCTCTATATTTGCCACCAAGAAGCATTTAAAACTCTGCTGTTGGCTGCAATCCAACAAGCATTGAGTGACAGAGATACATGCTGTACCAGACCTTGGCTTATGATGGCTGCCTGGACTCTCCTACTCACTACTGGGTTATGCTCACCTCCAGCTGTACCCCAGGTTCTCCAAATGAATGTTCTAAATGTTACCAATGTCTACATGTTAGGGGGGGCTTCCAGTCTTAGTTACCACACTCACATAAATAGGTATTTTTACAAATTGCGAAACTTAACACTTGTAACTTGAAGAAAATACAATTGTGGTTAGAAAGAAACTTGGGAAAAGGAGAAACAATGCTGGGAGTAGGGTGTCCTAAGGGACAGGAATGGATGTTTCACCAAGGAAGGACACTGGCACATATCGGACAGTGAGAGAATACAAGATCAATACAAAGAAGAGTTAGTAAATTATGTTACACGATAATTAGCAAACTCTGTCCTGTCAGGAAAACCAGAAGACTTTAACTGATTAGCAAACTCTGTCCAGTTGGGGAAGTCAAAAGACAGCAAGCAATTATATAGTGAAATCCAAGAGGAATTGCAAAAGCCACTAATATTCCTCGCTTTGGTATAGAATTTATTTGTAGATCTGACTGAAAGAATAGCCAAGAAACTAAATGTGTCTGGTTGTTGGGTATGTCAATGTCCTTTAATGAGTGAAGCCATGGAACCAGTCTAGATCCTCTCCAGATATTAAAATGGAATCATTCACTCAGTTCAGAAGAAAAGACGAGACCACTGGGATGGGTCCTAAGTTCAGAAGTAATTGATATAGAATGCATAAGTCTTATAGGATATGGCGAATTGGAAGGAGGGACTCCTGTAAACAGCGCATATCCACAATGACACTCATGAGACCTGGAGGCCTGAAAAAATCCTGTGGTATAGTTCCAAAGATAATACTAATTGTACCAAGGCCACGGAGGAAGGATTTTTTTCCAGGGATTACCAAGGATCCTGAAATTTTGGAAAAACCTAGAAAACACCCCTAGGAGCTGATGGAAAGTCCTTGGTGGGTTATTCTGGGTTTGTGGTAAAAGAGCCTATTCAAAGCTACATGGTAAATGGAAAGGGAACAGTACGTTAGGGATAATCCAACTGAGATTTTGAAATTTTTTTTAATGTTGCCCCTGGAGGAGGGGTATGAGTGAGGAATTCCCTTATTTGAGAACTTAAAGAGAGAAAAATGGTCAAACATAGAAGTTGGAGGAACCCAAACCTGGGGAGAAGACAAATGTCCCTCAGAAAGAATTCTCCAAACATATAGACTAGCCACTTGGGCACAAGATGGAAGTTGGAGCTATCGGACATCTATTTATATGTTGAATAGAATAATTAGGTAACAGGCAATAGTAGAATTAATTACTAATCGGACAGCAGCTGGCCTCCATCATTGGCCTACCAGCAAACACAGATGAAAGGGCAATATATCAGAACAGACTAACTTTAGATCATTTATTGTCAGAAGAAGGGTAGGTGTGTGTGGAAAATGGAACACTTCTGATTGTTACCTTAAAGTAGATGATAATGACTAAGTGGTAATGAACCTTGCAATTGAAATTCAAAAAATTATACATATCCCAGTGCAAAAATGGAAATTATGTTAGACTCTGGGTGGTGGTATAATCTACTAGGGGTAGCTTGGTGGAAGAAAGTAGTCTTCATTTTATTATATGCACTCGTTAGGCTTCCCTTTTTACCATGCCTTGTACCTTATTTTATAAGACTGATTTCCAGTGTAGTTGAAGGAATACAGCTAACCAGTCTGTTGACAAATCAACAGATGACAGCCTTAGGCCAGAGTGAGATAGCCCAGAAAATTATAGTGTTGAATAAAAGAGATCGGAAGAAAGAAAAACAAGATGGGAAATTATAACTAATATTGTGTAAATTAGAAACAAAGTCATGGGCTTCAGCAAAAAATTCAATGAGTAAAAGGAGGTGACTCGTGAAAATTAATTGATAAGTTTTGCTGCAGCTGGCTTGTATGTTTAATCATAGAATCATAGAACAACCAGGTTGGAAGGGACCCATCGGATCTTCTAGTCCAACCATTCCTATCAAACACTAAACCAAGTCCCTCAAGACCTCATCCACCCGTGCCTTAAACACCTCCAGGGAAGGTGACTCAACCACCTCCCTGGGCAGCCTATTCCAATGCCCAATGACCCTCTGTGTGAAAAACCTTCTCCTAATCTCCAGCCTAAATCTCCCCTGGCGGAGCTTGAGGCCATTCCCTCTTGTCCTGTCCCTTGGGAGAAGAGGCCAGCTCCCTCCTCTCTACAACCTCCTTTCAGGTACTTGTAGAGGGTAATGAGGTCTCCTCTCAGCCTCCTCTTCTCCAGGCTAAACAACCCCAGCTCTCTCAGCCGCTCCTCATAGGGCCTGTTCTTCAGTTTAATTATCTTGTCATATAAATCCATCTTGTATCAAGAGACAATATGCAGACAATCTCCAGACATGGATAAATAAATTGAAAGGACAAACACTCTCTTACAGTTGCAAGAATTTATTGATATGCTTAGTTATCTTGTAAGATATAACTGGTTTAGGTCAGGAGAAGACCTGAAAGAAGTCTACAGACATGGTTAGATAACCTAAAAAAGAAACATTTTTTGAGGATTTACATGGTCATTTGTCTAAAGTCAGTATATATACCTACTGCTTTTATAAGATGCAATGCCTTTTTTTAGAAGGGCATCCAATTCAGTGCTGAAATGTAAAATAAAACTATTATTGCCTTTGCTTTGAATACTTTGTCCTTTAAAATATTTTATCAGTGAATAAGTGCTTCTCACAAACCTACCCAATAATGACAGAATTCTCCCTGCTACCCTAACACATCTCTGGGGAAAAACACAGCCACCCAAATCACTCTCTTTGGAGGAGCTCTGTGAAGGCAGCCTTAGCAAGACATGAGTTTTCCTCCCTCTTCTAGTCACTTATTTCTGTGAGCTGCCAGCCTCAGGGTTTGCCCAGTCAGGGCACTGGGTGGTTGGGTGTCCCTCTCTTTCTTAATATGGTTGTTGTCAAAACTAAATCTTCTTCCCAGGTGGAGCTGATAGGTGCAAGGGAGGACTCAATCTCATTCTGCTTCTGGCAGCTGGCACTACTGTTGATGTTTGCAGTGGCTCATAAATAATTTATAAAGTGCATCCAGGCACCTGAAAATCTTCATGGTGATGTGAGGAGATTGAGGGAACCTATTTTATAAGGGGCAAGGCAGCAACGTTTGCTTCATGCCTAGAAAAGGAGTTTAGAGCACATGATGTGATTTCTGGTTGTAGCTCTAACAGTCTTGTTTTACTTCCCAGCTGATTCCTCACCTGACCACCTGGCTGCTTGAGCAAGGGGGAACGTGAATGTGTGGGGAAAGAGGCCCAAGGGGTGTAGGATTGTCCTTTGAGGGGTAGCAGGATGCTGCTGAGTTGATCATTACCTGTGACTGAGTTCTCTCCAGCTGACTAACAAGCTTATCTGCTGCTGTGAATTTTCACAGAGGCACAGTTGCCTGTTTACCGGTTGGCACAAATCATGACAGTTCTGGAAGTGTGGAAGGGGGAGGAGAGGACACTGCCACAAGCATAGCTCATTCAAAAAGTCTAAGCTGTGGATGAGCAGAGACAACATAGGGATGGTTCCCATGTACCAGGTTTTCCCTCCCTTTAACCTGCAACCTTAATCTAGGAGGAAAGTCCTCCCCTTCTTCTACTGAGGAAGTCTGAAAGGAGGAATACAGCACACAGCCACAGCAAACAGGTGGTGCTGGCCAGGCCAACCCCCTCATCCTTCTAATTGCAGTCCAGGTTACTTTTACCTTAACTTCCCAGCTACAGGGTCCCTCCAACAAGCATTCCTGGAGGTTGTAGAGGAGAGACAAGGAGAGGAGAGGCAAAGAGGTTTCCTGAAACCAAAGCCCTGAGGGGGATGTATAAGAGGTGTGGATCGATAACTGTGCTTCTGAGAGCCTCTAGACTCCCTGGATCAGCAATAATAGAGGGGTGATCTCATTGCCTTGCTGGGTGTGAGAGCCAAAGTCAGCCAGTCCATGTTGCAGAAAGGCTTGATATCATCTCTGTGGCTCTGTTGGTAGTGCTGCCTGGTACAGGAGGGAGCAGGAAGATCCTTCTTCATTAATTCTCTGTACATGGACTGTTTTCTTGGTGAGGAGCGGGATTGAAGCTTGATCTTTGTCTGAGTACTATCAATAGACAGTGGAGTTGGTGAAACCACAGATGTTATCTGAACTAGGCTACTCCTTGCAGTGATCCAGGTTATCTTGCTGGCTGTGTCCCCTTTAATCCACTCTGATGTAAAAATATCATGAAGAAGGCTTCTCACACCTGAGGAAGTTATTCTGCTTCCTAAGAGATCTCTGTACTTGCACTGCTACCTTGCTGGATACCTGATTGCCTGGCTTTGGAGTCATGCAAGGGGGACACTGGTGTGACTGGGGGTTAGTCTGTTGCTGTTGGGAGTCCATCAGGCACCTAAGCCTCAGTTATTCCTGTTTGGTGCTTGCTCCTGCTTTGCCTGGTGGGGTTTGTCTCCCCTGCACCAGCTTTTTGCCCAGTGCTGCAGCACAGGAAGCCAGGGGAGCACAGCAAACAGGATTTGCAGAGGAATACTGAATTTTCCTTTCTTTTAATCAGGTTCACAAAACTAAGCAAATTCTTCAGAGCTGAAAGCACTTCACAAATCCTGCATGACCCAGAGAACTGTGGCCAAAAAAGGTCAGGGGACAGAAGTTTCATAGTCTTCTGAATGCATCCCACTGTGCTGGCCCAGTGATATTACAGCCTCAGCTACGGCTGCTCATCAGCCAGTGCCTTCACCCTGAAGAAAATCCCTTTCCTCCCATCTCTGACTCATCCATACCCTCTTAGTGCAGTGCCTAGGGCTGAACTCACGGCTTTCTAGTTTCACCCTGCAGCAGGTATAAGTGGCACGAAACTCTGTAGACCTGGCCATTTTCTCAGGGGTTTCATGACCAAAATATCCTGCCCATCTGTGACACTCTGTCCCAGAGGTTTGTAGTGAGAAGCAGGCATGTCAGGTGCTTGCAGGGAGCACATCCATCTACATCCTGGCCCTTGTCCCTAATGGATTGCCTGTGCAGCAGTTAATGGGGATTGCAGGGCAGGGAGAGGCAGCTGTGCCAGCACTTTGACTTTATGATATACTTCTGCTTGGCATCAGAAAGGTCTGGGAAGTGTTGCTGGTGGGGGAAGGTTAATGCTCTCTGGTTGGAGACAAGGCTGTCTGGCCCTCACCCAGGGCACCACGAAGTCTGCTATGCAGTGGCTGTGTAGAGGCTCCCTTGGCCAGACTGCAGGTGCTTCGTCACTGCTCTGTTCTGGGGGCAAAGCCAAAGCCAAGCATTGAAGCCAGGCTGAAAGAAGTAGCATTCCTGCACACCCCAAAATGATGGGCTGAGCCAGACAGGGTTGCTGCTGAGCTCCCTTCAGCTCCTGGTGTTGAGTATCACACACATGTATCCAAGATGGCATGCAGAGTCTGGAAGGCAGTGGGGACCTGTCATTGATCTCTCTTGCTGGGATGCCAGTAAGGTAGTTTTGGGGTGCAGAGCAGGGTCTACTGGAAGCAGAGGGGACTGTAGAAACTTGTACAGCGACCTGTCACCAGCACAACATTTGATGCCTTGAGTTTGCCAATGCCCCAACACAAATCCTATCCCCAGTGGCTTTAGAGATGCATAAGACTTGAACTGCATTATTCAGGTTAATGGAGCAGGACTGATGTGTCTCTCAGGAGCACAGGGATTCCTTCACTTCACTTGTACTGCATGTGGCTGGTGTGCTGGAGATAAGATGGAGCTGGACACTGTGGACACCAGATGTCCTTTTCAGCCAGGCTGCAGGAGGGTAGATGTTTTGTAGAGACAATTAGCATGGCTTAGCTCTTATGCTGTAATTTGCACCTGCAGGGTGCAAAAGATTTCATAGCTGAAGCACAGAGGTAGGCATCTATCCTTCCTCGTGTTACATGGCCTAGTGGGGCTGGAGCCAGGAGATGGGCTCCTGACGCACCACGTGCCACCCTCCTTCTGCATCTGCCCAACAAGGTGTGTAAGCAGTCACTGGCCTTCATCCCTCCCTCCACCTCCTTGAACCAAGTGTTTGCTTGGTGTTGCCAAGTCAAACCTGTCGAGGTTGCAAAGAGAGCTGCCACTAGAGGCTGCTGTGATGCCTCACTGCTGGAAGGACGCTTCCAGGCTGCTGTGCTCAAGACAGCTCCAGGAAGCAGGTGCCAGGCCGAGGTGTGCCACAAAGCTCTGATTTGGGCCAGTGATGCCCTGCTGCCTCGCCCAGCACAGCCTGGTTTTGCTGTGGGGTTCGCAGGGTTTCCACCAGCTGCTTGGAAGCCCTCAGCGGTGGGATGGATGCTGTGGGGTCTGTGAGACTGGACCGTGTCTGGCAGATGGTCCTGCTCGCCCCTGGTATCGTGCCCTGCACACGGCTCCACAGACTGACATCGAGGGGAGGTCACTGGGACAGAGGGACCCCGCATATGTGTGTTTGCCAGGACATTGCAGGCAGTTCGTTTCCAGCCTGCAGACAGGTGTCCAGGCTCCTGCTTCGCTCTGTCCTTCATCCCTCGCTGCTGTCAGCCTTGGCTGAGTTCAGTGCTACAAAGCCGAGGACACTACCTCCTCCCACGTGTGACCACCCAGCTCTCCTGTGAAGGGCTTAGCGGAGAGGCACTGGGGTCCCGCTCATCCCAGATGGATGGAGAGGCTCCTCTTGTGTCAGCGGTGCATGATCAGGCTCGTAGCATCTGCTATGTAGAGACCCAAGGGAGGGTGGTGAGAAGCACCCAGGCATAGCCCAAATCAAGATCAGCTGACCACTTCCATGCAGAGTGGACCTATTTGCACCTAACACATGTCCTTGCAAGATGCAAACTAGACCTGGCTCGGGCTATCTCAGCCATTCCTCAGCGCTGAGGGCTCTGTCTCCTCTTGGAAAGCCCTCTTCGTGCTGCCAAGGCTTCATGAACATCTTGGGCTGGAGTAACAGCCCCCCTGGTAATGTGAGGTTAAAGAATGATGCCATGAAACAGCAGGATTGGAAGAGCTGATTGGGAGAAGGGCAAAAGAAGTACATCAAAGCGTCTGGGTTTCATGAAGCATCTCAAGCTGCAGTAATGCCCCCCTGATGATGTGAAGTTGAAGAATGATGCCATGAAACAACAGGACTGGAAGAGCTGATTAGGAGAACAGCAAAAGAGGGGGTCTGTAGAGCTGAAGCAGCAGCAGGAGAAGAAAATGCCATCCCAACACACTTCCTCCAGCTCTGCTGCCAGTGACACACTTGCTACATCCCCCAGAGACTGTCCCCACAGTGGCAGGGCAGATAGAGGAACCATATCCTCTCGGTCAGTGGCAGTCCTGGCACAGCAGCACATTGCAGACACAGATGTGCACCCGTCAGGATGCAGCTCTGTTCCCAGCATGATTGGCTGTGACTCAGAGAGCGCCTCAGGGGAGCAAACCAGATGGGGAAGATGGTTCCTTTTTGTTGTTTGGAAATGGAGCCACTTTTTAACATGGAGGCCTGTTGCAATTTGCCAAGGTGTTTTGCAGACACCACAACACCAACTGGGCAATGACACACTCTGCAGAGAGGAAGGAGGGTTGCAATTATTGTGGGCTGTGGTCGAGACGGGAGCAGCCAGGTCATGCCATGGGCACCTGAGAGGCCAGCTGGATTTGGGCACAACCAGGTCCATGTTGGTATTCAACACAGATGGTTTCTAGTGAAGAGGATTTTTGTTTGCATTCTTATCCTAGTGCCATGAAATGCGATTTTGGAAGGCATTTTCTCTTGCCCTGCAGAAGCCCACACATCTTCCTCCTAGCAGGGCAGTGAGCAGGAGGAATACTGAGAGGCTGCCAGCATGTTCAATGAAGGTTGCAGCATTTTGGGTTGGGACAAACATATTTAATGGTAAATCCACATCAGGATAATTACCTCTTTTTGCAGATGGCAGCTTTATTAAAAATAAATAAATAAAATGTCTTTGAAGGAGAAGTGAGGGAGAAACACAAACTCCATCCTTGGGGCAAGGCAGAAGGATGAGTAATGGGGCCCTTTGAGTAAGTGCCTGCCCAGCCAACTCTGAGTCACTGAGCAAACAGCACCAGCCTGGAGCCTGCGCAAGGGCTATTCTTAGCCGCTTGCCAGTCAGGAGGTGCTGCTGAGGGAGAAGAAGCTGTTTAAGGGGTGTCAGCAGCGGGGGAAAACATTTGCTTTTCAACTAGAAAGCCCTCAGAGACAGCCTGAGGCTCACTTGAAGTAATCCATCCTGGAGATGGCAAGCATGAGGGTGAGGATGGCTGCTGCTGCAACGCCAGGGATCTCAGGCTGAGTTTCTCAGGGAGCTGGAAGGAGGGAAAAGGCACTTGGGAAGATGGGTGCCCCTTGGCCATGGACATCACCTGGAGGGACTTGGATGTTCCCAAGTCCTGAGAGCAGGAGGCTGCACAGACTGAACATCATCCTCAGCTGCCCCCTGAAGTGTCCCCGCTCTCCACTCATCCTACAGGGTCCCACTTTGAGCTTCCCAAGAGCAATCTCCTCTGAGGCGACCTGACTTCCTTGCTGTAATCAGTGTTCCATCAGCAGGGAAGGGAGGTAGCAGAGGGGTGCTGCAAAGTCCTGGGCTTGGTTGCACTCAGACTCCTTCTAAATAAAGCATCTCCAGTCATACTGGCTCGAGCTGCTGGCTCAGTCCAGAAGCCTGGAAAACTAAATGACATCATCTGGGTACTATCAACAGACAGTATTTCCACTCAGACACAGAGTGCACAGGTTTCGGCTCCAGAGAAGAGTGTGGCCAGGGAGCACTCCTGGTTATAGGGAACCCTCTAAAACTGCCCTTTCTCCCTTCAAAGAACCTGGGCAGGCAGTTGGCAATCATTTGTGTCTCTGCTTGCACCCAAGGCATCTAAACTCAGACCGTCTATGGCCCAAGAGAGACCTCATGCCCCAGGAGGGACCACAATATCTAAAGTCTCTAAACTAGCCTTGCTCCAACACCATGCAACTGCAACAAGCCCAAAGACTAGCACATCGGCACTTTTCCCCTCATACTGCCAGCACTTCACTTACCACAGCAATGGGGGCTGTTGACCCAGTGTCTGGGGGCTGAAGGAGTCAACTACATGTGGCAATAGGTCCAGGGCTATGATTCCAGAAGGGAAGTCACAGGCGGCAATTTGAGACTCATGGCAGTAATACTCCAGTATATTCATGAGATTTTTTTGCATCTACTGCCACTGAGAGCAGGATATCTCACTGCCTTGTGAAATGACATTGTGGGGAGGAAGCTAAGCAATGATACAAAGCATCTACATCACTCTGGCATCCCACAGATGAGGACCCACAAGATGAACAGAACTACCCTGTCAGCTGGGCAATTATAGCCTAGAGGAGTAGGAGCATGACTTGGGGGGAAGAGGGGGGGCAGGATTTCCCCTATGCACTAGTTTGGCTTGAAGTCTGTCTTCCTGGGTGGCCTTTGGCAAAAAATCTGTCATCCAGGTTTCCTATTTGCACAAGCTGGAGCAAGTGAGACTCTCCTCTGATTTCCAGAGCTCTCTGGAATTCATAGAGCTGATCCCCATCTGCAGGGGTACATGGGAAAGAAAAAAATCAAGCCAAATAACAATAATTACTTTCCTCTTTCCCATGGGTGTTCTAAGGTTTAGCTCATGTTTAGCAAAACTCCCTGTAAGCGCTAAGTGTTATTAATGTTTTGGATTGGGCCAGGAGTGAATGTGGCTTTCCAGGGAGTGACTGGGTTTTTCCCTTCGCTAGTATGGACCTGCAATGAAGTCACAGCCCAAGGTAAGCAGCATCCTAATTCTGTTAGTGAGGATGTACAGCACTATCTTGCAGCACAAGAGCAGTCCTCACCTCACTTTCCATCAGTGGTGAAGGCATGAACCCCATACCTTCTTGCATGAATCTGCAACCAGCAGGGCTCTGGAGGAAAACACATCCCACAGAGGATCTCATGGACGTGGTTTATCATAGAATCATCGAACAACCAGGTTGGAAAGGACCCATCGGATCATTGAGTCCAACCATTCCTATCAAAATGTTCAGTGTTTCATAGTAATGGTTGGACTCAATGATCCGATGGGTCTCTTCCAACCTGGTGATTCTATGATTCTATGATCTCAGAGTGAGTGCCTTAATAAGGGTTTATCTCACCAACAGGGCAAATGGCATCTCCAGAAATGCAATGAAGTCGAGTTGACTAAGGATTGGATCCTGCCAGGAGCAGCAGAGAACGCGGTTGCAGCACTGCTTGAGGTCCACCTGGCAGCTGGGGCCAGAGACCAGTTGCAGCATTACTCAGGGTACAGTGTTCTGACTCAAGCAGAGGTGCGTGGGGTCATTTCATGTCCCTGGGTGCCCTCAGGGTCCCAACACACAGCATCACTGTGCACCAGGAGTATTTAGAGTCCTGCAAAGTATGGAAAAGCAATACACATCACCTAATGCTGGAAAGCCTGCAGGAGATGATAAATTCTCTTTTCCAGGTTCCACTGCTGGAAAAAGGTCCCAAGTCCTCCCAGGAGAGGAAACTAGCTTGTGGCTGGCTCTGCCCCTGCACGACTGCTCCAGCAAATGTCTCTTCTGGGGACCTCCCAGCTCTCTGGGCAGGGGTGCAGAGGATTGAAGCTCCTCTGGGTACCAGACCCTACCACCCTGGCTCTAAAGCCCTGTGGAGACAAGGCTGACTTTTTGTGACCCTTTCTCCCCATGCTGACTTAGCCATGCCCCTGCAGTGGGTGGCCACAGCGTGGGGTGGGATGGCATGAAGGTAGAGGCAATACAGACTGGCAAGCTTTCAAAGAGGCCACAAGCTAAATAAATACCCAGCAGGCTATTTCAGTGGCTGCTATATTTAGCTCAAGGAACATTTATTTATAGGCTTGGCAGCCATTCTGAGTCAATAAAAGCCCGAGAGCTGGAAAAATGACGTTCCTGGGTTTCTCATTGCAGTAATGGTTTCTACCATGCAAACCATGAGGAGTGAGAGGAGAAGCAGCCTCACACCAGAGCAGGGGGAGGAAGCTCTACTGGGTGTGGTGTTCTACCCATGGGTGCCTCTGTCAGGGTACAGAGCATTTGCATACTTGTAGCCCCAGCTAAAAGCAGACACCCCACATATCACTTGAGTCCCCTCCCACATGGGCACTGCTTCTGGTGGGTGACCCAGTGGCCTATGAGTTCCCTGGCCCAGAGGGACATTTCTCTCTAAAACATTAGGGAATTTAGCTGTGCCAGTGACAAAAGACCATCAACCCAGGGGCCTGAGCTTCAGCATCTTGCCCAGGGCAGCAGGTTTGGAAAAATGAAGCCAGGAACAGATAAATGGGGAGGGAGATTGGAGCATCACGCAGGTTTCTGTATTAAATAATTTTCCCATTCCATGTCTTGAACAGCAATGAGTAGTTGAGAGAAGAGGGTGTGCAAACAGCCTCTCTGAAGCCACTAATGGGGTCAGCTGAGCAGGAGGCCAAAGCCTCATGCTGGGCAGTGTAATTTCTACCCCAGCAGCAGATGATGGCAGTAGTATTGAGAGGTTGTACAAAAGACTCAGCAATTTCAGCTGGATGAGAGCAGTGAATTTATAAAAGCCATGGGGGTTTAGCCCAGCCTGTGGAAAACAGTCCTGGGGATGGATGTCCCTTCTATGTTTAAGTCAATAAGTGCAGAGGCTTTCTCGAGCCAGAATTGAAGGAAGCCTGCTCATGCCTTCTCCCTCCCAAGCAAACCTGGGAAACACTTTCCCTGGCCTCCGCTTGAACACAGCTCAATCAAAATGGGGCTGCTGGTTGGCATCTGCTGTCTACCCCCCAAGCAGAACAAGGCTGCTGTTGTGGGGAAGAGGCAACGGTTCAGTTGGCTATAGGGAGACTGGGATGTGTTTATAGGCATTAGCTGTAATGTGCAGCAAGTACGCAGCTACACACTGCCACCATGCCAGGCAGAATAACAGAATATATTTCAATGGAAACACTCCATGCCTTTGTGCTCTTTAGCTTGGCAATATGTACCATCCCCTACACTTGTATGTACCCATATGGAGCAGGATCTTGCGAGTCCTAGAAATGGTCTTCTCACGTGCCTGCCTACAGCTTCAGAGCCACAAAACACACACCAGATCATCAGAAACCCCTAGACTGTTTGCAGTCCTTGGGTTCACAAATGCCCTAATTAATTTTTATCCCCCCACTCCCTTATGAGACTTACTTCTGGTTTGAGTAACTCCAGCTGCAGCTTCCAGTTGCTGAGCCATAGATGTGGGTCTGGCTGTGCATCCAGGTCTGACTATGTGTCCAGGTCTGGCTGTGTGTCCAGCTCTTCACCAGCTCTGGCCCCCACCGATGAAGCTGAAGATCCATTGCCCTCCCCAGTCTCCCAAAGAGGACCCTCCAGCACCACCCTGAAAAGGTCTGACCCTCAAAAACCAAGGTTGACACCGGCTGTTAAAACACCTATTTGGATATTTATTACAACACATTTTTCCAAAATACAAAAGAAAGGAAAAGAAAGTAGAGGGTAGAAAAGCACTGCTGTTTACAGCCTCTGGTAATAAATAAATAAAGACGAGGCAGGGACAGGGTATCTCCCCAGGTCCGACGCCAGCACTGGCCAAATGGGCAGCAAGGAAAGGAGTGTGGTGGGGCTGGTGGCCAGAGCCTCTCTTCCCTGCTCAGAAGTCCTCAGGTATGCCAGGGTGGGTGTAGACTCCCTCCCCATGTTGTGCTTGCTGAGGAAGGCCCTGCAGGGACGGGGGCAGGAGCTGACGAGGCTCAGCCCGGCATGGTCAGGACCTGCCTGCTCCCTCCCCATCCATGGCTGCCCAAAGGGCAGGTGAGGTAGGAAGGGTGACGCTGGACTGGGACCCCAACAGGGGTCTTCAAGGGCCCCCTGAGAGAGGGGTAAGACCTGAGCTCTCTGCTCTCCACTGCGACTTCACAGCAACCTCAGAAATGAGTTCAGCACAGCATGATGAGAAGGACCCCAGTCCACACCAAAGCAAAGTCATGACAGAGACAAGAGACTGTGCCCAGGCTGCTTGGAGGAGGGTGATGCTTAACTCTACAAATAAAAATGACTGTTCATGAGCCTGGTGCAGTACAGAGGGTGTTACACACCACAGTGCAGACAGTGTTCCTCTTCCCTTCCCCTAATGTCTCCTCCTTCACCTTATAGTCATCTGGAAACCACTAGGTTGTACAAGGTGCCCAGGTGATGGGCGTGAAAAGGCAGCACCAGACTCTGTCCTCTTATGACACCCTGATTTACCAGTGTTGAATAGAGGACGTATCCAGTCTCATGCTGGAAGCCATTCCCAGCCTCTTTCTGAATCCCTCCAGGCTCTGGAGGGCTTTCACATTTCTCCTTGCTGTACTGCCACTCATCTTGCTCTAACACCGGCCACATATCCTCCCTAGGCAGTGCTGTCCTGGGGCAGGGGGAGCTCACCAGCATGAGGACACTTGAGCCAAGAAATCCCCGGTCGTCTGGTTACAATGCAGTATAAGTGCACAGGCTCGGCTGAGCAGGAGAGCTTTACAAACCTGTTACAACAGCAGAGCAAGACAGCCTTGTGGGTGAAGGTGCAACCTGTAGCCAGCAGAAGGTGAAGGACCACAACCTAGAAGGAGCCTACTCCAAGAGCTGAGTGCCTGGCCAGTACTCCTCAATCCTGTTGCAAAAGTGTTAAGCTTTTCTCATTTAATCCTCCATTCTTAGTGCCAGTGGGTTCCTGCCTTTTGCAAACATGAGCAGGCACCTGAGGGGAGTGGAGCTGCAGGAGGGAAGGGAAGAATTAAGAAAATGGATCTGCCCCGGGTTTTGGTGGGTTTATACCCTTAGGAAGCACCACCCTCCAGCTACTCTGACAAGGATTTGCCTCCTGGGGCTTGAGATGGCTAGGAGCTATGCCTAGCACAGCTCCAGCCAGGCTGCGGGGAGCAGAGAGAAGGTGTGATGGGGCCTTGCGTTTATTCACAACAGAGAAACAAGGAGCAACATACAAAGAGTAATAAGCAAAAAAGTACAGAATCATAACTGTAATAATAATATAATAATAAATACTCAAATCTATCATTCATAGATTGCAATGACAACACTGATAGCTTATTATCATTAGTATTAAGGATGGGAGGGGTAAAGGGACAGCAGGAGGGGGTTCTGGGAGGGCATTGTCTTCTAAGGGGCAAATGTAACGGGGATGGATGTCCAATGAAACAAGCAAAGAGAATGGCTGGAAAGTTATCAGGGCTGGGGATGCTGCTGCTGAGATTAAAGTCAAGCCTGCTCCGACCCAATGCTCTGGCTCAGTGTTGCCAACCTGATTGCTGTGTTCCTGCTGGCTTTGCTCAGCTGCCTGAAAGGTATTTGGGGAAGAAGTTGGCCAGTTGGCTTAGCCCTCGAGACAGGTGGGGGCTGGAGGGAAGGGCAAAATGTCCCTTCTAGCCTGAAGGAAAGCTGTGGTTTGCTCTGTCCTTTGTGTGGTATAAAGTTCAGCTATTGCCACTGCCTTGACTGTTGGGCACTCAACAGCTTTGGAGACCTTTCCTACTGTCTGTTAACACTTCTGCCACTATGGGTCCCTTCTAATAAATACACCATCATCAGTTCAGCATGGAAAGATAATTTTTGGTTCCAGTGAGGCTTTGGGTTGGGTTTTCTTGCTGTGGAAGTCCATAAAAAGACCTGGCTGACAGATGATAGGAGGACTACCAGCTGGCACATCCATCCTCATAAGTCATAGCTTTCTGATTTGTGGATAAAATGGTGTATTAGACAGAGTATGATTTTAAAAAGTCATTTAAGCTAATGCCAAGCCACTCAGTGACCCTGATGGCTTTGGGCCAGTGCTGGCAGGAGATATTCATGCAGAACTGCTTCACCAAGACTTATTTTTTGGATGTAGCCTTAAAATATTGCATGAGAGGGATTCTAGTGCACATTCAATGTAAAGGGGAAGGATGAATGTAAAGCATTTCAAAGTAGGGCTGCAGAGGTGGGTCATGAACATCTCTTGGCAGTTATGACCTATTAATTTTAAAATCTACTTCTTCTTGCTCAGGTTTCAGACAGAGGAGTCCATAGTGCTCATAGTCCTCAAGCATGGCAAAGGAACATCTAGGGGATGGCAGAGTGGAGACAACAAAAAGTAAATCACATATCTACAGCTTTGCAGGCATTCGGAATCTCATATACTATGCGTGCCCTCTCCTTTCTGGCTTACCCAGCTACATTTTTGCACTTGTAATGCAGTTGTCAGCTAATGGGATAAGTTACATGAGAGTTCACTAGTGCCTCACCTCATCTTCCCATTTGGCTGTGCCAACTTGTTGTCCTCTTTTTATTAAATCCCTTGGGAAGTCATCAAGCCCCGCCTCTAATCCCCATTGCTCAAAGCTTCACCTAACCAGCTCCTGCCAGCAACTTGCCTGAGCTGAGCTCAGTTGATCCATGGTCGTACCAACCCTGGAGGGCTATGGGAGGAGCAGGAACTGAGTGATACGGAGCAGAGATCAGAAGGCAATGGCCTCTGGCATGCTTGGGAAGAGATGCCACCAACAAGGACAGCAGGTGGAGAAGGGGACTCAGCACTGGTGCTTGGGCCCAAGGCAGGTGACACTCACCTTGGGCTCAGAGGGCTTCCCGGAGGGAGGATGAATTCTTTTTCTCTCCCTCCTTGGACTTGACATCAATTCCCACTTAGAAGACTCCGCTGCAAGTGCAGCTAATGAGTAGCTGCATGGTTTGCAGGATGGACTCAAATGCTTACTGGAATCTAAAAAGAGAGCCTAGGCTCCCTTTCTAGTATCATCATCCTTTCATAGCCAGAAGGGAGAAGTGTTCAGATTGGCAACACTGAGCTGGTTTGAGGTGGTTGCTGAAGGCAATGATGTGTGGTGGTAGGCTTTTGAGGGATGATTCTTGCTCTCATCAAAAGTGATGTGGGGAGAGAGGCAGGCGGTCCCTGGCTCCCCAGCCACCTCCCTCCCTCCCCATCACACCTCAGGAAACCAGGCAGGAGTACATGGAGGTCCCCAGCATCTTATCAAATGGCCCCATGGAAAACCAGGAAAACTAAATCCGGCCTCAAAGAGACATTGGAGTCTCCAGGCAAACTTGCCTCAACTGTGGACACAGAGGTGGCTGGGGAAGCAATGAGTTCAAGCAAGCAGCCCCTCATCGCAGAACTGCAGCTCCTCATGCCTCTGCTTTGTGTTCGGGTTTAAACCTGAGATAATTTGGTTCTATGACATGTAGTTTGATTTAAAGATAGAAACAAATGATGAGAGGAGGTACAAGGGAGAGAAACTGTACGGACCCAGAAAAGAAAAAAAAAACATCACTCCAAGGATGACACAAGACACATACATGCACAGAGACCCCTGAGGTATTAGCTTTGCAAACTAGTGTGAGATGAGGAAGGAAGCAAAGACAGCCATAGAGAGACATGCCTTGCAGTGGAGGCAGTTCAGTGCCTACAGCTCCAGAAAGCAGCTTCTCAGTAAGCCTGACATTGGGGTTTGAGGGCAAGAGCTTGGTTCCATACTGGGCTCAGTAGCCAAATGCCTCTGAAAATAAGTCAGTTGTGCCCTCTGTGTGCTTGCAGAGCTTTGTCTCTGGCTGATTTATCACCTGCTGGAAGGAAGGGAGCCAGCCTGGAGAGGAGCATGGCTGGGGAAGTCCCAGCACTTGCAAACATGCTCCCCATGAGTTTCTCAGATATGAAGCAAAGCAAGGGGAAGCCTGAAAATCCACCACCCCATAGGGAAAACAGTGTCTATACCACTCAAGCAAGGTGGCTGAAGAGGGGGTGGAATCTGAAGGGCTGGGACAGGCAGGTATGACCCCCCCCCGACTCCTCCCCACAAGAAGAAATCCCAACTACCACCAGCCTCCCCTCTCCACCTCTGCTGTGGCAGCCACCAATGCCTTCCTCTTCCCTGTGCAGCTGAGGGTAACACCTGGCATCCTTCCCTCTGCTTTGGGTGACTCCCTCCTTGCTCTCTCCAGTGATGATAGGCAGCCCAGGGGAAGGGAGGGGGGCATGGCTGGGATGGGGGGCCAGGATGGGGTGATGGCCAGGATGGGGACAATGGCTGGGAGGGGGGTGATGGCTAGGATAGGAATGAGGGGCAAACAGAGACCAAGGGGTGTAAAAGCGGCAGCAGCTTCCAGAAGAGAGTTTTCTGGCTCAGTTTGTGTTTTAAGAAGGTTTTATGGTTTGCTCGTTCACTTGTTCATTTCTAGAAAAAAGTGCCCAGAAGAGCCTCCTGTCCCCTTGTCACTGTGCCCAGAGAGAAGAAGGGGAAAACCTTTGTCGTCGACATGAGCTATAGAAGGAGCCACAGGCCTCAGATATTGCTTAGAAACTCGTATTTCAGATTTAAATACCATACACAGTAAAAATAGAGCTGAAAGTACCGCCCCACATTGTCTGCAAATCATTGCCAGAATGAACAGCTTCAATAAATTAAAAACAAAACAAAAAAATTGAAATATTATTTACGTTTCAATAAAAATCGCAGTAAAACCATTTACCTTTTCCTTTGTGTGTGTGGTTTCAGTTTTTTCTTTATATTATATATAATATATATTTATATATGTATAGGGCTGCTCCAGTGCAGCATTTTTAGGTTACTTAGTCAGAGAAACATGGGAGAGCATGCTTAGTGCACCAGAGTCCAGGGAAGGGGCAGCTGTGGTCCCTCCACAGGTACTGTGCCCCATCCCCACAGCAGGGATTGCAAACCCTGCCCCTTGCCACCCAAATTTTATGCCCAAATTTTGAACACAGTTCTCCAAGGGCTGGGATCCCCTGGGGATGTGTGGGAAAGGACCAGGGCAGGTGGGACACTAAGCATCCACCATTATGTTTCCTGACTCCGGAAAGACTAATCTGCCTTCACTTCAGTTTCATCACGTGCGGTCCCAAAAATGCACGCATGGGTATAAATACTCCCTCCCTAAACCCCACTATCTCCCTCCCCTCTCCCCCCAGCTTAAATAGCCCCCTGCCCTGTCCCCGTTCCCGCTCTCTGGACACCCCGAGTGGGTGTCAGGACACCTCAATGATCTCCATGCTGCCCGAAAAGCTGGACTGTTTGCCAATTTTGCCCAGCTCTTCCCGGGCCCTGCCCTCAGACATGGTCTCCTCAAATTCCATCTGGCAGCTCCTCCGCTTGAACTGCTTCTCAGCGCCGGCTTCCTCATGCCAGCTGTGGCGCCCATCCCGCGGCTCGGCTCGCGCCTTGTCCCTCAGTCTGATCTCACAGCTGCCCGCCACCCCACCGCAGCCAAACGGTGGTGGATATGAGCCAGTGCCCGCAAACAGGCTCCCGCCACTCCCGCCAGTGCTCCCAGAGTCCGTGCCAAAAAACCAGCCGGCGTCACCAGACGGGGTGCTGGGGGACTCCAGGTGCACCCCACTCCAGGTGGCTGTGGTGCCAGGAGCAGCAGCAGGCTGGCCAAGCCGTGGTGGCAGCCCGTCCTCAGCGCTGGGGCTCTTGCGTGCAGCACATGCCCCGGTAACATTGAGGCTGAGCCCATGGGCTGGCGAGCCTGCCGGGTGCCGGTGCTTCCGCCGCTGCCTTACCTTGGCCTCCAGCAGGAGGTCAGGCCCACTCAGCCGGTCAGGGCTGTCCGCCCCGGGGGAGAACGGGCTGAGGCCACCAGCGCCCGAGGGGCTGTCTAACTTGCAGAGTTTGGGGGCATCCCCAGGGCCAGATGGTCCAGGGGGATCCTGCCGCAGGCCTGGAGAGTAAGCAGACTTGATGTCCAGGGAGAAGGAACGTTTCAGGCGGTTAGTGTCCTGGATGCGTTCAGAGGAGAGGTGCAAGCCGTTGAGCCCCTGCTGTAGGGTGGTGGGTGACAGGACCTTCGGGGTCCCACCTTGTCGCTCAGGGTCGCTGTGGGGCGACACCGAGCCGGTGCCTCTTGGCACCTCCTCGGTCTTCTCTGAGGTAGGTGGTGGTGGGTGCCGGCCACCCTCAGCTGCCTCTGCTGGGTCCTGCTGGGCATCCCCCTCTCCCCGGTCGCCCTTTGACTTCAGGGCCTTGAGGAGCTTCAGGCTCCTCTCATACTCCAGGAGCTGGCCCAGGAAGTTGAAGTTGGGTGAGATTGATGGGCGACGATCCTTAACAAACCTGCCAAGAGGCACAGACAGCCCCAGTTGGTGTTTGGTTCTCACCTACTCCCTCAGCGTCCCTGGGGAGAACTGGCACTGTCCAGGACCTTTTGACTAGAGCTTCCAAAGGAAGGGTTTTTGGGGAACCATGGGAGCCTAGGGAAGCCCCAGGGGTAGAACTGGGACTGTCTCCTCCCTCCAGTTTTACTGCTCCCAATCATTTCTCATAGCATGCATTTTATGAAGGGAGGTTTGGTTCGGTTTGATTTCAATGGGACTCAGCCAAGGTAAGACAGAGCTTCAAGAAGCTTACACCACTCTCCTCTTGCACTCTGTCTGCTTTGCTTCCCTGGAGTGAAGTATGGTAGTGTAAACCCTCCCTGCCTTCTTGGGAAAACTCACCTGTAAGCATCATCTGATGACATACCCATGGTCTTCATGATGTAGGCGATCGCAATGGTGGCTGACCGGGAGATCCCAGCCAAGCAGTGCACAATCACCTGGCAGCTCGATACCTTGGCCTTGTCTGGAGTATAGTAGAGGAAACATGTGGTCAGAGATGATGAGTAAAATTACTGTAGTCTCCCTCCCCAACCCTCAAGCCCTTTGTATGAAAGATCAAGGGTTGCTGGGAGTAAAACCATGGAGGAAGAAGTGTTCAGACTCTGAAGGCTGAGAACTAGAGCAACTGCAACCATTGTAACAAAAGCTCACCAATGAATTCAATGGATTTGTCCAGCCATGGAAGCAGCTTCTCACAGTAGTTATCATTGACAGGAATGCGCATGAAGTGACTATCACAGATGAAGTCTGGCTTGGGACAGGAGTTGCTGGCATTGAGAACATAGCTTATCCCATTCTGCGTCATTAAGTCCTAGTGAGAAAGAAGTGATCAAAAGATTGGTTGAGTTCAGTCCGCATCAAGTACTGAAGATTCGCCTTGTCATACATTTCTTGCCTTTTCCCATCCCCATATTTTCCCCTGTGGATCTTCCACTGCTGCCTTGGCCTGACCATAACGTAATACAGCAGAGATCAGCTGAGAAGGTTGTTTCAATTTAGATGACACAGCTTTGTACCTCAGCAGATATTTACTCTGATCTAAGTAAAAGTAAGGAAGACCAAAGATACCTGGAAGGAGATCCCAGCGGGGAACCCCAAGAACCCCAGTGTGAGAGGTATAGAAGAATGTAAGAAAGAACACCAGCAAAAACTCTGTCTGGCAGCTTTGAAAGCATTAGCTGAGGGAGAGAGGAGACATCTCACCAACAAAAAGGGCCTATGTTAACCAATGCCAACCCATGTCTTCGCTCCCACACCCCTCGGAAACACATCAGGAGTTCTCACAGACTTGTTAGTTAGTCACAGTTCTTCACTGTGAACATACGTTCTTGTGTTAAGACACAGGTAGGTGGCAAGGGGAACTCTCTCTTCCCTCTTCCTGACACTGGAGCGAACCTGGACTTGTTTTCTGTGACTTTTCTGCTTTGGCCCTCAATGGCCATCATTAATGCCCATATTCCTGACTCAATAAAATAACATGGCAAAAGGGAGACATTAGGTAAATAAAGTCAGATGAAAAACTGCAATAAGAGGCTAAGGTTCAACCCACAGGCCATCCTTCACGGACTGCTGGGTGCATATGGCTGCATCCACATTAACCTTCATTCCTTTTCTCCCAGAGTTAGAACCAACCTCACCTCTACATAGTGCTGACACCAAATTTATGGCTCATCTGACTCATCCCTTTCTCTGTCCATCAGATTAGATATCACCTGTACAACCAGAGGCAGGTTGCTTATCATAAATGTGAGAATATCTGTGCCAGGTGCTGGGTCTCAGTGACTGGTCTGCGCTATTTGAGGGGAGACCCATAATTAAACAGGAGGAGAAAACATGGATATAAAAGACAGCTTCCATGTGTCATAGTGCAGAAGTCATCATTGTCCCTTCACTATGTGTTAGTCAGGAGAAACATCAACTATACATCACTTCTGCACTTGACCCTGTTTTGCTGCCTATGTATAGAGCATCTTCTGGCCACATTGTGGGCATGGCAGAAAACACAGCTCCAAAACCTTCTGAGAAGGCATGGAGGGAAGGAAACCATTAATTTCCCTGCCTGACATTGGCTCCCAGGAGAATGCACCAGAATTTCAGCCCTGGCTCTCCAGCAGCTGGAGAGCCTGTCCCAGCAGGCTCTGCAGAGCTTGGCCTCAGCTTGGTGGAGCCAGATCAGCTCCCAGGCTCAAATTCTTGGCATTTTTCTCTTTCATTTCTTTCTACTCCCTGTATATAATTTCTCTCTCCCTCCTTTCTGTTTCTAACCCCCCTCTGGCATCATAGTCCCTTTCCTCCTTTGCCTGCCTCAGGTGAGGACACTCAGCTGGCTCCCTCCTGCCTGTGGTAGATAGGCACCCAGTGGTATTTTAACTGCAATTCCTCTTCCTTTCTTCTTGACGCTATTTTTCCTTTCAACAAAATTCATTTCCTGTCATGACAGCACAGCACAGTCCTTCCAGCACCTTTAAACAGGCCCTTTCCCTCTCTTATTCTCTCTCCCCGTAGCAAAAGTTCACATATTTTCGGGTCCCTGGGCAGAGCTGCCTGTCCCTGCACTGCTGTGGCTGAATACCATAGCTAGCTTGCTCCCACAGGGATCACAGGGTTTCTGAAAATGGTGTTTTCTGGAAGACTGGCTGGCAAGGCAAGTGGGTGCAAAGTAATCACCTGCCCCACAACTCCCTGCAGCTGTGGCAGCAACCTTTCCAAGCCCAGGTGTTCTCCTGGTCATGCTCCTCCTACCCCCAAGTTTGCCGCAGGCACTCAGGCAGAGTTTGATCATCCCAAAGCTTATGAATATAAGATGATTCACCTGCAACCACCCTCCCCAGTTCTGCTGAATTCTGCCTATGCACTCCCTGCCTTCCGCCTCCTGGCGTGGTCAGACTGACCAAGTGCAGTCCTCCAACATGGACAGAGAGGAGTCCTTAATACCCTCGCTCCTTTGCATGGCTGCTATCCCAGATGTGCCATGGCAGATGTGTCTCCTCAACCAGGCCATACCTTGTTTAGGACATCTTTCTGGGAGCCCAGGTAGAGATGCGGCAGGATACGTGTTGGGCCAATGTTGGCCACAGGCAAGCATGGCTGGGAGATGCTCATCGGCAGGATGGCAGCTGGCTTTCCCTCGCAGAGCCCTGGGAAGCAGGATGAGAAGGTGGCAAAGCCTCCTGCAGAGAAAATGAGGACATTGAGCTGGTAGCAGCAAGGCTGAGTCCATCAGTACCCAGCACTGCTGGCATGCAGCAGTAATAATTCTGCAACACTGAGAATAGAACCTCGAGGAGCAAAAGGCCACCAGCTATTGCTAACCAGTGTAGACACATTGTGATGACTATGCCACGCACACATGGAGAAAGGAATGGAGACCAAGCTCTGATATTTCCTGCTGTATATTAACGTACATATGAGACATCTTGCATCCCCCTCCCCCTTTGCAACTTCATTCAGACAAATGACAGAAAGAAGGAAGTCCTTTTCTTGTCTGTCTATTACTCTGAGGGAACAAGGTTCACTTCTTGATAGCAAAATCTGCCACGGCATGATGACAACAAGTAAGCCCATTGAGATGCAAAGCTCCCTGGGTTGGGTAGGTCGGCCCAAACCTTGCTGCAATAGCTACACCTGCACATTGCAGTTTCTGACAGATGCCCATTCTGCCCAGCCATGCTGAACCTGTAATTTCTGCCCCATCAGACTGGATCGACACATTGGTACCTGCAGGCCACTGCAGTTTTTCATGCTCTGACCTTAGCAAATGCAACAGCAAGCATCACACAATTTACCATGCCAAGTTGCTGGGCAGGTATAGCCAGCTTGAGCATCTCAATGCCCAGTATTAAGAGAAAAACCCCAGGTAGGACCACGTTATGTGGCATCTGGCAGTGAGAGCTATTGCCACAGTGCCTGGCATGGTCAGAAGTACAGTTCAGACATGAATGAGCTTGTCCGAAAGCCAGTCCCCAGCTCAAGCAGGGAGAGCACCAACCTCAGTGGGGCAGCAAGCGTTGCCCTCACTGCAGAAAGCTTAGGGAGACAGAAAACTTTCATTCGATGCTGTTGCATGTTCTGCATGGTTGTGTAAGACTGCTGGCTATCTTGATTTGCTCTCACTTGCCAATCATGCATTTTGGGGTAGAGACAGGTCTAGCTAGTAGTGGCCCAACCACATTCTCCTCCAAGTGAAGATGTCTAGGTGGCAGATTGGTGCAACAGAGAGGACTTTGGGTCGTTTTGCTCAACCAGTCTCTCTTGAAGTTCCCAGTCATGTGAATGAGCAGATGTGGCTTGACATCACCCAAAGACTTTGGGGCTTCACTGCCTTTGACTGTCAAAGCGACCAGAATGCCTCCACGAGAACCTTCTAAAAGTCCAAGTCTTTGGATTCAGCACCACAGGAATCCCTGGCCCATCTCCACCTCTAAGCAAGACATTCAATGAGCCTTTGGTAAAGGCCTTACCATTCAGTCTCTTCCCACTTTGGAAGCAGGGCAGCTGTGGCACATCCTCGATTTACCTTCTCTAGCGCCTTGTCAACATTACTGCTGACCTCCTGGAGCACTTCTCTGGCTTCTGGTGTGGCATCTATTCTCTAGTGGGGTATGACTGGTGTTGCAGACAACCCATCCCACAAATTTGGGAGGTGAAGGTGATGAAGAAGCCAGAGCAGCATGTAAAATCACGCTCATACCATCTGGGAACATCCAAAGTCCTTCATCACCAATCATCTCAGCAGGATTATGCTACGCAAACTGTCAGCCTCTGGCCTGGACAGACACACACTCTGCTGGGTAAAAAACTGGTTGGATGGCTGGGCCCAAAGAGTGGTGGGAAATGGAGTTTACTCCATCTGGAGGCCAGTGACAAGTGGGGTTCCCCAGGGCTCAGTGCTGGGTCCAGCCCTCTTCAATGTCTTCATCAATGACCTGGATGAAGGCATCGAGTGTACCCTTAGCAAGTTTGCAGATGACACTAAGCTGGGTGGAAGTGTCGATCTGCTGGAGGGTAGGCAGGCTCTGCAAAGGGATCTGAACAGGCTGGACTGCTGGGCTGAGTCCAGTGGGCTGAGGTTTAACACGGCCAAATGCCGGGTCCTGCACTTGGGGCACAACAACCCTATGCAGAGCTACAGACTAGGAGAAGTCTGTCTAGAAAGCTGCCTGGAGGAGAAGGACCTGTTGATTAATAGCCGACTGAACACGAGCCAGCAGTGTGCCTGGGTGACCAAGAAGGCCAATGGCATCCTGGCTTGTATCAGAAATGGTGTGACCAGCAGGTCCAGGGAGGTTATTCTCCCTCTGTACTCTGCACTGGCGAGGCTGCTCCTTAAATACTGTGTTCAGTTGTGGGCCTCTCACCACAAGAAGGATGTTGAGGCTCTGGAGCGAGTCCAGAGAAGAGCAACAAAGCTGGTGAAGGAGCTGGAGAATAGGCACTATGAGGAATAACTGCGAGAGCTGGGGTTGTTTAGCCTGGAGAAGAGGAGGCTGAGAGGAGACCTCATTGCTCTCTATAACTACCTGAAAGGAGGTTGTAGAGAGGAGGGTGCTGGCCTCTTCTCCCAAGTGACAGTGGACAGGACAAGAGAGAGTGGCCTCAACCTCCGCCAGGGGAGATTTAGGCTAGACACTAGGAGGAAGTTTTTCACGGAAAGGGTCATTGGGCATTGGAACAGGCAGCCCAGGGAGGTGGTTGATTCCCCTTCCCTGGAGGTGTTTAAGGGACAGGTGGACGAGGTGCTGAGGGGCATGGTTTAGTGTTTGATAGGAATGGTTGGACTCAATGATCCGGTGGGTCTCTTCCAACCTGGTGATTCTATGATTCCTGGTGTCAGCTCCCGCTACCCCAAGGGGAAGATGTCCTCCAACCAACCTCTCCTCCCTTCTTCTGTATTTTTCCGTCTGACAGCTAACATAGCTCCCAGTTTCAAAACCCAGCCATGCTGGGAAGGGTAAAGGTAAAGCACCTTATCTTCTCCAGCACTTCCTTTTCCCTGGCTCCCTCTGAAATGATGTCACCTCTCAACTGGGACATTAAATCAGAGCAAAAGCAGGAGGCCTAGCACAGGTGCAGTGCAGCTCCGGTTTCTGCTCATCCCTGTACAACACTCCCATTGCCAAGGAGCATAAATCACCATTCATAGCCCAGTACGGACACTTGCAATCTCCCTGCTTCACTCTGTGCTTGAGTGCAATGCTGCTGATGCCCAGGGCAGAAACCCTGCAGAAGAGTATCTTTCAGTCACCCTCAAGGCAAGCTGCAGCACAGGGGATTGAGCTAAGCACAGATGTGGCCCCTGGACTTGTGCAAACCAGATTTTTTTTTCAAAGAAACCCAGCACATTTTTTGATCAGGGCACATACAAGCATAGCCCCAAGGACTGGTGCCTGTTCCAGCCTCCATCCTCCCACCCTCACTCATAACAATCAAGAGCAACCTAGGGCTGCATATGGTCTCAGATCACTCTGTAAAAGCCAGGAGTATGTAATGATCTCACAGCTAAAAGCAGGTTGGGGCATGACACTGAACGTTCTATCCTCCTCACCCACCTCTGTTGGCCCTTGCTCAGCAACAGATCCTCTGTCAGCTCTGCCTGGGGAAGTCCAGGCATGGGCAGAGGGGGCTGAGAAGCAGGCAGAGATGTTCACAGACAGTGGTGGCAGTACCCGTGACTGCAATGCCTACCATGGCATGCTGCTGGCAACTGGAGGACACTGGCACTCAAAATTATGCCTATAGCCTGTGTCTGGGAGCCCTGGCACACTCCCATCCAACCTGATGAGGGCAGCCTGGATTTGTGGGGAAACACTAGAGATGGGGCTGGGTACCTGCTGTCATCCCACCCCACCCTGCACCGGCAGCTCTAGCATGCCTTTCATTTTTACAAAGCGAAGCAGCTCTTCAAAACAATGCCAAAGGCAGTGAATATCCCTGGCTGGTCTCCAGTTCACACCTGGACTTTCCCCCTACCATTCCCTGTGCCATGGGTCCCAGCTTTTCCTGGGAGAGAGCGGCAGAGTCCCACAGGGTGAGGACCAGCACTGTGTCTTTCTAGTCTTTCCTCTTTTATTCACAGTGCTGGCACCAGGAGTGCCATTTCTCTTTGCAGATGGGGAATTAAGCTTGGAAGGATTTGTATCTGATGGATTAGGTACTTGGGGATTTCTGCTTTCTTCTTGATGCTCCCATTGTGCATGATGAGGGTTTGCTGGGGAAGAACTGGTCACTATAAAGCACATCACTGCTCATGGCTCCAGCAATCCAGAGGGCTCCCAAAACCATTCCCTGGAAAATCCAGTGTCTTCCTGCTTCCTGCCATTGCCTGAGGCAAAGGTGAGGCCTAGGAGAAGAGGGGTGATGTTTGGGCATAAGGAGCAAACCTGTAAGTAGGGATGACTTCACAGCCTCTGCTGAAGTTGGAGAAAGGAGAAACCAAGAACCAGCATCACACAGGTCTCTAGGAGGGCTCAGGGGTAAAAATCATCCCCAACCTTCGGGGGGCTCATTCAGCAATTCATCCAGAGGCCTAAAACCCTTTAGCACCCCTATAACTTTCCCCCTGCTCCCATCTTTGCCAGACCCTCCTCTCTGCACATTTTCCAGCTAAATGACAACCTCCCAGTGAAACCGGACTTGTTGGGAGAATAGATGCCACAGAGCGATGGCGGCCAGTCCAGGAATCCTTCTGAAGCCTATCCATCAGCTCAGGGGGAAGTCAGCAGTAGCATCTGTGGCACCAGCACTTCTGCAACTGTTAGGGAGTCCTACAACTTTTCCCCTTTAGCAATCTCTTTGCATCAGCAGCTCCATAAGGCCCTGAGATGGTGATAACCAAAATGTACAAAAAGTCCCAGTGCTGGAACTGGGATGATGGGGATGGAAGGAGATTAGAAGGTGAAAGGAGAGAGGTGTTGGGGCTGCCAGGCTAAGAACCTGCCTTCAGGTGGCCTCCGGGGATTTACAATCCACTGCGCTGCATGGGATGTTAGGGGAGATGCTGTTGGAGATAAGAGAGGTGTGGGGTACATTAAGCAGGGCTCCTTGTCACTCTCTGCACAGAGGCTGTCTTCCTAGACCAGAAGTGTGCAATGGAGACAGGGAAACAACAGGGCTTAAAAATAACCCTCTTACACCTTGCTCTGATGGTGGCAGACCGCCTGCTCATCTCTGGCCCCGTGGACTCAGCTCCTTGAGAGTCTCTCGAAACAACCCAACAACTTGTCCTTGATGCTACACCTTGCTGACTCCAAAAAGCTGTTAGAAGAGTGCCTAGGGCACCTGCCTCACTCCATAACTGCTCTTCGGGAAAGCTACATGCTTCTTGAATGCCCTAGCCCCATGAGTCTCCTAAATACCTACCCACCTCCGTGAGATGCGTCAAACAGCAGGGACATGTCCTGTTCACCAGTCTCTCATGTGCATGGTAGAGCAAATTCAACACAAAGCTCTCCAGCACGAAATGGGGATGAACAGGTGACATGTCACCCCACTATGCCAGTGTGCAGCAGCAAGGAAAAGAGGAATAGGTATAGCCAGAACAGAAAGTTTCCCTGGGCCAGCAGCCACTGCACCCCACACCTCCTCACTCCTAACCCTCACACAGGATCTAACAGGAGACCTATGGGGGTGTATAAAGACCTATGGGTGGCTTATAGCCCACCCTCGTTGCTCCTATAATGACTGTTAAAGAGCAGCAGCTGGAGCTGCTCAGGAACCATTTCTCATTCAGGTTCTGCAGCATTTGTGGCAGCATCAGCCCCACTAGTATATTTTGTACCCGTGTATCTGAAGATCCTTGGCCCTCCTAAAGCCGTGGGTGGCTGAAAAACGCCAGGGTCTGCCCAGCTCTCATTAAAATGCCTATAGTGGTTAAAAACTACTGCCAGGGTGGTATGTGGCAAGGGGCGGGGGAGGCATGTAAGCAAGCATATGCCTCAGCTGCTGCCAGAGAAGGCACCACATGAGCGTGGCTCCCCCACCGCTGTACTGGCTCAGAGACCAGGATGATGCCTGGATGCCCCCTCCCCACCAACCCAGCTCCCTGGGGACACAGTGCTCCTAGTGCCCTGACAAATCCATTTCCAAGTATTAAACCACCTTGCTGAATTGTGGCATGACAAGAGATGATGAGAGCTGGGGGGACCTATGAAACCCCAGCCTCTGCCTGCATCATTCTCAGCCTTGGCAGGGCAGTACACTTGAGCATTTGGACGAGATTGTCTGCAGCAAGTTAAATTGAAGGAAGAAAGGCAGAAGGGCCAGACACACCACATGTCACCCCCCTCCCAGCGCCACTGGGAAAATCCCTCTTTGTAATCTCCCTGGCTTTTGTGCAGGGTGGGAGCCTGTCAGTGCCGGCAGCTAAGCTGAGTGGCATGATGAAACGCTACTTACCGCCACTCTTACTCACTATGCCCTGGGAAGCTCCAGGCCTTTGTCTGCACTTCCTTCTGCCTGGGGAATTTCTGAGTTTTCCCCTTGCCTCCATCCTCACTCTTCCCCTCTTGGCACTGCAGCCCCATCTGCTTTTACCCAGCTCTGTCAGCAGTGCCTGGTGCAGCCTTTCCAGCCACCCGGATGAAATCCCAGTGCTCCACAGCTCGGTCATCTCGCCCTCTCCTGGTTTATGCTCCCTCACTTCCACTCATCTCAGTACCCCGGAGACAGATGTCTGGTGCTCACCTGGTCCCCCGTTGCCTGCTTGCCTCCCCCTGCCCAGCCCCTGTTCTCTCCACCCAGCCTCGGTTTATCTTTCCCTTCACCTAACACCAAATTTCATCACCCCACTGCTCGCTCTTTTTTTGGTTCCGCCCCCGCCCAAGCAGTGGGGATGAGAAAGCCAATGAATCAGCCCCTATTACAGATTCATGGCGAATTCCTTGTTTCCCCAGTGGTCACCCCAAATAGTCTCTGCCCATCTGCTCCTACATCACCCTGCTGCCTCCTAACCCACATCAGTCCTCCCCAGGCTTGCACGCTGGCCACAGACCCTCCTCCTGTTCTCACAAACACGTGGAAAACCTTAAAAAAAGAAAAGTAGCAGAAAGGAAGCCCTCCACCCACACAGCCACGGACACGCTCCCTGAGCTGCCGGGTTTGATTTTCCACCAGTGACTGTGCCTGCTTCGGAGCAGCCTTACTTGTTCTAAGTAAAGAAAAATGTGTCATTTCCAGGAGTGACTTATTACTAATGACACCATCACTGGGCTATGTGCTTCACGCCACAAAAACCTGTCGAGCACTTTTAGCAAGCTCCCATTTTACGCGGTGACGGAGGGGAAGCTGCTCGATTCAACCCTTTCGTCATCTAGGTTGTTCCAGGCTCGGCACGTTTTAAAGCTGCTCCAGTTAATACATCCTTCCTCCGCTCTGCCCTTCACGCTGGCCCGGGAGGCGGTAACGCCGAAAACCCTTTTTTGAAAGAAATTCCCCCGGAGATGGGCAGGCGGCAACGCGCTAGCGAAGCGAAATGGCTCCGTCGGGCAGCCGCCCGGGCGCAGGCAGCAGCACTGCGCTCTTTCAGCCGATCGCTGCTCGCACACCTCGCTGCCCTCCCTCGGCCGCGGCCCGGGGTGGGGACGCCCCCAGCCCCGGCGACCCCTCCAAAGCGGTGCCCGAAGAGGCAGAGATGCCAGCAGCACAGACAGCTCCGGCTCTCGCAGCCTCCTCCATCCCTCCTTGTCCTCTGCTCCACCTGCTCCCTCGCCAGGCTTGCCTGGACGGAGAAGGAGGGTTCGAGGGGGTCCCCTCTGGCCGGGCGGCCTCACCGGACCCCGCGGCAGGTGGGGGGGCTGTGACGCCAGCCCCCCCCCCCCCCCCCGCTTCGGCCCCGCTGCCCGGCCACCTCCAAAACCCGGAGCCGAGCAGCTCCCCGCTTCCCCCTCCGCCCCGCTCGGAAGGAAAGGAGCCGGCCGGCTGACAAACCTCTGGCGTCCCTGCTCTCCTTCATCCTCCGCACCCTTATTTTCAGCTTCATCTGCCCCTCGCGCGCGTCGGTCCAGAACCGGTCCTCGGAGGGAGCGAGCATCACATCCACAGGCATCCAGGCTGCGGCCGGCGGGGGCACCTCTCGCCTCGGTAAAACCGCAGCCGGCAGGCGAACGAAACGCTACGAGCCCCCCCCCCCCCGCCCCGGCAGCCCCCCTCGCGGCGAAGCGCGGCCACCCCCGGCCCCAGCCTTCAGGCCGAAAAAATAAAAAAGCACGAAAAGGAAGCGGAGCGGGGCTCGCAGCCCTCTCTGCGGCTCCCGCTGCAGCCTGAATGAGCTCAGCCCGGTCCATCCGGCGGCGAGCTCATAGCTAACGGGTCAGGCATGCGACCGCATTCCTTACTCAGCACACAGACACGCAGGAGAACGCCGGGACACACGCTCCGCTCCCTGCTTAAAGGCGCAACCCGCAATTTTCTCGCCCGAAGCCCCCACCGCGCCGGGTTTGGCCTCGAGAAGTTACTTTGGGGACGGGGGGGTTGGAGGGAGGAAGGCGATGCCCGCAAAGCCTCCTTTCAGAGGTAAAACCCTGTGCCGAAGAGGGAGTGCGGCATCGCCCCCTCGCCCCTGCTGCCCCCTCCCCACAGATGCACCTGGCAGGATCAACGCGCATCCTCCGAGATGTTTAACTTTGCACCTCAGCAGCGGGAAGGGCGATGCCATAATCTCAGCCTCCCAAGAGGGAAACTGAGGCGCAAAAGATTAACTAATTTCTCCAGTGTTCTCTGCTACAGAATCACAGAACAACCAGGTTGGAAGGGACCCATCGGATCTTCTAGTCCAACCATTCCTGTCTAACACTAAACCAAGTCCCTCAAGACCTCATCCACCCGTGCCTTAAACACCTCCAGGGAAGGTGAATCAACCACCTCCCTGGGTGCAGCCTATTCCAATGCCCAATGACCCTTTCTGGGAAAAACCTCCTCCTAATCTCCAGCCTAAATCTCCCCTGGTGGAGCTTGAGGCCATTCCCTCTCTCCCTGTCCCCTGTCACTTGGGAGAAGAGGCCAGCTCCCTCCTCTCCACAACCTCCTTTCAGGTACTTGTAGAGAGTAATGAGGTCTCCTCTCAGCTTCCCCTTCTCCAGGCTAAACAACCCCAGCTCTCTCAGCCGCTCCTCATAGGGTCTGTTCTCCAGCCCCTTCACCAGCCTCGTCGCTCTTCTCTGGACTTGCTCCAGAGCCTCAACATCCTTCTTGTGCTGAGGGGCCCAGAACTGGACACAGGATTCAAGGAGCAGTCAGGACAGAGGCTGGGGACCGGGCAGCAGGTCCCTAACCAACCTGCTCATATTTTCCTTTTGATCTCTCCAGTGAGAGCATTACCCAGGAGGGATGCTCATCCTGGAGTTGTTTCAAACAGCTGGAGGGGAATGGGCCCCAGCAGCTGGAGAAAGTGGCTGATGCTGAGCTGCTCACACTTGTGCACAGCCACATTGAATTGAGTTGTCTTCCCTGCCCTAGCAGAGCAGGACTGTGGTCTGGAGGTGTTGTACCCTCTGCCAAAGCCCTCTCACCGGGAGAAGTCCAGGAAGAGGGCACATGTAATAATGGGTTTCCCCAGACCCACTGGGATCTATCGATCAGCAGTGGCTTCTGAAGCAGGTGAGGGATGACATGTTTTCACCTTTGCGTTTTTCCAGAGGGAGAGAATTAATTCCCCCCCACTTCCGACCTGTGAGACTCCTTAATATACCTTCACACAGCTCCTTATGAGTTTATAGGTCTGAGCCCAGGCTGTCAGAAAGTCATTCAGGATTATAGTAACTGGAGGAGCTGGGGTGGGGGTGGGGAGCGCATGTATTGTGCCTTTGAAAATCTGAAGCTTTATGGGCTGAAAAAACCCAGGCTGAGCCATATGTGAGTGACTTCAGTGTTTTTCCTTTGAATGACATCACATGAGATGAGGTCATCGCCATTAACTAAGTGCTCTCCCCTCCCCCCTCCCCCCTCCCCCGAGTGGAGCCAGCCTCCTAACGAGCCTTGTTGGTGTAACAAATATGGTTTGATTATTATCAGATGTGGGTCAGAGGTTGGATAAAATTCAAAGCATGCTCCGACTAGGCTGGAAGAGAGAGGAGCAGCCTTTCTCAAAGAGTTGTGCTTGGGAAGTGGCTCTCACAACAGCTCCTTAGGGGGCTGTTGTTCCCCCACATTTGCCATCTCTATCCCTGTGAAGGAGAGTGCATAATGCTGGTGGCAACGGATATGCCTCCATCTCCTACCACTGCTGCGTCCGTGGTGCTCTACCAATCCTGTTGGGTGATTCAGTCGTGACTTGCTCCTGCGGCTGTGGTTCAGCTCCGCTGGGGTAGAAACCATTGCTGGGTCATGCAGCAACAGTGGCTGGCCAGCTGCTCTGTGGCAGCCGAGGGGGATGCTGCAGGAAGCGTGTTGTGAATTAGGGGATGCAGTCATCAACCTGCCCCACAACCAGCAGCGCACAAGCACACATCTGCCTTCCGTCGGTATCCTCTGGTTGCTTAACTCCCTCAGTCTTGCAAGAGCCCTCGACACACATTATTTTGGTACTGGCCAGTAGACACCAATCCCCTTCCTCCACCAGTGTGAGGTCCAGCCACAGGGAGATGCCACCTGCAGCCACCATTCACCAGTCAGCATCTTCCTCCCTGCTCCCTCCCCATCTTCTCTATCCCTTTGCCAGGACCACAGCAGAGGTTCGGAGCTGATGCTGGGACATCATGGAGCTGGCAAGCAGAGAGATGAAAAGCAACATCTGCAGTGCAGAAATACATCCCACACATCAGCTGCTGCCTCTCAGCCCTTTCTCCCAGGTACTCCCCCTGGCGCAGCTGTTGTCTGTCCTGCCTCGAGCCTCTGTTTAGGAGAGAGAGGTGCATCTCCAGCCCCACTTTGCTCTCATTGCCACTGCACTCATTGGAAAAACATCCGCTGCAATGGGCTGGAGAGACTCATGCAACCCCCTGGCAAGAGAAGGGAGCAGAACAAGCCCCTGTTCAGCACCTGTTTAGCTATTGTGACAATATCTACAGCCTGGCACAAACCCAGCTGGGCAGTGGCCAGCAGTTCCTCTCTCCACCCAGGACAAGACCTTATTATAATTGCCAGCTCCGACCTTTTACAAGTGTGCAGTGTGGGCCCAGGGAAAGGTGGAGGCGGATGAGGGGAGGTAGGTTTCTCAAAAGGAAGGAAACCATAACTGGGCAGTGGCTCCTGCCCATAGAGATGTCTTACTAGGGAAGTTGCCTTCCTCCCATCGGCTTTCCAGAAATGAGAAACAAAATTACACGGTGATTTCATAAGTCTTGGCAACCAGAGGCCTGCTCTTCCCTAAGCCCCTTCTCCTCCATCCCTCTCTGCCTTCCACACTTTTGCTCGCCTTTTCTGGGTTTGATGGTTAAAAACGCAGCCGGAGGGGGAGGGGAAGCTCCTTGGGGTAATTATAGAATCGGGAAAACAAGTTGTCTGACGATAGCGTTGCTAAACACGGAGGTTTAGAGCATAGGTTTGGAATACAATCAGCTCGCCCATATGTGACCTGGCTTAACCCCTCCCAGGGACGCAGCCGCCAGTCCTGCCAGGGCCAAAACTCTCTCAGGCATCTCCCAGTTGTGGCAGAGGCTGTGCCACGGTGCATTACTCTGATGCTATGCCTTGGGCTGCAGAGACTAGGAGCACTCTCTATGGCAACTGCTGGGCTGGGTGGCTGGGGCTGAATGCCAGCACTGACTGGATGGGGACCGGAGGATGAGACAACACAGTTCTGCCTGGGCTAAAGTGGTCCCAGATGGATTTGCTGCAAGGAAAGAAAGCAACTCCTCTTGTGCCATGGACCCAAGGATGTTTTGTGTAAGAGAGGAAGGTTTACCTAAACCTCTAGGCCTGTAAAAGTCACAAACCTTAGTGCTACCATTTGATTTTTTAAGAAAACACCTCCCCCATCAGGCTGGCAATAGTGTGCTACCTCCAGTCCTCTGGACAGCCAAAAGAAAAGCATCACCACAGGTAATCGCCCTGAACTCTACCACCTACGGCATGAGAAAGGCCAGGTGTAACTCCCTCTGCAACACTTTTTACTCTTCTTCTATTCCCAAGCATAACGTGGGCAAATGAATAACAACCATGATCCCCATGCACATTACTCCAAAGCTGTTCTTTAAAAACTTCCAAATCTGGGAGAAGCAAGAAATTGAGAGTCCTGCTGAGCATTCTTTCCAATCTCATCCTACTCCTGTGGCAGCTTGATTAACAGCCACATTTCCGCCACCCAAGGATCTGCTTATTTTGGTTCATCACATTGTGCTAAGAGATAGAGACATCCAGAGGTGGGCAGATGTGCTTCTGCAAGGTTCAGAGGCAGTAATTACACTGTAGAAAAAAACTTGTGGGTACCTCTGATGGATTCACGCCACTAAGTCCACAAGTGCTTTTAGACCTTGCAGTCTCAGAGCACCTGAAATAGGCCCAAAGCTTGACCTTTTCACTCATCTTCAGGCTCATGTACTGAGTAGAGACTGCTGTAATCACAGGACAAAGTCCACCAGCTAAGAGCGTCCTGCATGTGCAATGTCCCCAGGAGACACACTCACATAACAAAGTTGTCAAATGAAATCATGATGCTATCCAGACTGGGTGAAGAGGAAAGTTACTGACAAATAACAAGCTGCAGTAGTATCCTGCTTCCCCACTCCCATCAGACACCTTCTGACTGATGACTAAAGTGTAGGCTTTTGGGGTATTTTCGTTCTTAGGTTTTAGATTACTTTTTCTTACATTGCTTTGTAAAGATGCCTCAATTCTGGTTCAGGACTTAGCCACACTTTCAGTTTCAGTATCAGCCATGACAAGCTTTGCAGATTCATTTGTATTTTTGCTGCCTTTTGGATGCAGACACTGTCTCCAGCTCCCTGCATTCTGACTAAAAGCAACCCCCCTCTTGCCTACGTGCTACTTTTGTACCTGCCTAGTTTGGCTTTTTTCATTCATCTTCTCTTTTCCTGTAGAACAGCCCCAGTCTGACGTGTTTCAAGAGTAGCAGGCATCAAGGGAGATGTAATGCTGGCATGTGGCTTCTCACCAATATGAAATGCAAAAGCATCATGATATAGTCAGCCAAGGATGAGCCAAGTCACATTGAGCTGCCCTGATGTCAACCTCCTTCTAGGACTGACCCTATGTAGCAAAAAAAAAAAAAAAAAACCAACTAAGTGCTTTTTCTTTATTTTTAATTAAAATAGTCTGTTCCTGAGCCCTTGTTTCTAAAACAATTCCATCCAGTGCTGAACCCACTCATGTCTGGGCAGCTCAAGTCAGCTCCTGCCATGGAAATCCCCTTTCCTTTTTCACTATTTCATTTTGTCTTCTCTGAAGTCACCTGCCTTTGATAACATTTCCCCCGAATCTCAGCCACCTCTGGATCACCAGTATGGTGCAATTACAACCGTCCCAGGCCACAGCCACTGGCCGGAGAGGACCTGGGTCACGGCCGGCACTGCCGAGGCCAGCTCACTCGCTGAGGAGGACGATGGCAGGGGGAATGCTGGGAGGGATTTCTTGCTGATGATATTGTTACATTCTTTCCGAATCCTGGGAGTAAACAGACGCTCCAAATTTAGAAAGAACAGGGCTGGAAAATTTAAACATTCCTTGAAGAATTGGTACAAAAAAAGGGGGGGGGGGGGGGGGAGGGGAGGCTGAAGATGATCTCACACGAGCTCCTGGGCCAGAGGAAAAGCTCATGACTTGAGTTCAGAAAGCAAGCGAGGGGCCTGTTTCAGGTCGGAGTGTGATATTGTGTCGATAAAGCTCCCATGGTGTGATATTGTGTAGACAAATCTCCCACCACACATGAAACCACACTGAAAAGAGCTTCTCCTGTGAAAGGGAGCCCCAAATCCAGCAGCCCGGGCTGCAGGGACCGTTGCTGCTGGCCACACTGCCATTCATTTCATCTCCGTCTGGCATACAGCTACGGGCACAGAAGAGGGGAGCCCAGCTCTTGGCACAAGGACTAGGAATTGAGACAGAGTGGGAGCATCATCTGGACAAGCATCCCAAACTCTCAGCTGTCAGGTTTAGTTTCTGAATGGGAGCAAAGGAAGATCTCTGCACCCTCTGCTGTAGCTGGGCAAACTGAGAGGAGCTGGTGAAGCTCAGCACCCAGCAGCCCAGCACCACACTATAGCTCTGGCTGGGCTCCAATACAAGAGCTAGCATGCGGGAGCCATCAGGGAATGATGGAGCCAGACTGCTGCTGCTGCTTCATAAACAGATAATGGCTGTTAATATAAACCAAGCAGGAGTTTGCAAAGGGGAAGGAGGGGGTGGGGCATGGGGGAGCAAAGTGGGAAAAAAAAAAAAATCAAAACCCAGCAAAAACATAACCAAAAACAAGCAAAAAATCTAAGGTTTGTGCTGAAGTAAACAAAGGTTAAAGAACAGTCAGGCTCCTGCAGGAATAGCAGAGCTGGGCTGGGAGGGAGGGAGGGAGCATTACGTAATGCAGGAAAAATGTTGGCTCCATTCAGTTTTCCACCACTTCATGTGATGTCAGGAAAACCATATAAATCAACAGGCTTTCTGCTCCCACGGATGGAGGACAGCAAACAGCTCTATTTATACTTACACAATTAAAAAAAAAAAAAAAAAAGGGAAAAAATAAGAGAAGCTGATGATTTCCAAGACCGGGAATAATTGACTCAGATTCCTCCTTTCCAGCCACAGCTTCTGGGATGTTAACCATTGAGGGGTACCTGCCGCTGCTTTCGCTCCCCTGCCCTCACCCATCAGCCTATACCAGCTGCTTCAAGGGTTTGAAGGATGATGGGTTGGAGGTAAGCAAGAATGGCCAAGCACAGCATTTGTACAAGATGGGCACACTGAGGCACGGATGTGTGTCATCCCTGGAGAAACATCTGACGGGGCTGAGGAGAACTGGCATGCGTGGAGAATCTGGGAGGTTTTGGGGTTGCGTAGGGCTGGTACATGGGTCTGGGAATCCTCAGGATGAGATCCACTTAGGGACAGGCTGAGGTTACAGGGCAGTACCCTGAGATTTTGGCAACCCTTGCCAGCCCAACTGCCCACTGGGCTCACATGTCATGCTGGAAGGATTCAGGCACCAATTCTGGGACATGGGATGGGTTGAGGCGGGACAAGGTGCCTGAGACCAGAGTGGAAAGACTGAGGGGTTAAACCCCACCAGGGCAAGGTGTCAGAATCAGGCCAAGCCCAAATATTCCCCCTCAGACCTCCCAAGAGCTGCCTCTAAAACAACCTGGCTGCTACCTACACCCTGACAGCAAGCGTTCCCAGCTTCCCCCCAGATGCAGCCACTTCCAGTCACAATTACCATGTAAAATGCTGCCACTATGGCCCACTGTTCTACATTTTGGTTCCCATTTTTTCCACCTGCTGGTGGCCCACATTTCTCATCAGGCTGCAGCCCTGCAGTGCTTTTAATTAGTCCCAGGACTCAATCCTAGGAAAGGGATGGCATGTTGGGGGGTGCCAAGGTCAAGTCACAAAGGCTGTCTCCCAACCTATCCTGGTGACTAAGCATGTTCCTTCCCAGATGCAACAGAATCTGCCTTCTCCTGCACCATGATCCAAGCCATGCCCTTGTCTATGCTGCGACGACCTTGGAGCTGCAACCATGGCTGCTGGGATAGGCCAGGGGCTGCCGTAGCAATCTCATGGCCAAATCCTTGAGCACTGGCCTCAGCAGAGCTCCTGCAACCCAGGCCATGTTAATTAGCTTTAACATGATGTTGTGTAGTCCCTGCTTGCTTTTGAAACCCTTGCACTGGGCAGCTTACTCCCGCTATTTCTCTGCTCTGTTCTCCCCATCACAATGAAGCTACTCCAGTTCAACAGCGCTCAATCATGCTTTGCATAGGCAAGGCTCCCTGAACACCACTTGCACGTGCCACTTTCCCCATCACAACCACCTCTTCCCAAGCTCTGTCATGCTGCTGGGTCTGCAGGGATAGCTGCTCCCTTCATCGCAATGATGCCCCAGGGACAGAGAGGTTGGCACCCTTTGCCCCAGCCCCAAAGCAGTATTCATCACAGCATGAGAACAGGCTGGGGGAATGGAGATGATCCCTATCTCTGTGCTTTTAGCTCTACCTAGGAGCCTGGCTGAGCTCAGTGGGACCAAAGGGCTGTGTGGGAAAATGGCTGCCTGCCCCTCTGTGGGCAGGATGCTCAGAGGTGTGTAGCCAGCCAGGCAGATGCCTGGCCATCCCAAGCATAAGGAATTGAAGGCACCTTTAACTCTCCCTTTGGCAGCTTACTGCCTCTTTCTCCTCCTCTCTGCTGTGTTGGGAGTGTTTCATTCATCAGATACCTGTCTTCCATTTCACTCTACAGAGGGGCTATAATTAGGGCAATGGGTGCCTCCTCCCACCTGTGTGCTCACACCCAGATCATCATCCCCAGCAGACCTTGACTCACCAAGTGATGTCCCTGCCCTCCCTCCCCCTTCTCCTTCCCAACACATCCACAGTTTTCCTCTCCTGCCTTCCCTTTAACAGCAGTGAGAGGTAGGAGAGCACCCGACCAGGTGAAGCCCATGTTCACCAGGGATGAAGCACCATAGGTATGGGAGAAGAAGGGCAGTTTTTGGATGGAAGGATCCATGTCCATTCCTACCTCTCTTGGGGAGCTGGGTGGTAGAAGGAATGAATGTACATGGAGGACCTAGCAACGCCAGCATGGTTCAAGCCTCCTCAGTCCGTGTGTGGGGCTGCCCTCGACCACTGGTGGCCAGGAAAGCAGGTGCAGATGGACACATGTGGCTACAGTTCCATAACTGCAGGCTACAGGCACAAGTGCCAGGTGAGGTGGTAACTCAGGGCTCCTACCTGTAAGGATGGAGACATTGTGGAAACAGCTGTCCAGCTTGCCCAGAAGGATGGAGAGAAAGCTGTCAGCAGCCAAGCCGGTCACATCCCGTGTGCTCTGATCGTAGACCACCACATCCTGGTGCTCCTCTGCCTCCACCTGCAGGGGAACAGAAAAAAATAAAAAAAAAGCGTCAGAGAAATAGGCTGAGTATGTTGCTGCCCACATCACCATCAGAAACAAAGCTGAATGTAGTGGTCACACAAGTGGCACACCCAGCTACACGCCACCCCATGACTTTGCTCACCAAATGAAGGGTCCAGCCAGCCTGGGACTCCACTCCATGACTACAAATGAGTGTGTGTCAGTATAGATGCCCATTGGAGCAGCTCCATCAACTAAAGGTGCTTCTCAGCATCCTATATGAAGCAGGGTCACTCCTCCCCATGGCAAGCTGAGGGTGGGCAATTATTTTACTGTATCTCAGAAGTCACTGTGACTTCTTCCACCACCTCCTCCCCACCCAGCCTTTGCCCTCAGATACTATTCTGCAGCCTGTTTGGTGTCACTGGGATTTGGGGTTCTGCAGGCAGGAGTGCTCCCAGCACAGCACTTGTGCTACAGCTGGAGAGAGTCAGGTTGAAACCAGAACTCTTCAGGGTTCAGTCTGGAGATAGTTTACACAGTAATACCACTGTAGGCACTATCCCTCTTGAAGCTCAACCCAAACCTACACATCGCTCCTAAGGGGTGAAGAGGGGGGGGAGAGGAAATCTCTTCTTTAGTTTGGTGGATGTTCAGGGGGATGCTTTCTTCTACTTATAATGCATGCTGGGGCTTGTACACCAAAGAGATGTGCTGTGGTGTAAGGAAAGCAGCTCCTGGGCTGCTTTTGTGTTACTTTACATGCCATAAACAATACCCAGTCCTGCTTCCACTGCAGGGTGTCCAGGGCAGGTAAGATGGTGGGGCAGCCCACAGGCAGGCAGTTGCCTGCAGGCAAAAGTCCTTCCACACCTGGACTGCATGGGAAGCACTCAAGGTGGCCATTCCTGTGTCTACCTGAAGGTATGTGCATGAAAAGAAGACAAAAATCCTTGCAGAGGCATGGCTCCGCGCATTCACTGAATAGCCTGAAGGATGGCATATGCCAGGCAAGTGCCTGTCCGCCAGGGCAGCGAGGCAAGGCACATCTATGACACTGCAGGAGGAGGAAGAAGAGGAAGCGGAGGAAGCAGTGGCCAGGGAGGGAGGGTCTGCACATCTGAGGCACTCTATATTTTGGCTTGTGTTCAAGTTGCTCATTGCCTACCCCATGCCTGCCCCTCTCCAAAATCCTTTTAGGAGACCACTTGAACTAGGATCCACTCACAGACACGTACCTCCTTTTGCTGTCTCACTGCCATGTCCTATTTTACCACCAGTACAGATTCACTCAGAGTTGCTGCTGTTATTAACGCTGCTTTCACACCCTGCTGCAGGTGTTTCCCTGCTCAGCAACGTGAGTGCCATCCAAATAAAACTGCAGGGCACCTTGATTTAGCTGAGCTCATCACATCTCCATGCTGCAGTGGAAGAATGGCCCCGCATTGACAGAAATCTCTGCTGGGGCAACAACGTGTAGCTCTGCGCTAGGAAACAGAAGCTCAAAGAAGCTGCCTGTACCCAGCCTGGCACCAGGCACTGGAGAGCAAAGCTCATCCCACAGGTCAGTGGGTCTATGGAAAGGATGAAAAGGCAGCATCAGGACAAGAGGGAAGAGAAAAGGATGTGGGAATTTTAAACTAAGACACTGAAAAATAACCAAGGCCACCTGGGGGTAAGCCAGCTGAGGATCTACCCCAGCATCTCTTCCTCAGTCTTCTCTAAAGCAGGACTTTTGTGGGAGGCCATCCCAAGCACAGCTGGAAGGGAAACACGGCAGTTGCCAAGCCGGCCTAGAGTTGGGAGCTTGCCAGTCCTTAGCAGGTCTACTATGCCTTCAAGCCTCTCTATCAAACTTGTAGCACATCTCAAAAACCCAGTCCCCAGCCTGAAGCCCTGTGCCATGAAAGCATCTCTCCTAAAGGCACGGTGAGGTGGTGAGCAAACTGTGGCACAGCAGGGATTCATCCCAGCTGCATGGCCGAGGCCAGGGTGGCTGCAGGGGAGCTATCAGCTCTGGCCGAGTAGAATTATCCCACAATAGGATTTAGTGTTCCCTCTGCATGAGGAGGCTTTGTTTGGGCCATTACTGCAGGGTTGCTGAGCGACGGCAGAGATGTGTGACACTGTTTCCATCTTATTGAAGTTATAAGGTTTCACTCAATGTAAATGCCAAACAAGCGCTGGCCTCGCATGGCCCGGCTGCAGAAAATAAATACCCGGCCTGCTGGGGCAAGGATACCTACAGGATAGTCCTGAGGAGCCCTTGTGGAGTACACAAGGAGCCCACACTTGCTTCTCAGCTCCTCACCACAAAGGAAAATGAGAGAGACGTTTAATCAGGTCCATGGCTCCCACTAACCTCACACACTCCTTATATACAGGGGGAGGCACAGCCCCATCTCTGGCCTTAAATGTACAGAGGTTAAAAGCTAACAGGGGCAGAAGAGGATAGCAAAGCTGAGGAGATGCTCAGGGCTAGATTCCAGTCTCTGCCAGGTGCTGGCGTAAGGTGGAGATGTGGCTGACAAGAGAAGAATCCCTCCGAGGAGAAGCATCTCAATGGTAGGAGCTCTCTCAAGTGGCTTATGCTTCACCCCAATATTCCTGGAGTCACCCTCCAGAAAGGGTCTCCAAATCCAGCCATCAAGTCTTTTGGCCCCAAGCAGATACATGCCAAGTAGAGTCACCCCTCTGGCTGGAGGTTAACTCCTTTATGGATGTTTGGTCCTGAGCACTGGGTGGTTCAGTGCACTCCAGGTCCCAGCTCCTCTTCTCCTTCTGCCAAGCAGGGATGATGATGCTCTATAGGTGATCTGGACTAAGATAAGAGCAAGCTATTCTTACTATCCCAATGACTACTGACGTCTCAGTCACATATTGCTTCAAAACACAGTGAATCCCCCCACTGAAATAACAGGACTTCCATCAACATAAAGAGCAGCCAGGCACACAGCTCAGAAATAAGCCCCAACTTTCCCTCAAGCAAAACAGCAGCTTGCAGAGCCATGCTCCTAACCCAAAAAAACAGAATACTCCCATTGCCCAAAGAGACCCTTGTGATGCCTCAAACTCCAGCTATGATTGCTTTGGAGATAGCTATATTTCAAGAAGTGAGAAGAGGTCAAGAGGTGGAAAGATTTGGAGGGGAATCTTGAAGAAGTGAAATTTTCAACATTTCCCTCAAGAAATGCTAGTGAAAACCCCAGGCAGGAATTTCCCATAACCTTTGCCCCAAAAACTGCACTGAGGAGCTAAATTATTCCTGTTGTTATTGAAATTTATTATTGGGAGAATTTATTATTGTTAGTACTAGGAGAAGTGTTTGAACCCCAAACCAGAACAGTACATCGGTACCATTTTCGTCTGGAGGGAGACTATTGTTCATTGGCAAATGAATTGCCACTGCAGTTTTTCCCAACTCAGACACCATGGGAAGATAGCGCACAATGGGGCTTGGGAAGCAGCAGTTTAGCTATGATCGTAGGCATATTATATTGAAAAATGAAAGGGATTTTTTTTCCTCATTTCTTCATTCCCACCAAATGCTCCTTTCACAGAATCACAGAACAACCAGGTTGGAAGGGACCCATCGGATCTTCTAGTCCAACCATTCCTATCTAACACTAAACCAAGTCCCTCAAGACCTCATCCACCCGTGCCTTAAACACCTCCAGGGAAGGGGAATCAACCACCTCCCTGGGCAGCCTGTTCCAATGCCCAATGACCCTTTCTGTGAAAAACCTCCTCCTAATCTCCAGCCTAAATCTCCCCTGGCGGAGCTTGAGGCCATTCCCTCTCGTCCTGTCCCCTGTCACTTGGGAGAAGAGCCCAGCTCCCTCCTCTCTACAACCTCCTTTCAGGTACTTGTAGGGAGTAATGAGGTCTCCTCTCGGCCTCCTCTTCTCCAGGCTAAACAACCCCAGCTCTCTCAGCCGCTCCTCATAGGGCCTGTTCTCCAGCCCCTTCACCAGCCTCGTCGCTCTTCTCTGGACTTGCTCCAGAGCCTCAACCAAAAAAAAAAAAAAAAAAAAACCAAAAAAAAAACAGCCAGGAGTTGCTGTTATCCTACAGTATCACTCCAAACAGCAGCATCCAGATGCATCATTAACAGCGGTGCGAAAAAGAGGGATGCAAGTGCTGGGAAAACCAACCTGGACAAATACCCTCTCCCTGCCTGTGCACACGCAGCAAGAGCAGAGGTGAGAGCCAGACGGGGCTGTCCAAAGGCTTTGCTCTCAATTAGTCCCCGCTTCCTCCCCTAAAAAGCGATCACCACCTCGGGAATCACCGAGCAGGGATGCACAGGTTGAGGTCTCTTTGTGCTGGGCAGGTGAGGAGGAGCGGGATGAGAGGACGGCTCGCGGCTGCCCTTCCCTGCCCGGGCAGCCCCGCATCCCTGCCCGGGCAGCCCCGCATCCCTGGCGGCCGCCTTTGTCTCGGCAGCTCTGGCCGGCCGGGAGCAGGAAACAGGAGGAGGAGGAGGAGGAGGAGGGAGGCCCGTCAGGAGGAATAATGGGGCTGGACAATTGCGCCACTGATGTCACCCTTCCTGCCATCTGCTCCCAACGCCAGCCGTGCCCCCCGCCCTCTCCCCCCCCCCCCCCGCCCCGGTGCTCAGGCAGAGCAGGCAGGGTTTGGCCAGCGACGGCAGGTGGAGGCAGGGAAACGAGACGGGGGGTAACATCACCCTAAAACGCAAACTCGCGGGTGCGCGCACAAAAAGGTTCGGATACCCCGAGCCACGGCCGCCACCCCTGTTTTATGCCAGATGAGGATAGGGCCATGACACCCCCTCCGGCTTCCCGCGGCGAGCGGCTTAGCCTCTCAAGGGTACCCCGAGGCTTAATTAACGCCGAGGCCGCGGATGCGCCGGGAGAGGCTGCGGCGACACCGACGAGGAAAAAGGCAAAAGCCGTGAATCGAAGACGGTCGCGACGCCTCTTCCCCGCCCCGCCAGCATCCCCGCTGACGCTCACGTCCCCAGCCGGTACCCGGACCGTTACGCAACGATCCGGGAGAGGGTCGGAGGCGGCCGCTCCTTCTACGGGGCCGGAGCGGGGACCGCCGAGCCCTCCGGGAGCCACCGAGCCGCAGGTTTGCGGGCGAGCGGCATCGGCTGACGTTAACCCTTCCACGCTGCCGCCCCCCCCCCCCCTTCCCCGTCCTCCTCCTCTTCCTCCCCCGCTGCGCATCGCTGCTGCCGCTCCACGTGACAGCGGCCACTGCAGAGGTGACCCCGGCGGGGGCTTGGGGGGGGGGGGGGCGGCCGCGCTTCCCTCCGAGCTGGCGAAAAACTGATTATTCTGCTTTATTCTCCCGGGGGATTTAAGAGCGGCTAAAGCCGTTCAGGAATCAGCCCCTGCAATCCGCTCCGAATCGCCCAGCCCGCAGCGGCCCCCCCCACCCCCGGTCCCCGCGGGTGATGTCACCGGCAGCCAATGCGGGCGGCGGTGGTGGTGGTGGGGGGGGGGGGGACCGCGCAGATGGCTCCGGCTGGGCACGGCGCTTCATTAATCGCCTGAGTTACCCTCGCTTTGCCATTAAATTACAAGTCGCGAGGCGGGAGTGGGGGGTGGGGGTCGAGGGGGAGGTAGAAACGAGCCTGCGGGAGGGCGGGCTGCAACCCACCCTCCGGCCCGGCCAGATCCGCATCCCTCCCGCATCCCTCCCGCATCCCAGGGCGCCGCGCTCCGGCCGGGGTTCCAGCCCCACGCCCTGGCTCGCAGCCACCTCTGTTATTTAACCAGGAGCGATAGAGAGCGGAGCCTGGGAGAGATAATATGCCATGACACCGGATAAGAGCTTCTGGCGTCACAGGGGAGGAGGATTACATGTCCCTGAATGGAGTTAGAGATGACAGAGGGGAGGGAAAGAGTTTTTAGCGGGGGATTAAGTTTACAGCTCCGGGAAGGCTTTGGTGGGAGTTGTTTGCTGGTGTAGGACAACTCCTAAGGCTGATATACCTGTTAGACTTGCCCGGGGAGGCACATCGCTAGGGTGGCAGCAACAAACAGGTTCCTAAGGACAGCCCTGCGGCCGCACAAGCTCACGTTCCAGCTCAGCAAAGGGTGCCAGTGAGATGTCAGCAGATACGGGGGTTGGGGAATGGAAGAGGAGGATGCAAACACCAGACATACATCAGTCCTTTAGGGCAACTCCACCCTGCCCCTTTCTACTGAGACAGGGGGGTTGAGAATCCATTGTGAAAGGTGAGGGCCAGATCTCCCTACCTTCATCTTGGAAGCAGGCTGGATGAGCTCTGTGATGGAGACCTTGTCCTGCTGGAGCCTCCTCTTGACAAGCTTGGAGCAGCAGATGTTGACAGAGCTAAGGACGTGCCAGGAGTTGTACTCCACAAAGGAGCGGCTGTCGATGACCAGGGTGCCCTCTGCGCCATTCCTCAGAAGGCTGGCCAGCTTCTTCGGGTCCATCACTTTGCGTGGGAGCCTGTCTCCAGCCATAACGGGCCCGTCCCCTCTATGGCAAGTGGGGGAAAGGGGCAGAAGGGCAGGGCAGGGATGCCAGCACCTGTCTCCCCAAAGGGAACGAGCAAGGGGGAAAGGGGTGAGCAGGGCAGCACCCGTCCTGGTCTCTTCACACTGCTAACACCCAGTATGCCAATTCATTGTGCTGAACCTGGGAAAAAAAAAAAGAAAGGAGAAAACAAGCAGTCAGCTGGGCAGGATGCAACACTCACCTTCAGCCAAGCCACCTTCAGAAGAGTCTAAGAGTGTAACAAACTACACTTTATAGATTTGTCCTCCCACATGACTGTGGGCATCTATGGTTCCAGAGCTGCTGAAGCCAGAGGTTTTTTCTTTGTATTTCAATAGTCCTCTGCAGAGCTTTCTTCTGTGAAATTACCTAATTGCTTTTTGAAGCCGTGTCAGCTTTTAGCAGGTACAGTGGCTGATAGCAGGGAGTGGAATGGTTTGCTAGCTATGATGAAGTCCTTTCCCTGATTTGCTCCAAATCTGCTAACCGATGTCTCCTCTGGGTGACCCATACTACCTGTACTGGAAGAGGCCATGCAGGCCCATTCCCTAATCACCTTTCCTATGGTTCTCACCACATCTAGACCTCATTTAGGAGCCTCTCAGGGTCAGAGCGTCTATAGAACTGCCTATTGCACATTCACCTTTTGCCACCCCAGCCAGCCCTGACATGCCATGTTTGAGAGGCAGGCACACCAGGGACCTTCACAGGGCAAGATATCTCCTCTTTTCCCTGTTCCCAGCTGAACAACTTCTCACAAGCAATTTGTTTTTTCTGACCTCTTCTCAGCACAGAGCTAATGGTTTCACAGAAGCAGCTTAGCACAACTCCAAGGTTTTGCTACTATTTTGCTACTATTTTGTAAATAGTTCATTTGGAGCCCATCAGACACACCAAATCCGGTTTGTTCACCTACACCCATCATGTCACACTGAACTTCACCTGCCTTTTTATCAGAGCCTGCTCATGGGTACCTTCCTAGCTTGCCTCCTGACAAGTCAAGAGAAGATGACACCTCTTCGAAGTCTAGATGCTGCAGTGACCTTCACTCCTGCATTCAATAAACAGGCCAGACATTAGGGCAGGCAAGGGTCTGCAAGAGCAGTAGACAGGCTGTAGGGTGTTCACCTCAGGGTATCTTCTTAGGTTTTAGTGGCACACGTCATTGCAGGCATTTTTTAATGGCATTAGGTTTTAATGCCACTGCAGTCATTCAGAAAATAAGCCTGGCCTATTACCAGGCTCCTCTTGTTCCTGCCAGACGGTGTTTTAGAAAGAACCCACAAGCTGTTCCATGAAAGCTTTAATGCATCTGAATTAGGAGGACTATGAATACTATGCCTGAAAAGGCCAGCGTAAAGATTTTCATTGACTTCTGCAGGGCCAGGATTTGGTCTATGGACTAGAGGAGGCTTATGAGTCACTCTGATCTGAATAAGCCAGCAGTTCTTTGAAGCCTCTACACCCAGAGCCTCTGTGGTGCAGACACCTACTGCAATGGTAGCTCAAGACACAAAAGAGATGCTTGGGTGAGAGATGCTACTAGGTGAAATGACAGGGACCTCGGTTACCAGTCACAAAACCTGGAAGACACAGCTTTCCAGCTTGCAGAAAAAGGATGGAAAGCCACAGAACAGGAGGATGGGGGCTGCAGCCTTTGCTGTGACTTACCAGTCCAGCACCAACAGCCCCAACTTTCCAGGGCTACCAGACCTGCCCCCAAAACTATGGGGCAGATGTCCTAGGCTTCAGGCTCAGAATTCAAGCTCCACATTAGGATATGTAATCCTTTTCTGTGCCTGTATCCTGCTGCCTCTGCCAACATGTTAATTCAAATTAAGGGGGGGGGATGGGGAAAGGCCCCCAAAACTACAATAGTTATGGCCCCTTCTGGCACAAAGCATTTTGGCAGCCCTGCAGCACTACAGCATCACTGTCCCCAGCCCCATGGCAAGCTTGTATTGCTTTGTGGCACCTCGTGCTGACTCCAATTAGAGCTGCCCCCTCAGCAGGCGGCTGGCAGTCCCCCCACCACAAGTACCCTGCTCCCCCACATCCCCCAGCTCTCCTCCAGGAGGGCTTAAAAATTGAAACAGTTCTAATTAAGGAGTCTAAAGGGGAGTGAAGCTGTCTCCTGCTGGGATATGACACACCTCATTACGTCGCTACCCGCCTTGCCAGAAGACCCCCTGCTGTACCTTGGCTATAGAACCAGGGCACTCAGAAAGCATGCAAATTAGCCAGCTTTTCCCCTTGTCTTCCTTTCACACCCCACTCCCCAAATCACTTTCTGCCTCCCTTCCCCATCAGGACACCAGGCTGTGAATTCTTCTCAGCTCTTCCAATTACATCCAAGAAATGAAAAGGGAATAGAGGGAGTCAATAGACAAAAAAAGAGATGGGTATAGTATTGCGGCAGAGGGACAAGAGTGAAAGATTCAAGTGGGAGGAAGGAGTGATCCAACACGGGGGAGATATTGCACTGTATCTCTGGAGATAACACACTATCTGCTCTCCAGATAATGAACAAGGGTTAAACTTTGGGGGGATCTCAGACACAAATAGAAAGGTTTGGGAAAGATAACAAAGGTCTCTTGATCCTTGATTGCCTAATCATTCTCAGAGAAACCTGTTCAGAAGAGGTTTCCCATGCATGAAGTTCTGGCAGATAACTGGAAGCTTGGGTGGAAGAGATTGGAAGAGACAAAAAAAGCAGGTTTCCCAGCTCAGCTAACAGCCACCCTCCTATAGAACAATTGAATAAACATCCGCTCCAGCATGCCCAGTTGGACCTGGTGGCAGACATGTGAGACATCAGACAGGTCCCACTCCCAGCTCCATCCAAAAGACATGAAGGGAGGCAGGGCAAGGTAGGCCCGTTCTGCCCCTCTTTCTGGGAGCCTTTATGGGGGATAGAGATGACTGACTCAGTGAGGTCATATGGAGCATTAGACCCAAGACACAGCAACATCTTTAAGAGTATGTCCATCCACGTCAAAGGCAGACAAGCTGCTTCTCTACCAGCGACCACAGGACATTTTGAAGCTAGACCGAGAGGTGGTGGGTTCATTGCTTGTTAACAGGTACCCCAAGCACCAGAAGAGCCTACAAAGACCTTCACAGTACCTTGCAGGTCTGTTTGTGAGATGTCCTCTAAGAAGAATGAGTTCTAATGCCTCTGTATCTGGGAAGGCTACTGGAGAACAAAGGAAGATGTCTTCCTGCTTCTGCTCAGATAGGTGAAAAGGAATACTGAAGGAACAGCCATAGGCATGGAGCACTGCTGAAGCAAGGAATCTTCTCTCCATGGTGGCAGAATACCAGGGGAAAAGGTTAACCTGGAATCTAAATTAGGGTTTCAGAAACATAGCTGTGTCCCTCTCTGATCAGTTTATTAAAGCTATCTTAATCTTCTTGAGAGTTCCTGAAGAACATTACCATAATCCTTTAATCCCACCTCTCCCTGGAGTGCCTGTAATAAGGAGATGGGCACATGGCTTAGTTGAATGGGGACAGCCAAGCAGGAGAGGCCATGCTGCAGCTGCAGGACAGAACGGTGGGCATAGCTTAGCACACAGACTGGGCCAACTGCCCATTCACTGGGACTCTGTCTTCAGCATCACCTCCACAGACATGCATGTCAAATGAGAGGTACTGGCCATGTGAATCATGAGCATGACAAAGATTCAGGCTGCAAGGGCTAAGAGCAAGTGTTCAACCTGGCTGTGACCCTCTTCTGGTAAAACCAGGTAAGAAAGTAAGAAAACCTGAAAAAAGCCCCAGCCTGAGTCTCTCTGTGGCCTGATGAACTACAAGATCTCATTCCTGTGCTGGCCCAACAAGTCACTGAGATGGAGGCCACTTCCCTCAATATCTCATCTTGAACAAAGTCCCCAGCTGAGACATGTGGTACGGGAAGGGCACAGATCTGGTTTCTTTTGTACTGGAGAGATGAACTGGAAGGTCATCATGTCTCTGTAGCTACCATAAACCTCACTAACTGGCATGTCCACTCTGCACCAAGCCAGTAGGTGTGTCCTGGAGAGTAATACCCTCCACACGTGGTCCAGTTGGGGTGATGCTCCCTTCACCGCCTTGGGCAGGCCAGCTTTGCTGCAGGAAGAAGCTCTGACCCCATGAATGCATATTCATCATGTAAGTGAGACTGGTTCTACAGCATGCTCCCAGTCATGGTCGTCCCAGGAACACACTCTTCTGGTGGCATCTCCAACTTGAGTTTACCAAGGGATAAGAGCACCACGTGGATATGCCTCCTCATTTGTCCTCAGTAACCCACCAAAGCAGCTGTTCGTGAAGAACTGCTGTCTCCACTGGGGACCTCTACAGCCCAGCTGTGGAAATATCCACGTCTTCTGGGCCCTGCAGTGAGATGTTGTCTGGCCAGGTCTCCTGCATGTGTCTGGATCAGCCTTACCACCAGCCCCTGGCAGACCACTGGGATGCTTGCAGGAACCCACTGGCCTCTAGATCTCCAGACACCTAAGATATAAAATGTGGCACTTTTGACAAGCCCTCCACCCTTTTATACCTCCCCATCCACTCATTTCTTTCAAGGGCTTCAGCACTTAGCGAACTCCCCTCGGCAAGCTCATGCTGTTTGAGGGATTCCTAAATCACGGACCTATTACTAATTATTATTATTTTGCAGAAGCAATCAGGGACGCTAGTCTCATTAACAAGTTAGCACCTCTGGTTTCCCTGGAAACCTGCAGCTGCCAGGCAACGGCTGTGTCTCTGGCCCTAGGCGATACTACTGCAGCGTCCTCAGCTCTCTCCCAGAAAGATGCTCGGGTCTGGCATGGGCTGATGAACCTAACTTAGCAAATAGGACAGGGTTACAAAAAGTCCAGGTTGTGTCCCCCTGCTCTATGCCATCTGCTGTGAACGTCAGCCCATCTACTGACCCCCTTCTGCTACTCACAGCATCATAAACTGCACAGTGGTTTCTCCCTCCCAGTGAGAAATACAAGCTTTCTCCAAGGGTGAGAAATTTGGAACACTAATGATCCCCCAGGGTGGAAGTGGACAAAGCTGGCAGGTGCATGCAGTAGCCATTTTGGAAGTGATGTAACCACTGATGATTTCTTAGCATCTACTCAAGGTCCTTTTAAAAGGCAACACAAAAGATTTGGCTGCTCGAGGATGGAAAAATGGAGTGGTTTTTTTTCTCTTGCTACTTAAAATGAGTCTGGGAAATGCCACTAACCACATCCACTATCCCAGGTGCAAAGTCCACTTCTCCACCTTTCCCCTGTATATCTCAGGGTCAGGGAGCAATGACATTTGCAAAGCCCAGCAGTATCAAGATGTAGGGGAGATGACACTGCAGTCCACTGCCTTATTCTAACCCTGCCCACAGATCCACAGTGGGTTTTCCCAGGGCAGACAGAGGACTTCCCCCCAGCCTCATCCAAGCAGATCTCACATCCCCATCTCAGCTCCCTACACATTGCAGGCATCCCTCTGCAGGGACATGACCCTCTCCATGCAGGGAGGGCTTTGGGAAGAGAGGAAGGGACAGACTTGCCTTTTTTTCCCCCAGCATATCACCAAAAGGTAGCCACTGCACCTTTGCTAGGGTTTCAGGTCCACCTGCTAATGACCTCACAATTTTTTTCCCCCTCCTCTTTTCAATTCCCATAGGCTGGAAGCAGCACAGTGAGTAGCTGTGCAAGGGGCTGCTTGCACCTCAGCAGTACCTGCTCACCTTCCTGTATCTCCCATTACCTGTCTGCACCTCCAGCCTCAGTCCAGAAGGTGTTTTCAACTTGACAGCATGGCTAAGTGACCAAGACGTCCTTCAGCAAAGTACCAGCCGGTGCATTCACACTATATGAGGTACATGCTGTAGAAGCATGTGGCAGCATGACATGGGTGCAGCCAGCCTCAGGAATATGGCTGGGGGCATGGGGCAACTCAGGGGCTGCTCATGCTCAAGCCACAGATAGGAGCACAGGGACGAAAGGAAAGGGGATAAGTTTTTCTCATGCACCCCTCATCCCATAAGGCATGATGGTTCTTATGGTTGCAGTTGAGTCAAGTGGAGGAGTCCCTCATCTCTTCCCACCACCTGATGTTGTGCCAGCAGCTTTGGGTGGGTTATGACTGCAAATGAAATCGTCTCCTAGCATGTCCACCAAAGCAACCTAGGTGCGTTTAAGCGTTTGCAGGCTTGCCATTCCCAGAAAAACGTCTGACTGCAGTCATGGTGATCAGTCTGCAGATCCAGTCAGGAAAAGCCAGGAATGCAGGGAAGGGAACTCAGCCAGAGTCTAGATGACAAGGCCAGTATCTCCTCCTCTTGATCTTGTGTTTTTAATACGATTTATATGGTTTTCCCCTTTAGTATAAACACAAGCTTTCATTTTAAAGCCTACAAAAGCTAAGACCAAAGATTATCCATGACCAGCCAGCCATTTAATCACTGCCTTTGCTCACGCTTCGGAGGGAGCTCCCAAACATGCTGCTTTCTAATACCAAAGCTATCCCATTCCCATCCTCACCCTGCCAACCTGAGAGCAGCCCAGGCTCTCATCTCAGAGCTGAAAGCACCTTCTGCTTAGAGCAACTTGGCACACATCAGAGAGGACGTGTCACCCTAGAGAAAGAAAACCTAGTCCTACTAATGCTTCAAGGGTCCTTGCTGCCCACTGCCTGACATCCCCAGCATTTGCCGTGTGACCCCATGAGCCCAGAATGCTTATCTTGGGGATCTCCAGTAGATTAATTGTCTTTTTGCAACAGGAGCAGACAAAGGCAGCCCCGAAAGGTATGCAGTTAGATACTTTTGCATGGCTGGTCTGGTGCCCTCATCCTAGGATGCCAGACACTATAAATACCTGCTGGGAACATTTGCAGTCTCCTTGAGAAAGGGTCTCCAGGACCTGTGTCCTATTTTCCCACGACACGTGAAAGAAAGCATGGCATTAAGCTCTGGTTCTTCAAGGCTGCAAGTGAACATGCCAGCATTTCACTTCTGAGGGACAACACTAAGCAAAAAGAGTCTCCCTCTCAGCAAGACACATGGACAGTCATGGGTGAGGCCAAGGCTGGTGAAACAAGCACCTAGCAAACGCAGGGACAGTCTCCTGGCACGCAGCCAATGCAGTGCCATTAGTCTCCCACATTTAAATGGCAAATAAGACCCCTGGTCTCACTGAAGAACAATGACGTTGCTGCCTCCTGGTAGGTTTTATGCAGTTTCTGATGATAACCAGTGCAAACTGAGGTGCGGATCTCAGCACAGGTTTCCAGTCAGCAGAGGACAATGTCCACAGTTACACCACCCTGCACCTGCTGAACTCTGACCCTCCTTAGAAGAACCAGAATTCAACTCAAATGCAAGAGGTTACACTGGTTTTCCATGGGATGAGACACTCCCCAGGACAGTAAATATGTTTTGCAAGACTTTTCTGACCTGGTTCAAGGCTTCTTGAATTTCCTATATGCACACAACAGTCAAACTGCACACAGGTTTTGGATGAATTAGCACTTGTCAGCTCAGGCTCTACCTTTTACTATAGCTCCTCTCTGAGTTTTGGAGGATTACTTTTATCTAGAAAAAACACACGAGATGGGCAAAGCCCAAGATGATGTTTCTGCCTGACTCTCTCCTTTCCTCTTGGGGGCTGTGATGCATCATGAGATAGCTTTGTTCTGTTAATCTGAGGTGTCAGAGGTGTTTTACAGGTCTTCCTCCATCCCCACCACCCTGGACAAGCACGTGCCTATTGACCACACCAAGCTGTGGTTTGCTGGTCAGATGCCATAGCTCTTCATGTACGAAATCCTACAGCCTAGCCTCTTTACTGAGAACAGGGTATTGCAGCATTTTGTAACACGGGCCTTCTCTCTTAATCTGTATCATCATTGCTATTGTGGGTGGCAAACTAGATGAAGTCATCCACCGTGGGAAACTAGCAGCAATATTCCCCTCACCAACTCCAGGCAGACACTTAAGCACAATATATATATATATATACATTCTTTTAATCCTAGTTTCAAAACAACAAGAGAGAGATCATGACATCCACCCAGAGCTTCAACATCCTCCAACTCTCTTTCATGCCAGCAGAGCTCACTCATCCTTGCTTCTGATCATGCAATAGAAAGCATGGGTAATCATACCAAGCCTTGCCCCTTTAGGGTTGCTGGTTGACTCCCAGTTAAGATCAGTTCAGTCCTCCTCACCTTCCTGCCTGTCCTGCTAGACTCCAACAGAGCTCACGTTTATCTTAATATCAGTTACTGCTGAATGAACCTTGCTCAGGTGCCAGACAAAGAGGCAGCCAAGCTCAAAGCAGAAGGGATTGTGAGGATGACACAGAATTACAGGCATCAGCATTCAGCAAGCAAGTGGAGAACGCACCGAGCTATTTTTAATGGTACAATGCAAGTGCTTTACAAAAGGATGTGTCTGGGGAGATTTTGCCCAGTCAGAGATTTGCATCTGGGTTTTTTGCAGCAGTCAGTTCCCTTGGTGTGCAGGAGGTGTTTTGTCCCCTTACCACCCCATAGAACAATTCAGAGCCCCAGCTCAGTTTCAGCTGGAAGCTCATCTCTCTGGGTCACCTTGCTGCCCTCCTGTGTCCTAACTTTCCACCACAAGAGATAAACCTGAGGTAAGCAGCAGGTAAGGTGTAAAGGTGAGCTGCAGCTTACTTGGCTTCTGAGTCTCAGCCCTGCTGAGCTAACAAAGCTGCCAGGGACATCTCTGCAATGTCCACCAACAGCAGCAAAGCGGTTAACATGTTTTTTCACAGGCTAGCTCAGAAGTCAGCAGTGCTGGCACCTTCTCTACATCAGCCCTCTACTCAACAGCCTCAAGCGCCAAGCAAGGCTCAGGCTGTGCCTGTCCGCTCCCCATGCAAGGCTGCCGGCCAAGGCAGATGAAGATGGCATGAATAACTACACTCGAGCTATGGCTCGAGGAGGATCAGACTGCCTTTGCAAGCTTGGAAATGAGTGTTGTTAGAGGCAACGCAAAAACAATCGGATGCTGTAGATACTTCTTGGTTGCTTCTTTTCAACAGCACTCCGCAGAGACTGATGGGCCCTCTTTGTTTGGAGCAAAGATTGCCTAGCATTACCCAGAAGGGACTGGATTTCAATGGGAGATACCCAATTTAAGCAGATGCAGGTTTAACATGTGGAAGGGATTGACTTTCTTGACCAAAAAAAATGCCTGTAATCACCTAATAAACAGACTGAAATTTCTACCAGAGTTTCTGCTGCATCAGCTGAATTACCATGTGCTAGTTTTAGACAGTAACACTCCTCAAAGGACTAAATCCCCTATTAAAAAAAGAAAAAAGGCAAGATGAAAAGCTGTGGATGCAGGCACACCATGCACCTACATGCCAGATGACTAATATGGGTCAACAGAGATGAACCGGAAAGATACACTGTATCATTAGCAGGGCTGAAGGATGCTTGCTGTGGAGGGGAAGATGCCATAGTCATGCTGTCATTGGAATCTTCATAAAGGATCAAAGCACCGGTCCACCTCATTTCACATCCCCTCACCATAACTGCCTAATAACAGGTATTTTATACAAGCTTGGCAGAAGTAGAATGGTGAGTATTTATGGCGTAGTCATGGAATAATTTAGGTTGAAAGGGACCTCAGGAGCTCATCTGGTCCAACCCCTCTCTCCCTTCAAGGAGATCAAAGATCTATACCAGAACAAGTTGTCTTACCCTTCTGGTCACAAAATGACTTGTTCCCAGTAATCAGTACGCTCAGAAATTATGCTCCTCCTAACTCAGCATGCAGAAATGCTACATAGACAGCCTCTTTTGCAAATTGATACAGCACCTTGAAGGGCTCTGGAGAAATTCCTAAAGAACAGAAGGTCTCTGTCCCAAGAGACCTGACAGCTTAGTTTAAAAATACATAACAATGGCAGACAAATCACATAAACACACACACATATCAGGGTGGGCAAACAGGAAATGTGAGGGTACAGCAAACAACATGGAAAAAGGCCTAAGAGGAGTGGGAAGAAAAGAAGGAATCAAGGAAGGATTTCCAACCCTAGTTAGGTAGCTGGGATGCTCTTAATTTTAGTCAGTATGAAATGCATCATTTATTTCACCTTCATGCAATACAGTTCCTGTTATTGCTCCCTGCTCACACTGGGAAACTTGCACTGGACCAGCTTCCACTGAGCACCTCCAGGTTCTCCTCCAATCCCAGCCTGGGCTATGACCATACTTATCTTCTGAAATACCGATCCTTCCAAGGTACTGTGCAAATGAGCGCTACCTGCCACTTTTGGAAACTGGAGGTCCAGTCCACAGAAACCCTGGACAAAGTAAAGGAAGAGGCTCCCTCCACAACACCCTAGATTACTTGCCCAGCTGGGTCTAGAAAACCTCAGAGGAAGAGCCAAATAGCAAAGAGATGGAGCAAGTCATCCTATAGGAGCCATGGCAGTTTGCATCATAGGCCAACACAGCCCTCCCCTACTCTTACTCTCCTTGCTCCAAGTAGAGATGGCTGAGAGCCAAAAGAACCTCTTGGACAGCACATAACCCAAAGGCTTGGGGTAGAAAGTCTACAAACACCTCTTGGAAGAGGTAGAGATAAGGCTCTGTTTTCCTTTCCATTATCTCATGCTAGAGGAGACAGAGTGACCAAGGCTCCCACTTTGGCCAGAGCTTGGTATGTTCCACCATCATCTCAACTGTTGGTCTGCTTCTGGCAAAGCATCTCCGATGACAATGTGGCATATGCCATTGTCTCCCCATGCCAGAAGAGCAGGTAAAGCCATTAGGCCATCGATAGGATGCAATACACCACCTGCTGTCCCTGCAGGAACTTGCACTGCCACTGATCATGCTGTAAGCTTTGCCTACGCTTAAGGGTAGCCCCTGATAACATGAGTGCAGAGCATCTTTGTACAGCCAGTTTATACCACCCTTGTGTTCCCCTGGCTGTGTTATAACCCTGCACATGAAATACATCCAGATCTCCTGCGCAAGCTTGAGAAAATCTTGAGTGGAGAGCGTGTTTAACTTCTTATCTGATGAATGTTCTCAGGCCACACATCTCCCTTCCCCAAGCCTGCAAGCTGTTACATCAGGTACCTCCTTCCCACTCAGCATGAGGCAGGACAGGTGTATCTTCGGAGAAGAAATGTAAAGCTTGAAAAACAGGTTTTAAAACCCAGAGGGTATGTGGATGTAGAGCATCGTGTTGAAGCTTTCCTCACAGGATGATGGCACCACTGTTCTGGCTGCAGGAGCTTCTCTGCATCGCAGCAAGGAAAAGAGCAGAGTGAGACCCAGCAGCTGCACTTGGAGGACTGGGAGCATCAGGGTGATTCAGCAGCCGGCTTCCCCTTAGCACTACCATTAAACCCACAGCAGAGGGCAAGAAGGTCTCCTAGTACAACCAGCTGTCCTACCAGGCAGAGAGAAGTCTGAATCCACAAGCTCCTTCCCTTTATCACCTCCTTCCCTACAACATTCAGTTTGCCAAACTGTTTCAGTATGACAGCAGCATCCTACGAGCTTGCACCACAAATCAAGGCTGCCAAATGGTGGAGCATCTCCTTTTCTTTCTTCTATCCCTGACAATGCTAATATTCTCTGCATCTGCCTGTGCCCAGGGCTTTTGGAGCTGAGCCGCACACTGGAGAAGCTAACCTCTGATCCCTAAGAACAGCCTTGCTTAAAGGCTTTTCCAGAGAGGAACATTCAGAGATAACACCCTCCCTATATCTTACGCAGATTAAAACAGCTGGTGCAGAAGTACGGTGTAGTGATGCAGTGGAGACCTGCTCATATCCATGGCATGAGAAGTTATTTCAGAAATTCAAAGCCACAATGGGTTTCCAGCCTCTGGGGAGGTTCAGGGGGACGTGGCTGCAGGGGGAAAAGCTAGTTTTCTCCCATCTCTGAAGATCCAGTTTGGCAATATGGGAAAGATACTACTGCAGGTCCTACCCAGCCCTCAGGGGTGTTTTGGTAGTAATAGTGGTGTTGCCTTTAATTTTAGGCGAATTTAAGCTCTCCAAAGGCAGGCACCTCAGTAGCTTTCTCAGCAAGGTGCCTAGCACCCAGCAAAAATATGCTCTGCAGACAAACATGGTGCAGCATTGGCAAGAATAATCTCCATGCAGAGCCCCCAGCAAACACTCCTACAGACTCTGGCCACTGTGCTCAGCTCTCCTAAGAGTAACTGAGGCTAGATTTTAAACAGCAGCTCTAGATCCAGGTTTTCTTTCCCTACTCCCTACTTTGAATCAAAGCAAGGAAAACTGAAAGCTATGGGGGGCAAATCTGTTGGGTTAAAAGCCTTTTGATGTGAGATGCTAAAATTTGAGCTAGGAGACCCTCCAGTCCTAGGTTTGTGCTGCTTGAGTGCGTTGCTGAAGGGCTGAGGGCAGGAATTTCTGCCTACTGCCATTAGAAAGAGGTGTTTGGGCATCCATCTGCTGCTTGCGCACCCAATTGTCCTCTCTGGTCCCAGCCATTCCGACAGTCCTACACATTAAGGCTCCGCCAGCATGGCTGTGCCGGGTAAAATTCAGGACAAGATACCTGCAAAGCCCCCACAGGCGTTTTAAAATCCCAAGTACCTCCAGCAGTGTTTACTGGGTGCTGCAGCTTATTACATTTTGGAAATGGTTACACGCAAAACCAAATCAAAATGGTTACATGCAAAACCGATTTTCTCCTGCAGCAAAAAGCAGCCGCCAGTTGTGTGGCAGCGAGTGCCGAGGGCAGCACTACCTGCTCGGACTCCTCTGCTGGCTCTGCCACCTCCTCAGGTCATGGCTTGGCCATAGGGATCAACCTTCCACTGTGGTGGGAACCAAGGGCAATTGCCCAGGGAGGTGGTTGATTCACCTTCCCTCGAGGGTTTAAGGGACGGGTAGATGAGGTCCTGAGGGACATGGGTTAGTGTTTGATAGGAATGGTTGGACTCGACGATCCGATGGGTCTCTTCCAACCTGGTTGTTCTATGATTCTATGATTCTATGAAAGCGAGTGCAGGAACCCCCAGCCAGACCCAAAACCGCAACAAACGTCTTCTGCAGAGAGTGCCCCCAGCACAGATGCCCTCTAACAGCGCAAGCAAAACCCATCAGACAAGAGGCAAAGCCCAGCCCTTAAGTGCCAATTCCCATGCATTGAGTCCTTCCGAAAACAAAGCTCTCGGCAACCTCCTTTGGGTGCCCAGGCAGCCGTGCCCCGAGCTTTCTGCTTTAGCGCAGGAGGATGAGACAATGCAAGCGAACGTTAAACACCGGCTCCATCGGCAAGAGGCTTTCAAGGTTAACATGGCCCCCGGAATGCCAGGCACAGTCCTCAGCACTACCTGTTCAAGGATTCTTGGGTATCCTGACCATCTCCCGGGGCAAGGCAGCCTTTATATCCCAAATCAGAAGGAGATCGATGCCTCCGGCATCTATTCCCGATGCGTTTGGCATCACTAAGCGCGTGGGACGGGGACGGTCTCCTCCACACCTGCTTGTGCAGCAGTCGGCTCCCACCACGGAGCTATTGATAAAGTACCACAAGACGAAGGACAAACGCATCCGTGCCCAGAAAAATCAAAATGTCCTTAAGAGAACAGCACCGCGACAAATTCTTTCTTCCAACGAAACCGCAAATTACTGACCTGTGCACAGAACTCCCCCAACGCAAGCTGAAGCACTGACATCAGCTTTCGCCGTTGCTCAGGAATTTAATTCAAGGGGAGGAGAAAAGGGGGGGGGGGGGGGGGGGGTTGGTGAGCAGGAAGGAGAAGGAACTTATTTATCAATAAGGGAAATAATCAGGATTTTATAAAAGCGACCGACGCTCGGCACAGAAAGCGACATTTACCACTAAACGACAATTAGGGGACCGGGGGCTCGCGATTAACCGGTCCGCGCACATCAGGGGAGATGGAGGGGATTATGTTAAACGGGCGGCTTAACTCATTAATCGCCAGCAGCGCTTGCGGGGCAAACCGCCGCTGCCCAACGCACGCCGGCTCCGTTTAAACGCCAAGGACGGGAGGCAGCGCTCCAACCTCTTTCATCATCAGAAAACCCACGGCTCCTCGAACGCCAGCCCCGGCCCGCGCGGACCCCTCCTCACCTGCAGCGCCCGAGCGCGGGGGGATCCTCGAACGCCAGCCCCCCCCCCCCCCCCCGCCCCCCGCCTCCCTCCTCCCAAGCGAGCGCCGCGCACCCGGCATGCGCGGCCGCGGAACGCGCCCCCTCCTCCCCCCTCATCGCCGCTGCCTCCCGGGCGCGGCACCTCCGTTTGCTCCTCGCATCGACACCCCCCCAACACCGCACCCCCCCCGCCCACCCAACACCACGCTGGAACCCCGAGACCCGCGCAGGCGGAGAGAAACGCGGAGGCGCCCCCCTCCCCGCCCCGCGGAGCCGCGGGGGCTGCACTGACCCGGGCGGCGGGGCGCGCGCTCTCCGCTGGCGCGGCCGCTGCCGGCGCCGCAGGGCCCGCATGCCGCGGCGGCCGGGGGGGATGGGGGGGGGGGATGGGGTGCAGCCGCTCCGCGCCGCTCCGCGCGCCGCCGGGACTGCGCGGGCCGCGGTGAGGTCATGCCTCGCGGGCGGGGGGGGGGGGGGGCCGCGGCGCCGCTGACGTCACCCGCAGCCAATCGGCGCGGCCGGCGAGGGGGCAGGGTGACGTCACCCCCGCGGGCGCGGAGCGGAGCCGCGCGGAGGACCGGGCTCCGCGCCGCTGCCCCTCCCATCCCGGCACATCTGTCCCATCTCCATCCCATCCCGTTTATCCCATCCCATTCCACCTAATACCATCTCATCCCATCTATCCCATCCCATTTCATCCCATCCCATCCCCATCTCATCCCATCCCATCCCAAGAAGGCCAATGGCATCCTGGCTTGTATCGGAAATGGTGTGACCAGCAGGTCCAGGGAGGTGATTCTCCCTCTGTACTCAGCACTGGTGAGGCCGCTCCTTGAATACTGTGTTCAGTTCTGGACCCCTCACCACAAGAAGGATGTTGAGGCTCTGGAGCAAGTCCAGAGAAGAGCAACGAGGCTGGTGAAGGGGCTGGAGAACAGAACCTATGAGGAGCGGCTGAGAGAGCTGGGGTTGTTTAGCCTGGAGAAGAGGAGGCTGAGAGGAGACCTCATTACAGGGCACAGGACAAGAGGGAATGGCCTCAAGCTCCGCCAGGGGAGATTTAGGCTGGAGATTAGGAGGGGGTTTTTCACACAGAGGGTCATTGGGCATTGGAATAGGCTGCCCAGGGAGGTGATTGAGTCACCTTCCCTGGAGGTGTTTAAAGCACTGGTGGATGAGGTCTTGAGGGACTTGGTTTAGTGTTAGATAGGAATGGTTGGACTAGAAGATCCAATGGGTCCCTTCCAACCTGTTTATTCTGTGATTCTGTGATCTATCCCATCCCAGCTCAGCTGTGTGCTGCTCTGCATTGCCACTCCTCTGTCCCATCCTGGTCTGGCGCAGCTCCATGCTGCTCTTACATCCTCTCCCCTCCCATCCCATCTATCCCACCCGACGCCATCCCATCCATTCCCATCCCTTTTATCCCCTCCCGTACTATCCCATCTATCCCATCCCATCCCATCCCATCCCATCCTGGCTCAGCTGTGTGCCGCTACCCCATCACATGCCCTCTCATCCCAGCTGCATGCTGCTCTGTACTGCCTCTCTCCTATCCCATCCCGCTCTGGCACAACTCCGTGCTGCTCTCCCATCCCATCCCATCCCATCCGGTCCCAGCTGTGCAGCTCCATGCTGCTGCCCCATCCTGCGCCATCCCACCCCTTGCCTCCAGTGCAGTCCCGTGTTGGCTGTGTGTGGGGCTCTGCAGGGGGCTTTGCAGTGCCTGGTGTGTTTGGGTGGTACCCTCTTGCAGGGGAATAGATTGCCCCACAGAGAAGGCAGTCTAAGCAGAAAGAGCTTTTTGGGGTGTGACCCTCCTGACTGCTGAGGTTCCTCGGGGATACCTGTGGCACCTCGCTGCTCCCAGCTTTTGTGTAGTTTCTGTTCATAGGTAGTTCCCAGGCTGCTCTTCTGGCCTGATGTGGGACATTCTGAGCCTGGAACCTCTCTCACAAGCAAGGCCACCCCTCCTGCCCATCAATTCACTCTGCTGCCCGACCTCAAACACCCTGTTACTGAACTCAGGGTTGCTTCTGGGTGGCCTTGCAGGATTTGCTTGCTCTGAAGTGCCTGAGCTGAGGAAGGACAGACATAAACATGGTGCAGTCTCAGAGGGCGACACGGAAAGCGTGACCCAAAATTGAGGGGTTCAGCAGGAGCCTGGCCCGAGGGTTGGCTACTGGCTGGACAGAGCTCACCTCCAGCCTGCCACAGGGGCACAAAAGGGCTGCACAGCGGCTCTGGCTAACGTAGCAGGGCTTTTTTCTGTGTCCTTGGCCCTGGCCTGGCAGCTCCAGCTTAGAAATGGATTAAGATTTAGAAGCTTAGGTTTTGCTGGCGCTTAGGAAACCAAGGGAACCTTTCTCCCTGCCAATACGGATGCCGGATGTTTAAAAATGAACTCTCATCTCTCTGCACATGATGCTGGTGTTTTACTCAAGTTGAGTGTTGAGCTCCCACAGTTACTGGCAGCAAAGTCTTGCCCAGAAAGGTCATTTCTCATAGAGTACCCTAGTTATAAAATCCTGGGATGTTCAAAGATCTCACTCTACCTATTGCAAAAGCAGTGCGGAGTTCATACCTTTCTCCTGCTGCAGAAAATCAGCTCACCCAAAGCTGTCAGCAGGCAAACTTTTGCATGATCAGGGCTACTCCACCTAAATGGCATGGATTTCAACCCAATTACCATAATCAGAGGCAAGATGCTGGGGTAGCATGGGTTCTTGCTCTTCTAGCAGCTCTGGAGCATGCGGTCTTGGTGGGAGCAGGAGCTGGAGTACGCCCAGCATGATGAGAGCAAAGCTGCAATCTTTGTTCCATTCTACCTTTCTTCCTGATTTTCCTGCCCAGCTCCCTCCTTGCAGCCACATGGAGAGCCCCAAATGGGAAAGCCTGATAAAGACTACTCTTGCTTCATTGTAGGGCTATTTTATTCCTCTGCCCAAGACTCCTTTTCAGGGGCAAAATAAAAAGATGAAAAAGAAGGAGAAAGAAATGAGTTTGAAAATCCCAAAGCTTCCTCATAAAAGCTATTATCTAGGCAGGGAGCCATGAGCTAGCAAAGCCTGTGGAAGGAAGAGAATGTCAACAGTTTCATTCCAAATCCCAGTTAAAATCAATGTTTCCAACCTAGGGCTTGGCACATCGCTGCCGAATGAGTATTACAGATCTGCTGTCAGGAAGATTGCTCCCCAGCTGGCTGGTGGCACAGTGCAAGGGAGGAGTGCGAGGAAGGAAATGAGAGGAGGATGCTGGGCTGGCAGTAGGCAAGGCATGGGAAAAGACAGAGGATGGTGTGTCCCAAAGGACTGCCAGGCACCTGCCTTGGACTGTTGATTCCAGCAAAAGGCTGAGCTGAACTCTTTCTTGAACTTTTGTCTTTGGCAGCTTCCTCTCAGCCACTTCACAGGCCCCCTTGATGTGACCCTGGGTGATGAGAAGCACAGGAGATGTAACCTATACAGAATTCCTAATGTCAGCAAACATGAGGAGATGCTCTGGCAGTGCTGGGGACCGGTGAGATGCTGATTCTCATGGCTGGTGGGAGAGGCTCCAAGCCACGAGCCAAGATGAGCTGCGCATCTCTCTCTCACGCCCACTGCTTCTGTGTGAGGTGCTACAGCCAAGCCCCTGGTGGGGAGAAACCAAAACAAATGATTCACTGCTGTTAAACTTCTCCCAAGATCACAGAGGCTGGGAGCAACCAGTGACAGAGGCTTGCAAAATCTCACCTGCCTCCCAAACCCAGGAGCTAACCCTATTTAGATTCCAATCCTGTTCAACCTGAAATTTTGACATTTAGGTGTAGATCTCTGCCTACATGGAAGAGAGCAGCCAGCCTAAGCGAGGACAACACTATGAACACACCTGGTTGGCTTTTGGTGGCTAGGGCGCGCTGACCTGGTGAGCAGCATCCCTATTTTCCCCAGAGGAAATTAAACAGGGAGAGCTGGAGCAATGCTGTTATGATCAGGCAGTCAGAACAAAACAGCTTCAATGCCCTAAGCTCCCATCTACCAGATGTGAATCTATTGTGTCAGCCTCAGGGCTGGCATTCCCCCCTCCCAGCCACAACCATCCTGAGCCGAGGAAAAATTATGCAGCAAGTTGCTCATTGCTAAAGGGAACTGCGTTATTGTAGGCAAAGCACTTTAAAAATAATTCACACCACTCTGTTTTTTCCTCCTTCCCAGGTTCAAGGCATGTTTAAAGATGCATTTCATCCTAGCTGCTTGTTTCGAATGAGGGTTACATTTATACATGTAATAGTTCTTTCTAAAATGTTTTCCAGGCCCCTTAATTGCCATGGCAGGCTAAGTGCAGCAGAGCCTCCTGCATCCTACAGAGATTAAAATAGGAACCTGATCATGAAGGAAATTAAAACTAGGAAAGGAAATTGCTGCTGAACTTGCTTTCTTATCGATCAAAAAGGAAAGACTTTTTGCCAACCTGCATTTACCTTAAATGGCCAATTTTTTTTAACCTTACCTGGTGTTCAAATGCAACTCCTTGTGCCATTGGCTGAGCCAGCCTGCCATCACCCTTGAGCTGGAGCACTGGCTGTGACATGGGACACTGTACTCCAGCCTTGAAATTGTGCTGATACCTGAAGCCAAGATTGACCCTTGGGCTGCCTGATGTGGCTCTGCCTCTGTGAAGCATGGTTGTTTCAAGCACGCACATGCCTGTCTCCTTTGCTGCAGTGTCCTGGAGAGGAGCATGGTAAAGTGCTGGAAGAAGGGGTTTGCCAGGCTGCCTATCACCCTGTTTTGTAAGGAAGCATATTCACGGCAGTGAACTGTGCATCCCACTGTGGGAAGGGCATTGTTCCCCTCTTTGGTTCCTGCCCATGTGCTCCCTAGGAGCTGGGTCTCCAGCTCACCCATCCTGTGGCTAGGATGGAGCCCAGCAGATTCCTGGTGAATCCCAGCATGCTGTCTCCTGCAAAACCCAAAATGGTGTCACTTCATTAGCAAAGATAGCTGACGTGCTTGGGCAGGCAAAAGACACTTTCAGCATCATCAGGTAGCTGTTTTTCTCACACAGGGTGCTGCCCTGGATCTTTCTGTTTTCCCAGTAGAAATATCTGCCTGTGTACAATATGGCTCAGCTCTTACAGGGTGTGGAGCTGCGCGTGCACATCGCTAAAGCAGCTACTGTGCAATTAATTGCAGAAGTAGCAGGCTGGAGGGCTGCGTGCTGTGCCATTCAGCTCAGTGCTTGCTGCAGAAGCATTCATTCTGTGGCTCCGACTGTGCTATGAGGCACTCCTGCCAAAGGGAAAAAGGAAAAAAATAAAACATCATGCATTGAATAAATTCCCTCTGATTCCCTCTATCCTGGACATATCTGAGAAAAACTGGGTAAGAGCATAGAGGTGTACCAAACTTGGGATGCAGTTGCTGAGTACCAGCACGATGGGTCAAAGTCAGGCATGGGAGGAGTGGAGGAGCAGGACCTTTGCACCAGCGCTAAGCAATCATGCCAGAGGAGTCAAGGCCAGTGGCAGCAGCTAAGTGGTGCAGAGGCTTTGCAGTAACACCCCTTGGTGCAGCAAGCGTGCCTGCGCCTTCACACTCAGTGCTGAAACATCATGCCATGTTGGCACATACGTGGGTTAGCCCTAGATTGAGAGAGTAGACAAGTGGCCTCAGTGTGCCTAGAAGTGGTCTTGGGTCATATTCTCTCCTCTGAAGGCAGTGGGGGAGGGACAAGAGAGAGGACAGGGGTGGGGGAGAAACGATGGGTGGTTTTATTTCAGTATATCCAAGTTTTTTTCAAAAAATCACTGCCCTGTGCTCTGGGGTAAGCCATGGCCTTTCTTCTTTGCATGTAAATTGGAAATGGGAAAAACATTACCTCAGGCCAGAAGGAAGCACAGAGTTAGGCTCCATGCAAAGGTCCACCAGGTCCAGACCCTTTATCCTTGTGCTGGTTTTTGTTAGGCTGCTAACCAGTTGCTAGGTTTTTTTGTTTTGTGTTTTGCTTCAATCATTTTCACTGATGAGAGCATCTGCTGCCATCTGTGCCTCCCCCTCCTCCCCCGCCTCCTCCAGCAGGGCTGCGCACCGCCATGGTCTGCTGGAGGAGCCCAGCACTCTACACTGTCCAACTTGCCACACACATCTGACACATGCCTGCGGCACCTGGGGATGGAGAGGGAAGAAGAGGCAGCTCCACTAACACTTTGCTCTTCACTGGTGTCTGCTGACTTTTGTCTGGGCGCTGCTGCAATTGCACTGGTCACAAGGTGCTACGATACCAAGGTCCCAGAGCCTGGTGGCACTAAGCAAGGCTGCAGTTCCTTCTCTGAGAAGCCAACAACTGGTGAAAAAGAGTTGGAGGAGAAAACGTAGAGGTGAAGGGGCTTTGGTTACCCAGGACATCATCATTTAAGAGAAGGCTGAGGGGAGACCTTATTGCTCTCTACAACTATCTGAAAGGAGGTTGTAGTGAGGAGGGAGCTGGCCTCTTCTCCCAAGTGACAGGGGACAGGACAAGAGGAAATAGCCTCAAGCTCCACCGGATGAAGTTTAGGCTGAACATTAGGAAAAAAATTTTCACAGACAGGGTTATTGGGCACTGGGACAGTCTGCCCAGGGAGGTGGTTGATTCACCCTCCCTGGAGGTGTTTAAGGGACGGGTAGATGAGGCGCTGAGGGGTATGGTTTAGTGTTTGATAGGAATAGTTGGACTTGATGATCCAGTGCGTCACTTCCAACCTAGTGATTCTATGATTCTATGATATGATTGAGAAGAGAGGTCAGAGCTACTACCTGCTGGCACCATAACTGCCTCTGGTCCCACAGAGCACATGGGAGGCAGGGTTATGATGCAACAGCTCAATATTGGGGTTTGCTGGTGGCTTACACACCCCACAGAAGAATAGAAGTTGCCATTAGCATCTCTGTCTGACTGTTAATTTAGGTTTCCAGGCTGAGGCCTGCTGCTGCCCTGACTCATGCTCTTTACCTGCATGCCTGGCAGCTTACCTCCAGTGTCTGAACAGGCAGATGCTGGTGCTGAGCTGAAAGGTCGTTACCTGAATTGTCTCAAGCTCACCATTTTTATTACTGCCAGCCCAACGATGTGGGAGAGCCGTGGGGTCATGTTTACCGACTAAATCCAAGTCAGTTCACCCCAGCTGGGATTTGATGTGCTGCTGTCTGCAAACTGGCTTGGTGGCATTTACACAGGGATGGCATCACCAAGCCCCACGTGGCCAAGTTGCAGATGAGGCTTCCGTAAGCGCAGCGGTGTTAGCTCACATGTGGGCTTGACGCCTGTTAGTGCAAAGGTGTTTTCTCACACATGGACTCGACGCCTGTTAGTGCAAAAGCGTTTGCTCACATCTGGGCTCAACGTCTGTTAGTGCAAAGGTGTTTGCTTACACATGGGCTCAATGCCCTTTAGTGCAGAAGTGTTTGTTCACACAAGGGCTTGACGCCCACCCCCGGTGCTGCTGGCCCCTGGCCACTGCTCTCTATGGGGGAATATGTTATGGTGCCCAGACCCTCACATGACACGCATCCCTTGCCCCCACCCACTCCTGGCTGGTTTTAGGGTGCAGCGAGCCACCCCACACCAGCTTCTCACGCAAGCCAGTGCTCTCCCTTAGCTGGGGCTTGCCCCTTCCCGGCAGCTGGGCTTTGGGAAGGGGAGAGCCGGCAGCTCGGGACGTGCGGGGATGGATCCATTGCTCCATGCTGGGATTGTTTAGCCTGGAGAAGAGGAGGCTGAGAGGAGACCTCATTACTCTCTACAACTGCCTGAAAGGAGGTTGTAGAGAGGAGGGAGCTGGCCTCTTCTCCCAAGTGACAGGGGACAGGACAAGAGGGAATAACCTCAAGCTCTGCCAGGGGAGATTTAGGCTGGAGATTAGGAGGAAGTTTTTCACAGAAAGGGTCATTGGGCATTGGAATAGGCTGCCCAGGGAGGTGGTTGAGTCACCTTCCCTGGAGGTGTTTAAGACACGGGTGGATGAGGTCTTGAGGGACTTGGTTTAGTGTTTGATAGGAATGGTTGGACTAGAAGATCCGATGGGTCCCTTCCAACCTGGTTGTTCTGTGATTCTACGATTCTACGATTCTATGATTCTATGCTAGGGGCCAGGGGCGCGGAGCCTCCCGGGCCGCCCAGGGGCCGCGGGGATGGGCGCACAGCGGGGAGCTGCCCGGCGGCGCTGGAGCGGTGGAAGGGGGCCCTCTGCTGCCTCCCGGCAGGGCAGCTCCAGTTCGGCTCGGGCGTCCTCATGAGTGCTGGGGCTGCCCTGAAGCCGCTGCGTCGCTGGGAGGACGAGCCCCGTTCCCGCAGCATCTCGGTGGTCTTTCCCCGCGCTCACCCCAAACGGCTTTTGTGAACCGGGGGCATAAAGCCAGCAGCAGTATTTTAGGCACCATCTCACAAAGGCGACTAGAAGTGAACGATCACTCCCCCACCTTCCCCATTTCTGCCCTCGAGCTAAAGAAAAAGCAAAAAAGAAATCCTCATCAAGCTGTCATGCTTGTTTTCCTGAAGGAATACAATTAAATCTCTATATGGCAACATGACCGTCAGATCTTCCCCATCTCAAAAGATGCTTCTCAAGCAGCATTCAGCTGTTCCTTTCTTCCACCCGCTCCTCTTGGTTTTCCTCTCTGCTGCCTAGTGCAGCAGAGGCTGTGGTTTCGCAGCCAAAAAAAGGTGTGATTTGGAGAGCTCAACGCAACGTTCTGAGTGGCATAAGTTTTCACTTCACAGTAACCCTCAAAAGCCTGCCTTCTGCTGCATCAGGTGTCAGCCTTGGCAAAACCAGAACTTCTAGAATTTTCTTGCAAAATTAAAAAAAAATAAGCATTTTGGCTGCTGCTTTTCTTTCCCCTGTTCCCTCAAAATTAAAAAAAAAAAAGTTCTTTCTTTCACTTAACAGCACAGTTAGTTCAATCTGGGATGTACCTACCTGCCAGTATAGGGGGCCGCAGTTTTCATAGAATCATAGAATCACCAGGTTGGAAGAGACCCATCATATCATCAAGTCCAACCATTCCTATCAATCACTAAACCGTGCCCCTCGGTGCTTTGTCCACCTGTCCCTTCAACATGTCCAGGGAAGGTGACTCGACCCCTTCCCTGGGCAGCCTGTTCCAGTGCCCAATAACCCTGTCTGTGAAATTTTTTTCCTAATATTCAGCCTAAACTTCCCCTGGCAGAGCTTGAGGCCATTTCCTCTTGTCCCGTCCCCTGTCACTTGGGAGGAGAGGCCAGCTCCCTCCTCTCTACAACCTCCTTTCAGATAGTTGTAGAGAGCAATGAGGTCTCCCCTCAGCCTCCTCTTCTCCAGGCTAAACAACCCCAGCTCTCTCAGCTGTTCCTCATAAGGCCTGTTCTCCAGCCCCTTCACCAGTTTTGTTGTTCTTCTTTGTATTCACTCCAGAGCCACAATATCCTTCTTGTGGTGAGGGGCCCAGAACTGAACTCAGGATTCAAGGAGCAGTCTCACCAATGCTGAATACAGAGGGAGAATAATCTCCCTGGACCTGCTGGTCACATCATTTCTGATACGAGCCAAGATGCCACTGGCCTTTTTGGACACCTGGGCAGACTGCTGACTCATGTTCAGTCTCTGTCAACCAACCAGCCCTAGGTGTTTGTCCTCCAGGCATCTCTCCAGCCAGACTTCTCCTAGTCTGTAGCTCTGCATAGGGTTGTTGTGCCCGAAGTGCAGAATCTGGCATCTGGTCTTGTTAAACCTCATGCCATTGGACTTTCACTGTCTCAATACAGCGTTCCCAAAGCTGGCAAGATGAAACGAGTGCTAAGCACTTTGATGCTGCTGTACGTGGAAGACTTCTGCTTGAATAAGTGAATTTTTTTTTAGTGAGGCTTGGAAATGTATGTTCCCCAGAGGAGAGGAGAGAAGAGGAGAGGAGACACAGGGTTACTGCATCCTCCTCTGCTACACTGTTCTTGTCTGAGGCAGGTCAGGGTGGACCTCTGACCTGCTGCAGCACAGCAATTTCAGTGTTCACACCTCCCACAGTATGGGCAACAAATAGTAAATATGATCGTTACTAACAACAACCTATCCTCTCCATTCAGAGGAGCATTCATTATGCATCAAAAATGCTGCAGCGTCAATTCAGTACTCCCTCTGGTTCATTAAACCAGCATCCATTTTCCTGCAGATAAGACAGTCCATCAGGGGAAGGGATGAGGCAACTCATTTGTCACACTTGTTAAATGTAGGAAATGCTGGCTTTGGGTCACTTCCAATTTTGTGTCAACTCTGCCTTTATCTAAGCAGCTCTACGCCTGTAAGCCAAATATTGCGGCTCTCTCCCATGTGGCACAGGAGATGGAGAAGGTGGCACCATCCCTGCAATGTTTTGCAGAGTCAGAGTGCTCTCAGAGAGCAAAAGCACTTGCAATGTGGCTCCAGGGGGTCCCAGCGCATAGAAAGGAATGCACTTCTTGTTGCAAGAGATGCCAGGCATGCTGGTCCTGTAATAAACTAAACCTGTGACTTTGGAATCCCAGCACTGCACGCAGGTTCACCCTGTGTGAGTTTCTCCTGAACCTGTCCTGCCGGGCTTGGGTTTGGACTGCAGACCTTGAGAGGCACAATGGGCACCCAGACAGTGAATAAATTGATTCAAGACCTTGCGAATGTCCAATGTGAGCTCAGTGCAGGTACACGAGGAGGGAAGAGGTAATGCAACCTCTCCTCTGCACTCCTCCTAACCCTCAGAGGATTTCAGAGGTACTAGCCTGGATCTTGCCTAAACTAGCACCATCCCAATGGACTTTAATTTGCTCCAGTTATCAGATGCCAGCTCAGGGTGGCTCCAAAGTGAATGATTTTGGCTGCACTTACCACTGTGATAGGCTATCTCCTTCCTCTGCCAGGGACAAGAACTGGATACAGCCCCTAGATATGTTGAGATGGAAATGCTGATAGTTATGACTCTTCAGATCTTGCTTCAGGGAAGGGATCAAGAGTTAACTCTGAGGGCTTGGGAAGAGTCTTGACCTATAGATGAGCAATTACAGAGCCGAGATACTTCCTGGGGCACCATGTACTGTATTGCCAGCAGAAACTTCAGTGCACAACAGATCCACGATCTAGCCAGGTGTGGAAATGTCCTCCAATGAGTGGGAAGCATGTAGGAATTCAGATCTTTCTGCCCATAGCTTCCCTCATAAATGAAGCCCAGGTCAAGGTTAAGGTGTGGAGTTCTGGGCAGGAAGGAGGTGACATCTCATGAGGCTTCCAGGGAAGTGTCCTCATGATCTAGCCCCATGGCTCACTATGGCACAGCCCTCTCTGAGCACAGCCCAGAGACAGCATGTTGATTTAATGACACACTTGGCAGAGGATGAAGTGTCCCATGATGGCCTGTCTGCATTCTTCACCTCTTGCTGCACTTTTGCTTTCATGGCAGGTGCAAAGGTAAACTCTGTTGCCTTCTCCTGACTCCATGACTGGTCTGCAGCGATTGGTGTCCCTTGGCGCAACATCATCTTAAATCTGGAAAAAGATGAGGCAGCTGTGGCATATGAAATGAGATGAAGGGTCAGAGGGGCTGAAAAGCTGTGTTTTAATCCTAGTCTTGCCATTCATTTGTGGTGTTTTGTTGATCTGCAGCACCACAGGCAGTTGTAGGCAGCTACCAGGAAGGGTTGAGACCTCCTGCCCTGTTCAGTACCAAATGCACAATGTCTCTGAAATCTTTATGTCTATAACAACCCCAGTAAGTGCTGTGGTAGCAGCAGGTCCAGACTATGGTGATTTATTTCTGCCTTCAATGTTGGTCCTAGTCGGGGAGGGAGGACCACTTGGCTGCCTTTGCTGGCTTGCCATTGATTGACCATCATAGGAGTTGCTGAGGTCTTTGCTTCTAAATGTGGATCTGTTCCCTCCTTCACAGCTGTGTGTAGCCCTGACCTGCAGCATCATCCCTCACTCTTGCTTTAAATGTCTCCCAAGCAGCCGGTGGTGATATAAGCATTTTCTCTTGCTGGTCAGTAGGGACCAGGAGCTCAGTGTGCATAAGGAAGGAATTAACTCAGCAGCATCAGATATCAGAGGTATCTTTTATTGACTGTTTACAGAAATACAGTAGCACTCGGTTTGGGGGGCTTATGTGGGTTCTCCAGAAGGTGCCTTCCTTCTCAATATTGCTAGGAGATCCCAAGGAGAAACTTGCCCTTTAATGCCTTGGAGTTTCCCTGGAGACTTTGGGGCTCCCTAGCATGAACTTCTTAATACCCTCAGCTCTCCGGGATGGGAATAGTTTGAACCAGTAGATGAAAATCAAGACAGGAAAAGGAAAAGAAACCTCTGTACATCAGGGGGTTGTGGGGCAGCCTGAACACATTTGATATGTTGTGAGCCAGCCCTGCCATTGGGTCCCAGTCCCTCACTGCATGTGCCTTCCACTCCGCAGGATCCCACTGCTTCCCAGAGTTCAGCTGACTACCGCTAGGCATGCATCACTCTGGGCTTCACATGCCTGTGTCACATGGCTTGTCAGCCATGAAATAAATATTTCTTGGTCTGTTTTTCTCCCTGTACATGTGTAAGAGTGAGACATTTTCCTACAGCAGTTCACATACTCTTTGAGGGTAGGAAGGTTATGTTCAGCTGGGCTGATAAACTAATTTAATTTTTTATTTTTGCATTTGACTGGCTTTTTCTTTGCAATCAAGGTGGAGTGTGTTTTGTTTTTTCTTTTTTTGCATTCTTGCTACAAGAAACAACTGCAGACACTTCTGGCATAGAGGCATTTTGGCGGCGGCAACTGCTGTTGGCCTCACTCTAGTAGTCAGTGAGGGGGTATCGCAAGAAGATGAAGATAAGGATGATACAGAAGGTGGCAAGGGCTGAGCTGGTGATGTTAAAAAGCCGAGCTGTCTTGGCATCTTCAACTGCTCCATTTAAGTCATTGAGGAGTTTCTTATCCCGGACCTGAGACCAAATAAATAAATAAATAAAATAATTGGAAGATGTATAAAAGATGTAACTTATTTCAAACAACACCTACAAAACATTTGAAAGGTACTTGTACAGCAGCTGAGGGCTTGACTGTGTCTCTTTGCATTTGAACACTTTGATTGCCATAAAACACACTGAGGTGAGGTTTGTGCCTCAGCTTTGCTACAGACAGGACTTATGAAGCCAAGCACTGTAATAACTGTGGGCTGGAAACCCCTGGGAGTGGAGAAGACCTGGAAGAGTGACCTGTTACTGTTACCAACCAGGCAAACCAGGTCTCTGTGGCCCCTGGAGTGGGACAGTGTCATTTTGAGTCTGAGGGTGCACAAGGGAACTTGAGGTGCCATTGTGGTCCCCAATGCACATGGGCACTAAAGCATCCTTCCCCTTGTCTCATAGCCCCCTGGTGCTGCAGCACCAGGTTTCAGCTCACCTGGCCTGTGAGCAAGATGACTGGTTGTGGTTTTGGAGAGTATTCCTGTGCCCCTGCCTGCGCTGAGGGGCTGAGGTGGTGAAACCTGGCACCGCATCCTACTGCAGCTCCAGGGCTGCTCGTGAGCCTCCAGCATATTAAGCAGCCCTGGGTTAATGAGTTCCTTTTGCAGGTCTTATGCGGCTTGTGTAGCATCTCTGCCACTGGCAGTTTTCAATCCTGACAGCGTGATCTGCTCTCTTCATTTATCCTGCAGGCTGAGGCTTTCATGGTCTTGCCTTGGGACAGCTCTGCAGTGGGTAAGGACTGTGCATGTTTGTGTCACTGACCTAGCCTCACCTCGTCCAGGCTGCCAGGCAGTACATGGCACTACCAGACAGCAAACGGTATTATCAGGCAGTGGCTGTCACAGCTAGACAGCGGATGGCGTTATCAGGCAGTGGATGGCACAGCTAGACAGTGGATGGCGTTACCAGGCAGTGGATGGTGTTATCAGGCAGCGGATGGCACCACAAGGCAACAATGCCAGTAGCAGGCAGCAATGGCATTACTAAGCACTGGATGGCAGTGCAAGTTAGCAAAGCCTCTGGTAGGCAGGGATGGAATTAAAAGACAGCAAATGGTACTGCCGGGCAGCAGACGGCAGAGCCAGGCAAGGCAGCTCATGGCATTGCAAGGCAGTGCATGGCAGAGACAGGCAGTGATGCCACTAGCAGGCAAGATGACACTACAAGGCAGTGGATGGCACAGCCAGGCAGTGCATAGCACTAGCAGGTAGCAGATGGCATTGCCAGGCAGTTATAGCACTGCCAGGTAGCAATGGCATCATCAGCCAGCAGATGGCACAACCAGGCAGTGAATGGCACTGGCCGCCCCTCAGCAGCAGCTCCGCAGTTTGAGCCCAGCAGATGATGGGTTGGGCTCCATTCCTTTCTAGCAGGGATGTGGCCCTGACCCCATACTGCGTTGTTAGCCAGTACACACCAGACCCAGGCAACTGGAGCCATGAGGATGTGGGACGAAAGAACCAGACTTAAACCCCTCTCCCCTTTCCCATATCTGACTGGAGTATTCAGCACCTGCTTTGCTGCCTGCTTTACAGCTGGACTGTTGCTGGCCAAGGGGCCAGCAGCTGCCTTTCCAGTTGGCAGTGTGAGCTGAACATTAGGTGTCGGTGGCAGGCTGTGACAAGCAGCCCCAGAGTCCTACCTAGAAATAGTAGACGGTTTTTACTGACCAGAATCTTCCCTGAAAAGACTGTGATGAATTTAGACCATATCTTACCAACTTTTTCACTTTCCCTCCTGCAGAGTTTACCCACAGGGCTGTCCTGAAATCCTCTGTGACTTGATATATATGGGGAAGGGTTGCTGAACACCTCATTCCCACTGACCCATGCTGGTTCTCAAGGGGTCCTAAGCCACATCTCATACCCTCAAGCAACATGACCTCCTCTGTTATACCAGTGAGGACCTCTCTGCACAAGCAGCCCATGCTGTTCATTATTCCTGGACTGGTGGTGGTGATGCTGCTGCTGGCATGAGGCCCACAGGAGTTAGCACAGGCAGTCACATAAACAAGAATGAGAGCTCTGTTTCCCTCCTTGTATTAAATCCCACAGTGCTATGTCCTCAGCCTCTGTTTCATCTTCGCTCCTGGGAGACTGCAACTGGAACCGGGATCATCCACCCATCACCCTGCTGCTGAACATTTGGCAGAGCATTCGGCAACTTCAGGGCATCCTTCTGTGAGCGGGGACAGGGGACAACCACAAAACGCGCATGGCTCTGTGGCATGCTTGGCTAGTGCCCCCAGCAGTGGAGACGACCTCCTGGAAGGCAGAAGCTGGAAGCCTGGGAGCCTCCACGCCTTTTTGTGTCAGATGTGTGTCTGGGATGACTCACCTTTGAAATTATTCAGTAGGTTTAGCATCCTCCAGAAAACCCATGGGTGCAGCAGCACTGGGCAGCCGGCACCCCCTCACCTACAAGTGAGAAGTGTGAAGCTCCCTGCAGCCAGAGCCTCAGGGGCGCTGGATTCAGGCCAAAAATCCTGCCTGCTCTTCTTTGAAGCTCTTGTGTGCTTTCCTCTTCTCAGTGGTGGGCCTGCCAGAGGCAAACCCTGTGCAGAGCAAATGCCTTCTGCCTCTTCCTCCTCCGTAACCCACAGCTGGGACAAGGAGCTCTCTCCTGCAGGCAAGCCAGTGTTTGCCATCAGTGTTTGCCAGGCAGACAGAGGTTTCTCCAGCAGACTGGCATGGCCAGCACACCGAGCTCTGCAACTCTCCTGCCGCTGAGTCGCTTTGTCTTTGTGGGGCCAGTTCCTCTTGGCCACAGCTGCTCCCTCCGACTCCTACTCCTCCTGTCCCCGGGGCACTCTGCTGCCCTAATTTCTGTGCCCAGCCCTCTCCCGGTGCTCCCAGCAGCCTCTCCCTTCTGACACAGCTCGCACTCGTGACCGGCGCTTTAGCTCTTTCCCACGGCTCGCTTCAGCATCCCCTGCCCTCGATTTTCCCTTTGGCCCTGCTCCAGTCTGCTGCTCCTCAGTATCTCCAGCGAGGGGCGCCCGGAGCTGCCCTTTCCCCAGAGACACCATTTCCTCTGTCCTTCTCACTTCTTCTCCTTCCAGCTGGTTGGGTCCAAATGAGGGTACAGACGGCTGCCTTTGACTCCTGCCAAAGGGCACCCAGCTACCTCTTCTCCCTACCTCTCCAGTAGGATCCTGGCTCCTGCCAGCCCCTGCAGCACCCTCATCTCTGCCCTGCTGCATCCCTCATCTCTGCCCTGCTGCATCCCTCATATCTGGCAGACCCTGTCCTTTCCTTTCCATAGCTCTTCTCAAGCTGCTCTGTCCTTGGTTGCTTGGATCCCTCATCCCTGCCGAGTCCTTGGTCCCCATCCTCTCCTCCTTTATTATTTCCCCACACACCTTATGGCTTCAGTAGTCACCCTCATGCACACCACCCCTCATTATAATTTATATCGCAATGGAGCCTTTAAGTGCCAGACAAGTGCCAGGGCCCCTGCAGCACACAAGCACAACAAAAAGACATTTCACCTTCCAAACCACTCACAGCCCTGGCCTCTCACATTTCTCCAGGGTGCTCTCAGCTCCTCTTGCCTGGTCTTTCACCCCTAGATGCTTGCAGACATCTTCCTTCAATGTCACACTGTGGCATCTGATCAGGCTCAGGAGAAGGAGCTCTCCTGGAAAGCATATATGCCTCCTTCACAGCTCTGTCCTTTAGGAGAAGGCATTGTCTTCCTCATAGTTCAGCCTCAGCTCTTACTATTTTTATGCTCCTGTAGCTACTATCACCATAATGTACTGGCAGCTGGTGCAGGAGCTTCTGGGAGCCCTGGAAGCTGCTTCTTTCCACAGCCGAGGAGATGAGACACGGGTAGGCAGATTCCTAGACTAACGAGGTCACAAGGCTGAACTCCCCCAAATCCAAATGTGGTGTTTCCATAGTCACAGACTCTTTTCTTGTCATCATTTTGACCCTTCTCAGCTTGCCTAAAATTATTTGGGGATTCTTGGCCCTGTTTGCACTGAGATGACTGGTGCATAAAGATAATTATTGAGCATTTACTGACTGAGGGTTTTCCTCAGGCGTCCCAAAGTGACATGTGGCACCCCATTTAGAGTTCCCACCCTGGACAAGAGAAAGAGGGAATGGCCTCAAGCTCCACCAGGGGAAGTTCAGGCTCAACATAAGGAAAAAATTCTTCACAGAAACGGTCATTAGGTACTGGAACAGGCTGCCCAGGGAGGTGGTTGACTCGCCTTCCCTGGAGGTGTGTAAGGTGCAGGTTGGATGAGGTACTGAGGGGCATGGTTTAGAGATTGATGGGAATGGTTTTCCCTTTACCTGAGCTGCAGGTAAGGATATGCTACCCTTTCCACCAGGTTTGCCTTCAACTAGCCCAGCGTCCTCTGCTGCTGGGAGAGAGGACCGCTGGCCTGCATCCCATCAGCAGCAGGAAGGGACCCAAGCAGAAGGTACGCCCATATCTTGAGCCCCCTGGATGTTATGAAGGCCATCGTCAAAGAAAATGTGGGGCTGGATCTGGGCGAGGATGGGGCCCTTGGGAGCTCCGTCCATGAAGAAAGCCTCGTCGATGGCCAGACCCCACTCCCGGAGTGTCTTGATGGCTCGGATGCCCATGTCACGGCCACTGCGGGCGGTGACCAAGTAAGTGCGGATGGGGGACTTTTCCTGACTGAACTTCTTGTGGATCTTCCCAAGGTGCATGGCAAAAGCCTTCAGAGGACCCTGGAAGCACAGCAAGACACCTGAGAGGGAGTGGAAAATAAGGAGACATCTCCTCTGCCAGTACAAGCCACTTGTTTATCTTTCAGGGTCTATCATGGTTCTGCAGAGCACAGAGATGCTAGAGGGGTGCAGGATTGGGCAGTGTGGGACTGGTGCCGTGCTCTGTGGTACTCATCCTAGTTCCAAAGTGACCAGGTACATCCCAGTAAGCAGCACCTCTGGGTCCGAGTTCTGAAGGGACCTTATGGCGTCAAGCTCCGCCAGGGAAGGTTCAGGCTCGACATAAGGAAAAAAATTCTTCACAGAAAGGGTCATTAGGCAATGGAATGGTCTGCCCAGGGAGGTGGTTGATTCACCTTCCCTGGAGGTGTGTAAGGTGCAGGTTGGATGAGGTACCGAGGGGCATGGTTTAGAGATTGGTGGGAATGGTTGGACTTGATGATCTGGTGGGTCTCTTCCAACCTGGTGACTCTATGATTCTATGAAAGTTCATTTCTGGTCCAGCTTGACAATTTACAAATTTCCTTTTCTCTTCAATGCCTAACCTTCCATAAAATATACCCTGGTTTTGTGGTTTAACAGGCAAATGTTTCTTCTTTCTCCCACCAGCAAAAGTGGCCAGTGGGTATGGAAGCTTCCACTGCCATGTACATGCAGGATAATACAGCCAATATCCTTACGCTCATTGGCAAGAAACCGTGGGATGGATAAGCAGGAGGAGAGAACACGGAGCTGAGATAACTGCAAAGGAACTTCTGGGACTTTTTGGTTTCTAGAAAAGAGAAAAAATTGTAGCAAGTGGAGTTATGGTGAATCCTCTGACTGTTAGACTGAATTGCTGTACTGTGAGACTTATGTGGAAAATCACTGGGATAGCTGGCTAATGAAGTAGATAAGGGTATATAAAGATTTGCTTGTGCATAGTAAAAGGATTTTGCTACTGCACCCAAATGGTGTCCGTGACATTTGTTGCCACAGTGGCCTTTCCCCCCATTGCTGCTTGTCTGTAACCTCCCTGCTGCTCACTTTGTCCTCTACCATCTCCAGCATGTTGGCAGACTACTCCCTTTGACCATCATATCACAGAATCATAGAATCACCAGGTTGGAAGAGACCCACCAGATCATCAAGTCCAATCTATCAATCCTATCAGTCACTAAGGTGACTCAATCCCCTCCCTGGGCAGCCTGTCCCAGTGCCCAATAACCCTGTCTGTGAAATTTTTTTTCCTTTTATTCAGCCCAAATTTCCCCTGGCAGAGCTTGAGGCCATTTCCTCTTGTCCTGTTCCCTGTCACTTGGGAGAAGAGGCCAGCTACCTCCTCGCTACAGCCTCCTTTCAGGTATTGTAGAGAGCAATGAGGTCTCCCCTCAGCCTCCTCTTCTCCAGGCTAAACAACCCCAGCTCTCTCAGCTATTCCTGCCCTTCCTCCTCTCGAGGCTTTGCCTTCAGCTTCCTCTCCAAGCATTACGCTCAACACCTACCATTGTTCTCCTTCCAGGTCCTTTCCCCAGGAGGCACCTACCGCCCCTCTGCTTTGGGACTCAGCCCCTCTTGGTTTTGGGAGCAAGGAACTTGCTGTGCAGGTACAAAGTGCTGCCTCAGCTTGCAGGAGGCGACAAATTGTTTGTTGATAACAAGTCTAATGAGGCTGTATTTTAGGCAGCCCAGCTTTTCGCAGCCCAGCTTTTAGCAGCCCACAGCTGGTTGTCTGTAAACTCATTTCTTTGCAGAGCTCTGTGTCCTTACACATAAGAAGCTCTGGATGGGATCCTGGCATTTACTTGCTCTGTGAATTGGTCAGGAACTCTCCAGTCCGCATACCTCCACCATACTGGCACCAGAGTCATGGGGCTGTGGCCTCAGTGTTTCACCCATCTCCACAAAGCATTGCTCCTACTGAAACACAGGCTGAGAGCCTGCCTGAGAGGTCAAGTGTTGCAGCCTGTCAGCTTCTTGAGGTTAATAAATAGCTACAGATTTGTGCTGGTCAGTTTCCACTTGAAATGGGGAAGGAAGGTCAACGCACAGCAAGAAGGGAAGGTAAACAGCCGTGCCCAGAGCTGCATGCTAAGGGCTGGGCAGAAGTAGGACAGGAGAGCTCTCCTGAGGTGCTATCACATTACAAATTTCCGTGGCCTTGAGGGGCAGGAAAACTCTGTGAGTAATCCTACAAGCTGCTGCTGGGGCTTAAAAGCTAGCAGGTCTCCTTTTAATCTTTGTCTCTATACAACCACAACATTGCATTGGTACTGCAGCTTGTTTCAGATCCCAGATCCTCTGATCTATTGCCTCATGGTGTAATGGGTACTGAGGAGGACTTGGCTCACCACAACAGTCTCTGGAGACAGATCTCCTAATGACTGAAGTGAGATCTCCTGCCACCACGTGCTGATGCATCACTCATTACTGCTTGGAGCTGAGAAAGGGGAGGGGAGCGAGCTACCGAGTATCAGGGCCATAGCATTTGCTCCTGATGAAAACCAACTGAGTTTGTGTTGGGTTGGGATTAAGGTTACTTTAGGGTTTCATCTTCCCTCGTCCTGCTGTTTATCTCTTCTTCCCCAGCACCTGCACAATGCTTAGATGTGAACACTTTGCTTGCACTCCAGCAGGCTAACCTTGAGAAGCTTGAGGTGCTAGAAATAATCCCTGGAGGGATACGTGAGTCAGTGCAACTCCGTTGCAGCCCAGCAAGCTGTATCTGCTGAGGATCTGGCTGCTACAGGTGTAAATAAAGACAAGACATGCCATCACACTGTTATTCAGAGCACTTGGCTGGGGTGTCTGTCACATAGAGTACTTGGCTTAGATGCCACAGTCTTTGCCCTCACCTGACTTCATGTGTTTCTTTTAGTAAGAGGATAAATTCTTTGGTACTGGGATGGGTTTATGGCATTTTTCAGTAAATGCTGGTCACCATGAAATAGTATATCCCTGCAGGAAGAAATCTAGAAGGCTGTAGCTTGTATGTAAAAGGCCAAGCAGGCGAGGAGGTACTGCTGTCCCACCTACGGCTGAAAACCATAAAAGTGGGCATGAGGAAGGAGATGGGTTTACAGTACTATTCAAGTGTACCTAAGCACAGTTCAGTGAACCTAAGTTCAGTGTGGGCATCGTGTCGCTGAAACTAGTAGAAATACTAGGGTGTGCTAAGGTCCATAGTGAAACATCTCATGGGCTTGAGGCATTAAGGAGCTATTGCTTTATTAATAGTATGAATTTGGCAGAACCTGCTGATGTTTATGGCAGGGTATTGAAAAGGCTATTTCTTATAATGAAAATGATGATTCCAGACATTGCTAGTTGTTTCAGTTATTTAAAGGAAATGGAAAAACCACAACCTGGGAACTGTTAATTGCCATCAGCGCCCTGATGGGCCTTCAACCAAGAAGCCCAGCTGACTGCTCTGCTGTCAGAGGTCCCAGAATGGGCTCAGGGAGGGGAAGGTGCTATTCCCCTCCTGTCCCTTGCACAGCACCTTACTCAGTCTCTGCTAAAAAGGTCAGGATTTGAGTTACCTGCTTCTAGATTGTCTTTACATTAAATTGAAGAGGAATGAGAACAATCTGTTTAACGGGACACCGGTCCCCAGGGCATTCCTCACTTCTGATTTCTTTGAACTTCTGGGAAAAACCTTATTGACTGCAAAGGAGATAAAAACAACAGGCTTATGGAGAAACAGTCCTAACACCCAGCTTGGATGGGTTGTTATAAAGGTCTCTGCAGTAGCTATGAGTGAGGAAAGATCCCATCTTTCTTAACATCCCAGTGTTCTTCCCTAGAACAGACCTGCTGCTGCCACGGCATCCCTGTTGTCTTGTACCATCCATCCCAACTGCAGCCCACAAGGGCAGTTGCCATCCCTTTGATCCACTTGCTAGTTCTGTTCTGTGCTTCTGAGGGACATGTTTCTGTTTTCCCCCTACCACAGTGTCACAGCCACTGGGGAGCTCCCTGACCAGAGCAGGGTTATTTCTACCTGCTCAGCTCTGTGTCTGTTTGGGTACCACTGTTACATCCAATTAGCTCCTGCATCTGCAGTCCAAAAGCCAAGGCTGGTTTTTGACAACTACCTTCTATTTTTCTTTCTATGATTTGGAGAACATTCATCCATTTGCCTTCCCTTGCCACTGCATCTCTTCTGCCATACTGGACTTTATGTCCTCCAGACCTTTGCAGCCAAACACAGAGCCCATACCTCTGTCCCAGCACAAAGCTCCAGCCCTGGTTTATTGCTGGACTTTGCTCTTCCTTCCACCTCGTGTCAAGGATGGTGAAGGGTCTAGCCTTTTAAAACCTTGGAGGGCAGACCCTACTCCTTACTGTCCCCTGGGGATGAGTCAGCCTAGTCCTCAGGCTGCGCTGCCCACACTGCTGGCTTCAGCTGCGGGACCGCATCTACCCAGAGACCCGCTGCAGCTACTTCCATATCTCTGATGTGAAACCCTTAAACCCTTTCTCGGCCTGCTCTGACCATGCCTCTTGCATGGGAAAAACACTGATCATTAGAGGCAAATTCAGACAAGCAAAGACAAAACCAAAAAAAAAAAGAGAAGACACCAGTTTATTCCCTTGCTGGCTAAATAAGTGGGGCTGTTAAAGGACTCCTTTCTCCCAACTTCTGTTATGTTGACACTGCCTGGATTTGCCCTTGGTTCAGTCCTGCTTATGGTCACGCTTAGCCCCGGCATGATTTAAGCTATTAAATGCCTTGCCTAGGCAGCAGTGAAACATACTGAGCAGCAGATGGGTGCTCATCACCCATGTCAGGGAAGAGGATACAGAGGCAGGGACCATGGTGCCAGTGCTGGGCAATTTCAGGGCATGGGTTGATGGACTTGGCTCTGAGCCTTTCTGCTGGAGACCCTCATGGACTCGGGAGCAGCATCCTTGCAGTGCTGGGTGCTTGCAATTCAGCTCGTGGGAGCTGGATGGAGTTAATTGATCTGCTTCTGTGATGAAGCCCATCTGTGTCCTAGCCTTCCTCTAAACGCTGCCTGCAAAAACAAATCATCTAGCTCCTCTACCGGGCCACCCAGCCGCCCCAGGCTCTCTGCACATCCATTCAGTTAATTTTGAGGCTGGCAGGCAGGGAAGCAGAGGGCAGCCCAGGCCCCTCTATCCTGGCAGCTGCCAAGGGGCTGCCTGTTTGCTGGGCGCCATCCCTGCTGGGCTCTTCTCCCCTGCCACTACTGGTAGTAGCCCAGTCCTGTCCCCTTGGCTGGCTGTGCTACATGCAATCACCCTCTCAGTCAACACTGTCCTATTTCTCCCAGCCCTGATGCTGTGCAAAGACCCGCTGTACTCACTCCCCCCTCCTCAGCTAGCTGGGGCTGGTTGCCACAATGCTGGCAGGTCTCCAGGGCTTGCCTTTGGATTTATATGGCTCAGAGTTGGGGGAGCTGGTCACCAGCTCCGGTGTCTTAATTAGGCAGAGGGCAAGAAGGAAACAGGCAGGATTGCCCTGCACCTTGGCAGCCTCTCCCCACCATGACTCGCCAGGTGTCAGTTGATCGTGCCTGGCTGCTTCTTACTGCTTCTACCTGACCATCCAAGTGCTGCCAGATCCTACTCTAACAAGATCGCTAACTGACAGGATCCCCAAGAAGGGAACAAGTGCCAGGGTGCCTGCAAGCACACACAAGCCTGTCCAACACCAGGAGCCTCTGAGGGTATCGGACCAAGTCAAAGTACCTCTTCCCCACCTGACGCAACATCCCTGGCTTCAATCGGCTCTTCCCATCCTCAAATGGCTCTCCCCATCCCCATCAGACGTAACCTTTCATTTGGGTGCAAAAATGGGATCGACATCAGGCACGACCCCCGGTCACTCCCATCGTCTCCTGCCACCCCTTACCCTGCGCCTCGCGCTCAGTACTCACTTTCAACGAATAGGCCAAGGCGATGAAGCCGAGGCAGCAGAAGTTGAGGTATACGAAGTTGAAGATGGACCAAAGATAGTAGTCATTCACCTCGGTGGTGTCGGGGTAGATTTCGATGACGGTGGTGGGGTTGGTCATTGTCTTCTTCTCCACCGAGTGCTTGCACGGGACCGCCGGCCGCAGGCTGTCCCCTTTGCAGCTCTTGCTTTCCATGAGATAAACGGCAGAGGAGGGAGACAGGACGGGTGAACCTTGCCGGAGAGCCGGGGGCTTGGCGATGCAGGTGAAGCAGCCCTGGGCGGGGGGCTGGGGAGGCCTCGGGGTCCAGGCCACCCCCTCGAAGGGGCACGGTGGGCCCAGGGGGGGGTCCTGCGTCCTCTCCGTGGTGGCTGCCACGGTGTCACCGCGCTCTGCCCTGGCAAAGCGAAAGCCCCCCCGTGAAAAAAGGGGGTGAGGGGACGGAGAGACCGGGGGGAAGGGAGAAGAAAAAGGGAGGGAAGGAGCAGAAAGGGGGAGACGTCAGGGGGAAGGAGGGAGAGAGAGAGGGACCGGGAGACAGAAGAGAGAGCGGGGAGAGGAGCAAGGGAATGGGCAGAGGAGAGAGGGAGGAGATGAGGGCAGGCGGGAGGGGGAGGAGGGAGCACGGCTTCGCCTGGGGTCCCCGGAGCCGCCCGGGCGCGGAGCTGCCGCCGGCCCTGCGGAGGGGGCAGAGGAGCGGGCAGCATCCCCCAACTCCTCCTCCTCCTCCTCCTCCTCCTCGTCCTCATCCTCTTCCTCTCGCCGCCGCTGCCCGCTGTCCTGCGTGACCGGCGCTCGAGTCACGAGCGGGGAAATAAATTAGAAAAAGAAAGAAGGAAACAAATCAAAGCGGAAAGCAACACTCGGGAGGAACCGGGAGGGTGGAAGGGGGTGACGCTCCAGGGCAGCCGCCAGCTAGCCGCCCTGCATCCCTTCCCGCAGCCCTCCCCGCCCGCCTAGCGCTCTGTCCGTCTGTCTGTCGGGGCCTTCAGCTTTCTGTCCCGTGCCGGGACGGAGCGGGGCGGCGGGTGGAGCGGGTCCCCCGGTGCTGCAGAGCGGTGTGGCCCCTCGCCCTCCCTCCCCACGGGGTTGTTATTTTGGGGTTGGTGGTTGTTTTTTTTTTTTTTTTTTTTTGGCTGAGTCTCATCTGTGTGGGATTACAGATGAGATGGCATTCCCCGATCCCTTCCACCTGCCAGCAGGTCTCCCCACCCCCGTTATTTTCCTAGGGGGTGGAGGTTTCCTACTGTGGCCGGAGAGGAGGAGGGGATGAAGACAGAGGATAGCGAAGGTGATGTGAGAAGAGGTTGGCCCCCACCCCAGTTTCGCAAATAGGAGAGGCCGGTCCGCCTCTGGCTGCCAGTCCGTCCGTCCATCCTTCTCCTCGGAAGACATCAGGAGGAGCGAGGGATACTCACAAGGAGCGATGCGCCGAGTCGCTGCATATCCGGCTCAGCACTGCCTCCGGTTCGGCTTCCTCGGCGCTGGAGTTGCGGGAGGGAGGAGGGGAGCGCAGGGCGAGGGGGAGCCCATGGGCCGGGGTTGGGCAAGGGGGAGAGTTACAGATCGGGAAGGTCAACCTGTAGACCCCTTCCTCCCCCTAAGCGTCCTCCGTGCTCCTCCGGGTTCCAGCTCTTCTCCTCGTGTCCCCCCCGCGGGGACGTCACCTCCTGCTTGGAGCATCCTGGTAGCACCCTGCTGGGGAAGGGCATCTCCTGGGCCCCGGCCAAGCAGCTTCCCTTGCTGGTCAGAGAAGACGCTTGGTCCTGCTCTCCCCAGCATCATCCACAGAGACCTTCGCAGTGGGAACTCGCTGCAGCCGGGGTTGTGATTTTGCTCCCATGAGCCTGGGTGAAAAAACCAAAGCAAGCGTGGCAGGGGCGTGAGGGGGAGATTGAGGCAGTGTGGCGAGGGGAGGTGGGAGCCATGCAGCACTTTTGGGGAAAAAGAACTCCGGTTCTAGGGGGTGAAGGGAGAGGTGATAAATCCTCTGTGTGGACTGATAATTTCTGCCAGCACTGAGCAAATCCCAATGCAGGAGCTCTCTGGCAGCAACACACAGGACATGAGGTTGCTTTAGGAGAGGGAAGTGAGGATGTCAGGAAGGATGGATGAGTCCAGGAGGATCTGGCCGTGCCCAGCCTTGACACAGGATCAGGGACATGCTTGCTGCCTCTTGTTTAAAACTGCCCTGGGAGCTGCACAGAAATCTGGTTCTGGGGTGCTGCAACAGCATTCCCCCAGGGAAATGGTGCTGGAGAACAGCTGGTGCCACACAGGGACGGCTTGCAGGTCATTTGGGAGGACACAGCTGTGGCACAGGGAGGGTGAAGATATGAGGACGTGGTGTGTCATGTCGCAGAAGCAGAGCCAAGCCGAGCCCAGCACAGGTAGCCTTGAGGCAACAGCCAGTTCGAAGGGGTGCTGGGGAAGGGGCATAGAGACATCCCAGGATACTGGAAACAGACTGGATAAAACATAAGTTTGTGCACGCAGGGGGAGGAAGACCCTCTGGAAATGCCTTAAGCCTACCCACAAAGTGCTAAGAAATAAGTATGGTAATTCATTCACTCAGCTGTTCACAGGCAAGTTTGGCTCCTGCATATGGACACCCAACCCATGTTCATCCCCATGGGTAACTGTGATGGAAGGGGACTTCTTGTGTGGCTACAGCACTCCTAGACCGGAGGGGGTCCAGTTTGCATAAGGCTAGTGTAATCCCTCTGAAGGGACCTGTACTGGTTAAAAAAGGCCAAACTGCCCTTTGATTTGGCATTTATTACTGCCAGAGTGATAGCGGGTCCTGCCAAAGTAAAGAGGGTTTTATTAGCGCTATGGCTGCCTGTGATGACACCTTGGGCTCTCCAGGAAGCTGCTGAAGAACAGAAGCAGTCCTGGGGTGAAAAGGATGTTCCTGTGAGATTAAGCTGTTTGCAGGAAGGCAGAGCCACTGCCAGCTGTTGTCAGCCGTTCTGGAGGGCTTGGACAATCCTGGGCAACATAAGGCTGTGTACAGCATCCTTCCTTCAGGCTCAGGAGGAACAATGAAACCCCTTAGATGCAAACTGCTGTTTGCTATAGGAGCTACTGATGAGGTTGCTGTTCATTTGTCTGAGGGAAGTTGTGTAGGTAGGACTGCTCCTCTTCTTAATGTCATACAGGAATGGAGGGTGAGCAAAGAAAAACGTCAAAGAGGGGACTGGAGGAGGCAAGCGGAGGCAGCAGGGTGGTGTAGAGGAATGTGGGATCGACAGAAGCTGGTGTATTCCCCAGTGTGAACAGGAATGAAAGGTCAGGGAGGCTGAATGGCTGTTTTTTCTCTTCTCTGGTACCAGGCCAGCCTTACAGTTTACAGAGCACTTTGGGGTCTTTGGGTTGGTAATTCATCATCTTTCTCAATGCTAAGTGTGAGCAGTGAGAGGTTTATTACTGCAGGTCACAATGGTATATATGCAACACCACTGGTTCAAAAGACATTCATGTGACTGTTCAGAATTAGGGAACTGGCTTAAAAAATAATGACACAACAAATAAACCTCCCTCAATATTCTTCATTGTTTTAACACTTCTATTTTTTTGGAGGTCATGTGTGTAAGCCTTGAAACATAAGGTCTACGACCACTTTTATTTCAAATAAGAGCTGGGATGATTATGAATAATCACTCATAATACTGTGGCATCAAGAACGGCATCCCCTTGTGCTAAGCATGGGATGAACAGACTATAAAGATGTTTGCTGCCCCAAAGCAATTCTCCTGTAATCGTGTTAAAGATGTGGGCTGTAGCATAATCAAGCGCTGTAAGACCTGTGAGAAAGTCTTCCATCTCAAATTCTACTCTGGTAAACCATTAGCAGGATCCACTCCTGTTTTTTTTCTGAAGGAGAAAGCCCATAACCTCCTGAATGTGGGCTCCTCCTTTCCTATTCCTTCTATAAATTTCCTCAACCAGATGCTATGCCCCATAAGCAGTAAGGTGCTCTGAGGCTTGGAGAGGTAAATGGCGGCATCTCCCCACTATCCCTTGATCCCCATCTCCTGTCCTCTAAGCTTTCGGTCTGCTGCTTTTCCCTCCTAAAGGAATCTAAAAATAAACCCAAGAAAGAGCTGAAAAAGAAAACGCCATCAACCCCCAAAACAGCATTCTTAGTCATTGACAGCGTGTAAAAATAGTTCCCAAAGGAACAAACTGCTGAGCCAACCAGATAAGCAAGTCATCTCCATAAATGAGGGGTCTCATCCTCCCTTTCCTTAGGGAGGTCCTTGTTTGTCTAAGTGGGTTTTGCCAGAACAGAGCAGGTTGGAGAAGGATCAGGCCCATGGAGAGAGCCCTGAGGGTCATGGCCTGGTGCCCTACTACTCAAGAGAACATACAATAAAAAAATTATCTTCTTTGCACCAGTAGACACATGTAATAAAGTTATCAAATTGTCATCAGCATGGACTTCTGCAGAGACAGCACAGTAAATGGAAAGGCTGAGGTAAACCTGAGCATTTGCTGTGCATTAAGTGTGCAGGTTGCTCACAGGGTGGAATGTGCTCTGGTCCCTGCTGGAAAAGCATGGGTGGACAACTCTGACTCTTGGCTTCTCCAGCTCTTGGCCATGATCAGACCTGTGATTGTGCTGAGACATAACATTCAGTACTCATAGCACGGTTAAAAGCGTAGGCACAATCTTCCGAGCAGAAGCAACGCCTTCATATTCCTGTTGATAAATTTGGCAATGGATGACTTGTTCCCCCCTTAAGCTATTGAGGAATGGTGGGCTACGTGATAGGTATTTCAGGACCCAGCCAGCCCTTTCGGGTTAAATCTATCTCTTTAATGTTAGGAGAACAGCTGATCGGGGTATTAAGGCATCCTGGGGGAAGAGAGGCTCAGGACGTACCAATGGGGAAATCAGTTAAGCTCACTGTGTGCTTACATCTACACTCAGAAAACAGGACGGAACTTGGCTGCATCCATCTTGCTTATGTAGATGATGCTTTTTTCAAAGTAGGGATTAGCTCTTATCTTCCACCTGGCACACAGAGCCTTCATTCTGCATTGGAGTCTACAGCTCCCATACAGCAGCACCAGGACTAAAAATCACACAGCCAGGCAAAACAGATGGATTTTTCCTACATTTAAAAAAAAAAACAACCCAAAAAAACCCAAAAAACCCCCAACCCAACCATGCTCTTCATCATGAGGCTCCAGGAGCATAAACTCCACTTCCTAGTGGGTTTTAAGCTGGACTTCAAAACTGTAGTCCTGCTTTGGCTGCTACAGTATGACACTGCGTCCCAAGTTGAGCAGAGCTCATTCTAGCTGGCTCAGAGGCCCAGGGGAGTACCCTGTAGGACTACCCTTGGCAATACTCAGCCAGAGAGGTGTGGCCCCCATAGAAGGTTGTAGACTAGGAGACAGGTTGGCAGTGCCTACCACTCCTGTGGTGCTTGGTCAGGCAAGTGACATGGTCAAGCCATCCTGAAAAGGCTAATTATTAATACACTGAAAAAGAAACCGACAGGCTCTGTGCATGTCTCCTAATCAAAGAGAAGGGGAGGAGCCCTTCTGAAACACAGATGGGTAACCTGAGCAGGTGACCAGATTTACTGAGCCAGGCATACAGGTTAGGGAGACACTGAGAAAATTCAACATCTCAAACTGCTTAAGCAAAGACAACTCTCAGAGTTAAGGAGGGGAAACACTGTATTTTTTTGTTTCAATTTTCTATGTTGAGACAGTAAGTCCATCAGCAAATTAGATTAAAAAAACAGTAACGCAGTTAGAGTTTGGTTTAAAAATGCAAATAAAAGAACAAAGTGAGGAGACTCATTCAGGGAAGACTACAATGAACCCCTCCTCCAGCCAATCCTACAGTAAACCACTCAGGGTATCATTCTGGGCCTCACTCTTTCCCCAGGCAGCAGTCTCCTGTCTGCCTGAGTACACCTATCAGCCCAGTCTTGGGTTACAACAGAAGCCGTCACAAATGGAATAAAGGATTGCACACCCAGCAGAACCACAGTCCAACAGCTTGTTCTGGGGCTGTGCTGCACGTCCCACTTAAATCTGATGCCAAAGATGTTCAAAGCCCACAGTCAGCTAAGTATCAGGCTTCCCCTCACACACTGAGTCTAATTAGCAAGTACCTGAGAAGCTGTCCCTGTCTTGCCATGCTTCAGAGATCTTGAAGCTGGGAAACATACAGCAGGACTTAGAGAAGCTCTGGGCACTTAATTGGTGTGAAACTGGGGCTCTCTAAAGAAGTGTACCTCCTGATAGTGGATTTTTTTCAGTAACACGCTACTGTTCTCTTGCTAGTCTTGCAACACATATCTTTGGGTGTCCAGATGCAAGGCTGGAGATGATGACAACAAGCAGGCACAAGCAAACTTTGGGAGCAGCATTTGTTGCATCCAGGGTTGCAGGGCACAATACAAACATCAGAAGTGTGCCCAGGCCTGTCCTAACTGTCCACAGGAGACCCCTCCAAGGCATTAGGCATAGTTATAAAGCCACACTGATGAGCTACAGAGGGTGGAAATAGGTGACATCTGCAGGCTATGTGCTCACTGTCCCCCTACATCTCACCACGGGACATTTTCCCCACCCCTATCTCTGATGTTCAGAGTGAATTAAAAACTGGGAATGACGTACATGTACTGCACTGGGCATAACCACCTATTCACCCACTGTCCAAAGACCTTTCTCAGGAACTCCCTTGGCCCCAGTGGTACTTCTGGCAAGATTATCAGTGAATTTTGGGGAGTCAAGATTTCATCATCTGGTTTTTCCTTGTCTGGGGTCACAGCTGGTGCTGATCTGGTCCTCTTGCCACCCTCAGCTTTACCTATCACTTGCTGCCACTCCCCTCCCCAACTTCAGAACCTGATCCAGAACACTGGGAGAACAAGAGTCATCTACTCCCAGCATGGGCTGGGATTCTTGGCAAACTCTCTGGACAAAGATGGGAAGATTTGTGGTTTTGGGAACCTGGGAGAAGTCCACCAAGCTCAACAGAATCTGTGCCAAGTGACTTTGCTCAGCAGAAAGCCAGGCCTTCATGGCCATGAATTCAAGTGACAACCATTAAATCTTATCTTGACCCCTTTCACATTTGTACTTGCTGAAGAGTCCCACTGACTGCAGCCCCCTCCCTGTCTTGTTGGGTCTGGCATGCAGGTACTACCCTCCAGCTCTGTCACTAGTGCCATTGCTATGCAAAAACACATCACCAGAGCCATCGGGCTCCAAAACTTAATCCTTGTGCACACTATTGCAATCCCCCATTGCTCTAGCCCAGGATATGCCCTCCTAGGACCAAGCCAGCACAAGCCCATTGAGAAATGACCTAGTGGTCACTGCCTCAACTGTCATGGAGGGGTGATAAAGATGGACTCTTCCTCACCTTTTGCTCCCCCACTTCATGAGTGAAAAAGCAAGAAGAAATAAATAATGAGCTGGACAACGTTCCCTGTACTTCTCCCCCAGTGCAGAAGCCCAGGCCTGAGAGCAGCCACACAGTGCCTGTGCAGTAACAGAGGTGCCAGAGGCTGGCACCAGCCAGCTGCCCCCCAGGAAGGATACCAGGGATGGGAGATGCGAGAGGGTCTTGTTCAGCTCTGAGAATCATTCTTAAAAACAAATACTGGAAGACATAGCAGTAAAGCAAGGGGCTACTCCAGCTGGAGTGGTCAAATACAGACCTCCCAGCACCACTTACTCAAAGGAGGGGAAAAAGTAGCTAGCAGGGCACTAATGACTATTTTCCATGTAATTATAAATCTAGTTTTTTTTTTTTTTTTTTTAATTTTTCCTCCTTTCCACTTACTGGATTTCTAATCCTGGTAATCTTTCTCTGTGGCTCCCGTGCATGTGTTTAAGTGTGTATGTGGCAGAGGCGGTGGGGATCAGGCGCTTAGACACATTTGGCAAAGCCAACAGAATCATTGTCGCGGTCAAAGACGGTGTAGTAGGGACCAATGAAAACATCTCCCAGAATCCAGAGTGGGCCCCCAGGAGGCGGGACATCCAGGCCTGAAAAGCCACTCAGGCAGATGGTCTCTCCTTGTACAGAAACCTACAGAGAAGAATGAGAGCTTCAGCCCAAGATGGTCCTCTCCTTCCCTGAAACTCACAAGCTCAGCAATAACACCTGCCAACACTGGCTACACTTCAGCCTCTTCCAGCCTGTGACCTACAGGTTGCAAAAGTAACTCCCAACTTGCTGCTCCCACAACTCCAAACCCAGCTCCCCCTCCCAGAGCCCTTATTCAGCAAAACATCAAGTAAAGCTGCATGTGTCCTTAAACCTCCCAGCCTGTGCAGCTCTGAATTAGAGCCATTGTTGAAATTCTGCACAAAAATGGTCCTTGCAAGTTGACTCTGATGGCTTAAATGTTAGGCTGATGGCCTTTGCTATGACAAGGCTGGCCTCACAGCTCCAGAATCCGGCAGAAAAGGGCAACATATTTGTAGGAAGTGAAGCAACAGCCTGTCTGTCCTTTCTCTCCCATCCTGCTGTCCCCCATGAGCATTGTGTAGGGTCTCATTCCTGCAGGACTTCAATGGGATTATCTGGGTCCATGAGTCACCACCCCAGTGTCACCACCCCATCACTGCAACCTTTCATTTTCTCAAGTGCCACCTCCAGCCTTCCTTTGCTGCTCTCGGATTTTGTGGTTGAGGTTCGAGTTGAGAAAGCAAAAGTTAGGCATTGCAGAGAAAGTGTAGGGCTGACAAAAGCTGCTTGTACACACCTTGAAGACATACTGTTCTCCAGTGAGCTGGTAGGGTTTCCCTCCTAGTGTTAGTGTAACAACAGGCAGAGATGACACCTTATCGCATGGGATCACATACTGCAAGAGAAATGGTAAAGGTTTTAGATAGTAACTCCTACACCCTCAGGAAAAGGCATGGTCTCCCTGAGGCACAACCATATCTTTGCTGTGGTTTTCCTTAAGAATTGCTCATCTCAGGGTGCAGAAGAGGCCTAAGCTAGAGGAAGAGAGCTGCTCCTTGTCCAGGGCTGCAAGCTGATGGGCGAGAGGCTTTTAGGGACAGGGATGGAGCCAAAAGATCCTGGATTCAGTACCTGGCTTTGCTCTGATAAGCCCCAGGCCACAGCACCTGATGCAGCAGGGCTGAGGCCTTTCCTTTGCAACAAGATAGGGAGATGTGGCTTGATACATCCGAGGAACAGACAGGGACTCACAGTGTGATAAACAAAGCTAGTTTAATTAACACTGGTGAGTCTTGGGAGGGTGGCAGTCTAAGCCAGTTGTTGCTGCAGCATGGGGCCTGCCCACACTGCAGTAAAGCCCTGTAAGTGCTCATGGCTTTGTCATTTGGGTGGGGCTTCAGAGTACAGCATCGTTCCTAGGCAGTCCTCACAATCTCTACTCCTCCACAATTTCAGGGAGGTGAGTTGACCTTGTGATATTAGTCAAGATGGCTACAAATTTTGCAGGTAAGGGCTGTCATTTGCATTAAATTTATCTGTATTGAAGTCCCTCTGGACTCACATTAACATGAATCCTTGGCCTTAGGTGCAACTCATGCCCCTTTACCACCTCCTCCTCCTGGAGACAGGTAGCAGAGGTGACCTAAAGCCTCCTGAAGTTCACGGGACTGAGCTCCCTACTGTGAACATGAGCAGGGCATCAAATGCTACCCAGAATCTAAACGTTTTTGCTATGCCAGAGGCTTTTCTAGGAGTATAGGCTATGGATTGAGAGCAGAGGAAGAAGACAACCGAAGTCTCTAGAAGGATCTAGGTGCAAAGCAAGACATCAGTGTGGATACCACAATGGGCACATATCCCTTCTTTCCCAACCTGGCCTCACCTGGCCTTTGATGAGTGGTTTCGCACCAATGGCTGTCTGCAGCTCCTTCACTTCCTTTGTGGGGCCAGTGATGAGTGAGGTTCCTGTGTCCACAATGGCCTCACAGCCTCCCTTGCACAGAGTCAGCCCATTGGCAACATCCACCCTGGAAAGAGATGCCCAGATAGAAGACAACACTTACAGGCCTCCCAGCAAAGGCTGCAAGGAATAACGGGCAAAGACTTGCCTGCTGCCTGCATACCCTGTCTGCTGACCACCATGACTAATGGACATGTAAGTGATGTACTAGGGACTCATGTTTTACCTGTACTACTGTAAAAACCAAAGGGTTAAGGGGACAGCTGAGGAGGTCTTGGGCAAGGCAAGAAGGATTTGTGTACAAAGGGTCAAGACAGAAGCTGCTTGGTTTCCTCATTACATCACATTCCACAGCAGCACAGATGGATAAAGCTTTCCAGCCAAGGGTCTGCCACACTTTGCAAATGTGGCCGGACTAGGGGAAGATGAGAACTGAAACCCTGCACTGAGGAGGGATGCAATCCCCAGGGAAAGGGCACACTGATCACAGGCCGCTCTTAAGTTCCCATCACGTGGGAAAGCTCAGAATAGACCGCAGGGCTGGCGGCCGGCAGCTCAGCCCACTCTCCACCCCTCTGCCTCCAACAATGAGCGCTGATTGCCATGCAGTGCCCTTCAGTCAAGGGCTGTCTTCCTTGAGACTCATCCTGTTCCTCTGGAGCTGTGAGCAAGTGAGCAATACAGCTCTGTCCTCGCTGAGAGCTGAGCAAAGTCGAGGTTTAATCTTTGGGGCTTGCCCTGCCTGGAAGTAGGACATGCCATTTATTTTCCCCACTTCACAAGGGTGCAGCAGGTATTTTCAAATGCCAAGCCATAAACAAGAGGAAAGGACTTTGCACAACATCTCCTGTTGTTTTCTGCCTCTTCTGCTCTTCTAGAGGCAAACAATTCATTTTTAGGGTGCAATTTGAATTGCCTTTTTTTTTAATAAAGGAGTAGATGTGTTACAGGTGTGAGCTGTCTGCACATATAGTCAGGTGGAAGGGTAACTTACGCATCCATGTGGACCTGCCAGTAAGCCTTGCGTGTAACGTTAACCCAGCTGAAGTCACCACTGTAATACTTGGGATCAGTTCCTCCCAGGAGAAGCTCACCACCAGGCTGAGCAGTAGGATCTCTGAAAATAAAACAACCAAAAATTGCAAAAATCAGGAGCACAGCAAGAATGACCCCCTCTATGCGCCCCACAACCACATACCAGGGTGCTTTGGGGTGAAGCACAGCACTAGCAGCACTGGAGACAAACAACTTACGTTGTGCTATAATATGTCAATATAAAGACAGAAACTGCAAGATAGGCTGGGGTGGGGAAACAGCAGTAATTTGGCCCAGCTGAAGCATCTTTCAGCTTTCTGCTTTGTACTTTCACACAGACAACTGGAGAAACTCACTGCAGAGAAGGGGGACAGCAAAGGGAAAATAAGCACTGGTGCAGGGACTCCCCAAATAATCAGCTTGTAACACTTGTGTACATGGCTGATGCAGCATTAAGTTATCTGCACCCGACTCTGCGCCAGCCAGCAGCCTTAGAGCTGAATCCTCAAGGTTACTGTCAGATAAAAGCTCACTGCCGAGCAGATGGGAAGAAATATGGTGATGGGGGTAGGGCTAGCACTTGAATGGCCAGCAGCAGTGTGCTCTCTACCCTCCCCGCTCCCAGCATGCTACTTCTTAGGCTGAAGTAGTTCAGAGTCTCCCTCTGCAGTGCCAGGAGGGTGATGTGGTATGCTATGGGGAGCAGCTGTGGGTGCCAACAAGTTTGAGGCTGTGCAGGAGGGTTTCCTGGGGAGTGAGGGAACGTGAGCGCCACCATTAATGATGACTGGTAGGGGGCATACTGGCCTGGGAGGTGACGTGCTGGTGGCCAGGTGGCTCAAGGATTTTGGCTACAAACTGGGTCCGTGTTTACCCCTCTAACAGGGTCTGCACTAGCAGCGTGCAGTCTCATGATCACAACTGTGTTTATTTTTATTCCTCCTTCCTCTGGAAACATCCTCTCTCTCTTCATCAGTTAAGAAGTGTGATAGCAGACCTACCCAGCTTTTAATCAGTAAAACAACTGCATTTCTACTTTCCTTCCTACTTCAAAGCAGTAAGTAGAACAGATATTGGCCTGACAGCTCCAGCAAGGAGACATTGCTGAGACTTCCTCAGTGGTGCTGGCCAGAGTTCAAACCAGCACACAGCAAGAGGTGCTACCAGGTCACATGGAGAAACACCTGGTTGGGCCTGCCCTTACAAGAGATGCATCACCAAACCCAACACTACCTGTTCAGGTAGAAGGAGAAGATGTTTTTCTCGATCAGCTTCTGTTGCATGATGTTATCGAAGAAAGGGGTGACCTTGTCCACAGAGATCCTCGGGAACGCCATGCCCAAGATGCCGTCAAATTTGGCAGCAATAAATGTGATGCCTGGCTGCTTTACAGCTTCCCCAAAGATCTGATTCTTGATTTTCAAGTTCCCGAGCTGAGGGAACATGGGGAAGGAAGCAAAAAGCAGATTGTAAAGAAAACATACTAAGGAAACTAGAGTAGAAATGGGATCTCACTAAAGACAGGCTGCAGCATAACCCTCAGCATGCTGCCACAATCCTGCCAGCTTTCACCTTTGCATTTGTAGATACCCTGGTGTACTCTCCCCAAAGGAGGGGGCAGGCCATGCTAGCTGCACAGTGGCATCTCCCGAGTCCCTGCAAAAGCTCAATGTACACCTGCAGGCAGGAGCCCCCCCTACTTTTTTGTTCACCTCAGTCAAAACTTTCAGCTTCCTGGTGGGTCCCAGCAGTTGGCCATGCCATTTTGCAGCTCCTCCCTCTTTGCACAAATGGTTCTGTATCATTTAATTCCCCCTATATTTCTTCCTCCATCTCCTACTTCAAACTTCTCTCCTAGTTTGAAAACCTCTTTTGCTGTGCCTTTAATGCTCTTTTCCACCCTCAGCGCCTACATCATCTCTGTGTCCTACCTCCTAGGGTCCTGCACCCATTCCTGGTTGGGAACACAAATCCCTTTCGACTCTGCCAATGACCCCTGTGATCTCTGCTACATAAAAGACAACCCCAGGATATCACTGCATCTCCCAGAAGAGCCACCAGCCTGCAAAGACCTCCCAGGGGAGTGCAGAAGACCCAACCAGGAAAGTGAGGTTGAGCATGAAGCTCAAAAATAGCACTTGGAGGACTATGAAGGCAAAAGTCACCTCTCTTGCCAGTTACAAGAAGTGGCATTCCCCACTGGAAAGACAAAATGTCCCACAAGGTCAGATCCTCAGAAAGAAGATTACAAAAAAAAAAAAAAAAAAAGGATAGCTCTGCTGATGGGGAGTAGGACATGTCTGCTGGCTCCTGGCTCTAGCAGTTCAGGAGATTTCTGAGCTTCTGGTCGACCATAGGCAACTTTAGCATCTGTGCTAGGATGGTTTCAGCCTCTCGGCCTCCAGCTAACAGTCCTGCAGTGAACCAGGCTGGACTGAAAAGCTGGCATCTCCTACCTGATGGCAGATAACGATCTCTGTAAATTACTAATATTCCCCCAGGGTTAGACAGTACAAGGCTGGGACTGGCAGTGTTGACTTTAATGGTACTGGAGGCTTGTGCTAGGAAAGGGCAATCGAGCCTTGCAAAAACTAAAAGCCACAGGAGAGGATGTGGGGTGAAACAGCTCACAGTAATGCATCCGCTCATTGGCACGTAGCAAGCGCCCCAGTTGCATGCTGCAGGTTTACAAAACACACTGCTCCACTGCTTGGCACAGCTGGTCCTGCAGCAGCTTGCAAAGTTTGATAAGGCTTCTATTAAAAAAAAAAAACCTGAAAACAACTGAAAATCATTCCCAGTGGATAACTGCATGGCAGCAGCCCTTCAGCACTTTGCAGACAGGTAGTGGCACCCCACAGTACACCCAGCCTCCCTGTTAAAAGCCTTAGCCAAACAGGCAAGGGCTAGATGGTGAAAGTGGACTAGAGGCAAGGGCCTCTGTGGCCTGGTTTGGTTGGGCTCCTCTATAGGCAGAGGCACATGGGAGAGGCAAGTAAAGGCATCTCTTGTGTCTTGACCAGCACTGCAGCCCCAGGAGAGAATTCATGCCCCATGGATGGTAATGCTTCCTTTGTTCTCCTTGAAGGACATCTCAAGGTTGGAATGAGATGTCCAAGCAGCAGAAGGCTGGCTGAACCTGCTGCTCCTTGAAGGGTGAACAGCACCAAGAGTGCTGTGCCACAAGGCATTATTCCTCCACAGAAGGAGAGAAGATGTTCAACATGAGTTTATGACCATCTCAAAAAAAAAAACCCACACCCAAAATTGGGGCTGAGAGACTCTGGATCACCTGCCAATCAGCACCTTTAAGTCAGATGCTGTTTCCACCCACTGGGATGGCTGAAGCCTAGAGGGTCGCCCTGAAGGCTCTTTCAATGCCTGTATTTCCAGATTACACCTGACTAGGAGCTGGCCTACAAGATGCTGTGCATCAGGAAGCTTCTTGGTGTCCAAGTTGAATGCCCCTGGCCCTCAAAGTCACCCCTGCTCCTTGTGTACTGCAAGCATGACAATACTCAGGCTTCAAGCAAGAGGTTTCTCTTCCTTCTGCCCAGACAGAAGCCAAATTCTACAAGCTGTGCTGGCTGCCAAGAGCCATCCCCACTTCCCAAACAAGCTTAGGCACAAAATCCTTCCTCTGAGCCACTGGGAAGTGGAAAGCTAATTAGCAAGCAGCCATTAGGGTGATAATTATTCCCCCCAGCACCCCCCTCCCCCCCTCGCCCAGAAAAAAAAAAGAAAAATCTGCAATTTTCCTTCCGTCTCACTTCAGCCCCTGGACTAAACCAGGAAGTGCCTAAACCAGCCCCCACATTTTCACAGGACAATAAAATTCACTATTTGCCTTGCTGCTCCAATCCATTACTGGGACAAACAGATGCCTCTGCCTGCTCTGTCTGTATTTTTCAAATCTCATATGAGAACCTATTAACGCTATGTGCATGATGCTTTCATTTGGCAAGAGCTGCAGGAAGGCTTGGATGGGTAGTTTTTTTTGCAGCAAGGTGTTTCTAAATGAAGCAAGGGATGCAGGAAATAAATGGCATGAAACAAAACTGAAAATTGTCCTGAAGCTCTCCTCCACAGCCTTGTTTGCACTGATTTTCAGGGTTCACCAAGCCTATTAAAAACCTTCTTCCCCCAAAGAGGGTCCTTCACTCAGCCTGAGCTGCTGGCATGCTTGGACACAAGACAGAGGCAAAGGCTGGTGCTTCCAGCTTAGTCTGAGACTTTCCTACTGTAAAGATGGCCTAAAGAGTGCTCCTTGCATGAGCTACCCACCTTGATCTTCTCTTGGGTATTCTTCTTTTGATCCCAATGAAACTGGTAAGCCAAACCTTTTCAGCTGAACCTAGTACGTAAAACTCCAAATCCCTAAATCTATGCGCTTTTTCAAAACTTTTGCTTTGTCTCCCTCCTGCAAGGCAAACATATGCTCTTATCCCTGACAGGAGACCAAATAATCTGGGAGCACGTGTGCTGCTGACATTTGGTAGCTGGCAAACTCTCACAAGCATCTGTACCTGGGAAGCAGTTGTGAAAGTTGCCTGCCCTTCACAGGACAGAAAGCTCAGCCTTCACTCACTGAAAACAAGTTGATGGGAAGCAACCACCAGCAGCCTGATTACCTCAGTCTGGGCCACGAATACTACCATGGAACCCCTCCCTAGCTGTCATACAGTCTGCAAACATAAGCACCCATTCTCTACACTAGACTAGGATGGGGTAGTGAAGAGCCCGTTTCTGGCCAGTGTTTGGGTAGCTGCTTATGTGGACATTTACTACTGCATGGGTACTGGCCACAAACAGGCTGGGCACCACCACCGGCCTATTGCAGTGGTGTTGGTGTGTGCTTGGGCTGGGAAATTCCCAGGGTTAGGAGAATGAGGACTGGAAGGATGGTCAGACATTGGTTCATGCCCCTAGCTTACTGACCTGCTGACCTTCCCCCTTCTCTGCTTGCCTTGATCATTGTCACTTCCTCAATATTATCACCATCTTGGTTCAAAGCACTTGGAAACACTATGCTGAAGTATGTTCTATAAAAGCAAAACAATCAAAAAGGGAGTCCTGTTGAAATCAACTGGCTTCAAGTGCTCTGCTGAAAGCAGACTGGGCCAATTCAGGGTGAAGGCAGTCATTACTCACCGTGACGGTGTCCTGGCTGAGGAACCCAGAGAGGCTCCCTGTCCCATAGTGGATGGCGAACTCAGTGCCATTCTCCACGTAGGTGCTGGATTTAGAGGCATCATACTTGTGATGCAGCACTGTGGGTGGGGGACACATGGCAACATACAACATTAGTGCTCCTTGACACCTAAGGCTCCCCAAAACCTAATCCCACACCACCCAGCTCAGGACAAACAGACATGCAATGATGTGAGGGTGGGCCTGAACCCAGCATTTGCCAGGCCTGATTAACAATTCCCCAGACATTTGAAATGCTTTAGGTGAGCAGATCCAATTTGGCTGTTAAATCGGATTTGGCTACCAGGTATTAAAAGCCTAAAGCCTGTGTGGCTGGTGTGTCAGTAAGCGTTAGAGTGAAACACTTCTCCAGTGTCATGGCAAACAACGGTGGTTTTAAAAATAGCCTGCTCTGGGCATGCACATTTCCACTTTATGGATTCATCTTTTATTAAGACTACCTGGAATTTTTTTTTATACCATCAATGGTTTTTGCACAGAGGGCTCAAAATATTTTTTTATGTAGAGAAGGGCATTTTTCTTGTCTAAGCTGCTTTTCCCCCTTGGAAGGGTTGAGAACTGTAAGATATCCCTGGTTTTATGGCTGGGCAGATTTCCAGAGATTCCTCCTGAGTCACGAGTTAGGCAGCAACACGTGGTGAACTTGGCCAGCCTGGCTGCATGGCTGAGCCTTGCAGAAACCAACATGCTAAATGGGGACTTCCCTGGCTGGGCCATCTGGATCCCAGTCTGGCAGGACGTTAGTCTTGGTGCATATTCATAAAACAAGCCCTTTGGTCCCAGTACCTCCTCTGTCAGTGACTTGAGAAACCAGTTCTCTTCTACAGATCAGGAATCCCCAAGACAGACAAGTCTTGGCCTCATCAACCTACCGGTTTCCTAAATCTCATGCGACATACGCAAAAAGAATACTTGTCTCTGGGCACTATAGGACCATACAAGTCATCCAAACCTCCCCCTGCCAACAAGCACTGCAGGATGTCTTTCACGGTTGCTTTTGTTGACTCCACAGGTTTCTCTGTACTGCATAAGCAGCACAGCCAGTGGTTTTTAAATGACCTTTTGCCATAGCTGGGTTTGACCCCTTCACCTGTGCACCTTCATTGCACAGGAATACCACAGAGCAAAAAGGGAAAAAAAAGTATAGTCCCTAAGATATTCTCATCATATCGTGCCTACCTGACTCTTGCTAATTATAAATCTAGAAACATGCACACACATGCTCTGTGCAACAATAAACCAGAAACTAGGGCAGTTTGTATCAGATTTGGCAAGAGGCTGACTTTTTTTTTTTTCTACTAGCCTTGTGCAATAGGGCAACAGCAGCATCAGTCTATAATTTGGGGAGAAACATCACAACCTGTGATGCGCTGCTCCCCAGCTGCAGGGCTGAGGCTGTTGGGGAAGGTTTGAAGCTGTGCGTGGGTGATGTGGAGGGGAAAAAACAGGAAGGGAGTAATGAAGGATAGATGTGGGAGGCTGGGATCCTATTTCCAGCTCTGACCCTAAAGAGTCCATCCACCCTCTGGCAAGCCCTTTCATGCTGTTGCCTCAGTTTCTCCTGATACAATGCCAGGTTCTGCATTTTGCAGGGAAGGAGAAGCTGTTGAGCACTGTAGCTGGCACTGGTGATACTTACAGCAGGCAATGTCCAGGAGGTGACAGTGCACAGATGGCACCCAGAGGTTGGAGGAGCCAGTGTCAAAGACCACAGTGAACTTCTGTGGGGGTGTCCCAATGCCAATCTCACCATAATACTGGGCCTGCAAAGGAGGAAAAGGGAGTCATGAGCAGAGACAGCTGGCTAGCAGCAGGAAATAAAGAACCAAAAAGTCTCCCAGGATTGAAAACCAGATCAGATTCTTATCTAGACACAAGTCTGCTCTTTTTTTTTTTTTTGGGCAGTGAGGGGTTCCCAGATTTTGTCCTCTGGAAGGGAGGCTCCTATTCAGTCCTCACACCTCATGACGGCATGTGTGAAAAGGATAAGTCAGAGAGAGGTGTGTGACTGTTGTTTGTGGGGGAAGTTTTTTTGGGGCAGGAAGACAGGGCAGAAGGGGAGGGTCTTGCAGACTGGCATGCAGTTGACTATAGGGAAGAGGAGGGGAAAAAAAAAGAGGGAAGGAAGCCAAGTCAAACACCTGTGCTACTGAAAAGCTGAAACTGGTTGGGAAGCTGCTTTGCTGGCATATTTGTAAAGGAACTGTGGGTTGCAGCAAGCAGCAATTCTGCTTACTGGGAGAGACACATAGCTGTTTGAACTTTCACTGTGGGTTAGTGAGCCCCAAGGGTGGGGACAAAAAAAAAAAATGCTCAAGTCACAGGCACTGGAAGACTTTGATCCAGCAGGATGCCTTTGATCCAGAGGGAGAAAAGGGCAGTCAGGAGAACCACCAGAGAAGGATTTAGGGCTGTAGGGTGAAAATTTGGGAGAAATCTCAGTAGTGCACGTATCCAATGGATATCTCTCTGCTCTTCAAGTGCATCTTTGCTGGGATTGGAAGAAACATGGGCAGACAGCATGTTTGCAAGGCAGCCCTCTGGACAGAGAGGAGAAAGGTGAGTGGGGAATGCATGGCAGATGCCATTCTTCCCCAAACCTCTCAAAGGGATAGACAGCCATGCTGTGCTTGACTAGCAGCTGGATCAGGGCCCTGGAGAGAAGGCTGCTAGTAAGGGAAGTCACCCTATGGCATTTCCAACCCCTTTCCCCCCACACCTCATGTACTTAAGCTGTGGGGGGAGAAAACAGGATTATCAAAGCTGTTCACCTCCAGTGAACTTAGTTTGCAGGGGCTGCTTGCTGAGTAATTAATAATCCACTTGTTTCCAGTGATTCTGTAACTGTTGCTGGGGCTTGAAAATGAGCCCTGTTAGAGGGGTCCCATATATCACATGCACAGACCTCCAAAGGGTCCCAGGTGAGGACCATACAGGGCAGTCTAGGGGAGGTTAGCCCTTCATCCCAGTAGCTCCTCTAGCTGCAAGAACATTTTCATCTGGGCTAGAAGGGACCCAGTGGTCCCTTATTTCCCAGCACAGGTTGGGCTGGTCCTCCAGCAACAAGGGGAGCAGCCCATCCCCAAGTAGTAGTCCAAGCTGCAGTTGCAAGATACAACATCATGGCGTAACTGTTAGCACCCTGGCTTTCAACACCGTTGATTAAAAAGAACAGTGGCCCTTCCCACCACAGCCCTACCAGGATGGTGCTGGCTAGGTGACAACAGCACCCACAAAGGGAAGCAGGAGGAATATCCAGTGCCAGCTTTATTCTGCTGGCTAGTGCTTGTATCCTACCCCACAAGAGCCACATGGCTACCTGGTGTGGAACCAAGAAATAGGAAACACCGCACATGTCTGACAGCTGGGCAAGGGCAAATCTCATGCCCTTTATGCGGCTTCTCCCTTTATTGCTGCTTCCACCATAAAGGTCTCCTTGCTCCCTAAGCTGCAAAGAAGGTGAAGGTGGAGGGTGACTTTTCCCACAGCCATGTAGAAGATGAAGAATAACAAGACAAAGGGTCCTGCATCCCTTTCTCCTATAACAAGCTAGTACCCGGTCTGGGCCCTCTCCTCCTGTATCATACTCATTCTTTTATGCCCCCAGGTCCCATAGAGTAAAACATAGCTTTATGCCCCTACCTTGCAGAAAGTGAAGCCCAAATAGGCCAGAAGATGCTAGGAAGGACTGCAAAACAAGCAAGCCTCTATTTGCAATTGTTAATTAGTGATAAAGGAGAAAGGAAATAGGTCACAGAAGCTCCAAAGCTCCTGCTTGGGTGGCAATGAGTTGTTTATTATTATTATAATAATTATCAGTATTAGTATTTTCAGTTTGGCAATGATGGTGAGCAACTTTCAGCAACCACCCACCAAGCCAGCAGGAGTGCACGAATCTTTCCTACACAATTGACATATCTCCCTCTTTCACCTTCCGGACCATGCTGGGATGGTGAAGCTCCCTTCCCCTCAGGATAGGTACCCCCTGAGCAATGGTGGTCAGGCAGCTGTCACTGGGGGCAGCCATCACCTTCAGAAGTGGTGACAGCTTCCTGGTTGGCATCGCATTGAGGTCTACCACAGTTGACAAGAGGGGAGTTACTCACATCCATGTAGTTCTTCAGGATCTCTGGAGTGGGCTCAGCCACATCAGCAAAGCCCAGCTTGAACTTGAGGAGCTGGGTGAGAGCAGTCATGTCCGGGATCTCGCTGCCCACCTCATTCAGGACCCGCCGCATGGAGGGGAAACTTGGTCAGGGGAATCCTGTGAGGGGAGGCCAAAACACCTACCTGTTAATGGCTACACGTGCAGGGGCACCCACCCAGCTACACCAAAAACCAGGGGGGAGAGGCTAGGCAAGTTTTCAGGTTTTGTGCCAGACCGCCCTCACCATGCCACACTGCCAAAGCTGGAGAATGGGGTCGGGGGCAGCACCAAGCGGCTGTAAAAAAGGTCACTGGGAATAGGGGAAGCTAGGGGAGACCTCCCCACGGGCAGGACATCAGCCTTGAACACCCATCTGTATCTGTGCATCACCCTTCTCCCCTCTGCTTTAACGGGGTGGGGAGAAGACGCCTGCGAGAGAAGCCCAGATGCCGCCACTACGCCAGCACCCGGGGCGCACGTCGCACGCCCCACACCCCCAGTTCTCCCCGTCCCGGGGCCCAGCCGGCCGCCGCGGCTCACCTGATGATGGCGGCGCAGGGCCCGGCCAGCGCGAGCAGCGCCAAGAGGAGCGGGAAGAGGCCGCGGGGCCGCATGGCGGAGGCAGCGCTAACGAAGGGCCCGACTCTGCGCACCCGCGTCGCCGCCTCCGCCGTTTTTTGTAGGCGCGGCCGGCGCTCCGCCGGTCACGTGACGGCCCGGAGCGCGGACCGCGGGTCACGTGCGCGCGCCGGGGCGCGGCC